>JACERP010000030.1:0-587718 GCA_014080715.1 Scenedesmus sp. NREL 46B-D3 | reverse complement strand
TATTGAAAGTCCTGGCCAAGACCACATGGTGTACCGAGGATGCGTAGGCTGGAGTGCTGTGCCAGTGATTTGGCGCTCCTTTCAACATAAAGTACAGGCACGCGGCAATTGCAAGGATACTGGTGACGCGATGATTTGACTATGCTGCACTACCTCGACACCTTCAGCACACGTTTGCTTGCTTCAAAAGCTAGCTGGATTGTTGAATGCTTCAGTACCAGCCCAGTACTTTCCACCACAGCATGCCTACGCTGGCCCACAGCAGCAAGTTGGCAGCAGCACATGCGGCTCCTTGCAGGAAAACATCCTCTGTCTTCAGGTAGCCTGCTCCAAAGTAGACCTGCAGGAACAGTGGCAGCAGTAGCAGCAGGAGCAGGAGCAGCAGCAGCAGCAGCAGCAGCAGCAGCAGCAGCAGCAGTGGCTCTTGTTGAATGCACTTGGTTTATGGCTGACCAACTGCATAATTATGCAAGACACGCAGTCGCCACGAGACAGCGCCCTGGCGCTCCTGGCTGTGGCATAACTGGGTGTAGCCTGGCCATGCTGACTGAGAGTATACCACAGCTGAGCAGCTCCAAATTAAAAGAATGAGCTTGCAGGTGTGGCTGTGCCCCTTCCCCAGTGCTTGCTCACCGCTGCTTGGCCGGATGCATAGTGAGTGAGGCTGCCAAACAGGTTCACGTTGTACGCCAGCGACATGGCGGCCAGCTGAGGGGGCACACCTGCAGCACAGCAACACATGCACGACTGTGTCGGCATCGGCTCAGCCCAATGCAGGCAGCAGCTTGGCAACGTAAGAGACACCTAGTCGCCTGCAAACCTCTCCATAATTACTCATGAACAGATAGGCTGAAGAAATGCAACACAATCGGCTGCATTCCATTCAAGAATAAATGTCGAGCATGCGCTCTGAAAGCTGTCTTTCATGTGGCTAACTGCATACGCGTGCTGTCATCTGCTGCAGCGACCAAGCACAGCTGCAGCACGCCTGCCTGAGCCACCTGCGCAGCACCCTCACCAGCTGATATCATGAGCGAGCAAAAGGCAGCAAACAGTGCCCCCACATGCGCTGTCTGAGACGCAAAGAGGTAGTGCATGGCGAAGAAGAGCAGGTGCAGCACCGCAAACAGTGCCGGCCAGGGCAGGTCCAGGCCTGACAGCTGCAGGCCAGCCCAGCCTGAGAACAGGTCGATGACCCCCAGCGACTGCAGGCCACCTGCCATGCTGACGAGGACTAGCAGCAGCAGCAGCAGCAGCAGCAGCAGCAGTGGTGGCAGGTTCAGGTGCGGTGTTGTTGCAAATAAAGTTCTCCGGCCAAGCTGGCCGCACACTAACTGGCATTTGACCAGGGAGGCGGCAACAGCACTGTTGGCACTGCAATTTGGAGCAATTCAGCACTGCACTTGAAGTGGCGCCGCTGCAGACACGTAACAACACCTCCAGCGCTGCTGGCGGCAGCCGTGTGACTGTCACACCCGGACATTGGGGTGCCCGTCGCCGGCTTGTGACCACATTGCAGCCCCGCCAGCTGAGCAAGCACCAGGGCAGGCGACTCGAGCTGCTCAACAGCAGCAGAAGTTGTGTTCCTCACTCGTGAACCAGATGAGTGTGTCCCATGCCGGCTTGTACTCCAGGCAGTCCTGCCAGCTCAGCACACCGCTGGCCAGCAGCACCCCCAGCGCACACATGGCGGCCGTCACAGGCGCAACGCCCAGCCGGCCACCAAACACCTGCAGCGCAAGGCAGCGCGGCGGCAAGGAACGGAGGTCGGCACGCAGCGCGTCAGGCACAGGCAGAGCAGGACCTGGGTGCAGCAGGCACCACTGAGCTGGGCTGCTGCCACAGGCGCGACACGCAGCGCACCACCAAACACCTGCAAACCAAATCAGCCTCCAGTCAGGCTGATGAGGCAGCACAGTTTCTTGATCATACTGGCAGGCTTCGCAGCAGGGCGGCTGCAAACAGCCTGCCACTGAGCAGGCGTAGTCAAGCACGTCTGGCAGTGCCTGCAAATGCGTAGTGAGCACATTGGTTGTCGTCGGTCCTCACCGCGACCGCACCAAGCACAACAGGCAGCTTGTGACTTCCCCTCATGAGCTGTCGCACAGCGACAGGGAGCATTGTACAGCATGCTGCACTCACAGCAGCGCTGCAGCCATCCTCTCAGCACCAATAATGAAGCCCTTGTTTACTTGACTATGCAGTCGCCGGGCGCCCAGCTGTTGCAGCAGACCCGCCAGGCAACAACACCATATAGTCAAATCAGAGGCACGCTGACGAAAGCACAGCCCCTGCACTCACCCACAGCCCGACAGCCATTGCCACAGCACCAACCATCACAGCCTCGTCTGCTGTCAAGGGCCCCATCTCCTGCAGGCGAGCTGCAGCCGCTGCCGGTGCGTGTGGTATACTCCTGACAGTCGGCGGCCACAGCCAGTACAACACGCAGGGCGTGAGTACTACACCTACAGGCGGCACAGCACAGTGCAGCAGGCAGTACATATCAGGACAGGCAGTACAGTATGCAGCTGCTGGTGTGAGGAGTTGCTGCTGATGGCTGGTGGCCATTACCAGCATAGCACACATGGTGTAAGCACTACACTGCAGGCGGTGCAGTGCAGTCATTGAGCAGGCATGGCATGGTGTAAGCACTACGAATGCAGGCGCTGCAGGGCAGCAGTACGGCAGCATTGAAAGAGTGGGCTCGGACACATACCCTGGAGGGCCTCCCAGCAGAGCCAAAAGTTGCGCAGCAGTGCTAACACACACATACAACAGCCTGAGGGTGCAGATCACAGCTCACCAACCCATGCAGCAGCGACCGTGAGCCAGCAACCCGGTCAAATAGGGTTTGCCAGCTACACACCCACATTGGCAGTGGCGTTGGACGGCAACAGCCGGCAATCAACTTGCAACCGCCCAGCAACCGCACCTGCCAACCCCAGCAGCAGCTGCACGACAGCACAGCACAGCACAGCTAAAATATCACAGGGGCTGGTGGCACCTGGGCGCGGCGTCAATGGTGTTGATGCTGTGGCTTGAGACTATAAAACATGCTGACGATGAGCTGAAACATCCCGCAGCGATCTCCCACCTCACCCAGCAGCACTGGGACGCATGATCCCGCCAGCCACGTAGAGAAGGGGTCGTCCAGGGTCACCCCCACACTGGCAGCCATCTGCAGGCACAGCAGGTTCTGCGCTGCTGCCGTCATCACAAAGTTGCTGCTGTGCACTGATGACTGGAACTGCGCCTGCATCAGAAAGGCCCCCAGCTTCTTGCGACTGTCATCGCCTGCAGCAGCAGCCGAACAAAAACTATCTGTCTTCATATCCCAAGGAACCTCTGCAACAACCAGCACTGCATCTGGTGCAGCAGCAATCAAATTGCAGGCTGTCTGCACCCTGCGTGTTGTGCATGCCACCAAAGATGGCGAACAGTCTACATCTGTAACCTTGCATTATGCTTGTCGCACCAACTTAAAAACGGGCATGTACATGCCGGCAGCTGCCTGGTCCTATGCTATGCTGTGCATGGCTGCCTTCTGCTGCACTGCATCGCACAGCATACCGGCTGCCTTCTGTCGTACCTTCTGCACTGCTTGCCGCCCACCACGTTGTACTGTGCTCTGGAGGGTGGTGTTGTGCTGAGCTACACTATCAAACCTTCAGCTAGCCGTGCTGCCAGCCATTGCAACGCACCTGGCATGCTGCCGGCTGCTTGTGACACCGACTTGATGACAGGCATGAAGATGCCCGCAGCACGCGCAGTCGTGCTTGGCATGGCCGGGCTGATGATCACCTCCGCTGCTGCGAGGCCCAGCGCCAGCTGCAGGCTGCTGCTGCCACACACAGTGAGCAGGTTGTTGGCGATGCGCTCCCCGAGCCCTGTCTTCTCAAAACCCTGCAGAGGCATCATGGGACGGCCAGCATGGCTCCACAGGGTAGTTTGCTGGCCGCTGCCAATGTCCTTCCCTGCAGCATCAACGTGCAGCTGTGCCAGCTTGCCTGATCAGCAGTGACTGCTAGAACTCGGCCGCTGCACATTCAGCCTGACGAAGCACCAACATGCTTTAGACACAACAGCAGTGACACCCGTGCCAGGTGAACCACCACCAGCCTTAGCACATCGCAGTTGAGTGCTGAAGTGCGACCGCTGAACGAGCAGCCACGTCGCCGCCGCCGTAACAGCTGCGCACACTCACCCTTGCTAGGAAGGACGACACGACCACCAGCCACATGACTGTGTTGTTTGCTGCCGCAAACATCTGGTCAAAGGTCAGCGTGTGTGTCAGCAGGCCGACGGTCGCCCCCAGGAAGGCCCAGGCGCCAGCCGGAAGCGGCGCCAGCACCAGGCCAGACACCATGCTCACAAAAACGCCAGCAGCGACCAGGCCTATTTAGGATAGGCAGAGAGGTTGTTGTCAGGGCACCACAGTGGCAGCAGCAGGTGCCTGTGGGTAGCAGGTGCAGGTCGATGCAAGGCAGGTAATGATAAAAAGGATGCAGCATTACCACAAACAGCCTTAGCAGTGACCAGCGCTGTGTGGGGTAGCCAAGCTGTGTGTGCGGTCAGGGCAGAGCAGTGGCTGCTGGTGCCACAGGAGGTTGATGTGGCAGGCTACTGCGCATGCATGCAGGCGATTGCAGCCGGCGCATGCCTGCAAGTGCATCAGCAGAGCAGCTGCTGAGTCAGTCGTGCTGCCCGCCGTGTGCTTGCAGGAGTGACACGCCGCTGACAATCCTCCTCCCCTGTTCAGCAAGACTGCCGCAGGTGAGCTACTTCAACTGCCTGTCACAACACCCGCCCACAAAACCATCAGTAACAGCCAGCATCAGGCCATCTCGTGCTGCGGCGGTGCTGGTGCCCGTGCTGCTGGCTCCCACCTGTTCGGAGAGGCCTTCAGGAATTGGCACTGCATAGCGCATCACCAGTCCAGCTGCTACTGCAGCAGCGGCAGGTGCAAGCTTGGCCCCCTGTAAGCAGTTCAAGCGAACCTATTATGCATGGAGGAACGTGATTATGCACTGTAGGTGCAGATGTGTGTGAGTTGTAGTAATCTGCAGTGCCAGACTGACATAAAGACAACACACAACTGAGCCGCCAGGCGAGGATAGAAAGGCAATGCTACCTTTTGTAGAAATAGCTGACTGTAGCTGCTGCTGCAGGTGCCCAGTGTACAACGACACAGTGTGCTTCTTTTCCATTTAGCTGTTCAAGGAATGATGAGAGTCATGTGAGGCTGTACAAGGATATGAAAGAAGCCCTTGACGCTCGCATGCATCAGCTTTACCTTATACAGGGTAATACTTGACCAGTCTAATGGTGGTTCAATGCTGCTGCTACTGCTAATCCTTGGCAGCAGCGGTTCGCTTGTGCTGCTGCCTTGTGTTGGTACTTCCTGACCGTTTCTAGCGCCGTTAAAACTGCCATGTCTGGACTCTTCATTTACCATCACCACTCCTTTGCGGCAGTCTTCCTCTTTCTCAGCTGCCCGCAGCTTTGTTGGATAAGTATGCTGCCTGCTGCGGGGATGCAGCGCTGCTCTCCGGCTGACTGGTGCATAGGCGCAACGCTCCTGGTTGAAACTCTTGCAACTTTTCATCACAAGGACACTGCCACTCTCATGTGGCTGATACGGTGTCGACGCACCAGCACATGCAGCCAGGTCAGCAAAGCACGCTGCAAAAGCAAATTGGGCTGAGAGCAGTCGCCGGCACCTGAAGCGATAATACGCCCGAATTAGTTCCTGTCGTGGTGTCAGCTCTGCCCCGGCATCTCAACATAACGGTAAACCCACCAACCGATTACCTGACAGCTGACCCGAAACCAATCAAAGGCCTTTTGGAAGGGCTGGTCATGGGCAGCAGCACTGTAAACTAGCAGGAAATAGTTTTCACGGCTTTTGAACCATATATAGAAGGTCACAGGATGAGTACAAGCACATCATCTTGCAACAGTAAAGGTAAAGTATGACTGATGTCGCACCGGATGACCCGCCCATGAGAAAGGTGACACTTCACCTAAAGCAGAGATTGATGTAAGCACGCTTGATGCTGCGACAACCATACTCACTGCCTGAAGCGCGCTCACACAAGCGGACGGGCTGCCAAGCAAGCATCAAGCAGCCGCCAAGGCCACCAACCAGCCACACCATTTAAGGCCCAAAACAAAAGACCCAGTCAGCCAAATCAGTTCATGTAGGCTCGGCAGTGCATAAGATCAAATTGTGCCATCACGCACACCTGCCAGGTGCCAGAGCGCTGGCACCTGGCAGCAGCGATGTTGGTCTGCACTCCCCTCCGGCCATGCATATCATTTGGCTGCACCTGCCACGAGGCTGACCCAGCCTTTCGCAGAACCAGAGGTATGCACAGCGCCAGCCCAGCTGCAAGTTGCACTTGAATGGCACGGCATGAAACCCCTGATAATACTTTAGCAACAAAATAGACGTTGGATGGATACGGTTGACGTACCATCACTTCACCATGCAACTGCAGCATACGATTGCTGGTACATGTGGATTTGAACTGCGACCTTATTGTACGCAACACAGTAGTGGCAAGAAGTCAATGTACTGCTGCCACGGCACTCTCACAAGAACAACACAACACGAGGGATGCAACACCAGCCACAGTGTGCTGCATTTGCAACCAAAGCACTGCAGACAGTTGCGACGCGTTCAGACACATAAACGCTGCCACACAGCTGGCCTGCCTGCCTCCATCCAATGAAGCTGTTGGTGCCTGCAACTGTCCTGCTGCCTGCAGCACAACTGGCGCCCCACTGAGCATGGCATAGTAGGCTACACCCAGCCGCAAGCCAGCAGCGCCTCCATGCAGCTGCACAGCAGGCTGGGGTCCCCAGGCAAGTCTGCAGAGAGCAGCGTGCCATGGGCTAACAAGCAGCGCTCGCACCGCCACCGTACACTGCCAGTAGCTGCCAGCGCTGGCTGTGTTGCTGCCTGGCAGATGCCTGCGCTGCTGCTGCTGCTGCTGCTGCTGCTGCGTGCTCAGTGCCTGTCCAGCTGCTTGATGGTCACCACTGCGCCTGGGGAGATCTTGTTCAGGCCTGCAGCAAGCGGCAACGTGAAGTGCAGGGTGTGGAGTGCACAGCAGGAGATGGTGGTCAGGTATCATCAGGCATGTGATGGTTGCGCAGCATGCGGCGGCGATTTGGACGTTGACACAGCGGCAGGGCATGGTGTCAGAACAAGCTGGCAGCTCGACCTGAAAATATATATAGCACAGCCGCATACCTTCTACTGCTGCGGCTGCTGCTGCACAGCGCAACATTCTCAGTTCCTTGAAGTATCATCATCCACTGTCTCAGCTACATGTGTCTGCTGCTGCCGCTGCCGCTGGGAGCTGCATTGCCGCTGACATGCACGCAGCGCTTAGTGATGCCGACGCCTGCGCAACTCACCGATGAAGATCCAGTACTTGAACCACACGTCGATTGCAATGGGCACGATGCCCACGAACAGCAGGATGTTCTCCTCCTCCACCTCTATGCCGTAGTGGCCCAGCAGCAGGTCCAGGAAGCCAGTCCAGCCTGCAGGTGCAGCAGCACAGCAGGGCGGGATTCAGGCAGCAACAAGGAGCTGCAGGGTGACAAGGAGTGCTGAGCTTGGCCCAGGAGCAGGTTGAGTGCCCAGTCCGGCCTGCAACGAAGGTTCAACGGCAGCGTAGTGCCAACACAGTAAGGAAAGCGCAGGAGGGGTGAGGCGTCGAGCATTGTTCAGTGCTGGGGAGACTCAGGAGCAGGTCTGGCAGCCAGCCCAGCCTGCGGGTAAAAGGCAACACAGCGCAGGATTTGGGCAGCAAGCAGCAGTTGCCCGAGGTCGAGCAGTGCTGCACTGAGCCCTAACAGGTCCAGGAAACCAGTCAGCATTGCAGTTCAACAGCAGAGACAGTGCAGCAGCAGGGTGTGAGAGGTGCAGGACTGCCGCAGAGCTGCACCACCAACTAAGTCCAGGAATAAAACCTTGCCTGCGTGCAGAAGTAACCCGAATTGAAGCACGTCAGCAACCACTGCCACTGCAGCATCACACCTTCCTCCCAATGGCATGTCACCAGCTCACACATCTCCACCGCAGGTCACACTTTCCACCTGCGCGCACCTTCTTCCGAGTGGTAGCCCAGCAGCGTGTCTGCGATCAGGATGATCATCACCGCCTTTGCGATGTCGCTCAGGCCCTCAAACAGCCGCCCAAAGGTGTTGAACAGCGCCGCACGCCCCGCTGTGTCGCGCACAAACAGGAAGAAGAAGACCATGGCGCTGATGCTGTCACTGACGAGCGTCATCAGGTTGGCCTCGTTCCTGCTGCGCTCCTCCTCTTGCACCTGCAGCGGTCAGACACACAAAAGGCTGGAACCTCTATCTCCCTTTGTGTCTTTGGACGGGCTGCTCGGGGACGTCAGAGCGACGCTCCAAAATTGCGCAAGCTTCAAGTTTCATGCGGCTCCACTTGAGCCGTTGGCAGCGGGATGTAGTTTCATGCTGTGCGATCACCCTACTGCAGCTGCATGTGAACCGCCTTTGGAAGGCTGCAGCTCCCTGACACGCGCATGCAGCGGATTGCCGGACCCTGGTTGGCTGCGGTCAAGCTGTCGTCCAGTGTCGTGACCCGGCGTGCTCAACTGCTGCAGCAGCCAGGCGGCATGCGCCCAATACAGCGGCAAGCTGCGTGCGCCTGAGGTGGTTCTGGCGTGGAACAGGTGTGCCATGCCGAGGTCGCAGCGCCGTACCTCCAGTGCGTAGTCGTGCAGGTGGCGCAGCATGCTGGTGTCGTCCAGCGGCGGCGCCTGGCCGATGGCCATCATCATCTTCACGCGCGTCTCCTCCAGGTGCACCGACGCAGCGCCCTCGATCTTCTGGCGCTCCGTCATTGCAAAGGCGTTGGGGTTGTTCTGCGGCAACAGGGTGCCGCAGCAGCAGCAGCAGCAGCAGCAGCAGCAGCAGCCAGCGGCGCGATGGTCAGGTGAGTCTGCCAGTGATGAGCGGATTGGCCACCGCGCTTGGTATCACACAAGACGCAGCCAGCCAGCCGGCGGGTGATAACGCAACATCCAGGAAACAGTGCGCACCTGCAAGCTGAAGCTGGGCGCTGGATCTGTGATGGCGCTGCTGATGAGCGCGCCGGTGACGAGCGGGATGGCCACCAGGCGCCGCGCCAACCAGCAAGACATGCAAGCAACAAAGCAACAACCAGGAAACGGTGCGCACCTGCAAGCTGAAGCTGAGCACGGGCTCCGTGATGGCCCTGCTGATGAGCGCGCCGGTGATGAGCGGGATGGCCACCAGGCGCCCCGCGAAGGCCAGCGACTCCCTGCTCTCCTCCTTGTTGGTGAGCGCCTCGTCAGCCATGGACTCCTCGGTGCGCGACTGGTCGGGGTCAAACGCGCCAGAGATGGACTGCGCGGGGCCCAGGCAGCAGGAGCAACAGAAGCGGACCGGGGGGTTGAGCATTGGGAGATCCACTCGAGCACGCCATGCTGATGTGGCTTACGCATGGCGCAGAGCTGGGGCGCTGCTGCCTGCGCAGTTTGGCTGGCGCGCAGCGCCTAGTCAGGCTGAGGAAGGAGCAGCTGGGGTCGTTAATTGTTATAATATGTGACATGTCACATATGTTATGACGGCTGTCACTGTGCTGCTGACAACACACCTGCCAGTCCAGCAGTGGCGTGATCCACTTGTCTCGAGGTGGTTCGCCTGACCCCCTCCGCCTGTCCATTTGCTCTTGGTAATCACTGCAAGTGAAGTTTGGCGACATGCAGGTCAGGCAGGAGGCAGCATACTTGTGCAGAGCATAGAAATGCTCATTGTCTGCAGCTGCTGCTGCCGCTCTGCTGCTGCTGCTGCTGGGCTTGAGTTATAACCGCAACACCCACATCACGTCTCAACCACTGCCAAACTCTGACAACAACCTCCATCAACAGACCACACAGCCTCTGCTGCTGCTGTCCCGCCTGCTGCTGTGCTTCACATGACGCCCGACAGGCCGCACACACACACCACACACAGCTGCGTGAGCCGGCTGCCCGCATCAGCATCAGATAGAGAAGGTATTGCCACCGAACAGCAGGAACAGAAGCGCAGTCTGTTTACAAAGCACGCCCAAAAACACAAGAAACAACAGAGCAGTCTGTTTTCAAAGCAGCAGTTGGGCAGCACCAGTCGCCGCTCAATGTCGGCCAGTCGCTGGAGCTCAAGACCGTCAGTAGAAGCCCTATCCTGCTCAGCAAGGGCCCCCCTCCCCCACAGCCTACATGTCGCCAGGCTCTTCTACACAGATTGCTGCCGTTGCTGCTGCACATTCAATCACATGCATTTGCACGTGAGCAGAAGAGCAGACCTCTGTTTTGCTTTCTAACCATCCGCTTGCAGTTGTCAACAGCCCCAATATGCTGCCGCTTGACACACCAACTCCTTCAGCATCTCCTTGTCCATGTAGAGCCTCCTGGACAAGAAAAAAACAGAACACACCTGCTACACGCAGCCACCCTGGCTTCACACCTTGCTACTCACCGCTCAATGTCTGCTAGCTGCTCAGGCGCCAGGCCCTCGGCAGGGTCCCAGTCCTGATCAGCAGCAGCACCCCAGCCCCAGTCGGTCTGCTCGTAAGCGGGTGTGCCGCCCGCCGGCACGCGTGGCCGCGCATCCTGCCAAGGGTCGTAGCTGTTGAGTGGGCCCATGTTGTTTGCGCCGTTCACGCTGTCAAACTGCAGGCCGCTGGGGCTGGTCCCCCCCTGCCAGTTGTCTGGTGGCTGCTGCTGCTGCTGCCACGGGTCAGGAGGCTGTGTGCTGCCGCCGCCGCCGCCGCTGCTGCTGCTGCTATCTGGGCGGGGTTTTCCCCATGCTGTACAGCGTATAATGCTGCGCTGCTGCCGCTGCTGCAGAAGATGCTGGTTGCTGGCGCTCGCACCTGACGCTGCTGCCAGCGGCTGCTGCCACCGTACTGCATGCAGCGGCACATGGCCCCTCTACTGCTGCCGCTTCTGCTTGCCCTACACAGAAACCTGCTGTTAGTGCTAGAGCTGCTGGGTATTGTAGCAGCAGGCTGCAGCAGCAATCGCTGCTGCTGCTGATGGTTATGCAGGCGTACGCTGCTGCCGCTGCTGCAGCAGCTGCTGGCTAAAGGCACAAGCTGCTGTGTTGCTGCTGCTGCTGGAGACAGCAGCACTTGCTTGCGCTGCTTCAAAAGCATGCCCAAGCTGCAGTTAATGCTGCTGCTCCATGCTGCTACTGGGGAGGAATGCCGCTGCTGCTGCACGCTGTGCGCACATCTGGGCATTGCTGGACTTGTCTGCTGCTGCGTTGCTGGTCCCAACATAGCATGCTGTATGCCAGCAGCAACCTGCAGATCAGACAGGGCACCACCCTGGTTGAACTGGCTTGTACCACGCAGGTGAAGCAGCGCTGCAGCAGCATGCACACGTTCTGCTGTCCTGTCCTGCAAGCACAGCCAGCTTCAGCTGTAAACTTGTAACTGCTTCGGGCTTGTTGGATTGAGCACTGTAACGCGCTGCATGCCTCTGCTGACCGCTTTTGCTGTCTGGAGTGTGTCCACACCTGGTGCTTTCAGGTGCGAGATTGGCCGCCCACCAAGGAGGCTGCTCCGTCAGGTTAACTATCAGTCGTTGAGTTCATTAGTTGGCATTGAATTTTTCGGTCAGTGCAGGTCGAATTGCAAGCTGTCCCTTGGTGATGGGTGAGTGGAGCTGTCCTGCACCACGACGTGCACCGACCAGCCTACTAGTGCGATCGCCTCCAAATGCTGACAATGAGGTAGAGGTTGCCCAGCCTGTCCTGACATAGGCGTATGAGGGTATTGCTGCAGCTCTCTACTACACACCAGTGGGTTCTGTATGACCTCTAGAGTTTTTCCAATCGTCTAAGATCTGTTTCGTCTCAGTGTCTCGCAGACTGATCAACGCGGCGTAGTAGGCGGGAGGCTTTGATGCTGTACACGTGGTACTGCCTGTTACTGCCTTGGGGCCCACCACAAACCCATCACCAGGGGGAGGAGGGACGCAGCCTTCGCAGCAACCAACCCCCCCCCTCCTTTGTGTTTAGGCTAAATTTTCTGGGCCACATCACCCCCGTGGTCAAAATAGGCTGTACATCAGGGGCACCAGTACAGCTAGCCGGGACCCCTCAAAGCCCTAACACCCCCCCCCCCTCGCGTTTAGGCTTGATCGCCAAAACACCCCCACACCCTCTGAGATTTGGGCTGTGCGTCCCCCCCCCCTTGGGTAGAGGTTTGTTGTGGCCCCCCTTCAGCATCACTGTCACAGGACATAGCACTGCATGCCCGAAAAGGATCATTAATGTGCGACGACAGAGACGTTACAGCCGGACTTATCGTACAAGCTTTACAGGAGCAACACATGCAACATAACCCCTTGCATCCACTGAGTCCTGCGGTCGAGCCCAGGGCAAGCCCCGAGCTCTGACAGTGATGAAGACCTCCACAATCCAGCCAGCAGGGCCCGCGGCGTCTCCCCTCACTTCTTCTTCTTCCTGTGTTGGTTCATACCGCGCTGGCCGCCACTCTTGGCGTCAGCCTCCTGCACCTGCAGCTCGCTGTAGAATGCGCGCTCCGATGCCAGCCGCTCAGCATCCACGCGAGCCTTCTCAGAGTCTCGCTCCTGCACAGCATACGACACAGCATGTGTGCACGCCAGGCAGGGCAGCAGGCAGACGGTTGCGGAGACGCGATGCGCAGGGGTACCATGCCAGATGCATGTGAAAGCAGTCGGCACTGCTTCAGCATTGCGCTCCGGCAAGCGCACACGGGGTCAACAAGGTGTGCAGGCACACCATGCATCCCACGACACAGGAAGTAACCTGTCGAAGCTCACAGCAGCGCACACGCTCCTCCCGAAAACTACACTCCTGCAAGCCCCGCAATCCTGCAAGCATCACCAGGCGCTTGCCGCAGCTCCCCACACGAGCCACCTCATCAGCAGCTAGCCAGAAGTCACAGCTGGACCTGCATTGCAGTGGCGTGGACGCCGCAGCCTGTGCACCGCCAGGCTCACCGCCGACATGAACGTGGCGTCCCGCCGCAGCTCCCGCATCGCGCCGCGCTTCTCCTTGACCAGCTGGCGCTGCAGCTTGCGCTGCGAGCTGCGCTGCCGGTCGGGGTCGTAGTCGGCGCCAGCCGCAAACTCGGCCTCGTAGCGCGGGTTGAACTCACGCGGCGCCACCAGCTTGACCCTGCAGGGACGATTGCACGCATTGAAGTGGCAAAGCAGGGCACGGCTCAGGTCCGGTCAGTGCATGTCTGCCAGTGCAGGCTCACAGACAGCAGCACGGATGCAGGCATTGGGTTGCAACGTCACGCTCAGGACAGGCGGGTGGTGACAAGCAGGGCTGCTTGGGCAGGCGCTGCAGCCTTGAAGACACGGGGTGCTGTGCAGCTTGATGTTACTGCCTGCAGTTGAGCTGCAGCTTGCACATGTACGTCGTCGAAAGCACTGCATGCAATGCGAGGCCACGCCGCAGGCACCAACCGAACAGGCAGAGCCTGTCAGCACAACAGCCAACCAGCTAGCCAGTCAGCCACACCACCAACCTGTGTGACTGCACCATCGGCAGCCGCCCAGCCACCACTGCACTGGACGCCTGCTGCAGCTGCTGCTGCAGCTGCTGCAGGGCTGCTACTGCAGCTGCCGGCAGCCCCTGCACACACGACACCACAGCTGCCACCGCCGACAGCACTGGCTGCAGCACCTCAGGGGCTGCGACGCCGCACCCGCTGCTGAGCTGGCAAGCCCGCGCTGCGGTTGCAACAGTGCAGCCGAGCAGCGCCAGCTTGAAGTCGTCCCTGCTCAGCTCCACAGCATCAGGCGCTGAGCTGAGCAGCTGATACAGCTTCAAACTCGGCAGCTGCTGCTCGTCCTTGCCGTTCTGCTGCTGCTGCTGCTGCTTGCGCGCCTGCTTAGCCTGCCGTTTGCCTGCCTTGCTGCCAGGTGCTGCTGGCGAGCAGCAGCTTAACGCCAGCAGGCCTGGGGTGAACAGGCTCACCCCTGCTGCTGCATCTGCACCACCCGCACCCTGTTGCTGCTGGTTGCTACCTGCTGCCTGCTGCTGCTGCTGCTGCTGCTGCTGCTGCGGTGCCGGCAAGAACGCCCGCAGTGCTCCTGCCAGGTACGTGACCACCTCCGGACAGAAGCGCTGTGCATCTGCTGCGTTGGCAAGCACCATGCCGCAGCACAGCAGCCCCACCGCAGCTGTGTAGCAGCTCACCACCGGGCACTGGCTCAGGTGCTTCCCCAGCAGCAGAGCCAGGGGCGTTGTCACCGCATGCCGCCGGTCGCTGGCAGGAAACAGCAGAGCAAACAGCCGCAGCTGCAGCAGCTGCCGCGGCCCTGGCCAGCCCATGAGCTGCTGCGCAGAGCTGAGGGGGTCTGCCAGTGCTGTTGCCAGCCGGCCGTGCATCTTCTCCAGCCGTGCGCGTGCTACTGTAGCGGCGTAGAAGGGCACCTCTGGTGTGAGCTGCAGCAGCGCCTGGGTGAGCACGTCGAGGTGTGCCGCTGGGGTTGGCTGGTCGCCTGCCAGCATTGCAAAGTGCTGCACCAGGAGGCCGTACAGCACCTGCGGTTGCGGGCAAGACAGCGCAGCAGCGGCAGAGGTCGTGACACAGGCACAAGGACCTATAGACAGCGCAGTGCGACTGCAGCAAAGCACTTTTGGGGACGGGCAAGTGGACTAGGCGATTGGTCAAACGCCAAAGGCACTTTGCGTTTGGACTGCGGAAGGCCAGCAGAGTCGGCCAGGTGAGCATGTGAGGGCAGCGCAGCATGATACATTCTCACCACTCGGACATGGCAGCGGTGCAGGCGTACCAGCTGCTGCTTCTGGAAGCATTACGAGGGGGCCTGTATGCACACTTGCGCAGCGCTACCAGCACACCTACGGCATCATAAGCATGCACAAGCTGCATGCGGCCATGCATCAGACTCTGCGCATGGAGGGTCCTGCTTCGCACCCTGCGCAACTTTGCATATCTCGCAGCAAAATTGTTAGCTTGCAACTAGATGCATAAGCATCTGGCTCCGACAAGCTGCCCAACGCATCCATTTTTCAGGCCAGAGCACCTGCAGCTTGCGCTTGTTGTCTGTCGCCAGCGCTGCTGCATTGTACACGCGTATGCGCTGCAGCGCCAGCTCCAGCTGCGCTGCCGGCCTGCCCCCAACCAGGGCAGCAAGCTCGGCGTAGCTCTCAGGGACAGGAGGCGTGTACGACAGGTCCAGCGGCCCATCCAGCTGCTGCTCCGGGTGCTTCTGCTTCTGCTGCTTCGGCGCTGCTTGCTCTGCTTCGAGCTCTCCTTCGTCGCTGCTGCTGCCATCGCCCTGCTGCCCTGCCAAGGTTTCGGCTGCTGGCTCGTCGGAGCCATCGACTGAACCGCCATCCCTGTCTTCGCTCTCCCCTGCTGCCCCTCCTGACCCTGACTGCTCTTCCTCCGACTGCTCCCCCTCACCCCCGTCACTCCCGCTGTCCGTGCCATCCTCTTCGCCTTCGTCGTCCGACGACTCCCCGCCCCCTGCTGCCTCAACGCCATACTTGGCTGCTAGCCTGGCAGCCGCCTGCCTGAACGCCTTCTGCAGCGGGTGGTCTCCAGCAGCAGCAGCCTGCCGCCGTGCCTCCAAGGCGGTGCCGCGGCCGCCGTCTCCGTCGCTGCCAAGTTCGCTGTCATCTTCACCCTCATCCTCCTCGTCTGACAGTGCGAAGTTCTCGTCCAGGTCGTCACCTGCACGACGCAGGCAGACAGGCGAGCAGCGCGGCGGCCGCAGCGCAGCAGGCGGTTGTGAAGGGCGATGCGGTGTGCCGCCTTTCCACCATGGTGTCCACCAACACACCTGAACTGAGACTCGCCTTGCCGCAACTGGACGGCCATGCACAATGAATGCGAGCAACCGACATGAGGCACCTCATCGGCGGCTGTGCCAAGGCAGGGCACGTCTCCAGCAGCAGCAGCAGCTGGGGTGCCAGAAGCATGCGCACACCTTAGCACCCCAGTTGAGGCCAGTGCCAGCAACACAGCAAGGCAGCCAACCTGACAGCAACACTGGGCAGCCCAAACACACCAGAACATGCAGCGCACGCCAGCAGCACTGCGCAACCCTGACTGCACAGACTCGGCAGCCGCACCCACGGCACGCACCGGACGCCTGCCGCTTGCGCCGCTGCCGCCGCTCCCACTGCTCGGCGTCGCGCTGCATCCGCGCGCGCTTGCCAGCGTACCCGCCCTGCGGCACGCCTGCGCCGGCCTCGTCGCCTGCGCCCTCGTCCGCTGCGTCATCGCTGCCGGCCTCGTCTCCCGCGGCGCCGGCTGCGCTGCCGGCCTGCGCGCGCATGCGCTTGAGGCGCGCCGCCTCAAGAGCCGCCAGGCGCTGCTGCTCCTTCTCCTGCAGCTCCTCCGCCGTCAGGCTGCGCTCGCTGGCCTGCAGCGGCGGCGCAGCAGTGCATTTCGCAACACAGCAGTCATTCAATTTATGGCTGTGCACAATAGAAAGTTAAGGCGCTGCTGCTGCTGATCTTGCCGCTCTTCTGCTGTCAGGCTGGAGAAGGGCGATGTTGTGCAGCCCGGTCGCGCGCTGCGCGGCTGTTCCAACAAAGCTGGCAGGAGCATTCAACGTGGCAAATTATTGCCTGGAGTTGGCCAACACGCACAGCAAGGGCGGCAACAGGCATAGCAGCTGCTGCTGCTGCTGGCTTGCTCCGGCCTGTAGCTCGTCGTGTCACCCACCTGCAGCATGCGGGTGCGGCATGCATGCTGGTGTCACTGCTGCTGCCGCCCCAGCCACTGGCAGCCCACCTGTCCCTTCGCCTCAAACACCAGCTCGCGCGCGGCCCTGTCGTAGGCAGCATCCTCCTCCGTGCCGTCCTTGAGCTTGCGGCCCCTGCAGCGCCAGCAGCAGCAGCATCAGCAGCAGCAGCAGCAGCAGCAGCAGCAGCAACAGCAGCAGCAGCAGCAGCGTGGGTACGGGGGGCCAAACACACATCACATAATCTGGCGCATGTGTCCCTGTTTTTATTTCGCCCGGGACCGGCTCCAACCGCCCCACAACGCACAGCAGCCCGTCGACCTGCACGTCAATCAACCCCTCTTCTCTTCAGAGACGAGCGGTACGGCAGTGTAAGCAAAGACTGCCAGGCCCCCGTTACAACCCCCTCAACACTTTCCAAGACGCTGCCCACTACACCAACACACTTTTTGGTCGCATGCACAGCACAGTGCTTTCCCTGCTGCTATGACCAGGTTACAACCGCCAACACCCTGCCACCACCACACAAAGCACAGGAGCCCCGCTCATGCATGCGCACTGGACTCACTTCTCGAAGCCTGCAGGCTTCACATATATGCTGCCAGCCCTCCGCTGATTTCGTCCACCCCTGCCATTACTTGCTCGCCCAGTACCACCAAGACAGTGAAAACCCCAGTTCTTTAAAAAAACCCACTCCTTGATGAAAAACCCACTCCTTGATGGAGCATGTAAAGTAAAGTAAGTAAAAGAAAACTGCACCGGTCATGCATGCGTACCAAACTCACTTCTCAAAGCCTGCAGGCTTCACATACGCTGCCAGCCCTCCGCTGATGGCCTTGAAGCTGCTGTCCAGCGCATCCAGGGCAGCCTCGTCCGCCTCCTTCTGCCGCGCCTTCTCGGCCTTGGCGGCCTTGCTCTTGGCTATGATCTCCTCCATCACCTGCGTGAAGCAGAAGGGCCCGGCAGTGAAGCAAGGTGACGGCAAGCAGGACATCTCAAACTCACGGTGCACATCTAGCTTGCATCTGGGTGACGATCTGGGTGACGATCTGGGTGACAATTTGGGTGACTGACGCCAGTGTGCGCGTCGCCTGCGTCATCCACCAAAGTATAAAATATAAATAAGAAAATAATAGATATTAAATCTTTGTAATATCTTGTCTGCCCTGGCAGCTTGGCTTACTGACGGTCTCCTCCATCAACTGGCAGCAACGCGCCAGCACATGGCAGTGGGAGCGCACAGTAGGAGAGTCGAACAGCACAGCAAATGCCGCTTGTCTGAGTGTTGGCCGCCTTCCTCTGGGGTGTATCCTCTGGTACAGTCGGTGCAGAGACATGCTGGTCAGTGCTGCTGGTCATTTGCTCGCTGCCTTGAACCTCGTTGCGCGGTGCGGGATGCAGCGGCTTCCATAGCATTGACGCAGCCCATGATAGGCGGGTGACCACATGTACCTAGGTACGTGTAACCATAGCTCTCTCTCAGACAGATGTGGTGGTCGACATGCTGACACAGCTGCTGCCAAGGCGAGCACGCGGCCTGCACCGTGTGCATCCACGCTGCACAAGCAGCTGCCTACACAGGCAGCCTCAACAGCTCGCACCTGCCCTGGCACCCACACCCGCTTCTTCTTGGTGCCGTCATCGCCTACCTCCCTTGTGCCTGCCACCCCAACCCCCACCCTCACCAGCACTGCTGCAGCACCCTACCAGCCTGCTCATGCTGGACCCCCCCCCACCCCGCCCGTCAAACCCGCACCTGCTTCGTTGTCTCACGCCGGCCGCCGGCCTCACCCTCGCTGCCAGCCAGGGCCCCCAGCACTGCTGGAGCACCATGCCAGCCTGCCTCCAAACCCTGCTCATGCTGACCCCCACCCCGCCCCACCCTCAAACCCGTACCTGCTTCGCATTGTCTCACGCCAGCCCCCGGCCTCACCCTCGCTGCCAGCCAGGGCCCCCAGCACTGCTGGAAACCCTGGCCCCCTGCTGCCACACCCGCCGATGCCGGCCAACCCAGCTGCACCATGTTTATTACTATTTTCGCACCTGCTTCTTCGTCTTGCGCTGGCCGCCCGCCTCGCCCCCCTCCTGCTGCTCGTCGCCGCCGCCGCCAAAGTGGTACTGCTGCACCAGACTTTCCAGCAGCTCGTCGTCCAGGTCGCCCAGCAGCTCAGACGGCCGCGCATTCATCTCCTCCAGCTCCTCCAGCGACACGCCGCCGTGCGTCAGCTGCTGCTGCTGCTGCTTTCCCCGCTGGCCGGCCGCATCTGCCGCCGAGCTGTCCTGCAGGTGGAAGCGCGTGGACTTCTTCGCCTCGCGGATGCGCTGAGCCTGGAAGCGCGCCAGGGCCTTGTCCTCCTCATTCAGGCGGGGGTCGTCCTCTGCGGTAGGACATTGTGTCATGTCAGCTTTGAAGGGTGCATGTTATTTAATATGGTGAACAGCTTACGTGTAACTCTGCGTCCAAGGCTACATCTTCCACCAAAGAAACTGTTGCAAGTGTGTCAAAAAAGCAGCGAATCGCCGTATGTGCGTGTTAATTGTGGTGTTGATTGTGATGCACCTGCTGCTTGAAGCCTTCAAATTCAAGTTGAAGGTCGCGGCCAGCACTGCATCCCTTGCTTGCAGGGCATGCAGATGTTGCCGCACTGCCGGCCTCAGGCTGACATCACTGCCCTGACGTGCTGCCGCGCACATCCTGCAATTGGCAGCCTCAGCTGCTTGTGAACAGCCAGCAGCCTCACCTCCAAACCGCCTGTCAATGAACGTGTTGGCCTTTCGCAGCTGCTTGTACTCTACCAGCAGTGTCTTCTTGCGCTGCACACGTTGCAATCAAAACCACAAGCAACAGCCCATCAACGCGGCAGCTGATAGAGAACAGAGGTAGCCATGCACATGTTGCAGCGCTCCTGCGCATGCAAAGCTGTGACCGTGCTGCTGCTGCTGCTGCTGCTGCTGCTGCTGCTGCTGCCAGTGTTGCTGCTGCCGCCGCTGCTGCTGCTGCTGCCAGTGTTGCTGCTGCAGGCACTGGTGAGTCTGCGAAGGACACATGGCCTCACCTTGTTGACTGCTTCTTCTCGTGACTTTATAACGTTATTCTTGCCTTCCTTGTCACGCTTTCCCAGCACGTCAAATTTGCGTTTGCTGCCCTTGAGCTCGAAGGGGTTTGGCTTGGCAGCCTGCTTGGGAGCTGCCACAGCCCTGGGGGTCACATGTTTCTTCTTTTTCATTGAATGTGATTAAACGTTCTTTTCTGCGCTGGCTCTGCTGTCAAGCAAGTGTCCGCCACTGCAGGTCCCTGCCAGCGCAGTCACTGCTGCGTCCAGATACAAAACGCGATGCTGAGATTGCAACACGTGCGACTACTCTGTTAGTCAGCGCTGCAGCTCTTGGTTCTGCCTTCCAGCGTGCGTGACGGAGCCCGTTGTGACACAGTCACTGTGTCACCAATCCCTGACAGGGTTCTGGCAGAGATTCAAGCTGCATTGCCAGGTTCCGCGTGTCACGCCCCTCGTGTTGCTTCACTTCGTATCAGGAAGGCATAGTCAAACTTCGGGCACTGCAACGTATCACTGGGCACATGACATGTCATTGTCATCACATGCCAGGCTGTCACAGCCTGCACCGTCACTAGTGACTGTGCGCTCTTGCACTAGCGGCAACCTGGCCCACTGCAGAACTCACGCATGATTGGCCACCGAGTTTGATGCGGCAACCAAAAAATGGATATAAGTATCCCTTGCCGCATGTGCCCGCAGCAGTGCCGCTACATGCAGGCAGTGAGGTTCAACCTGAGTTGTCATGTAGTAGGACACAGCACTGCATGCTTGCAATTTATGTGCGTCGTGCAGCCCATAGCGCTGCTGTAGAACTACGGCGGACAGCCTGTTGTGCTGATTATGTGCCACATCACACGAGTCAACAGGGTTTTGCTGGCTCAAACTCTTGGCACGAACCACCTGCCAGGGCAGTGCCCCTACTTGAGAGCTACTTAAGTGAAAGGAGACGGCACTTAAGTACTGACTTACTTAGGGGCAGATGGCTCATGCCAGGAGTTTGAGCCAGCAAAACCCTGTTTACTGGTGTGGCGTGGCACAGAAGTAGCGCACAAAGCTTGGCAATGCAATCACCATCGTCTTGCAAGCCTTGGCAAGCCCTGGTGCAGGAAGAGTGTACTTCCCGCAATCAGCCAATGCATGCAGATCCCATGACTTGCAACCGGCGAGCAAGCAAGATTTCACCATTCCAGGAGCGCCATGGCCAGGTTCAGTAAGACAGTATATGACAAATGTGAAGCTGCGATATGGCAAAGCAGAGCAGCTTATCTTCTTTATGGCGTGTTGCATTGCGGCAGCACTGCACTGCACTTCGAAGTGAAATCACGTGAATTCACGAGGTTTGGAAACACCCAACCACTTTATGTGTCACTGCTGCAGTTGACAAACGTGGCTAGGTCGACAGCAGTTACGGTTACAAAACCTGCATCCTAACAACAGGCCTTCCATGACCCTATGGTTCATATAACAGCCAGCCGCGCACGGAAGGCTTCTTCGGCGCTCTTGTTCAGACTATTTGTAATAGTGTTGACTTCCGGCGGATACGAAAAACGGGTCGTCGCCGGAGGTGACTGTACGCGGGGTTTTAAGCAGTTGGGCCCAAGAAATTTCACATAAGACTCTACGACTCAACCGCCAGCAGGTTCAAGTGGCACGAGCACGTGTGTATTTTTGCCCCTTTGAACGTCCACACCGCTGACATCGTTCACTGCATGCATAACCGTGCGGTTGATCCATTGTACCGCCAGACACATCGAACGACTTCCTCCGGCATCCGTGAGCAGCACAGTAAGACCAACATGTCTCGCAGCTGCATCTTCTTGTCGCTGGCGAGCGTCCTGCTGCTGGCAGCTTCAGCTGAGGGTGCAGCAGCTCATCCTCCTGCTGGGCGTCAGCTGCGGCAGCTCATGCAGCAGGGCAGCAAGTATGAGCAGTGCAATCAGGTAAGGATCTATCCTCTGGCTGCCAACTCACTCTGTCCTGGCACATGTATGGTCGCAATTGGCCAGTGCCATGGCAGCATGCATGCTGCACGGGCATATGGCAATGCTCAAGGCGCATCGCCACTGGCTGCAGCCAGCTGGCTGCAAGCTTCATAGCAGTGCTGGAGTTGCTGGGTCGATGCAATGGCTTGCCTGAGGCTGGCCCTCATGCGTTGCACAAGCCTGAATCCTGCAACCGTTCAGTAAAGAGTTGGTGTAGGGGCATGCCGGCAAGCCTTGGCTACCTCTGCCACACTGTGGCAGGCTGCCAGGATGGCAGCCCCTCAGGCTTAGGCCTGGGCTGCAGACACTTTGAGCAGCCGTGTGCATGGTGTTGTCACTGCATACTGCCACCTGGTTTGCGCGTGATCCTGGTGCGCGCATGTAAGGCAGCCCAGGGAGCTTACAGCATGCATCACACTGCATGGGATGCATGTGAAGCTGCATGGCGCTCACTGCACCTGGCACAAAAGCAACATGCATCAGGGGGCCAGAAGACTTGCTTGTAAGCAGGTGCGCAGCTGACCGCTGCTTTGCTGTTCTCTTGCGTGCCTGCAGGCTTTCACCAATGCTGGTGGGCGCGGCGCAATTGAGTCGCGCATGAGGCCCGCATGTACATTGGAGGGCAACTTTGACTTCGACAGGTGCTGTCGGGAGGTGAGGGCATCATAGTGCTAGTACTCCGGCAGTCAGCCACAGCTCTAGCTAGCGCTGGCACTGGCGGTAGGTACAGCTCCATGCCGGAGCCGACGTCACTCAATGCACCGCACGGTGCAAGGTGTGCATTATGTGGATTTATACTGTCTTGCAAGAGGCACTGGAGGTACTCACAAGTGCGCCACGGGTGCCTTGTACAGCCTGTTCTCGACTTGACTATATTTCAGTGTGCCTTGCAGCTTGCTTGTAGTTGATGTCAGGCTGTTCAGCTCATCAGTTATCGCCTTCAACTGGTGCGTCACACTCAGCGTGTATGGTGTATATCCTATGAGCCTTCTTTGGCGCCTGACTGGGGTCCTCACTCCTTTGTTGGGTGGAGCATGTAATGTGATGTACTCATGTAATGTAATGTAGTGTATTGTCGAGTATTCCTTGCTGCTGTTATCAGGGCTTTTGCTCGTCGCTAGTATGTATGCGTACTACATGCTGTCATTGACCCCTGCTCATGTTTTCTGCCTGCTGCCGCTGCTGCTTGCTGCCTCCTGCCTGCTGCAACTGCCCTCACAGGCCAAGGGTGTGATGGGAGTTGCGCCTGCTGACTGTGAGTGGTTTTGAGTGTGCTGTGCGACTGTGCTAGCCACCTCGTGGCATGAACACCTACCATAGCTGCCTGCCGTCGGTGCTGCACACCCCCACGCATCACACTGTTCATGCTCTGGAGCATGATGTTTGATGCATGCAGCAATTCCAGTTTATTTCTGTAAACTACCATCGTTGCCTGCCACTTGCTGCCTGTCGTCGCCGGGCATAGTGCTGTCCCATGCATGCCCCGTTGTGTGGTTGACATCATGCGGCACCCTCGAGCCAAACGGGGGGCGGGGCCCACCTTGCATCAGCATGACATCAAGCCGCGCACCGCCTTGCTGCTGCCCTGTTGCCGCACCCTGCAGGCCTTGTGACCCTGACATGTTGTCCGCAGCTATGGGCACCATACTGAGGGTGGTGCATGGTGCTCGCCACCCTGTCACTCAGCGCGCTGCTGCTGCTGCCTGCTGCACCCCGCAGGCCTGTGCGACCCTGCGGTGTGGTCCGAGGTTGAGGGCAACATCCTGGGCGCTGGCATCAGCGGCCTCACCAGCAGCACCCTCAAGGACTTCACCAAGGCATGCAGCATCAACAACCGCGGAGCAGGCACCTGCTAAGCCACCCTGCCTGTTGGGGCCAGTATGCACACCCTATGAGCCAGCAGCCAGGCGCAGAAGCCGCACTGCCAGAGTTATGCAGTATTTTGGTTGGACAAGAACCCCGCTGCCTACTTGCTTGTGCTGTTGTTTTGTTGTTTGGCTGCTTTCCAGCTGATTCAAATGCCAGCGTGAGGCCCTCACAAGGGTTCAGAGGAGGCTTTGCAGCGCCTAAATAAGCAGCAGCAGCAGCAGCAGCAGCAGCAGCAATACCCTTTTGGAAGCTGTTACACGACCATTCAGTTTTAGATCATGATTAATGAATGAATCCCCATTATTGTCTGCATAGTGTCAGAGGGTTGTAGGCCTTCCGGTAGGGCTGAGAGTGTGCTGCATAACAGCTGGCAGTTGAGTACGCAGCCTGCCTTCTGAGGAAGGAAATGTAAGGCAGCAACTGTTTATCTGGCCGTCTGCTTGCTTCTGCAGCATTGCAAAGCACAGTTACAAGGCTTATGCATGTGTGTTGGCAAGAATACGATGCAGCACTGCACCGACTTGCTATAGCTAGACAGGGCCCTGAAGTGTTTGAGAACTGTCTTGTCAGATTACATTGTGGGTGCTTTTTCAATTTGCCAGCTGCAATGCTTAAGGCATGCACGTGCTCAGCTGTATGCTGATGCAATGCATCTAGCAGCCATTGATTGCAAAGGTGCTAACGATTGTCGTGCAGTGGTGCATCACTGCAAGGTCCGCCTACTGCCTAAGTGCGGCTGTAGTAGCTGTGCTTGTTTTAGTGGTGTGTTTAGGGAACTGCAGGTAGCCAGCGACATGCTTTGGATTCAGCACCTGCATAGAAAGGGGCGATTGAGAGGCTTCTTGATGTCAATTGGGGGTGTGACAACCACCTACTGTGCGAAAGGTGTCACCCCCCACCAATAGGGGGGGGGGGGGGGGGCAGTGCACCTGGATGTTGCCCTGTTGATTGCTCAATCTTGAGAGAGGAAGTTTTAAGTCTGTCCAGGGATCACTGGAGTGGTGCAGTGCTTTGCAGGAAGGTATGTAGTAACAACACTTTGAGGCAAGCTTGCATCTGTAACAGGGTGCGTGCATTGCACTGCGCAGTGGCAGCACATATGTTGGCATGTCATACCCCCATTCACAGGTAGAACCACGTGGAAGAACATTGCCACCTATCTGGATGTGTGTCACGAAGGGAAAAGAAGCGGCTGTTTTTTTTCAAACGCCAATCCCAAGGTTTGCTGACTGGCTGAATTTGAACCACAGCATAACAATCCTATGTACCTTCGCTACTTCATGATGCACCGGTTTGCTATTAAAAACACGACTTGGCGTTCATCGTACGCTTGCTGTGCTTGTTGTTGGGGCACATGTCCTCGTTGCACTAGTGGCAGCCTGCGAACCTACGTTGCTCCTAGCTGAAAGGTCTGCAGCCAGCTTGAAGCTATCAAAGCAGCTGAAAAATATAATACTCAAGGCTTCAGGATGGCGGACCTTATGCGGCTCCTCGAGAGCCACAGCAGGAGCATAAAGCAAAACGGCAAGTTACACACCGTCTTCTGCATGCTGGCGTTTGTCATGATCTGACCAGGGCAGCATCAGCACAACGTTCAGGCCTGCTGAGCTGCTAGCTCAGGGTGTATGCCAAGCACTGCAGCTGCGCCTGCAACGCCAAAACCTTGGCCATGCCTCACTACAACCAATGCAGCTTAGGCGTGCTCTGCTGCTGCGCACAGAGGACAAGATCAGCGCCATCAAACAGCAGGAAGAGATTTTGACAAAGGCAAGTGTATTGATGCTATGCTTTTGCAGCGTAGCGTAAGGTGGGGCAAGCAGCAGCGTTTGAGAAGCACAACAGTGCTGCACCTTGCAGCCTCAGCCTGCAAGGCCAGCAGATGGTGGCAATGTTGACGGCGCTTTAGTCACAGTCAAATCTTGCTTGCAGGAAAGGCTGGAAGCTCTCAGCAATGCATATCTTGTTTGAGCTGTGCAGCAGCAGCAGCAGCAGCATGGCACTTGAGCAGCAGCGCTGCTGCCTAAATGTCATGCTGCTGCTTCTGCTAGCAGATCAGGAACAAGAACCTGAACAGCAACGGTTAGTTAGGGCAGCCTGTGGTTTGATTTGGAAAGTAAGGCGCTACGGTAGCATGCTGAACTGTCCACTTGGCCATGGTGCACTGGCTTGATACATGCAGGGTTCCAGGAGGGCGCAGTTGTGCATGGATTGCGAAGGTTACCGTCACATTGTGTACAGTTGTGTGTGTGGCAGGCATCCTCCAGGCCAGCGTTGGACCGTTCATTGCTCTTACAACATGCAGTCATGACCGTTGGCGATAGCTTCATCCCACCCTGGGCCTCCCTGCTGTTGCGTCGACTGCTTTGCTTGTTGCAGGAACTTGAGGATGCGCGTGCCATCAACGCGCAGCAGCGGCAGGGGCTGGCTGAGGCCCAGGCCAAGCATGGAGAGCTGAGTGCGGAGCTGCAGCAGAAGGAGGCCACCCTCGCAACTTGCCAGGTGAATTCAACAACAGCAGTTGCTGAGCAGTGCTGGCCGCCAGTTGCTGAGCAGTGCTGGCAGCGCTGCGGCAGCTTGAAGTTGCCTGTGGAGTAGTGTTGTATGTTGGTTTGATGGCAGGGCAACGGCGGGCTGCACCATGACGTGATTTCATACTGCTTTAATCTGTGTGGGGTATCCTGCAGTCGCAGACCTTGCAGAGATGCAGACCGGTGCGTTGCGACCGCTGCTGCTCATGCACATGATGAGTCATCATGAGCTGCTGCATGGCAAGATATGGTTGATCCTGTACATGATCTATGTATAGACGTGGCCTATATGGGCAGCAAGGCACGGCTTATCCAGAAGCATAATCATATTCCATGAAAACACATCAGGCTGTCTGGCTGCTGTCTTGCTGCTGTCTATGTATGCGTTTGAGCCGATCTGTCAGAGCTGTCTGATCATGACTATGTTGCAGAGTGCATGTTGTCAGGTTTAAATTTGACTTGCTGCGCCCTTTTCCTGCCTGCACGGCTCCATCATGCTCTACCCGCAGGCCGCCAACTCCAGCACCAAACATACCATCAGCAGCACCCAGCAGCAGCGCCAGGTGCTGCGCACGGCCTTGCAGGACATGCAGCAAGCCTTCATCGCCGACTGCGCTGCTTTGCACAGCCAGGCAGCTGCCCTCCTGGCTGAGCTGCGCTGCCGCAACTTGGCCGCCCTTGAAGGGGCACTTCCTGAGGAGTTCTGCTTCACAGATCACCCTGGCGATGCCGCTGCGTATGTGTCAGATGCAGGAGGCGGCGGGTGCATGGCAGGAGCTGCTGCTGCGGCTGCAGGAGGGCTTGCAGGAAAGCAGCAGCAGCTGATGTACGAGCCCCAGGAGACGGAGGAGGAGTGGCCAGGCATGGGTGATGCTGCTGCGCTGCTGTACGACGGCGGGCTCCTGCAGTGCAGCGGGGCTGGGCGCCCTGCTGAGCAGCAGGTGCAGCAGCTGTGAAAGGACCTGGCAGCGCTGTGCGCAGCATGCTGAGCAGTGATGCCTGGTCGTATCAGGCGCTGTGCTGACACCGTCAGAGCTTCTGCTAGAAGTCAGGGCCTGAAGTGCTAGGCACATTCCGTGGAAATGATTTGGCGCCGGGCAGTGTAGCATGCCACCAGCGGCGAGGAGCTGTGCTGTCCTCTGGTCCAGTACAGTGTGCAGCGCACCAGGGTGGCACTACCATTCCTAGTAGGAGACCCGGGCACCATGAACATCACGTTCATTGCACAGCACGGGCAGCGGTGTTCTTTGCAGTTAGTGTCTGTGAGTGCCTGTTCCTTTTCTTGTCGCTGCCAGTTACCTACAGTCCAGTGACCAGGTGGAGGTTTTGTAACAGACGCCATCTGAGTATGACAGCGTTACTGCCATTAGCCTTCCACTGACTGCACACGCCGCGATTCAGTCAGATAATGTCATTGCAGTCGTGACCGTGTTCTGCAGTGACCTTGGCCAGATATGGCGGTGAGGCGCCGGGGCACATTTTGCATTTATTGCAGATCGTGCTGCACTTATTGCTTGCTTGGTTGCAGGTGTTGGGACGCCATGTTATTGTCGAGTCCATCATCATTGTAGCCTTACACTCCCTGCCAATGATGATGATAATGACTCCCTGCCAACATGAGGACTGCTTCAACAGCAACGGCCCTCAGTGCACGTTCCACCATCGGTTGCCAAAAATACGAGGCTAGTACTGTCACTACAAACATGGTGCAGCGCGGCACCTACACCTAAGGGCAACATGGACAACATCCACATGATGCTGGGTCGCGCTGGTTTGAGCAGCCATCTACTTGCACAGACACTTTCCTGATGAAGCACACAGCAACGCAGCATGCCAAGCACGGCTTCGGCAACCTCACAGTAGCAGACACAAACAAATGGCATGCCGTCAAATCACAGGCAGGCGATGCTCTGAGCAGGTGCAGCCAGCAGCAGACAGCTATCTGTGAGCCTGTTGCAGCTGCACAAACTGCACATCAACTAGCTTTGCTGTCATGAAGCGCAGCATTTACCTCAGCAAGCTGCCCTGAAAGAACAACATGCACACCCAAGGGAGCACCAGGAGCCCTATGTTCATGCTCCTCTTCGACCTCATGCACAGCCCCCATCAACCTGAGCCACCTTGACCCCCCTGAACCAATGCAGCATTCCTTGAACAAAGCCCGCCCGGAACAGTAACCCCCCGAAGCAAGCAGATGCACGCAAGTAGGGCCTTGGAGGAGCCATGCAGCAAGCGCAGCCAACGAAGGGAGCACACCCGGCACCTGCCATCTGCAGCACAGCAGCCATCAGGCCTCTGTGCTGCTGCCTGTGCTGTGCTGCAGTGCAAGACACAGCCCATCAACAGCAAACGACACACCACAGCTGCCGAGCCAGCAGCCAGCCCTGCTGTGCTTTTCAAGTGGTGGTGGTGGTGCTGCTGCGGCTGCTTCTCACACACTGCTGCAATCGCGCCTGCTGCCAGGCGCAACAACAAGGAATAATGAGGTAGACAACAGCAACGAACGACTCGGCAGGCAAGGCGCCTGCCCAGCAGCATAGCCGGCCGCCAGCACACCTTTGCTTGCGCCCAGTCTGCTGCCCATGCACACAGCTGCCTGCAGCGCCTGACGCGGCAGAGCCTCCCCACCCGCCGCCCTGCGCCGCAGCAGGGCTAGCCGCTGCTGCACAACTGCAGGAGCACTCCAGCGGCATCTGTTTGACCCCGATCCGGCGCACCCCTCAGCCCCAGCGCACGATGGCACCTGCCCATGTGAGCCCCGCGCCGAAGCCCGCCATGGCAAGCACGTCGCCCTGCTTCACCTTGCCAGCCCGCACCGCCTCGTCCAGGGCGAGCGGTATGCTGGCAGCGCTGGTGTTGCCGTACTCGGCAAGGTTGCTGACCACCTGCGGCAGCGCACCCACCAGCAGCGGCAGCGGCAAACACACACGGGTAAGGACGCAAGCGGACGATTCCAGCTACATCTGTCATGCATGCCGTGCTGGGGAAAGAAAGACGCCAACTGCGCACGAGCAGGTACTGCAGCCCCAGCCCCCCACCCCCCGCCCTTTCCTCCTCTCCCTGTATTGCTCAGCCGCTCTGCTGGCAGCCCTGGCTGCCGTGCTGCAGTGAGCAGACAAACACTTGTCCACGCCCGTGCACTGCCGCCCCACTGCACAGGAAAAAGGCATCAACCTGCAAGCTCCTGCCACACTCGAAGCACCCACTTGCTCTGCTGGCAGACAAGCTGCTGTGCTGCGCTGCACGCATGCATCCCACACTGCATCACACATCTGCAGGCCACCTGCTGGACGGCTTGGCACCGATCACCCGCATTGCTGGCAGGCCCCAGCTGCTGCCGCTGCTTGGCTTCTTCTTCGTTACGACATAAATCACAGCACCAGCTCCCAGCGGTGCGGTGCGTGGCGGCGCTCACCCGCTCAGCCGGCAGGCCCAGCCGCTGTGCTGCCGCGTCCAGGATGCGCTGGTTGGCCTGGTGCATCACCAGCCAGTCGACGTCGTCCGTGCTCAGCTGCGCCTGCTTCAGCGCTGCGTCGATCACCGAGGGCACGCTGCGCACCGCAAACTTGAACACGTCCTGGCCGGCCATGTGGACGTTGCCGTACGACGCGTCCCTGCTGGCATCGGCGTCCTGCAAGCAAACATGTTGAACACATCCGATACAACGGTGACCTGGAGTGCACAGCGGTTTGAACATGGCACGTCACGGCAGTGGGACACGCCACCACACACAGCAAGCGGGGATGACTAGAAGATGTGCATGCTCCGCTGCATCTGCTGCTGCTGTTGCTCCCCTGACAACCCTGCTGGCACTGGCTCTCCTTGCTGCTGCCTTGTCGCTGCTGCTGCTGACTTGCCAAGCCGCGCCGGCAGCACAGGCACACCTGGAATGGCTTGCCGCCGCAGCCGCTGTACATAGCGTGCAGGGATTTCTGGCCGTTGCCGTCGCTGTGCATGTCCACACCCAGCAGGCTGCACGACTCGCCATCAGGCGCTGCTGTCACAACCACAGCCCCGCAGCCATCACCAAACAGGATGCAGGTGCCTGCGCAGCAGCCACGCAGTCACGGTGGCAGGTTGAGGAACCACAAAGATGATAACAGCAGGCAGTTGCAGATGGGGTGAACACTCGGTGCTGCAAGCTGGCCTGCTGCCTACTGGGCAGCGCAGGCCCTCTCACTGCCCGGTGCTGGAGGGTGTGAGGCGCGTCCCTGACACTGCTCTGCAGCACTTGCTACTTCAGCAGCTGCCATCTGCTCTACGTGTGTGGTACACCAGTACCAGCTGGCACTGCTGTTGCAGTGCACCACTGCTGAATTCTGTAACAGCAATAAGCTTCCTTGTGTCCTGTGTGGAGAACCTGCTGGAGGAAGTACTGCACATGTGACTGCCACATGCCTGCTGCTCACCCCTGTCCCGCCAGTCGACCAATCGGCTCATTGCATCTGCACCAACGACCAGCACATGCTTCGCTGTGCCGGTGCGCACAAACTGCGCGGCTGTGACCAGCGCCAGCACAAAGCCGCTGCATGCTGCCGTTAGGTCGAATGCCACTGCGTTCTTGGCGCCTAGTGCTGCTTGTACCTGCGCGAACACACACGTGTGACAGATGCGGCAGCTACGTGAGCACAGGTGTTGCGCGCAGCAGAAGCCGTCAAAGGAGTGTGGTTGTGGCAAGGGCTAGGAGAGCTGCAAGTGCTGGAGCAACACATGACAGGAGACGAGCACATGCTGCGGTGCAAGTGCACTGTGATGTTGTTGTTGACCTGCGAGCATCGCACAATGTTGCTGCATGAGATAGGCACCACAACTGCTACCTGCTCCTGCCATGGCACGGCAAAGCGCCTGCTTGCAACAACCTGCGGCTATCTGCAAGCCCTGCATGGCTGGAGTCCGATGCCCATTACAAGCAGGTGCATCAAGCTTAGTTGACACTGCTATGACATTGCGTGTGTTGCCGTTGCCGTGCATATGGTTATAGCGACGATGTTAGTCCCAACTTTAGCCTAGCAGCACAACTGCGCACCTGGCATGCGCTGCCAAAAGCATCATCAGGGGTGCTGGTTGCCATGATCACCATGTTGATGTCTGCTGCTGACACACTTGCCATCTCCATGGCCTTCCTGCACGCTTCTGCAGCGTGGCCCGCCATGGTTTCGCCCTCTGCTAGTATGTGACGCCTTTTAATGCCAGTGCGGGTTGCAATCCAGTCATCATTCGTTTCCACGAACTTTTCCATGTCAGTGTTGCTGAGCACTGTCGCTGGAACGCTGCTGCCAACGCCTACCAACTTGCATCCAACCATTGCATCTGCTGCGACCTGTCTAGGCTGGCCAGCTGTGCTTTGTAAGCGCAAGACTGGTCGCTGCGGGCACTTGCTGCTTGTGAAGCATCGCCTGTGAGTCCCTTGCAGCAACCCAGAAGATGAGGTGTTACTAAAACTTTGCATCGTGCTTTCCAATTCCCAATCAGCAAGCACGGCAGAACTTTAGGGTCTTCGCCACATGCGGCGACTAGCTTTGATTCACGATCGCTGGTTATAAGTTTACCATTACGATAGGAGACACATGTGACAAACTGTGGGAGCCAATGAGCGACTCTCCAAACTTATAACGCCTACTCGACCCTCCTGTCAGCTGGTAACAAGCGCCAAGCGTTTCACTGGTGATCATAACCAGCAAAGCAACGCCTGCTCATACTTTTGAACGTATTTCACATAACAATTGAACTGGGCGCTGGTGCTGGACACCACAACCTGCTGTAGCAGCTGTGCAGGGACCCGCCACGTGCCGCTCCACGCCGCAGCAAACAAGGTTGACATAAAGGGGCTTAGTGGATAGCAACACTCTGCGACATTGTGTCACCTGCGCCAAGTTTGTCTTCCATGGCATCAATAGCACAGCAGCAGTACACTCTAGCAGCCATCAGGCTGGCAAAGCTGCTGGACATGACATGCCTCCAGCTGGGCTTGCAACTACCCAAACATGCACCAGCCTTATCTGAGGTGCGAGCGAATTGCCGCCAAATTCATCTAGTCGCACATATACTTGTGATGCATATCTGCAGAGTCGATCCATGGTATGTGGTGGTGCCTGCTCATATCCTTGCATCTGCTGCCATGCCTGCATGCTTGCCATGTCTAGTGTGTGAGAGCTGTGTGCACTGCGTCAGCATCAGGCGCCAGCTGGTCCATGCGTACCAACAGCAGCACTGCACCAGCTGGAGTAGCATCAGCTAGTGCAGACCCCTGCAGCAGCAGCCAACAGCAGCAACAGCAGCAGCAGCAGCAGGTGTCCTGGCAACAACATCAGCACCTACACCAGATGCTGCTGCCACTGCTGCAAAGTTGTCTGCAGCAGCTGCAGGGTGACAACAGCAGGACCCTGCGGCTCCAGCAGCAGCCATTGAGCGTCTGTAACAGCCCGCAGAGCTTCCCACAACTTCCTACGCTTCTGCAGCAGCAGCAGCAGCAGCAGCAGCAGCGACCTTTCTTCTTCTCTGGCAGCCTGCTGGGCCGCTTGCAGAAGCCCATGCAGCACCAGCTGCAGCAGACACATGCCTACCACCCAGCCACCCACAGAGCCCGCGTCCTGACAGTCAGGCTGCAGCAGCAGCAGCACTGGCAGGACCTGCAGCTGCTGTACGACGCAAGTGGGGGTGGTGCAAGGCTGAATGCGATCCACCTGGCCACTGTGCTGCAGCAGCTGTCGCGGCTGGCCCCCATGCCTGAGCTGGCGCCTGCTGCAGAGAGACGGCAGCTGAAGGCATTCACAGCAGAGGTGTGTTCACAATACGTGGCTGAGTGTCTGTAACGTCTGGAGTCTGCATACGGTCATTTGCAGCCTGCTTTACGGTACGTAGCCTGCAATTGATGCAGTACATCTGAATCTGCCTAGCTGCAGTTTGGGTCAGGGGTGTGGCTGGTCTCAAGCAGCCGGTGAGCACAAACCTGCCGATGCTTTTGTGCAGGGCTGTGCTCGCAACGACCTGGATCGAGGTTTGCTTGCAACCCATTGCAGCGAAACTGTCGCCTCCGATGCACCTGCTTGTGCACTGATGTCCTGCATCTGCTGTGCACGCCAGTACGCCTGCTAACAGCCATTGAGCTGGCCTGCTGCAATCTTCTATCGAGCAATGCGTTGCACTTGTCCGTGTGGGGCTGTGCTGACACGGACGGCTGCTGTGCGGTGGTGCTGTGTTGGCAGCTGGTGGCTGCCTGTCATTCCAAGCTGCGGCGGTTTGATGACAAGGGGCTTGCAATTCTTGCGAGCAGCTTCATCAGGATCGGTCATGGCATCTACAATCAACAAGCCGCCGGCCAAGTTGAGGCGAGAAGCAGCATGGCGCTCCCTGCAGAGAGCAGCAGCGATGGTGACACATTGTACAGCATCAGCAGCAGCGGCGGCAGCAGCATCAGCAGCAGCAGCGGCAGTTTCCTGGACGACCTCCTGCAGGCTGTGATCAAGCAGCTGCCATCTGCAAGCAGCCAGAGCTGCACTGCTCTGTGCTACTCGCTCGCCACGCTGCTGCAGCAGCAGCAGCAGCACCACGGCTCCCACGACCTGCAGCAGCAGCGGCAGCGCAGCGTGTTGCTGCAGCAGCTGGTGGGAGCCATGTCCGGAAGGTTTAAACTGCTGGCGGCTGCTGGGCAGCTGCACAGCAGCGATGCGGGCAGGGCAGCACTGGCTGCTTGCCGTCTGGCAAAGGCAGTGCGGGCAGCCAACACAGCAGCGGTGCTGGACTTGGGTGTGCTTGATGCTCAGCTGCAAGAGCTGCTGCAGCAGGCAGCGCAGCAGGCAGCGCAGCAGGCAGTGCATGCAGCAGAGGCTGCAGGCATGCAGCTCGCCGCAGGAGAGGCTGGGGTGCTGCTGTACTCGCTTGCAAAAGCACGGGTGCGGCCTGGTTGGCAGTGCGTCCAGGGGTTGGTGAGGCAGTACAGCCAGGCAGTACAGGTGGTTGCTGCTGCAGGCGATACAGCTCCTCCAGGCAGTACATACGGCATGATGCAGCAACAGCAGCGGCAGCAGAGGGCTTCAGCAGCAGGCCCTGCACATGAGCCTGGGACCTCTGCTAAGAAGCACAATGTTCATGCTGCAGAGTTGGATCTTGCGCACTCTTTACCCCCCACGATGTGGGCAATTGGCCGGCTGCTGGAGCTCCAGCAGAAGGTGTGGAAGCAGCAGCGCCAGCGGCAGCAGCAGCAGCAGCTGCTGCATCAGCTGCACAGCTGCTTGAATCTGTGGAAGGAGTTGGGCAGTACGCTGCCAGTCTGTGGCGATGTACTGCCCGGCATGGCTCCAGTGCAGCTGGCACAGCTGGCAGCTGGGCTTGCAAAGCTAGTAAGCATCAGCAGAGCACAAGTTGACGCTGCTGCTGCAGCAGCAGCAGCAGCAGCTGGATCCAGTGCTGGTGTATCTAGCAATAAGGACACCAGCAGGGATCCTGCCGCAACACAGCAGCAGCAGAAGCAGCAGCAGCCGCCAGTGAAAGGATCAGCTGTAGCTCCAGCTCCGGCAGATGTTCAAGCTGCTGGGAAGGGGCTTGCAGTCCAGCTTGCAACGCCGGGCCTGAAGCAGCTGCTGAAGCAGCATGTGGCGAGGGTGGAGGGCCTGCTGCAGATGATGCCACTCGCGCAGCGGCTGCAGCTTGCTGATGCGTACAGGCAGCTGGGGGTGCAGCTGCCGCGCAGTGTGAGTTTGGTGTTCGACCGGGATGCGGCAGTGCCAGTGGCACTGCCACAGCACTGAAGGGAAGGAGAGTGGTGTATGGTCGCCAGTGCCAGCTCACTGGTGCCAGCAGACAAGGCTGACCAACATTGTTGTCGCACGCCGCTGTTGCCCAACTAGGAGTGCAGCACTACTTGCTGTGTTGAGTGTGATTCTGTATGATCTGCTGCGGGCGGATGCTGTCAAGCGTCGTAGTCTGTGGACAGCATGCGGCACGTGTTGAGGACCGTGATGCAGCAAGTGGGGGTAGTATAACATGTAAAAGGACGGATTTAAGTTATTGATTCTCTGAGTTCTGAGCTCTCTGAGCTTGTTGAGGTTGCGGTTTCTTCCGATTGATGGTCTTCTGTTGAGTTTTGTGGACCCCATGAGCCTTGTTTGGCTCCTTTGCGGGTGGGCCAGTGGCCCTACTTTGGTAATTGGTAATTGGTAATTGGTTAACGGCTCCTGGGCTCCAGGTAAAGGCAAAAACGACATACCTTCAAATATGTATAAACCATGTGTAGATTGCATGATATGCCAGTCACATCATGTGTTTGCCAATGCAAGCGCTTGGTGGTTTGTGAGAGGTGTGCAGGGCCTGGCCCTACCCATTCTGTGCCATGATGCTGGCCACGTATGTGAGGCTGCAACCTGTAACATGTAAAATAGCATCCAACACTGCTTGCTTGCTTGCTTGCTTGCCTTTTGCTGCTGCGTTAGAGTGCTTCTTCTTCTTGACATCCAACACACACGGATGCAACATGTCGGGTAACACGCTGACTTCTACCGCTGGCAGCCAGCTGCATGAGGCTAATGTAAAAGAACGAGTCATAAAATGGCTCCTGCTGTCTCACAGCACATGCTTCACACCGGGGATGAGCCGCAGCAGCAAGCCAACCACCCAACTGCCAACAACTGTCAGTAGCGTAACAAGCCCACACTGGGCTGCCGGGTGCCAAGCCAGCATCCCGACTGCCAGCCCAAACGCCGTCAGCACCGGCACATGCACGAGGTACACTGCATATGCTGCTCCAGAGATAGCGGCGCCCAGCCTGCCGCCTTGCGAGTTGACCAGCTGCCTGAAAAGCACCAGCAGCGCCAGCCACATGCACACTGCATAGCACTGCTCCCACACAGCATACACCGCAACGTAGACCGCACTCGGACCCCACTCAAGCTCATTCCCAAAGTTTGACCCTGGCATAACAGCCATAATGACAACGCCTGTCCCTGCAAGCGCAAGTGCCGCAGCAGCGGCAGCAGCGCCCGCACTGTTTGGCAGCCGCCGCAACGCATCCACACGTCGAGCGGCCAGCCCAAGAATGAACGCAACAACATACTGCGGCAAGTACGCAGGCTGAAACTGGATGAACTGGATTACCCACAGGCTGATTGGCAGGCCAAGGGGGATGAGCACACCAACACGCACCAGCAGAGTGAGGCTGGAGATGACAGCTGTAATGGCAGCTGCGCCACAGGCTGTTGCAGCAAGTGAATAGCTGAATGGTTCCTGCAGCTCTGAACCGCCAGCACCAGCAGCTGCTGTGGATGCAGCAATGACCTTCTCACCATCAACCAACACCTGTGCAGCATGCACGGCTGCAACATGCTTGCTGCGCTGTTCTCTGCCATATCTCCGGAGAGCAGCGCCCCAGCAGGCTGCAGCAACACGCACCGCTGCATAAACCAGGTCAAACACAAACAGCACTGCAATGAACCAGGCCGCACCATGCCCCAGTCTGGTGAACTGCGTAGCATAGTAGTATGCAAAGCCACTGGCCGCTTCCTGCAGGCCGGCAGGGGCTTTTGGACTGTGCCTGGCAATCTCAAACGCAAGCGGCTGCAGTATGCAGTCATACACAAGCAGCGGCAGCAGCAGGCGCAGCGTGCGGTCGGCCAGGAAGCGCGCCGCGCCTTTGCGCTGGTAGGAGGGCCCACTGAAGAAGCCGCTGAGCAGGAACATCAGGCCCATGAACCAGGACTGCAGGAGAACAGGGGTAAAGAGTACAACAGAGCAGCAGCAGCAGCAGCAGCAGCAGTGTCAGGGACACAAGAAGAAAGGAGGGCTCACAGCAGGCCTTGAGCAGGAAAACACCTTGTCATACATTGGAGATGAGTTGGTAATAAACCAGGACTGCACCAGGAGAGCATTGCAGGCCAAAAGCAACACTGTTGCCGCAAGCGCATGCCGCAGCACTGTCAGTAAGACACAGTCAGCAAGTAAGGCAGCACATTCAAGCCAGTCCCACAACCCTCACATGCACCAGCTGCAGCACCCCAGGGCTTGCAGGCGTCGCCCCACCTGGATCAGCTGAGCTAGCACAAGGGCTGCAATGCGAGTGCCACCAGCCGGGGGCGTGTTCACAATGCCCAGGTACACTGCTGCGCTGTAGGTGTAGTTGAAGTAGAGGTCAAGGCAGTGGAACAGGATCACCAGGGCGATGATGAATGCACGCAGCCAGTCGATATAGTGAAGACGCAGCTGCTGCTGCGGCTGCTGCTGCTGTAGCTGCTTGCCGGCAGTGCCAGCATTGCTCTCGGCTGGGGCTGCAGGCATTGATATGCAAACACTGCCTGCGGAATGAAGCAGACAAGACCCGTTTAACTTTATAGATGCAAAGTTGGTGAATTGGTGTGCACCCGCTTTTGGCGGCTGCAGTTCTGCTGCCGTGCAGCATGTGCAGGTGGACAGCTACAAATAAAACCTCATCATGTTGCTGCACTGCTGCAAGACCGGTTTATCACTTCAAAATTGGCAGCTGGTGTTGTTCCAACTTCTTGGTGGGCTAAACAGCATCTGCCTGTGCATCAGTGCAAAAGACAATTACATTCACTACTCTGCAGGCATCATTAGCTATCCTTTAGGTACTGAGTGCAGTGCCAAGTGTCCTTCCATGCTCATGTGCATGAACCACGACATGTGGCACATGTGTGCAGAAGACGAACAGACTCCGCAAACCGCACCTCGACCACTGCCGTCCTCGATTGAGGGCATGCGTCTAATCTTCGGTATGTGATCCTTTCAGAGGTAAACCTCGCCACCAGCACGTATGCAACGTTCTGGCAAGTCAGCGTCTGACGTCCTGCTTTGTAGCACAGCACTCAGTATAGATGGGCCGGGCGGATCAATGAAGTAAAACACCTTGCACATAGATGATCAAGAGACGCTTAGCTGAGAAGGCGATCGTCACACTTTCACACCTTTGAAGCCCAAAGACGTTGGTCTGTCCACATCACATCATGGAGGCCTTCACTCAATGCTTTGAAATCTGATCTTATGACTGTTGAAGCCTGCGACCTACGTGTTGCGCGTGGTAGACGAGGAGCAGCAGTACGAGCGAACCTGCCCGAACCGCGTGAGTGCTATGTCAAGCAAAAGCTGCCCTGATCGCCTTAATCAGGTTATAAATGCCGGCTGACAAGTGCCGAGCGATTGATGAGCCGTCTGTCAAGGATGGCTGTAGCAGCAACACTTACCGACCGGTGGTGCTGTCGACGGACTGACGCCTTTGTGACGGGTTTAAGGCCTTAAGACCCTCAAAGAGCATATGTTTTGCCACTGAAGCAGCCTGACCGAGGTGCTGTGCCTCCTTCCCCGTGCCACCGTTGTGACCGTTCATCGGACGCCTGCACCCCAGCGGCTGGGGTAGAACGGCTGATGAGTAACTGAATGCGAAAATTTCACGTAAAAAGACTTTGGTTTGCTTTGCCTTTGCTTCTACAAAGCAAAGTCTCTAGACTTTCGTCAAAGAGCAAACCGAAGGTAAAAGTTCTTTTCTTAGGGAGAGATGGCCGAATGGTTATTGCGCCAATATTGTACGCGTTATGAGCGTTGGTCTGGTCGCATGGAAGTCTTTGAGGCCTTTCTGCGGTATCGCGTACGCACCCGCTGTTTGCCGGCAGGCTTCTTGGTGCAGGTCAGGAAACCGCCATATTCAGGCGAAGTGACGGGATCCGTATCTCAGACTTACCGACAAAACTGGTGTTTGCATGTCGACGGGTACTGCACCTGCATCATCTCGTGCACACTAGCACAAGCGCCGCTTGTCAACTTGAGTGTAGTGACCTGTGACATATTGTGGGTACGTGCACGCCAGCCCCAGCATTATCACTGCAGATCCAGCGGCCACAGCACTACTAAACACCACTTGATACGCTCGCCTCGAGGAGCAGGCGTTGCATGCAGAACCACCGTCGTCATCATTATGTTACCCATTCAAGCCATAGCAATAACGCCATCGCCCCAGGTCCCAGAACCATCGTCATGACGTTGATCAACGTGCACATCTACGTTCACACCAGCGGGTCACACTGTGCACTGAGCATCGTCCTCATGTGCACACTGCGTGTATGCACACATGCAATCAAGCGAAAACATAACCATTTTATGCCATGGCCATGACCAGCATGAACAACTGCAATGCCTCAACAAGGTGATGCAGCGCATCCCTGACAAACGCACCACGTCTTGATGCTACAGTGTGGTGACACTAATGTATACACTAAGGACATGATGCTTCGTGCTGTTCGTGTTCAAGCAGGACTCCCACAGCAGGGCTGCTGCATGCAGGCGACAAGGCAACCAAAGCTGAAGCCCATGCCCCTGGAAGCACAGCTGCATCATGTGCAAACGCACTATAGTGGTGGTAGCTACACCACACCACCAACCACCAACACCACATCATGAATACTATACATCGCGCTTGGGTTGCAGAAAGACACACAATGCAAGCGCCACAAGCGTGCCACAAAATTCAACCTTGAGTCATGCTGTCTGACTGTTCATTGACACAGCATAACACACACTGGCAGCCCCTTGACAAGCAACACGCGGGCGCTGATACGCACACCGAACTCCGCAGCCACAGCAGCAGCACTACTGAGCGGCTTGTAGTGAACGTCCTGTGCATTGGTGCAGAGCGCTAAGGGATTGTCCAACCGCAACACCTGCTGCTCAGAACAGCGCAGCATCCGCAAGGGACACCACTGCCACTGCATCGGACCAGGCTTGACTGCAGCGTGCAAACAGCATGCCATTGAGCCACATCAGCGCTGTCAACACTACCCGACCTTTCAGCCAGCTGCAGCATCCCATACAATACAGTACATACATTATGCTGATGCCCCGACACAACGAGCACTTGGAGGTAGCATACAAACCACAGGCAGCCTGGCGCATGACATGCCACAGACTTCCGACGGACTCCACAGCCACACAGCAATCTACAGCGCCACAGCTGTTGGTTTACAGGATTACACAAGCAGTGATACAAATTCAAGCAAAGCGTGCACAGCTCCTCACGCAGTGCCTGCGCAACCGGCCAGTGCAGGCCTTCTCCTAGCCGCAACCTCACCCTCCACTCTTGCCAGCACCCCCCACACACCGCACAGCAGGCTGCTGTTACAAAGCAATCCCGCACCACATGCGACGACTCTGCAAAAACCCCAAGGCAGCATCGCTGCTGCTCTTCAGGTACAGAGGAGAACCCTCCATACCTCAATGGCCAGCACACAGGCTGGTGCACTGCGGCAGCAGCGCATCTCAAGCCACTGCCCTCTGCTTCCCAGCCCTCACAAATCACAGACAAACTTCAGTGCTTGCACAGACGTCGGCACTGCTTTCAGGTGAGGAAGCCTCCCACATCTCCTCTGCAAAACAGCTGTACCCAGGCAAAGGGCGATTACAAGCGCAGTGTGCTGTGGCACACAGCGCTACAGTCACGGACAGTGCTCCTCTACACTATTATAGTAATTGCACACAACCTGCCATCACGCAGCCCAGAGGCTCACTAGACTGGGCATCCAGGTTGACTAGTTGTACGGTGCAGCTGCAGCAGGCCATCTACCCAGGCGGCAGCAGCAGCAGCAGCACACCATCTTGTGCAACGTGAAGCTGAAGTGTGTACCAGCTGCTGGGAGCTCTGCGTCCTGCTGGGCCCGCCCAATCAGGAAGGCCCATGGAAAATGCTGGTAAGTTTTTTTGAGTATGGTGGCAGCAACAGCACACGTGAAAGTCAGGGGCTGCTGTGCATTGCCGGCCTGCAGAGTCGTTGCGCTGGCGGCCGGTGGCAGCAGCAGGCACATCGCTGTGCTCAGCAGCCGCCTGTCGCCTCAGCGCACCCTGCCAGACCTGTTGGCCTTGGTCGCCGCCTTGGCGCCAGTCGCCTTGCTTGCCACACCGCCACCGCCGCCGCCAGCCGCCGTCGCAGCCGCCTTTGCTGCCTTGGAGCCCGACCCTGCAGGGTGCACCGTCACCGTCAGCAGATCAGCAGACGCGTAGTCAGCTCTGCTGCTGCTGCCGCTGCCGCCGGCCCAGCCGGGCCCTGACACTGCTGCCGCTGCTGCTGCCCTGCGCTGTGCTTTGTCAAGCATGGTCTTGAAGGAGGCGAGGTAGGGGGCCCAGGGCACTGGGGGGTCTGCCAGGTCAGCCTGCAGCCATGGGCAACGGGTGGCAGCAGACATGCGCGTTCAGCCAGTGTGCAACACGTGGTCCGATGCTGGAATGTGGCATGTGTTCAGCATGCATGATGCCATCACGATGCTGCCGAATCTATGCTGCATGGAGCCTGGCACACGTGCACATCATCTTGAGTCAGCACGCCTCTGCAGCCTGTCTGGGTGATGCCTGCACAAATAGCAAGCCACCTGCGAGGGCTTGCCGCAAGCAGGCTTCAGCACAGCCGCGCTCACCTGATTTGCCCATGCGCTGGCCAGCTGCAGCAACCCCCACCTCACATGCCCCAAGCGCAGCGAGCCACCCTTCCCTCCCACCCTGCTGCTGCTTGCTTCCAACACCTGCCCACCCAACACCCCAACTACGGAGAACGCCCTGTAGGGAAACGGAGCAGCGCACTGCGTTCCCCTTTCGCCCCACCTTGCTGATGCCTGCAACCACGCCGACCTCCTGCGGCGTCGGCTCGCGGGGCAGGCGGGGCAGGCTCCAGCCCAGCTGCGCCAAGCTCTTGTTGCCCTTGCGCTGGTTGCAGGCCATGCAGGCGGTCACCAGGTTGGCCCAGGAGTTGCCGCCGCCCGCGGAGACGGGCACGACGTGGTCAAGGGTGAGGTCGCGCTGGCAGCTGCAGTACCTGCAGCAGCAGCAGCAGCAGCAGCAGCAGCAGCAGCACCCTTTTGTCACATAATCATCGTCATCACCATTATCATGACACGGTGACCAAGATGCTGCTGACCTTCCAAGTCCACGCTGGCAGCATGCCTAGCCAGTACCAGCGGCACGCTGCCAGCAGGAAGTGCTGACGTGTTTGTGTGCCGCCCATAGAGACGACACATAAAAGGCGGCGCCGCCATGTCCATCACTGCCAAGCCAGCTCTCGGGCGAAGACACCAAACACAAACACAAACACCCAGAACTAACTAATGACACACGCCCACAGCGCCAGGGTGTTGTCTCTGCAGGATTATTGTCGGTTGCTGGCTATACACACACCAGCCCTGCTAGGTATGCTGTCCACCGTATGGGGGTACCCGCACGCTGCCTGGTGGGGATGTGAGGGTCTGGGTGGTCTGCCTCACTTGAATAAAGAGAATAGTCGTTCAAATTCCCGCCTCCGCAGTGGGTTGAGGCGCGTTGCTGATGCCGCAAAAGGTATGGCTTGCAAGAATAATCATAATTATTATTATGACACCAGGGTGTCACACACTGGCATCTATGGCTGGCTGCACAGCACAATGTGACTTGAATGAGCCGCAACCGCTGCTGGCCCTGGCATCCACTGAGACGAGGCTGGTCGCCAGACAGTACATGATCGCCTAAACACAAAAAAACAAGCAAAATAAGAACAGGCCGGCATGGGGATGCTGTGCTTTGCACAAGCATTATCCAGCAGATGAAGCCTATACAGTTGAAGCACGACAAGCACCACACAGTGGATGCGGTCGCAGCCAGATGCCGCGCCTCGCCCACTCACTGGCAGCGGTGGTGATCGCGCAGCATGATGTTCTTGCGCGTCAGGCTCAGCCGGCCCGCAAACTCGTGCACGTCGACAAAGGTGCGGACGCGCAGCACAGCGGGCAGCGGGTGCGCCTGGTAGGCGGAGTAGGCGTAGCCGCCGGGGTGGTACTCCAGCACGTCAACCTGCCAGCAGCAGCAGCAGCGGCAGCAGCAGCAAGCAGCAGCAGCAGCAGCAGCAGCAGCAGCAGCAGCAGCAGCAGCAGCAGCAGCAGCAGCAGCAGTTGAGGTAATCGGAGTTACGCAACAGGAAAAGAGCACACACCCACCAGAACGATTCCGCTGAAAGCCATCAACCACCGCAAATGTGTGTCTATGGGACGGCCAAAACCCGTGCCAGCTGCCACCATGTGTGCGGCTGCTGCGGGTTGGTTGTGCAGGACCCGGAGCCTGTTGTGGCGTACCTTCCCGCTGCCGTCCATGACAACAGCCCTGAACCAGCTGATGACATTCACAGGGAGGTAGCGGCTGTCCAGCACCAGGCACCTGCACGCAGCGCGCAGCAGGTATACAATGCGGTAGTGTTGCGTTAGCAGTCTATACTGCAAGAGCAGGCATGCAGCATCATGAGGTAGGCCTATGTAACTGGACAATTGCGGCCGTCAAGCTCAAGGCACCTTAGCACGGCCTTCACTGCTCAACAGCTGACACACTGCCAGTGTGTTGACAGCAGGCATTCAAACTACTGGCAGATGGAGCAAGAGAGAGAGAGATGGACCAACAATGCATGCGTAACTTGCACAAACGCGTACATGATCGCAGATGTTGCTGCCGAACACCTGGTCACACACCCGCAGTGTGCTGCACCACCCACCAAGTGCGGTCACTTCAAGTGCGGTCACACACTGCAGTCTGCTGCACAGAGAGGCAGCGTGCTGCACCACCCACCAAGTGCGTGCAAGGCAGTGCCTGTTGCCGCACCTGTATGCTGCGCTTCTGGCGGAGGAGCGTCCTGGCCCCCCGCTGCCGTCAAACGACGCAGCAGCGGACGCTGCCTCGTCATCCATGCTCTCGTCTGAGTCATACTCGTCGGGCCGGCGGCTGCGGGGTGCGTCCACTGCTGCCACACGAGGTGCCGCTGGCACGATGTTGTTGGAGAACCCTAGCGGTGGATTAGCGATGATGATCGTGCTGCTGCTGCTGCTACCATTGCTGGAAACCTTGGACCCAGCAGTTGACGCCGGCCCTGCAGGGTGGTGGCTGCAGTCGTAACTGTGGCGGTTGCAACTGCCGCAGCAGCAACTGCGCTGCTGCCGCCGCCCGACGCTGAGGTGGATGCTCTGCTAGCTGTGCCTTTCTTCTTGGTGGCACTGCTACTGCCGCTGCTGGCACTGGCGCTGGCACTGCACAGCAGCACATGCTGTCGGTGCACCGCCCTAGCGCTGCTGGTGTTAGCATCCCGCCTGCATGCTGCTGCATTGCGGCTGCAGGCAGGCAGGCCAACAGCAGCAGGCACTGCAGGACAGCGGCTGCGCTGCATGCTGCTGCATGATGCTGCTGCATGTCGCTGGGTTGATAGGCCTAACACCATGCTGCTTTGCTAAGCTGCTGCTGCTGCTGTTGGGTTGCAGGTGCAAGTATACTCAGCCCGCCACTTGTGGCTGAGGCACACACTCCAGGAGCCAAGCACACAGCTTGCCACAGCAGGCAGTTGTGCTGTTGCAAATGCTTCAAATTTGCACCACTTGCGCACCAAAGGAGCTGTGATGCAGTGGCTGGTTGCTGTCACGTCGCGTGACGTGCCGTGCTGGCTAGCAGTTGTGCGCTGCTCAGCCACGTGCCAAGAATCTAGAGCTGCCAAATGTCGCTCAACCCTGCTATATCTGTGTGACAATAATGTGATGGCTCTGCACAGAAAGGCGAGCAGACGAGGAACACAGGCAAGGTCTGGGAACTTTGCAGGCCAGATGGCCTCCTGTATCTCCATGGGGTTGCTGCATGTATTGCTGGCTAGGGTCACAGTTGGCGCCAAGGCATGTAAGACAGCGTGCCTCCGATACGGCACCAATCAGCCTAAACCAAAGTAAAACACGTCTCATTAGGTTTGCTCAAACAGCAACACGTCTTGCAGCAGGATCAAATGGAGATTCATTGAAGCTGCTTCAACTCAGCATGCGTAGGCAAGATGCAGCGCACGCCTAAGTCAACATTATTGATCTTGCACGGGCGTTTCCTTCATGCAGGGCAATTGTCCATGCAGTGCTGTCAGGGTGTCATGTGCATCACCAACAACACCATGCCATGTACGCGTCCATGCAGCTCAGAAAGCTGCAGCAAGCATGAAAACATGATGTACAATAGAATAACGAAACAGGTACAACCGTGTGATGCTCAGAGGTGACAGATTCACGCACCTGGCCAGAGGGTAGCGCTTGATGGCAGAGCAGAGCCCGGAGTTTATGAAAGACCTTGACAATGTGCTCAGGAGCTTGATCCGAAAGGAAAACGAGGCAGGTGTGGACACGCTCACTAGCGCGCCCAAATGCAAGTTCTGGTGCTGAAACTTTCCTGCTGAAGAAGCGCACAGGATCTGAAGGCCACACTGGTACTCGTTACCACTAGCTAGCCAATATGAAGGCTCGTAAAGGTTATGACTTCGACAAAACGATGTGATGTGTAGGTGCTTGATGCGGTCTTTGATGCCATGGTTTGAACGAGCGTGAACTGAAACATGAGTGAGACGCTCGTTCGTTCTTATCAACCATGGTTGTGCTTCACAAGCAGTTTGCAGGCGCCTAGGGGACGCACAGCGCAGTAGCGCCATCCATGCAACAGACGTCCAGTCCAATGCTTTTTAAAGAGTCGCAGGAAACACACTGCAAAGCACAATGCAGCAAATGCGTCACTCACATGCTTAAATGGGCCCCCCACCTTGCTGCACAGCAGGGAAACGATTCCAGCTGTTAGCCTAGCACGAGCCTTTCAAAACGCCATGACGCAATGTTGATGCCCTGGCCAACACTGATGATGGCTTGGCACGGATCACGGTAGCTCCATTGTAGGCACAGGGCGGGAGCTCCTCAAAGAAGGCCCATGCGAATAGAGCCAACTAAGATCCATACGATCAGGACACAAGTGGCTGCCAACATTGGCAACACTACTGCCCCCGCATCTTGATGCCTGCTGCCTGTGGCTGCACCAACTCATCTGTTATTGCCGCCTCCAGCTTACTCGCCAGCGCCTCTGCTGCCGCCCTGTCTGCCCTCTTCACCTCCAGATAGTACTTCAGTTTTGGCTCTGTCGCTGATGCCCGCAGCGTCAACACGCCATCACCTTCGAAGTAGAGCGTGAGCATCATGTCGCCGGCAGTCCAAGGGAGCGCTGCTCGCTGGCCCTGCTGCCGCGTGTCCAGGCCTGTGCCCAGGTCCCGTACGCCCGTCACTTTCACGCCCCCAACAGCCTGCAGGATGGTGACACAAGGACAGCGACTTGTTCCCACATTCACAGCAGAGTAGCAACCAGATCATAGTGCAGGTCCTTCTGCATTGCAGCTGTAAGGCCGCAGTACCAATGCGTTGCTTGACATCGACTGTAACAGCGTTGGCAGCAGGTCAAAACTGTGGAAAAGTCTCTGGCGCTGTACCTCCCGGGGTTGGTGCTGCATTGTGGCACGACACCAGCCACATCGTACAGTTGCATCTGCGACTGCTGCTGCTGCTGTGGTGTGCTCCAAGTGCAGGCGTGTGCTGCAGCCGCAGCAGCTCACGCACCTCTGGGTGCTGCCCGTTTGTGGTAGCCTGTCAAACTCTAATGCTGCTGCTGCTGCTGCTGCTGCTGCCGCCGCCGCCGTTCTGCGTCCACCTCACCTGTGGGTGCTGCCCGTTTGTGCGCAGCCTGTCAAACTCTACTGCTGCCGCTGCTGCTGCCGCCGCCGTTTTGCGTCCACCTCACCTGTGGGTACTGCCCATCCTTGCGCAGCCTGTCAAACACGGGCTGGCTGCGTGAAGGAGGGTCGGCGATGTAGTAGCTGGCACGGAACACAAACTGGCCATACCTGCACCACGCAGAACACGGCGATGTGAAGCAGCGCAGTATGCGCGATGACCACAGCTCAACTCGAATTTGAGTTGTCGAACAGCGAGAGGGCATGCTGGCAGATGCAGTGGGATGCTGCCATGCTTGAATTTGGAATGTGTGGTGTGTGCACAGCTCAGGTGGCTTTACTGCAGCTGCAGACACCCAAGGTGTGATGGCAGGTGGCCATCACACAACGCTGTCATGTGACAGGCGTGCTCACCACAGCCGGCTTCCCAAAACAGTTGCAGAGCTCCTAGGGTCCGAGGCAAACACTTTATTTGAAACCTTCAACCCGTGTAACCCTAAGCCCTTGTACTCGAAGTTACACTAGCGGTACCCTAGCTGCTGCCCACCTGTTGTAGAGCTCCCTCAGGTGTGCTGCCACTGTGGTGCCGCGCCTGTAGTGGCTGGCTGCCATCTCGGCAAACACAGCAGCAGCAGAGACGCCATCCTTGTCCTGCAGCATTCAACAAGCAGCAACGTACACGGCATGTAACAACTTGATGTGGTCAAATGCAGCTGAAAACACAAGTCATATGTTGTTGTGCAGATGTATGCAGACAGCTGTGCAGCGAGGGTGTTGGTGCCAGCACCCACTGGCGCCGCAAATGCTAACAAAGTGCTGCGCAGAGCCAGATGCTGACTAAGCGCCTGCTCTCCTTGCTGTGCTGGCTCCTTGGAAACCCACATGAGCACCCATGCAGACAAGCAAGACCCTCACCATGTTTGTGGCAGGGAACATGAAGCCAATCGCCTCCTCAAATGCAAACAGCACTGTCAAGCCCTGCGCCTGCTTCTGCCTGGCGATGTTGCCGAGCCACTTGAAGCCGGTCAGGGTTTGCTCAAACTTGAACCCTTCTGCTGCTGCCATGGCCCCCAGTGCTGCGCTGCTGACTGCAGAAGCCAGCATGATGCAGCTGCTGGGTGGCACCTGTCAGTGCAACAGCAGAGTGGCAGTCAAATATAACAGTGACGGTCAAACATAACAGTGTTTTCAATCTATCAGTTAAACAGACAGGAGCGTTTAAGAGACAAGTTCAGGTGTGCGTTCAAGCGTCTGACGGGCGATGTTGCGCCATTCCTGCCGTTCACATCCGGTGTAAGCGGCACTTGAGTTGGTTGGCCGGCTGACGGAACCGATGAGATTGCTTTTTTGGTCATGCAAGTCTTTTGGTTGCAATGCACAAGATACGCCACACCGCTGCTGCAGTGGCAGCAACAGCACCTGACCACATCAACCACCTCAGAGGCTGGCCCAACACATGTCACACACCATCACCACACCTCCGGGTGCCGCTTCCTGAAGTTGGTCCACACCCAGTCAGCCAGCAGCAGCCCGATGTCGTTGCCCGAGAACGTCGTGAACTGGCCGCTGCCCTGGCCATCAAGCAGCGTCTGCTCTGCTGCTGCCAGCCTGTCAGCGTCAGGGTCATTTGCCAGCACCAGCTGCATGTTGTTGGCGGTGGCTAATGTAACAGCAGCAGCAGCAGCAGCCGGTGCAGGAGCAGCAGCAGCAGCAGCAATAGTGGTAGGGATAAGGCTGTATGCTATTACCAGCTGCACATCAGTGGCGGTGCTGAGATGGGCAGCAGCAGCAGCAGCAGCAGCAGCAGCAGCAGCAGCTTGAACTTCTGCGTCCCTGGCACAGCAACTGACACAACTAGAACTGTTCACTGCAGCTACTGCAGCAGCAGCAGAGGCAGCAGCAAGCTCAAGGTAGTACAAAAATTTAAGCAACCCATGTAACACACAATCCCACATGACCTTCAAAAGCAACGCAGCCAAACATACCTGTGTCAAAAGCCATCTGCCAGGTGCCCTCCCCTTCTTCGGGGTTGGGGAAGCTCACAGTGGGGAACTCCGGGTCCGGCTGCATCTGAGCGTCAACCACAACCGGCGCCGGCAGCGCATAGTCCTGCAAGCAGAGGAAGCATCGCCCACACAACACAAAAAACCGGGCATGTCGGCTGTTCTGCACTGTAGTCTTTCGCCTGAGCTGTTTGGCTGTGCTGGCCGGGGAATGAAGCAAGACCATGCTGGTTTTGGCAACGCTGGCCAGGGGTGACGGGCCCCATGCGCAGCAACACCTTGCGACGCGGCAGTTGAGCAAGTATACCAAAGCCACAGCGTTGCTCTGCAGCAAGTCAAAGAACACGGGTTGGCTATGCCTGTGCCTGCAAGCACAAGGAGTGTTTGCCGCTGCAAGGCTTGACAGTACAGCTGCAAGAAAACAAACAAGACACACAGCTATAAGTACGTACACTACCCAAAACACATACACACAGAACATTACGTAAAAGATAATGAACAAACAAGCCCACCTGGAACGCACGCAGCACAAACTTCCCGCCCACGCCATGCAGCGGCGTATACACTGCTCGTGCAGCCGCGCCATTATCTGCATCGCTGCAGTACCGCAGGTGCTGCTGCAGCCTGGCGTAGTAGCTGCTGCTGATGGGTTGTGTGGGGTCATGGATTAGCTGCTGCGGCAGCTCTACGGGCAACTGCCAGAGCTGCTGACTTCCTTCGATGGCTGCTGCAATGCCGGCATCGTGAGGGGAATGATCTGGCAGCCGTTGCCCCAGTAGACCTGCAACAAGGGGAAACAACGATTTGATTAAGATTATTTGGAATACACACAAGCTGATGCCGTCGCAATGGCTGCTGCTGTGCCTGCATCATGAGGCGGATCACCCGGCAGCTGCTGCCTCGACAGACCTGGCAACATGACAGGGCAGGGCAGGCAAGTCAGGGGTTTAGGGTTGTAGAGCAGGAGGTAGTTCAGGGTTGCAGAGCAGGGGGGGGGTGCACGGCAAAGCAGAGCAGCTGAAGCAGCGCCAGCATGCCTACAAATGCGGCAAGCCAGACAATCAAAGCAAAGCAAAAGCAAGCAATGTACAGCAGGCAAGGAAGCAACCAGTATCACCAAAGCAGCAAGCGAGCAAGGCCGGCAGGCCGGCAGGCAGGCAGTGGCGTATGCCTCACCTTGTATCCGTTGTACTCTTTGGTGTTGTGTGATGCGGTGACCATCACCCCAGCAGCGCAGCCCAGCAGCGACACACCAGCAGCCACAAAAGGCGTAGGCACAAAATCGCCGGCAGAGCCACCTGGCATGCACGAGTCACAGCAGCAAAAAGCAGCAGCAACAGCAGCAGCAGCAGCAGCAGCAGCAGCAATGCAGCAGCTGGGCGGTCAGTTAGCACAACAGCGTCAGCTCAAAGTCATCAGGCAGAGGCACCTGGTAGGTGTTGGCGACTGGCAGCAGCAGCACCAGCAGACCTACAGACAGAGGCAGCGCTTGCGTCGTGCACACGGCGTTGTGCCGCTGCTACACAGCAGCGCACAGCCACATATGACACTTGAGCCAGCACATGCAGCTGCTGCAACTCTGCTACAACCCAAAGCAGTGGCGAGCTGAGGTTTGTTGTTGATTTCCCGCCACCCAAGCGCCACTGCAACACAGGCAGGCCACTCAAGTGAAGACATCACTTGTGCCGCTACAATGCCGCATAGCTCTGTGGCGACACACCACGCCTGCTGGCCTATCAGCTGCACTACTGATGCAGGGTTTCGGCAGTGGCTGGGGAAACAGCTGCCCCCAGCCAGCACACGGCGTCAGTACCTTGACGCCTGCCGACGTGAACACTGCTGCTGCCAGGTGTGCGTACGCCTTGGAGTTGTGCCGTGCATCAAATCCTGCAGGGGCGCATGCAGCATCTTGGAGCAGCACGCATTCAACCACCTGGCTGCACATACCTCTCGCTTGCGGGAAACAGTTGAGGGTGTGCGCAAGCCGCAAGGTTATGTGTGCCGGCTGAGCTGTGCTTCCTTTTATGCAAGCAGCTGCACCTACTGAGCAGCATACAAAGATGTTGGGATGGGCCGACACCAACTGCAGCGCCTTCACGCCAACAGCAGCACCCTCAGCATATGACTGCTTTGCAGGCAACCTTGTGGCATGAACAACGCTGCAAGTGGCCATGCACACCATCGCTGCAGCCAAGTGCATGCTGTGTGACAAGCTGCTGCTGCCCTGATTCATGCCATGGTGCCCCATTTGCTGTGCTGCATCCTGCTGCAGTCACTGCAGCCTGCCCACCATTGCTGGTGTTACTGCTAGTGACTTGGCAGCTCCTGCTGCTGCTGCTGCTGCTGCTGCCCCCACCTATGATCACGCCGTTGTCTGCCAGCTGCTGCGGCGCCTGCTGCTGCAGGTACCTCAGCAGGCCTTGCGTAGTCTGTTGGATGGTCACAGGGTTCATGCGGTTGAACCCTGGGCCCATCTTGGCCCTCAGCCCAGCAGTGCCTGCGGAATGGCATAACTTTCCTCTTGCGTGTGTAAAGGCTTATAGGGTCTCGTGATGGTGATGGATGCTGCAGGCTAAGTACATATGGAGGTCATTGCATGCTGCAAGCTGGATGATTTGCGGTTAATGTTGGTGCGGCCAATTGGGAGTGTGCACGCAAGCATTCTAGTACACACTACCAGCAGCAAGCTGCTAGCTGCTGCTATGTAGTTTGGAGTAGCAAGTAAATGTCCATTGCATACTGAATATGCTGGCATGCCCAGCATCAACTAAATTCTGCATGATGCAGGCTATGCCAGTTCATGAAGCAGCTGTACTGGGAAGCAGTACTGCACGCGCCAAGTAAATCGTCATGTGCGTTGAGCGATCGTGACACTGACCAGTGCAACCTACCAAACTCCAGCCGCCTGCACATTAGTTCCTCCAGCTCTGTGTACGCCTGCTGCTGCAGCAGCTGCTCAACTGTTGCCCTGGATGCTGCATCCTTGTCCATAGACAGCCATTCCTGCGTCTTTTCCTGCACATTGCCCGCTGCTGCTGCAGAAGCTGCAACGACGCTCTGCATCCTGGAGGGCTTCAGGAATGCTATGGTTGGCTTGTGCAGGGCTAAGCAGCGATCGGACGGTACAGTCCTCACGTGCCTCCTCACGTCCATGGTGCGTGTGTGCACCCTGACAAGCGGTGCTGATGGCAAACAAATGCGTAAGGATAGTAACAGTAAGAATTCTTACAACAGGTGCAAGAATCTGCTGAGGAGCCTGATCAGAGGCACATAACCGTTAACGGAAGGCCAACAGGCGTAACAAGAGTGACTGCGAGTGAGCTGCAGCCAACATGTTGCAGGAAGCGTGACATGATGTCTGATTTATCATACCATTGAATTCATCAATATTTTAAGACCAGCAGTTGACCACGCAAACACCCTGTGACAAGTTCACGGCATTTGATCGAGGACACACGAGGTAAGCTATGGAACAGGGATGTCTCCCAAGCGTTATTTATGTAATGAAGACATGTTGTCAGCAGCTTACTGTTACTGACGCTTGTACATTGGTGTTTCGAGTGTCTGCTGCCGACAGTGGCTGTAGATAGCATGCCGACCATTGCTGGTGGTTCACGCCCTTGCTTGAGTTTACGTTAACAGCACAGTAACAGCTACTGTCTTTGCCACACCCGCAGGCCCAAGCACTGGGAAGTTGGTGGTGCTGCGTTGCTGCTGGGCACAGCCATCTGTGGCTGCTGGCCATAGCTAGTCAAGGCCAGCAACACTCACTGCTGCGCCATGCGGCTGCAACAGTCTCTTACATCACCTCAACGGTGCTGCCAGGCTGTGCCAGGGCACCGCCGCCTCTTGACAGCTGTGCATCGCCACCAGGTGATTACAGCCCTTCTGCACTGCATCACTGCCGCAGCTCATTCCACGCTTGTCAGTGCAGGTCAGTTTGAAGAGTTTAATGTTTGCAATTTGCCTGGTTATTACTTAGCATGCTAGCATGCTGTTATGTGCATGTGTTGGTCACCAGAGTCTGTGCTTCCTGAAGGCCTTGAAGGCGTGGTGGTAGTGATCGGCCAGTACAATGCCCCACACACTCCCACCGGGTTGCTACCAGGAACCCCAACTTACCCACAACTGCTCCTGCAGGCACGCCATGTCCAGCTATCTTCCTGCAGCTGTCCTGCAAGCAGCAGGGGGCTCCTTGCTGTGCCTGCAGCAGCAGCACCTGCAACTGAGCAGTACCCTGCTGGCAGCTCCGCCAACCCAGCAGCAGGCAATGGCACACACGGTGCTGCTGCTCCTGCTGCCAGCTCAGCAGCAGCTAACACTGCAGCAGCAACAGCAGTAGCACCAGCGCAGCAGGCAGTGTCGCCAGATACACCTGGAGGGGCTGTAGGTGTGGATGCTGTGATGCAGATGCAGCTGCAGATGCAGCAGCAGATGCAGCAGCAGATGCAGCAGATGACGGTGATGCTGCAGGCAGCGCAGCAGCAGAATGCAATGCTCTGGGAGCAGATGCAGCAGATGCAGCAGCAGATGCAGGCCCAGGCCAGCGCCGGTACACCAGCTGCAGCAGCAGCGGTCGCACCAGCAGGGCAGCCACCAGCAGCAGCAGCACCTGCATCTGCACCGGCTGCTGCTGGAATTTCTGACACAGCAGCGGCACCAGCTGCGGCACCGCCATCACCTGCAACAGCCACACCAGTGGCTGCACTTGAGCCTGCTTCCCAGGCACTGCCGCAGCCAGCGGCAGCAAAGGTTGCGGCAGCAACACCACCAGCACTGCCTGCAGAAACACCTGCTGCTGATGCTGGTACTGCTGCTGACGCTGGTGCTAGGATCTCCCCTCATGCCCAAGCAGCCAGGAAGATGAAGGAACAGCTGGCAGCAGCAACGGCGGCTGCAACAGCTGCCAACGCAGCTCTGGCTGGCACAGCAGGCACGCCCAAGCCTGTCAGCAAGGCTGCTGCTGCCGCGCGTGAGGCAAGCCAGCAGCTGACGGCAGCAGCGGCGGCGGCAAAGGCGCGTAGGGCCAGCAGCAGCAGCACAAATGCGGCACCCGCTGCCGCAACAAGAGCGGGCCGTGCAGCCTCTGTCAAGGGAGCAGCACCGGCAGCAGCGGCGTCTGGCACGGCAACCAAGAAGGGCGGCAGCAGCGGCGGCCGTGCCGCCAAGGCAGGCCATGCCAAGGCCGCTGCGGCACACCCTGCCCAGGCCAGCAGCAGCAGCAGCAGCAGCAGTGCTGCTGTGGGCATGAAGGCGCAGCTTGAGCAGCTGCAGCGCATGAACCAGGCCATGGCGCAGGTGCTGGGAGCGCAGCAGCAGAAGGCAGCCGCCGCTGCTGCTGCTGGCGCACCAGCTGAAACAGCGCCTGCAGAGCCGGCTGCAGAAGCACCTGCAGAGACTGCTGCACCTGCTGCAGCTGCGCCGACGCAAGAACTTGCTTATGTGCCAGCGCAGCAGCGCCAAGCGCAACTTGCGGCCTCAGCAGTGCTTGCAGGGGCTGAGCGCGCAACTGCATCTGAGGCAGCAGCAGCAGCAGCCGAGCTTGCTGCTGCTGCTGCAGATCCGGCTGTTCCTGCCACAGGAGCAAGGGCCCTGCAGGGGCAGCAGGAGGCAGACGTGCCTGCAGCTGTAGCAGCTTCCGGCGGGACTGGGGCACCAGCAGCAGCAGCAGCAGCAGCAGCAGCACCTTTGCAGCTGCAGCCAGCTTTCATCGTCTCGGCAGAGACAGCAGCAGCTGCAGCAGCAGCACTGGCAGAGCTGAAGCAGCTGCAGGCACAGCAGCAGGCTGCAGCAGCAGCAGCAGCAGCAGCGGCAGCAGCAGCAGACCTGGGCCCTGCCAAGGCGCCTGCAAATTCAGCCAGCAGCAGCAGCAGCTGGTGATGGTGATGGTGGGGCATCGGATGCTGCTTCTGTTCGCCGACCGGATGCCTTGCTGCAGCGCATCGGGAGCAGCCGCAGCGCGAGGGAGCTGCAGCAGCTGTTTGAGCGTCAGCAGCAGCGCCTGCGGCCGCACCACCTCGCTGCTCTCATTGCTCGGCTGCCGGCAGTGCATGAAGGCAGAAACGCAGTTGATGAGCTGGCGGCAGCAGCAGCTGTATCAGAGCCAGCAGCGTTGAGCAAGGGCACTGCTGCTGTTGTCGCTTTTGCTGATGACCTGGCCACGATGCTGCAGCTGCAGCTGGGGGCGCTTCGGGCTGAGCAGCTGCTGGGTGTGTTGCAGGTAGGCAGTTGTGGTTTCATGATGCATTGCTTGTGGGGCTGTGGGATTTGGGGTTTGGGGTTGATTGTGGTGCAGGTGGGCTGGTGTCACCTGCTGCAACAGTATGTTGCTGCTCCTGGACGTCTGTGCTTTGCTGTGTCTTGGTCAGCCTTCATCAGCAGTCGCCGAAACTGCTGTCTGGTGGGTGCTGGGAGGCTGGTTTTGTGTGCGGTACAATGATGCATTGCCGTGGCCTCTAGGGTTTCTCAGCAGCAGCGAAACGCAAGGCTGTACACTGGTAAGGCCTTGCTGACAAAGTAAATCTGCTTGTCACCAACTAGCTGCCTGTGCTGCTGCTGCTGCTGTGCGTTGTGCGTTGTGCGTTGTGCTTGTGCAGGCTGCTGCCGCGCTGCGGCTGTCGCCCCGCCCTGCCTGGCTGAGCAGCTTCCAGTCGGCCTCCCAGCCCAAGCTGGTGCACCTGAGCCCCAGCCAGCTGGCAGCAGCCGCAGCAGCACTGGCAGCCATCATTGCTCCAACAGCGGCAGCAGCAGCGCCTCAGACTGCTGCAGCCGCGGCGGCTACAGGGCAGGCGACACAGGGTGCGGCAGCGGCGGCTAGGCTGTCGCCTGCCTGGCTGAAGTCGTGGATGGGCTGTGCACAGCAGCAGCTGCAGCAGCTCACCGCCCAGCTGCAGCAGCAGCAGCAGCAAGGGCTGTCACCAGCAGCTGACGGCAGCACGGCTGCCACACCCCATTGGCAGGCACGAAGCCAGCTGCTGCAGCAGCAGCAGCGTTTGACCAGCCTACGCCGCCAGGTGCAGCGATCGGCGAGCTGGCTGTAGCAGCAGTGCAGCTGGGGGTGCTGCAGCAGCCGGCTGTAGCTGACGCCAGCAGGCCAGGCTATGGGGCGGGCCCTCAGGCCCCGGCCCTGCCGAGTCTGACAGGCTCGACTTTGCAGTGGCACTCGTCTCAGCTGCTGCTGCTGCTGGTAGGTTGGCTACAGCAGCAGGTGTCGAAGCTTCTGCTACTGCTGCTGGTGGTGGCAGTCTGGCATCCAATGCAGCAGCTGCTGCTGCTGCGTTGGATGCGCGTTCGGCGTCCGACATTGCCTTCGCGCTGACCGAGCTCAAGGTCAAGCAGCCCGGGCTGAGTCAGCAGCTGCGGAGGCGGGGCTGAGCGTTGCAGGCAGCCTGGCGGCTGCGGGCGCTGCTGCGGAGGGCAGCATGGCTGGCAGCAGCAGCGGCGTGCTGATGCGTTGGTGCGGGGCGTGGTGGCGGCGGAGGCGCAGCCAGGTGCGCGGCGGGGTGTTGTGGTTTGCGGTTCGTGGCTTGCTTACGGCGTCGCAATGCGTGTGGCGTGTGTTCAGGATCAGCCAGGGACATGGCGGCCCGGCAGCAGAAGCAAAAGGATGCCACGGCGCAGGCTGGCCCAGAGAATTCTTTGGTCAGGCCCACACATGCGGCCCCCCCCTCAACCTGCTGAGGTGCAGGGGGCTGAGCTGGGAATTAGGCACCCTCAGTCGTTCACAACCATGCGGCCGTCCCTGCCGCCACATGGGCGTGCCGGCTGTCAAGCTCTGCTGGTTCCCATGCTGCCACATCAGCCAACTCCCGTGGGAGGCGTCTGTTGCGCGCGTATCGTTAGCATCACTTGTGCAAGTGCATCGCATTGGTGTTGCTGCAAGGCTGCTTCCTGCCGTTGCTGCTGTGTCGCGCAGGCCCTGAATGGCTGTCCGAGATGGCAGCAGCGCTGTCCCGGCAGCTGCGGCAGCTGTCGGCATCAGACAGCTTGGCTGTGGTTGAAGCATTCAGCCGCTGGTACCAGGGTCGGCGACACCAGAGCAGCAGCAGCAGCAGCAACGGATCCTCAGCTGCAGCGGCTGCTGGGTGGCCTGCTGGTGCAAACTGCTGCAGCGTCAGCGTCGTTCAAACCCCATCAGCTGACTCACATACTGGCCACCCTAGGCCTGCAGATGGGGTTCAGGGCTGCAGAACCCTCCCATGAATCTGCGGTCTTGCAGCTGCTCTCCGAGCTGTCACACGAGCAAACCTGGCAGCGCTCAACACGAGGCAGCTGGTGCAGCTGCTGCAGGCGCTCCAGGCCCTGGGTGTGACGCCTGGGGAGGGTTTTGTGGGGGCGGTGCAGCGCGAGGCCGTCAAACCGAGGCTGACTCAGCTCAAGGCGCTGGAGTTTGCTGACCTGGCGCAGGCGCTGGCAGGGCTTGGGGTTTCGATGGAGTATGAGGTTTTGGATGGCTACTGGACTGAGCTGGAGAGGTCCCTTCAGAAGCTCACAGGTGCCACCAGTGGGGATATCATGTTCTTCCCTGTTTGAGGACTGCCACTTGCTATGCTGTTGGAGCAGTTACGAAGCTGTGCGTTGCACTGCAGACGCGTTTCGCCATCCTTGCTGCTGCTGTCTTCTGCAGGTCCAGCGCCAACTCAGCTACTTTCAACAGGTTGTAACATGGCACCCAAACAAGAGAACCCTACTCAGATGCGCAATCCGTCGTGTGTACATGCTGCATCGCCTCCATGGTGTGCTTGTCGTGTGGACATGCAGCTGCCGAACGTGCGGCACGGCTTGGCTTCTTCCAAAAAGCGCTCAACCCTGAACCCCTTTGCAGAACTGCTGACCGTTGGCTTTGCCAGCGGAGCATCTGTCACTTTCTTCTGTGCTGCCCTGTACGGCGCCGCCCTGCAGATGCCGGAGCGCGTGGCGCTGCTGTGCTGCATCGGGGCGCTCAACCAGAAGCCGCGGCCGCAGCTGCTGGGCGCGTTCCTGGCCGACATGCAGCCGCGCCTGGCGCGGCTGAGCAGGGCGCAGCTGTGCGGCTGCCTGGAGGCGCTGTCGCGGCTGCGGCTGACAAAGCTCGACACCCAGGTGCGGCGGCAGGCTTCCGCCTGGGGACGGACGTGGCAGCGGGCGGCTGTGGGTGCGTGTGCGTGTGCGTGTTGGGTTGGTGGTGGCTGGGCGGTGTGGTGCTGGGCAGCTGGGTGTTGAAGGGTGCTGCCTGCAAGCGCCCGCGCGGCAGCCCACTCGCCTGCACTCGCCTGGGCGTGGTCGTGGCGTCAGGGGGGCTTGTGTTCGTGACCGGTGCTGGCTGGGCGGTGTGTGGTGCTGGGCAGGTTGGTGTTGAAGGCTGCAGCCTGCAAGCGCTCGTGCAGCAGCTGCCGTTGGCGGAAGCAGACACCCGCCCACGTTTGGCTTCGCCTGGGTATGGATGTGGCAGCAGGGGTGTGTGTGAGTCTGTGGGATGGTGCTTGCTGGGCAGTGCTGTGTGCTGGGCGGCGTACTGCTGCAGGGCTCGGCAGGGCGCATTTGTGCTGCCGCATGAAGCATTGCCATCGTGTATGCTGCATGTGGTTGTGCCTGCATTGATGGGTGGATTCGGTAACTGGTCGGTACCTATTATGAGTGGAAGGCCTGACATGACAGTTCCTGGAATGGATAACATTAGCTTGTAGCTGTGCTACAAGCTAATGCCGCGTGTGTGTCGCGCAGCCCAGCACTGCCGGGAGGTCGGGGGCGGTCGCTGCCTGCTAGCTGCAGCTGGCACCAGCGCGCTGCGATCGTCCCGCCTGTGCATGCATCACAGCTGTGTGGCATCTCGCCTTTTCGCGCTGAGCGTGCTGCTTCAGTCTTGGGCGATGCAGGGCGCTGCGGCTGCGCAGTCCATTCCCAAGCCTTCGAGCACCGCATCGGCGTGTGCCCCCAAAGGCCCCACATTCTCAACATATCGCACGCTCGCCTGCCTCTCATGAACTTTCTTCCTTGTTTTGGGTGTGCCGGTGCAGGGCGTGCGCGCGACGACGGCGCAGTCCGCCCCGACGCCCTCGGAGTTCACCTCGCAGCTGCTGCGCTGCCTCGACCCGCAGCTGGCGGGCGCCGAGGGCGCGGATGCGCGCCAGCTGGCAGCCGTGCTGACAGCGCTGGCCGGGCTGGGCGTCAGCCCCGAGGAGGCGTGGTTGGCGCGGGCGCTGGACGGCGCTGCAGGCACGGGCCGGGCTGCTTGTTATATATATTGTATTTATCACATATATTTGCAATTTTGGTTATTAGATTGTCCACAAGATGCGATTGTTGCTTGGCGTGGTTGGTTGCTGATGTGCGGGGCGCTGGACGGCGCTGCAGGCGCGCACCGGCGTGCTGCTGCTGATTTGTAACATCATGCGACAGCTGTTGCTTTGCAGGGGTGGTTGCTGATGCATGGGGCCTCTTAGTTTTGTGCAATCCCGCCTTCATGCCTCAGTCCCAAAGACGCTGCCCGCAAAGCAAACTCGCTGCACCTCGTTCCTCACTCACTCCTGCACTTTGCTGCGTTTTGATCTTTCTTGCTGCCCCTGCTTACACTGCTATCCTTGTGCACTCTGCCTTGCTGCCCCTGCTCACATTGCTATCCTTGTGCACTCTGCCTTGCTGCCCTGCTCACACTGCTATCTTTGTGCACTCTGCCTTGCTGCCCCTGCTCACATTGCTATCCTTGTGCACTCTGCCTTGCTGCCCCTGCTCACACTGCTATCCTTGTGCACTCTGCCTTGCTGCCCCTGCTCACATTGCTATCCTTGTGCACTCTGCCTTGCTGTCCCTGCTTACATTGCTCTCCTTGTGCACTCTGCCTTGCTGCCCCTGCTCACATTGCTATCCTTGTGCACTCTGCCTTCCTGTCCCTGCTTACATCGCCTGCAGGCAAGCTGCGAGCCGCAGTGGCAGCTCCCGGCGGCGAGCACGTCCTCGTCAGCTTCCTGCACGCGCTGAGTCAGCTGGCGGCCCCCGCCCCGCCGGACGTGCTGGCCGAGGTGCTGGCGCAGCTGCAGGCTGGCGTGGAGCGGCTGAGCGCGGTGCAGATCTCGGGAGCCATGGCCGCACTCAAGAGGCTGGGGATGGATCCAGATGACCAGCTCATGGGGAGTTACCTTGAGCGAGCTGCGGCGGCAGCTGCAGCAGGGACAGCGACAGCAGCGGACATGGCCGCGGTGCTGCAGAGCCTGGCAGCTGCTGGGGTGGTGCCGTCGGCCGCATGGATGCGGGGCTTCCTGGCAGCAGTGCAGCAGCAGCTGGCGGGGGCAGACAGCCAAACTCTAGCGGCGATCTGCCGTGCTGCTGCTGCACTGACAGAAGCTGGACAGGCTAGCAGCAGCAGCAGCAGCAGAAGCAGCAGCAGCAGTGACAGCAGCTACAGCCCAGATCCAAGGTTTGTGTCTGAGCTGGCAGCTGTGGCAACCAGCAGGCTAGGCAGCAGCTACATGGATGCGTCTCGCATCCTGAACACCCCAGATTACAAGGCACCACTAAACCTCAGCGGGCTGGCTGATGCAGCCTGGGGTTTAGTGCACCTGGGAGCAAAACCCAAAGGCCTGCAGCCGCTCATCAACATGCTGATCAGCAAGAGCTATGACAGGTTCAGTCAACTGAGCCCACAGCAGCTCTGCGGGGTGGCCTGGGCCATCGCTCGCTGCAGCGGCAGCGGCGGCGCGTCTGCAGCGAAGCTTCCAAGCAAGTGGCTGAACCAGTTTGCTGCTGCAGTGGGGCCTGGGGTCCAGCAGCTGACTAAACCGCAGCTGACGGAGCTGATTTGGGCGCTTGGCAGGCTGTACCTGTCAGCTAATGGGCAGTACACAACTGGCAGTGGATCCAGCAGCAGCGGCAGCAGCAGCAGCAGCACTGAAGGGTCCAGTAGCAGCAGCAGCAGCAGCAGTACTAGCAGCAGCACCACCACCAATAGTGTGATGGCAGGCAGCAGCATTGGCAGGAGCAGCGATGTGCCTGTTCAGCAGCTGCTGCGTGCAGTTGCTAGCCAGCTGGATTCGCAGCTGCTTGAGCAGCAGCAGGGGCCTGGTCAGACTGAGGTCAGCACAATGGTCAACCTGTTGACCAAGTTTGACTGCTCTGCCAGCCGGCAGCTGCTGCAGCGCTTCTGTGCTGACGTGGCAGGGGCTTGGCCCCAGCTGTCAGATGCTGCTGTAGCTGATGCTGCTGTGGCAGTAGCAGTGCTTGTAGGTGCTGGCAGCAGCAGCAGCAGCAGCAGCAGCATTGTGCCGCCTGGGTGGATGCAGGACTTGGCAGATCAGGTTCAAAACAGGTGAGTGGCAGCAGCAGCCACACATCACAGCTTCTGATCTGGCTGCACTTTATTTCTTGCCGGGCCAGCAACGAGCGCTGGCTTGGCATTTTCTTGTGCCTGCGCCATGTGTCGGTGTTTGTTATTCAATGACTACACCCTGTGCCCTGCTGACTTGCTTGCTATCCCTGCTTGCAGGCTGGCGCGGATGCACGCGCAGCAGCGCTGCCGCTGCATTGGGCGCTTGCAGCAGCCGGCCACAACCCCGGGCGAGCCTGGCTGGCGAGTTTGCTGGCGCCGCGTTTACGCGCGAGGCAGCGGCGCTGCTGCAGCCGGGGGACCTGTCGGACGCCTTGTGGGCCCTGTACAGCCTGGAGCAGCTGGACAGCAACAGCAAACAGCAGCAGCAGCAGCAGGGAATCCCACCTACCAGTGACACCAAACTTGCTGCAACTGATGCTGGCAGCACCAGCCGAGAGCAGCCAGCAGACGCCAGCAGCAGCCTGCTGACGGTGCAGCTGATGCAGCTGCTGGGCGGGAAGCTGGACAGGCGCGTGCCAGAGCTGCAGGCGCCGCAGGTGCTGCGGCTGCTGCTGCTGGCCGAGGGCGCGCTGGCGGTCGCGCCCAGCTACAGCCTGCCCAAGGGCGTGGCGGACCAGCTGAGCCAAGTGCTGTCGGCGCGTGGTGCAGTGGTGGCGGAGTCCACGGGCGTGGTGCGGCTGGTGTGGGCTGCTGCCCGGCTGCGGCTGCGGCTGCACATCATGACGCTGGACCAGTTCTGCAAGCGCATGTATGCGCAGCTGCCGGGCATGTCCGCCGCTGACATGGCGCGGGGTTCTGGGCGAGCGAGAAGCTAGGGTATAGGTGAGGGCGGGGCGGGCTTGTTCACTCGTGTGGGCGCACGCTGTGCGGCGAGGGTGTATATCATTGGCTGTGATGTTTGTTTCTGTGTCTTGCCCAGGCACGTGCACGACCAGTCAAGCAACGCCTTGTGATGTTATGAATGTGTGTGGGCGGCAGCTGCTGCTGCAGCAGGTACGTCACTGCTGCGCTGGGCACCCAGAGCAAATTGACTGATCGACGTGCGTACAGACGTCCTGCCGCGCGGCCTGCAGCAAGCTCAACAACTGCCATCACGTCAGCAACTCTTCTTCTTGTGCTGCTGCTGCTGCTGCTGCTGTTGTTTCATTGCTGCTGCCGCTCTGCCGGGTGGCTGCCACCCAGGCTGCAGGAGGTGGCCGGCCACCCCCAGGGGGTTGCGGCGTCCCCACAACCGCATTTGCTCACAGTCCTTCCTTCCTTGCTGCTGCTGCTGCTGCTGCTGCTGCAGGTGGCTGCCGCCTCAGCTGGAGGAGTTTGACCGCCAGTCAAGCCTGAAGCTGGGCGGCATGAGCGGCGCTGACGTGGCGCTGCTGCTGGAGGCGTACAAGGCCTTTGGGCACGCGCCATCGGCGGACTGGCTGCAGCGCTTTGCAGGTAGGTGAGTGGCGTGCGCTGCTGCTGACGTGGCGCTGCTGCTGATGTGGCGCTGCTGCCTGCACCTGGGCTCCGGCGCTTCACCCCGTGTTGCCTCCTCCGCACATGCGCACACGCGCAGTCCTTCACACCCCTGCATCGATGTTGCGATGTGTGAGTTACTCGCGCTGCTGCTTGTGTGTCAAGAGTGACCCAGCTTCTCAACATTGGCAGAGCTGGTGTCACCGATCATGCGGAAGCATTCGCGTGCGCAGGTCAGGCGGGTGGCGAGCGGTGCAGCCGCTGCTGGCAGGCTCGCTCGCCGCCCGATCACTTGGTGTAGCAGCAGGCAAGCAAGCGATGATTGCCAACTGTTTGCTGTTGCTGCTGCTGCTGCTGCTGCTGCTGCTGGTGCTGCTGCTGCTGCTGTTGCTGCCGGCTTCAGAGATGCCAGCAGCCAGCCTGACGCAGCTCAGCTGTGATGAGGCGCTACAGCTGGCAGTACAGCTGGCGGATGGCCATGTGGGCCTGCCTGCCAGCCGGATCACATGGCTCGCTGACTGGGCCGGCAGCCTCACTGCGCAGCAGCTGCAGGACATGACAGGTCAGCAGGTGTTCAGTGTACTGCGGCTGCTGGGCGATGCAAGTGCAGGCAGTACAGGTCAGCAGACAGCAGGCAGTACAAGCCGTACATGCCGTACAAGGCCAAGGAGGAGGTGCTAGCGCTGCTGTGCTGGGCTGTGCTGCCCCATGTAAGCACTGCAAATGCTGATGAAGTGTACTGCCTGGTACGTGACCTGGCAGTGTGGCGGTACGTGCCGCCGAATGGCGATGTACTGCTTGCTGCTACAGCCGCCAGGCTGGCTGAGAAGCTGCCAGTGCTGACTCAGCAGCAGGCAGTGGACGTACTGTGTGGATTTGCCAGCCTTGGTTGTGCTCTTGAAGAGCCGCTGCTGTCCAAGCTCGAGCTCAAGGTCAGGGAGGCAGCCGCGGTGAAAGGCAGCAGCAGGGATACAGCAGCAACTGCAGAGCTGCTGTCTGGGGTTCTGCTGGCGCTGCCAAACCCTAAACCCAGCTTGGTGTCAGGGCTCATGCAGCAGCTGAGTGGGCAGCTGCCTCTGCTAGGCGCACCTGGCTTGTTACAGCTTGGGCAGGCAATGGCAGCAGCAGGCATGCAGCAGTCAGGCACCCCTGCCTCGGCAGCAGGAGCAGCAGCAAGAGCATTGGTGCTCCCGGCTGAATGGGGGCAGCAGTACACCGCAGCAGCAGCACAGGCTGTACGCAATGTGGAATTGACGCAGCTGGCTGCTCAATGCAGTGTGATGCAGCAGCTAGGTCTGATGGCTGATGCCGTCACAGCCGACCACATGGTACAGGCACTGCAGCAGCCGCTGAGTGCTGCTGTGCTGGGCACAGTCAGCCAGCAGCCAGCAGTAGGTCAGCGGCAGCTGCCGATGTGGCAGCAGTGGCTCGGTACATCACCGACAGCGGCTTCAGACCGACTGCACAGGTGATGGCTGGCATCGAGCAGCTGCTGCTGCTGGTGCTGCGCGAAGCACATGAAACTGGCTGCGTCGGCACCAGCAGCAGCAGGACTCCTGCTGAGGACAGCAACCAAGCAGCACTACAACAGCAGCAGCAGCAGCAGCAGCAGCAGCGGCAGCAGTTGGATGCACCAACTCTAGCACAGCTGCTGCTGGTGCTGAACCGCTGGGGTAGGAGACCTGGCGGCAGCTTTGCCTCTGCCGTCTTTGACTGGTCCAGGTTCCAGCTGGATCTGCTGATGTGTCGTCGCTGGGGCCGCTGCTGCTGGGCGTTACTTCATTGTGTGGCCGGCCGCCAGCTGCCTGGGTGTTGGACTGGTCAGCAGTTGTGCTGGAGCAGTTGCGCCAGGCTAGTCCTGCTGACTTGACTGCAGTGGCAGCTGGCCTGGCAGAGTTGGGCGGCACAGGTGACCTGTGCAGCAGCAGCTGGATGCAGCAGTACGGTGAGGCGGTACAGTCAAACCTGAGTGTGTTGACTGAGCAGCAGCTGGAGAGCATCGCCTATGGATTGTACCGCCTGAGGTTTGCGCCCAGCAGGGTGTGGGTGGCGGCTGTGGTGGCAGATCTGCAGCGGCGGCTGCCGGCTACTGACACGCCCGCTGCCAGGGCGCTTGCGTACATCCAGCAGCTCAAGTGCGTGTGATTGGCAAGTCATCATGTGCATCATATCATCACCATCCTCATATTACCCACGCGCACGCAAGTCGTAGCATCAATGGCTTCGGCCGCGCGTCCTTCGGCAGGTGGCAGTGTGCAGACGTTGCAGACTGCTCTCCTTCCTATTACTTTTATGTTGTGCTTGCCAGTCCATTGGTTGTTGCTAACACTGCCATGTGCACCAATTGGTGTTGACCATCCGGTGTGCGGTGTGACACAATGCATAGTCCACCACCCTGACTTGGCCAAACCTGCTGTGTTTTCAAGTCATTTGAGCATAGAGGCTGTTCGACAGTCGCCGCAGCGTGCAACTGGGTCGACCATGCGGCTTGCTGTGTCCGGGTATAATATTAATAATCAGTCTTGGTGTGTGCGGCTATATTGTTTGGGGCGACGTCGCCGGCAAAGTGTTTAACTTCGCATCCTTTAAATAAGGGGGACTGCAGCCCGGGCTTTGGCTGCGCATGCGCATGCTGATGTAATAAGCAGCAGCACTTGAACCTAGCTGCGGGAAAAAGCAGCCAGGGAAAGCAGATGTTGTGTGTATGCAGATTTCTGCCACTGTTCCAATGGTGGAGGTTCCTAGGAGGTGTGCCTTTGTTCTTTGTCACACCGCCTCGTGCACCAGGTACTGCGCAGCATGCCAGCCTCTCCTTCAAGAAGGTTTACTCTACTAATCAGACTCCCTTGCATTGCTGTGCCAGCTGCTCCTTGCCAGCTGCATCACTGCCTGACACCACACTCGATTCAATCAGCCAAGAACACCAATACCATGCATGGTGCCCGCATCTGTGGCAACCTTAACGATCCGCCATGCTTCAGTCATTGCCGAAGTTGTCGCCACACAAGTTGTCACCACTCTACAGGCTGTTGTGCTTGCCAGTGGCTGCGGCACTATGTTGCGCTGTAAGCGAGTGCGTCATAACGACAACTATGCACAGGGGGACGCCTTGGCAGCGGAACGCATGTAACCCCTGCTACTAGTGTGTAGGAACCTTTTGCACGCGAATTCAAGGATCGTGAGTATCTGGCTGCAGGAGTCAAACAGCAACCACCTGCACGGCACACCTGTGGCGCAGCCTCGCAGATTGCTGCTCCTGCCATTAGTCACAAACGTAAAAAACGCTTGCTGTATCAGCAAACTATAACATTTGAAGCATGTATGCAGCCTTGCACGCGTTTATGGCCTGCGGTTTCTATCGTGGCAGAAACGGGCGGCACGTTCTGCCAGCACAGAACGAACTGCGCTCCACATAAGTTTTTTTTCTTTTAAAACTACTGCTTCATCTTATTGATGCGGGTGCCAAGCTTCTGTTCGGTGCATGGGTTGTGAAGAAGCAGCAGCACTCTAGCATGGGTTGTACAGCATCTCGTACAGCAAGTCGACCAAGTGCAATGCCACTCATTGTTTTCCGAGTGAAAGTTTCTGTGGTCTGTGGTGGCTGGAGTGCGCCATATAGACAGGCATCAACCCATGCCCAGCAGCAGCAACACGCAGGGCTGCTGCCATCCGGCGGTGCCCAGCCACACCTGCAGTCAACACCAGTGCATGCAAGCGATGTCGGTATAAAGCGGCTTCGATGTTGCAAAGCATGTACAGTGACGACATACAAGGCTGAGCGGCTGCCACCACACCAACACGTAGCAGCAGCAGTTCCCTCCATTACGACAAGCGCTTTCAAGGTGTAGCTGTTGCCATGCTGCAGCCCACCAGTTCAGCATTGCGTAAGTTTCACAGGTTGTACATGTATCTCATCACCTTGATCATCAACCTTGGATGACCTGCACTGTGCATGTGTGGCTGCAGCCTTGCAGAAAGCCGCATGTGTTGTGCTAGTCAGCAGCACATCACAGTTGTGTTGTGCTGAGGACATGCATATCTGGGGTTGCTTGTAACGGTGCAGCACAAAGCTGCAGGTTTCAATTGCCGTACTGGCTATAATGCCATGCGGAGCTGCTCACAGCGCCCGCCCTCACAGGCAGCCGTCATCGTCACTCTCCAAGTCCTGCCTGGCCGGGCGTGGCTTTTCTTGCCTGCTGGCTGCATGGGATGCGGGCGCGCCCGCCAGCAGCAGCAGGTTCTGGACACCCTATGCTGCTGCTGTGCTGCGCGTGTTGCTGCTGCCGCGATGGCGCACTGCAGCGGCTTTGTGTGCTTTCTTGCGCTGCCTCACCGGCACTGCTGCTGCAGGTTGCTGCCGCGCGCAAGCTGCATTGATGCGTCTCCTGCCCCTCTCGGCGTCACCGTCTGCTTCATCTTCGTCAAAGCTGCTGCCTATCACGACAACATCAACGTCTGCTGCAGCTGCCCTGCTGCGCTGCCGCTTGCCCTGTGTGTTGCTGCCAACAGCCGCAGCTGTGCTTCTCACGCGTGCTGGAGGCTCCTGCCGTGCTCGTGCTGACACCACCACGCTGCCTGTGCTGCCTGTGTCAACAATCATGCCAGCAGCTGCTGCCTCAGCGGCTGCTGTGGTTGCTGCCAAGCGCTCTGGCCGTGCCTGCTTGCGCTTGTGCTTCTGGGGCTGATTTAGAAGGAGAGGCAGATGCGGATGCAGTTGCTGCGTGCGCCCTAAAGCAGCAGCCGCCAGCTGCTGCCGTGGAAGGGCTCTTGGTGATGCAGCGGCTGCAGCTGCCCCAGCAGCATGTGTGCGTGCAGGCTGCTGAGCAGTGTGCTGGCCCCGCTGCTGCTGCTGGTTCTGCTGCTGCTTACGAGCTGCACCACCATGTGTAGTGTTTGCTTCAACCCTGCCATCAGCTGCTGCTGCTGCTGCTGCTGCTGCTGCTGCTGCTGCTGCTGCTGCTGCTGCTGCTGCTGCAGCTCGGCCAGCCGTCCGTGCTGCTGCTGCTGCTGGTGCTGCTGGGAAGGCCCCAGCTAGTGTCGCGGCAGATGCCGGTGCTAGCGCTGCGTGGCGGATTGTGCCTGCTGCTGCTGTGGTTGGTGCCGATGCGGCGACGTAGTTGAGCTGCCGCAGCACTCTCAGCGCAGCAGGGCTCAGATGGGACAGCCTATCCCGTCGGCGTCCCCGCTGCACTGCACCCTTGTCAAACACTGCTTGCACTGGCAGCTCCTGCCCTGACTGCAGCCTCGCCCTGCACTTCACACGCTGCCTGTCGTCCACCCACACCTCGCCCCGCACATGCGGCGGCGCCGCTGCCCGGCCCCCTGCACCTATAGCAGCAGGTGCCTGCACCTGCCTGCCGCCTATGTAGCTGAAGGCGGTGAACAGAGGGTCCGCTGCGTACAGCGAGATACTGTAGCTGCGCTGCTGCTGGTCGCAGGGCATGAAGGTGATGGCGGCAGGGGGTGTGGGCGTGGTTGCCCGGCAGCCTATCAGGGGCAGGAACACCTCAAAGTCTGCCAGCTGCTGCTGTGGTGGCATCGGTGCAGCTGGCTGCACTGAGTCCTCCAGGTCTTGGTACTGGACTGCTGCCAGATCCAGCATCTGCATTGTCGACAACAAACGTACAATGCGGTTGAACAGACAGTGTATCTAGGCCATGTCCAGCTACAGCGGGACCACTACGTCCTGTGCGGCAAGGTCGAGAACGTTCGTCAGGCAGTCTCTGACATGCAGCAGCCAGGGACAGTGCTGCACACAGCGCGGTCCAACATCTTCCGCTTTTTTGGCGTTCCCAAGAAGACTGCAGCACCAACTGGCCCGGACGGCAGTGGCAGCAGCAGGATGCTGCCCCAGTGGCAGCAGGCACTGCACGGTGCCAAGCACGTGGAGGACGCATTGCGCGTCCACATTGAGAGCGCTTACCCATACATTCCCATACCGCCCGTAATCTTCAGCAACGCCATCAGCTGGCATTACGGCAAGCAAACAGGGGACAGCACCAAGCAGTCCCAGCAGATGGTGGTGCTGACGCTCACAGATTCTTCCCTGCGCAGCGCGCTGTTTGCAGTGTCCAAGCAGCTGAAGGAGGTCCACGGCCTCACCTTCACGGTGGAATGGACCCTGGAGGAGAAGCAGGCGCGCCGGCAGATCGAGGCCTCACCGGCGTTCCAGCGTGCCATGAAGAAGGCCAATGCAGAAGGAAAGAAAGCTGTCTGGGACTTTGGCACCTGCACCTTCGGCCGCCGCATGGCAGACAGCACAATCTGGGACCTGGCACACATCAAGAAGCTCGGTGAGGAGCAGCAGCAGCTGCGGGCTGCGTAGAGGGGCGGGAGCCAGCGGGAGTGTGGGGGTGTGGTGGGCGGTGTTTCTCAGAGTGCGGTTGAGGGTGATGATGCTGAGTGTCTTGCCTTTTCCAGTGGTGACGAGGATGATTATCGAGACAACGTGCGGCGGCTGACAGCACGCGGGACTGCGCGCTCTTCGTGTGAATGTCCATTTAATGTGTGCTTTTGGAATGCTGATGTGCTCAGTGCGGGTAAGCTCGCTGAGGTTTCTAAGCGCTGCAACAACTTCTGGATGTTTGATCTGGTACTAATGGTTGAAGTGGGACGAGAGGAGCTGCGTGAGGTTTTCCCTGGCTTTCAGTGTGTTGCGGGACAGCCCCGAGTGAACCTCTCTGAGCGGGGCGCTGGTAAGGGCCAAGGTATGGTTGCTCTGGTCCGGCATAAGTGGGCACAGCGATGCTCTGTAGAGAAGAAGGCTGACTATGTGATGTGGTTGCGTTTTGATATGCCTGGGCGTGTCTCTTTCTTTGTGGCGTGTGTGTACATACCCCCCGTAGACTCTGTTGAGTGGAAGCAACCGGGTGCAGGGTCATGGCAGGAGGTTTTCAGCGACATGCAGGCGGATGTGGCGGCATTCCAGGCGCTTGGCGAGGTGTGCCTTTTTGGTGATTTTAATGCGCACACGGCCACGGCAGATGATACTGGCAGTGCTGCTGAGCAAGTGCTCGATTCAATGGGCGTTCTGGCAGGGCAGGTGGCACTTGTGGCGGTGCCTGCCAGGAAAAATTCTGATGCACGCTCTGTGTGCCACTTTGGACAGCAGCTTTTGGCGTTGTGTGCAGTTACCAACAGCGTGATACTAAATGGCAGGACAGATGGGGACCTCTCCGGGGCTGCAACTTTTGTTTCGCGCAGGCCAGCGGCAGGTGGCGGCAATAGCAGTAACCACAGCAGCAGCAGCAACAAGAAGAGCAAACAACATGCAGTTGCTAGTACGAGTGTGCTTGACTATGGTATAGTGTCGCGATCGCTTTTGTCTCGTGTGGCCAATTTTGCGGTTGTTCCCTCGTCAGGTCTGTCGGATCACAATATGTTGGTGTGTGCTTTGAGTGTCCCAGAACCTCCAGTTGAGGAGCTTCAGCCCTTTGCAAGCATGCCACCTGTGCGGTGCATCAGATGGGACCCCAGCAAAAGGTCGCGTTATGTTGCTGCGCTCAAGACGCATGACTGTGTTTTGGCCAGGGAAGCCGCTCTACAACAAGTGCGTGGGTGTCATGTGTCTCCTAGTCAGGTGTCTGCAGCGTGTGAGGCGTGGTGTGATGCGATTAGGAATGTGGCTGAACCTATCTTTGGTGTCAGCGGCGGTGGACAGTGTGTGCGGGCTGGGGATGGTCGGGCAGCCAAACGTTGGTTTCCGCATTGCAAGCAAGAGTGGGCAGCACTACGTGTTGCAGTGCGCAACCACAACTCGCATGCAGCGGCAGCAGCACGCAAGGTGTTTAATGCAGCTAAGCGCCGCGCCAAGAGGCATTGTGAGAAGCAATGGCAGGCACGTCTTTTGGATTATCTACGATACAACCCGAGGCGGTTTTGGACTGCTTACAAGGGTCGAAAGATGTCGTGTATGCTTCAGGACATGGGTGCTGTTGATAGGCACTGGCGTGCGTTGTATGGGTCCCCTGGACAACACAGCTTACCTGAGGAGGGAGCGTCGGTTGCTTCTTTCATGTCGAAGCTGCTCTCTGAGTGCCAGGACGGGCCAGCTGTTGCAGCTGCAGCTCATCTGAATGAGCCTTTTGCTGTCGACGAGGTGGAATCAGTGTTGTTGCGGATGCATAACGGTCGTATGCCTGGTCCTGATGGACTGCGGGGCGAGCTCTTCAAGGGAGCTTATGAAGCCTATGTCACCAGCGAAGGGTATAAGAAGCATGTGTATCTATTACATGAGGATTTGAGTGAGTTGTTCTCGGCAGTGTATAAGTGTGGCCAGGTGCCGGGCGTTTGGTGTTCTGCGTACCTGTCAGCTGTGTTCAAAAAAGGCGACCCTAGTGTACTGGACAACTATCGCGGCATTGCTGTCGGCTCTGTGATGGGCAAAATGTTCAGCATGCTGATTGAGAAGAGGCTTTCAGCTTACTGTGAACAGCATGGGTTCCGAGCCTGGGGTCAGGCAGGCTTTAGGGAGAGGCATAGGACGTGTGACCATGTGTGTGTTGAAGCACCTTGTGGATTGTAGCCGCTTACGCGGCCACCAGCTGTTTGCTTGCTTTGTCGACTTCAAGAAGGCGTATGACTTGGTGCGGCGTGATCTTCTCATGCGATGCTTAGCAGACATTGGTCTGCGTGGCAACATATTGACAGCGATTGTATCTATGTACTGGAATGCACCTATGGTCACAAAGATGGCTGGCAATGTCGGACAGCCCTTTGACAGTACCCGTGGAGTAAAGCAAGGGGACCCCCTCTCCCCATTGCTTTTTGGCATTTTCATTGATCGAGTCGAGCAGTGGCTCAGCGACCGTTGTGGGGCATGTGGTACTGCTCTAGGCAACAGGATGGTGAGGCTCTTGCTGTATGCTGATGATTTGGTACTGCTGGCAGAAACGTCTCACAAACTGCAGCAGTTATTGGATGCTTTGCAGTCTTTCTGTAGCGAGTATGATATGCAGGTGAATGTGGGCAAAACGGAGATAGTGGTGTTTGGCAAGCGCAAGTACACCGGTGCAGCAGTATGGCAGTACCAAGGGCAACAGGTGCCTGTGTCAGATCAGATCAAATACCTGGGTGTTCAGTTTCATGCCACCCAAGGTGTGTCTGCTTGCACGGAGGCTCTAGCAGCTGCAGGCAGCAGGGCAATGTGGGCAATGTTGGCTCGGTGCAAGGAGCATGGCGTCAGCAACCTGTCAATGCAAGTGCAATTGTTCAACACGCTGGTGTCCCCCATTTTATGCTACTGCTCAGAGGTCTGGGGTCCAGCTCTGCTGAGACAACCTGGATCTGGTGCTGCTTTGGTCGGCAAGTTGCAGGACAATGTGATTAGCAGAGTCCAGTATCTTTTTCTGCGCACTATTGCAGGTCGTGTCCGCAAATCAACTTGCCGCATGCTTTTATCGATAGGTTTGGTGCCCAACCTTTGGTGTGCACTTGGTTGCGTGCAGCTTTAGCTATGTGGAACAGGGCTGTGGAATTGGGTGATGCTTCCTTGTTGGGGCGCGCAATGCGTGAGAATCTGCGGTTGTCTCAGACGTCGAGCAGTAATAGTTTATGGTGCAGGCAGTTGCAGCGTGTGCTGTCTTATACACATGATCATTCCCGGCAGTTGACTACGGTTATGCCGCGGCTGCAAAGCTTTGTGGATCTGGATGCCAAAGTAGTGTTAAGTGCATTTGAGGGGTTTTTGTATCAGCAGTGGCAGGGATGCTCGCAGAATCCACGTGATGCCGTCACCGGGGCTGGAATTTACAGTACATATGAACGATGGTTTGCTGCTTGCTCGGGTGATAACTTGCAGTCTGTGCGTCCTGAGTCTTGGTGCCCCCAATATGTCTTGCAGACCGCTGGGCTCAATAGGGAGCATGTTGGTTCTCTGGCTCGTTTTCGACTTGGTGCCCATGATCTGCGTGTATGCACTGGTAGGTGGCACCGTCCGCCTTTGATGCGGTCTGATCGGACATGCCAACGCCCTGGATGCCACTTGGGTCAGGTCGAGGACGAGTTTCACATGGTTTTTGAGTGTCCTTTGTACGCGCCAGTTCGCGAGCGCTTTGCTTGCCTTTTTGAACCATTTGGAGGTTTGTCGCATACGTGGGGTAGTATAGCCTCTTGTCAGCCAGGTGGCTCGCATATGATGACCTTTATGCGGCAACACCCCGCTCTTGTGGCTGCCTTCGTGCATTGTTGCTATTTGGTGCGCTGCCACCCGGAGGCGGACCCTGAGTCGTTCTTGTCTTCGGTTTCTGTCGCTCAAGCGATCGATGCAGCGGACGAATTTTTCTCTGCTGACTCTTCTGTTTGTTCTGATGACGATGATATATTCTATGAGGTCTCCCCCCCCCCCCAATGAGCCTCTCGTTGGCTCCTGAATGGGGTTCCCATTCCTTGTTGGGTGGAGCAAGTAATGTAATGTAATGTAATGTATCACAGCCACACATATAGATACCAGGAGTGAACCAGCAGAACCACAATGCCGGCTGCAAAAGTTCACTGGTGTCTTCAGCAGCTGCAAGGGATTGTCCGCTGCACACGATGCCAAGATTACTTTGCCAGCAGACATCCGCAACGCAACCGGGTTTGCTGGCATGCACTGGCAGCACCCCAAGCGGTCACACCCGCTCCTCCACAGCCCTCTGGTTGGGGTCTGCTGTTGCCAGGCAGCGCTTCAGCTGCTGCAGGTAGGCTGCACTGATGGGGTAGTCGGGGTGCGGGTGCTGCAGGTGCAGGTGGTGGCCCTTGCAGCCAAGCAGTTGCAAGCACAGTGAGTGGGCTGCAGGCAGGCTTGCTCCTAACACCAGGCAATGCACAGACGTGTCTCAGGGCAGGCGAGCGCGCCTGAGCTCGAGCGCTGCCGTGCGCTCAACAAATGAATGCACAGGCTGAAGAGCTGGGCACCCTGCAACCTTCCATGCTTGGGCACAGCAGGTGTTGTTAGACAGCTCGCTGCTGAGTTTGGCGCCCTCTCTGGCTGCTCTTTGACCACGCCTGCTGCCACTGCTCCTGCCCAGGTCCAGTTGTAACCAGGTGGAAAGGTAACACCACAGCATGCACACTGAAGGTGACCTGGTGCAGATGTGCATGCCCACAGGCATGCTGACTGGACCCAGCTGCAGCTGACCACCGCTGCCCTGCTGCCCCAGCTGCTGCAGTCCGCGCTGACGCAGCAGCTGCAGCAGCCAGTCAGCAGCCTCCTTGGCTATCTGGGTGGAGCCTCCCCCGTGGCCTTGGGTGATGTGGGGGGCTATGCGGTCGCCCAGCACGGCCCTGGGGGTGTGGCAGGCAGCGTGGTTTGCACAGAAGCACGATGAGGTAGCAGAAGGAATCTGCAAGGCGCAGCAGCTCAAGTAGGTGCCAGGTACTACCTGTCTAGTAGGCAAAGACTGCGAGACGGGATACAGACAAAGCAGACAATGAAAAACAGGGCATCAGCAGATGAATGCCAGTGCAGCAAGCGGATCTCATCCAAAATGGCAGGCAGCATGCGGCTTTGAGCCATGACAGCTGTGTTGTGTAAGGTTCAAGTCAGTGTGGCCTGATGTGCCGCTGTGGCATCATGCTGAGTGGAGCGTTGTGCTGCTGCTGCTGCTGCTGCTCACACCTGATTGCGTCATCAACGCAGGGCAGCTCGGAGCCCCCTCCCATCTTCACCACTGCCGCGACCTGGCTCGCATCAATGCCGGCAGTCTGCAGTGTGCTGCTGATGCTCTGCAGTGCAGCCGGTGCAGGCAGTCAGGCAGTCAGGCAAGCAGCGGTTGGTCGACATGACGAGAAGGAGTTCTGCAGGTGACTAGGCATTGGAGATGCATGTGGTCACCTGGCATGGCACGGGCTCCAGCCACCAGTTTCACCTGCTTGATCTCAGTCAGGTAGCCTGCCGCTGCTGCATGCACCATGGCCCTGGTGATGATGATGTGTTCCCGCAGCCACTGCCGGCTATGAAGCGCATCCGTGACGCTCTCCCAGTCAGCCCACGCCTCGTCTGCAAGCCCAGCCTTGGACAGCTCCTCAGTTGCCATGTGCACTCCTTTCTGCAGCAGCCACACATCCGCAACAGCAAAAGCAGCGGTTAAACAACGTTGTTTATGCCTCAGTCTCTAGGACATTATGCTCTCATGCCTGACCCTCGTTAAAACGTTGTCAAGGTGGGGGCTGGCTTTGCATGGCCAGCAAAGCAATGCTGCAGCATGGTGAATGTATCACCCAGCAGCACACACCCCATCATGTGGTGTGAGATGATCCCACGGCACAGCCGTACAAGACACGACGCCTTGCAGCACACACAGCCTTGCAGGACACGACGCCTTGCAGCACACACAGCCTTGCAGGACATGACGCCTTGCAGCACACACAGCCTTGCAGGACACGACGCCTTGCAGCACACACAGCCTTGCAGCACACGCAGCCTTGCAAGACAAGCCGTGAATTGACGGACGCTCCTCGCAGGGCGCACCACGCCACAGGGCCCCACCCCGCGTGTCGTCGCCCAAGCTCACCACGAGTGGCTCAATGCAGTGGTCTGGCACCTCCTCCGTCACCCTGTTGACCAGCCTGCTCAGCAGAGCGCAGTGCACATCCACAGCGCCCAGGTAGGGGTTGCCGTGCGAGCCCAGCACGCTGATGCTGCTGCTGCCGCTGCTGTCGCGCGCGTGCTCGATCAGGCAGCAGTCGGTGGTGCCGTCACCTGGCAGGGTGCGGCGTTTGAAGCAAGCATGGCAGCGGCAACATGAGTTGAGGTACGATGTTTCTCCATATCAAAGCGCCTAATTTGTGCAAGGACGTGATCGGGCTGGCGGCAGGTTGTTCTGTACTGTGCTGGGCTGGTTTGTGCTGCATCTGTCACTTACAATCAAGTTGAGAGCCCTGGCTGCTCCCTAGGCGCTGACATCCAGCTACAGACACACAAGAAAGAAAACAACTGTGCCACTCTGCTGCATGTGCAGACCTGCTATCTGCCTACAATCACGCCTGTATCTACACACTGTCAGCACCTCAACAGTGTATGCAGCACCATGTCCCAGACCTTCCTCTGCTACTGCATGCTACTGGCAACGGAAAAAGGGCAACCCTGACATCTAGCATCTGCCAATTTTGGGCTGCTCAATGATCACAGGCTCAACCCGCCCAGGAGTCTGCACCTTTCCAGCTGCCTGCTCTGCATTCACGTGACAACTCAGCCTGGGGCACCCACCGACGTCGACGCCCAGAAACACTCGTTTCTTGACCTGCTGTTGCTGGCGTTGCTGCTGCTGTTGTCCTTGGTCTTCATTCTCATCCTCTGCTGCTGCTATGAAGTGACTGCACATGCCCGCAAGAGGCTCCGCCACAACGTGCACCTCAGACATGCGCCCATCCTCCGGCAGCAGGCCAGAGAACTCCTGCAAGGTGCAAAGAGGCAACACTGTAGGATCTATCCGTAGGCAGGCAATAAAGGCTGTTGCGGATCCTTGCAAGCAGCCAGGAGCATTACCATGACGCACAGATGACAATCTGCATGCTGTTGTGAAGCGGCTTGCCCCCTGAAATCCCATCGTTCATTCAAGGTACTGGGAAAGGCAGCAGACTGTGGTAGACCCGTTCTTCACACGCGACTGTTCAGCTGCGCACCTGTATTGCACGCTTGGCTGCTGCCTCGTACAACCCCTTGATCTCTTTCGTGGCAGACACCGGCACAGTCAGCACCAGGTGCAGCACAATGTACCTGCAAGCAGCAGAATGCAGCACCGTGCAGGCAAAGCAGGGGGTTGCAATTGCCCGCATCAGAACTTTTGAATGTGCGCAGACGTGTCAGGTGTATACAACAACTGCAACAGGCACAGTCAAAGATAAAACCACTCCATGCATGGGCAGCAGCAGCAGCAACAGCAGCAGCAACTGCCATGTCCTGTGCTGCCTTGTGAGCAGCGGCTGCCCACCTGCCCTTGTCCTGTGCCCTTTTGAAGACGTCACGCATGATGAAGCACTCAAAGATGTCCAAAGGTGTTAGGCAGTATGGTTGCGCAACTTTTGGCCCATCCACTGCGTGCATGGCAGCCGGTACCAGTGGAAGCAAACACGGTCACCGTGGCAGTGGCAACACCCAGCATAGTTAGAGGCAGCAATTTGTTGTCACAGTTGCTACGTGATGTCCAGCCTTCGATAGTGGCTGCTTGCAGGTGATATGCTTACTTATCATCATACCAGGCGGTGCCCTGTTCAGGCACACAGTGGCGACGTATGTAAAACCGTTTATGTGACAGCTTGACTACAGCACTGACTGTTCCATGATCTGCTGAAGCAAATCAGGTGCTATAGCTGGCAACCACCTGCGTCGCGATGTCATGCAAAGCCTGCAAACTGTCAGGTTGATGTTGGCATGGTGCTGCATGCGCAGCTAACAGCCTTGTGCTGCAAGCACCAGCCATGCTAGGCTGATTCAGCATAGCAAGCAGCGCGACTACTGCGGCCACAGCGCGCTCAGCAGCTCTATCCTGCGCTGCTTAAAAGCAAAACTGTGTGCAGTCCCCCACATGGTCGGTGCTTCCGTGAGCTGATGCCCGACATCAAGGCCAGTGGTTATGTTGCCATGGTTCAACGGCAGCACAAACGCGTGCACGCAGAGCAGCAGGAGGGGGTTTCTGCTCTCTCGCATCTCAGCCTTGCAAGGCTGAGTGCTGCCTTAGGTCACACTCACGCTGGAACGCCAGGAAGCCCTGGGCATCAGCCACCAGGTGCAGCCCGCCATACTCCTGCGAGGCTGTGGGCACATCAACATCTTGCAGCCGCCGCCCAATGTCACGCTTGCTGTACCTGCAGGAGCAGCAGCCAGCATGATACAACTATGGTGACGGGCTTGCCACCTTGAGCCCTGCGAAATTGGTGACATTGTTGCTGGCCAGGTGCTCTACACCAAGACCAAGCGACCCCCTTCATTCTATGCAGGTCCTTGTGACGGCTTTAGCACAGGGCAGCTCCCATACATGCAGTTGATAGGAAAGCACTTGTTTAAGTTGCGTTCTGCGCGCACCTGATCGTGATGTAATCAGTGGAACGAGCCTCACCCAGCTTATACACAAGCTGGTGGGACTGCCGCTGCTGGTGCTGCTGGTGCTGCTGGTGCTGGTGCTGGTGCTGGTGCTGGTGCTGCTGCTGCTGCTGCTGCTGCTGCTGCCGTGTTGCAGCCCCTGGCTGCCAGCTGCCCTTGAGAACCCGCACAGTAGAGGGCATGACGTTTTGCTGGTTATGGTCCAAGATGCTGCCTGCATCCTGTGCAGATGCTGGCCCTTTGCTGCTGACGCGAAATGCATGGACTTTGCTGTTGTCCAAACACGAGCATGAGGCATATTGCGGGCAGCAATAAAAAGGGGCTGTTTTTCGATAGTCCCTTGGTGAGCATCGTCGAGACTCTCAGATAGGCACTTAACAATCAGGTGCAGTGCTGCTGCTGCTGCTGCTGCTGCTGCTGCTGCTGCTGCTGCTGCTGCTGCTGCTGCTGCTGCTGCTGCTGCTGCTGCTGCTGCTGCTGCTGCTGCTGCTGCTGCTGCTGCTGCTGCTGCTGCTGCTGCTGCTGCTGGCAGCTGCAAGCGTCTTGAGCAGGGACAAAGCCCGAACACAAGAAGTAGACACACACTATTCAATATACGTTTGGTGATACAAAACTTCTAGACCTGCGGTTCCAACAGAGTCCGAGTGCATTGTAGCCTCCGAGGCTCGGACATGCGGAAGCACTTTGGACGCGTGCTGTGTCAACGCATGGTCCAGGTGCATGGAACTGCGTGTACACTCGCGGTTAAAGTAGCCAACTTGAACGAAAAGCTTGTATGGCTGCCCAAGCAACGCATAGGGGTTGACAGACGAAACATTCGACAAATGACTACAAAAGTTCAAATTCTTCATGGGCTCAAACAGGTTTTTTTCCCTGGTGAACTTGTAATTTAGATTTAGTTGAACGTATTAATAAAATTTTAAGAACCAGATTGATGCATCATATGACATGTCATTCAATGTGCAGTACCGGTGGTATACACGAGTGGTCTTGCAGACCATATGCAAATCAGGGAGCTACCTTGCGCACTATACCCGCATAGAACTTGTTCATTTGTTGCCGCGCTTAGCAGTGCCGTGTGTCGCCTGCAGCTGCTAGCTAGTTTTATAGAGTTCTATAGTTCAGTGAAGGCCTTCACCTAGGTCTCTAGCTGGAGCCTGTCGATGTTAGATCAGCGCCTATAGATGTGTTGCCAGGGCTTACAGCCCTATACGGCGTGACAACATGGCTGCTAGCAGCGGTAGATAGTGAAGGCTGTAAATGTAGTTACTCATGAAGCACGGCATGCCATCCGCCCCTCATGCATTGCAACCGTTGCCAAACACTGAAATCTAGATCAGATCTGATTGAGTGACATCTCCGCCAGCTGCAGCTGCATGTCATTCGCCCCCCTTCCTGCGCCTCAGCTGTGCAATGCATTACAACACAATAATTTACAGTAAGGAAAAAAGCAAAAAAAGTCGAGGCTTGGTGGTTTGCCAACTGTGTTATGTGGATGGATGGCATGTGAAAGCAGGAAGGACACTGCCGGGGGATCATCATCATCATCATCATCATCATCATCATCATCATCATCATCATCATCATCATCCATCATTCATCATCATCATCATCATCAATCATCATCATCATCATCATCATCATCATCATCATCATCATCATCATCATCATCATCATCATCATCATCATCATCATCATCATCATATCATCATCATCATCATCATCCATCATCATCATCATCATCATCATCATCATCATCATCATCATCATCATCATCATCATCATCATCATCATCATCATCATCATCATCATCATCATCATCATCATCATCATCATCATCATCATCATCATATCATCATCATCATCATCATCATCATCATCATCATCATCATCATCATCATCATCATCATACTACCCATTCAAGCCATAGCATCAGCGCCATCGGCCCCACGCCCCACCGGGGCGCGAGGGGATGAAGGACACAGCACTCTCGTGCAGAACACTGGGGATAGACCGCACCCACCCAAACCCTGTTGCGTGCTGCTGCTTAGTAGATGCTGTACTTTGTTGCTATCGTATTGACAGGCGGATGCAAGACTGTGCAGGACTGTTACTATCGAAAGTCCCATCAAGCAGACCCCTGACATGCCATCACCAGCACGCACCAGGGCTCGCAACCACCAGTTGGCGGTTTCGACCATTCAGTTGAATATCGACCAGGTGGCCCGCAGACGGTCTGTTCTGGGGCGCAAGTGCATTTTTGCGAGAGATCTGGTACGTAGCGATCCAGAGTTGGCACATTTGTTGCTTCCCAGTGATGGCATTACTAGAAGTGCTTCTGAAGTTACTGATTCTCCGAGTTCTGAGCTCTCTGAGCTTGTTGAGGTAGCGGTTTCTTCCGGTTGATGGTCTTCTTTTGAGTTTTGTGGACCCCATGAGCCTTGTTTGGCTCCTTTGCGGGTGGGCCAGTGGCCCTACTTTGGTGATTCGGTAATTCGGTGGTAATTCGAATCAACTCGTGTTTAGCGGCTGATATTTTGACCAACCAGTCGAAACCCATCTCCACAATTTGTTAAAAAAGGAGCCTTCAGCTCCTGAATTCCGACCCGTGATGTGGTTGCGAGCCCTGATCTGCAGTGCCAGCATAGTAAACATGTTTCATGTTTGTCAGTCACGCACCCCATTGCCCAAGTAGCCCGGCGCACACCCCTTGTGATCACACTGCATGGAAAACTTCAAGTACTAACTAATAATCTAGGGCTGTAGGCCCACCCACTAAGGAGCCAAACATGGATCAAGAGCTCCCACATCACTTGAAGCTTTTGCGTCTACCATTCCGCCATCTTCGAAATTTTAAGTAATTAACAACTGAACTAATCCCAAGCTTGAACAAGTTTTGAGTATGCTGTCTCTGAGGCACTTGCGTCATTTGCAAGACAACATGCATGTGCGCCATAGCAGGCCCAGCTGTGGGATGTGTTTGTCATCCTTGACCAGGAAACACTAGTGAACGAAAGCAGCAACAATGCTCTTTGCCGCGTGTTTAGCTGAACAGCGCCACCCGGGCGCACCGCATTACTTGGGCTTTCAAAGTGAAGTTCCCACCCTGAAGATTCTTAAAACACCATTAAACGTGCACAGCATCGACATCACGATTGGCCAGGATTAGTATGGCGGCAGGCGCACACCATGTCACTAACAAACAGCTCTGCATGACTGCAAAGCGGAGCACATGCGGAGCTGTTTGCCTACACTTGATGCAGGAGCTGCGTCATGATCAATATCACCAGACTTTGTTGACCCAGTAGGTGTGGAACGGACGATGGTTGTGTGTACATACATATACATATATACATATGCCTGTGGAAACTGGGGCACTGATTGAGAGGCACACCATCCTCAACACACGTCTGTTGCCAAATGCAGCATCATACAGCCACGCAAAGCTTTGCAGCATGCTGACACAGCAACACTGAAGCTCATACATAGTTAGCAGCCAATGCCGCATCAGCTGCTGTCCCCATCTGGCTGCTGAGCTTGCGATGCTTGTGCCGCAGCACCAACAGCATCCCTACCCCTGCCAACAGCGCAGTGAATGCAGCAGACATCACACACAACAGTGCCACCTTACCTGGGCTAACATACCCTATACGCGTGCCTGCTGGCGAGTCAGCAGAACCACCAGCTCCACTGGTCCCAACAAATGCTGAGTCAGCTGCTGCTAACCAGCTTCGGCCAGCTGCCGCTCCATTCTGCTGACCTGGCATGCCAGCACCTTTGCATTCCTGCAGGCATCACACCATTCCCTGCTGGTGTTAAGGGTTTGAGGGCCAGCCAGCGCCCTAAACCGCTCTAGGGTGCAAGCGCCAGGTCCTGCTAAAACCTCAGCCGCATCACCCTTGACGGCACACGGGAGTATCAGTGCCTTGTACGCTGCTTGTGGCCCATCCTGGAACACTGCTCGCACGGCATAGGACGGCTGCTGCTGCTGCTGCTGCTGCCTGCTGGTGCTGCTGCCTGCTGCCGGTGTCGCTGCATGCAGCTCAAACACCAAGACTGCTGCCAGCGAGGGAATCTTCTTCGTCCAGGTGTAGTCGGGCGGCGAGGGCTGATCAGCAAACAGGGCCGATAGAAGGCCCAGCTGGGTGTTGTAGTGTCCAGAGACGGTCAGGAGGCGTAGTGGCGCTGCAAGCATGAGCATGCAAGAGACCAGCGGTCATGCGTGAGCATCGCAGGGCCCTGAGACTGCTTTACCTCAATACACATGTGTTGAGTATGCTGCCCCAACTTCTGGCGCATCCGACACGACGTGCAGCCAGCACATGGCAATTCAAAAAATAATGTGTGCTTGCCGTTTGCGCAGCCTCACAGCAACCACAACACCCTGCGCACTCCTGCTCGCTAAAGAGACTCGGTGTGATAGCAGACATTGGCGCTGTGACGCATCGCCCTCCTGTCTCCGCGAGTCGACTGCAGCTCTGCTGCTGCAACGAGCTGCCGCACGCCCGCAAGTATCTCCCACCCGCCAGGCTGGCAGCCAAGCCTGGCGGCCGGCCATCCATCATGCAGCTGACAAGACAGCCATGCATTGGCCTGTTATCGAGCAGCCTAGCCTGCATACTCCTCAAACTCAGACCGAAGTCTCGCATGGGGATCGCATGTTGCTGCCCACCTGGCTCCCTGCCGCCTCTGCCGCCTCTGCCGCCGCCATGCGCTGCACCACATCCCCCAGCAGCCCTCCACCCAGAAGGTTGCCGGTCAGGCTGGGCCGCATCTTGGAGGTCTCCAGCCACATCGCCAGCTGGTTGATCTGCGGCACGGCACAGCACAGCACGGCACAGCAGGGCGTGTTGCAGGCATGGCCAATGCGAGCCCAGCACAGCACATCTGGAGGCGCATCAGCCGCAGTAGCAAACCAGGGTGGCGTGATGCGTAGCAGGCTCCACAAAATGGACAGATGACGCCCTACGCATGGTGAATTCCAGGCACCCACCACCTTGCAGGACCAGGAAGGGGGCATGTTGACGACTAGGACACCTCATGCGCCTTCCCGCCCTTGTCATGGGGCTCTGAAACTTGGCGCCTGCTGGGCTGGTAGTTTGATGCAGGGCAGGCAAGCGTGCTGTGGCATGCTGGTGCTACACGCCGCATGCATGGCAACAAACGACAAATCATGCACCAACCAGGCTGCAGCACTGCCGCTGTGGCGGCGCCCCACACGCATGCAGCCTCCTTGCGCCATGCACACCTCTGCAAGAGTCGCCTCATCAATTGGCGGCATGGCGTCACCAACCTGCGGCACCAGCGCAAGACACGTGGACGTGTGTGTGTTGGCATCGTCAGCGCAGCAGTCCTTGCACAGGGCGGTGCAACAATGCCAACACATTGACAGCGCAGCAGTCTTTGCACAGGGCGGTGCAACAACGCCAACACAGTGACAGGCACAGCAGTCTTTGCGTAGGGCGGTGCAACTCTGAGCCCTGTGGGCTGCCTGATGGCTCTGGGCAAGGGTTCCACTGCTGTGTGGGTGCGACGTCTCACTGAAAGTTGGGTGGCACACAACCAGCAAGTGAGCAGCCAGCAACGAGGCAGAGGTACAGCACATGACATGTGGTGTTTGATGCAGCCACCGGCTGCCACACAAGCATGTGCATTGCTGGCTGCTCCGCCGTGGATGCCAGACCCTGAACACCATGGCGACCCTGCTGCCAGAGCTTCTGCCTTCCATTGGGTGCACGCACCCGCCGCATCTGCTGCTGCTGTTGTGCTTAGCTGGCCGCAGCTGCACTGGCACCACACAGAGACCCACCCCGTACACCTCCCAGACGTTGAACGCGTCGTACACGTTCCACCAGTTGGCCAGCGACGTCTGCACACAAGCAGGCCCCAGCACCGGATCAGCAACAGCAGCAGTGGCAGCACAGGACACCGCCAAGAGCGACCGCACAGCCCTGTTGAACCCGCTCCCACCCATGCTGCAGGGGTGTTTGCAGCAGGGCCTGCACGCGAGTAATGCGGCAGGGGAGGCCTACGCGCTGCTGGAAGATTAGATTTTATATTGATATTGATTTTTTTTTTTTTTTTTTTTTTTTTTTTTTTTTGTCATAAAAAAATATAAAAAAGAAATGTTTATACAAACTTATTTTGTGCGGTCGACATGCCGCTGCACTGCTGCACTGCCGCACCGCTGTGCAAGGCTGCAGCTGGCGAACAAGTGCGGAGGGGGGGGGTTTAATATACCAGGCTGAACTGCTTCCAGTGTCGTTTAGCCAGCCGTGGCATGGCAGCTTTCTTTCATCGCTTCACAGGGAACGCACTGTCTCTGGATGCTGTACTCCGCTGCACAGCCAGCACGCACTGAACATGGGCGTGGTTCGTGCCACAGCAGCTGCTGCAGCATGCTGCGCTGGGTCCACAGCTGCTGCTTACATTCAGCTGAGGCGCCAGCGCCTGCACCCTGTTGCGCAGCTCCTGCGTCTCGGCTGCCTTGGCTGCAAACTCATCACCGGCAAGCCACTGCCGCAGGCGGTCGTCATACGCAGGGCACCTGCAGCACAGCAAGCCACACACCGTGACATACAAAACTTTAGTGCATGTTCTCCCAGAAAGGTGTACAAATGATGCTTTTTCCACACAACAGTAGAACCCGATCCTTCATGTACCCCGCGCTGCGTTGCCAAGCAGGACCTGCGCAGATGCGCGCTCAACCAATCACCGCGGCATCCCAGGGCCGCTGCGACGCGTGCCTGCGCAGCCCTTGTGGCATCCCAGCACAGGTCGTGGAGAGATGTGCGTGCCTTGCCAACTTGTGACAGCAAGGCGGCGTCAGCTGCTGAGTCAGCCATGCAACGTATGACAATGTTCAACGCACTTGGTGTAGCCGCGGATCCTCCAGTCTTCACCGTCGGCAATGCTGTACACCGGCACCACCTGCAGACGGCAGCAGCAGCAGTAGCACTTGCACGAGATGTCTTTGACGGCAGCGCGTGCTGCTCTGATGATGCTGCGGTGCCACATAATAAGCTGCCTGAGTGCTCACACCTGCAGCCCCCACTGCTGTGTCAGCGTACACCTGCGCCTGTGTGCGATAACCACACAACGGAACCAGCACAGCAACACAGGGGGCCGCCTGCCGTGCCGTCACTGTGGAACAGTGCTGCAGCCCAACAGTGTCACACCACCGCCACTGCACGGCAACCAGCTACGCATGTACCTGCTCGCCAGTTGGGACGTAGCTCGAGTTTGTTGCGCCATCCTCCACCGTGATTGCAGGAAACACCCCGGCAGGAAGCTGTCTGCGCTCATGATGGTCCTGTCCAGCGATGACGTGTTGGCGTAGGTGTTGTAGTTGCTGAAGCCGACGCCGGGCGCCCCGATGACGCCATACAGCGAGCCGGTGTCTGCTGCCGCAAGGCAGGTGCGGCTGGTGCTGCAGGTGCTGGAGTCGATGTAGCGGGCGTGGAAGCTGGAGCCTGCGCCAGCAGCAGCAAGCACGGGTGGACATCTGTTGACGTTGTGCATTTGCGCACTGGTTTGGTTGTGTGTGGTGCCTGAATGCATACTGTTGACCCACCGCAAACAGCAGCGATGGTGGTGGTGAGCATGCCTCTTGCTCCTGCTGCTGCTGCTGCTGCTGCTGGTGAGGCAGCGCACCTGCGTCATAGCACTGGCGCTGCCCTTGGGGGAGCAGTGTGGGCCCGCCAGTGGATTCACTCTCTTTCAATGTAGAGCTTTTGGGCAGTACCTGCAGTGAACAACCACGCTTGCCCTTGTTGCTGGGAGAAACAGAGGATATTGAGTATACCGAGTCGCTCTTCTGAGGATTGAAGCATGCAACACGTCTCTTTCTGCATCTCTTCTTGGTGGATGCGGGCAGCGCTGCTGAGCAGCAGCAGCAGCAGCAGCAGCAGCAATTGGCACTGCTCACTATCCTCGCAATCCTGTGTTCACCATCACACTCACATTCCTCGCTCCGTGTCGTTGTATACTGTACACCATGATCAGCTCTGCATTGCAGCAGGTTGCCAGCACTGCGAGCAGCACCAGAACTGCCTGACACGTGCACGCCATGCTGTTTCCTTGCCGCACGTGTGAAGAGTTCAGTGCGATCATCACACCCAATGCAACAGCTCATACAAGGCCACACACATGCACAATGCGACCTGAATTCAACAGCAGCACACAAGGACTCTTCGGGAAAGGGCACCGGGCGCCAGCGACACAACCCTAAGCAGCTCTAAGCGGCCGGGAGGGGCCGATCTCGCCTGCGGTTTGATCACAGCGTCATTGATGGGACTTTAGAATTTTCCTCGCAAAATTTCAAGTGTAGGTTGCTACGCGTGTACTACTCCGCACCCACGTACGGGTGCCAGCCAGCAGAGTGCCCGCACCCTGTATACTTGTCCACATGCACACATTGTTGCGGCACCCAGGCAGTTACAACGTTACAGAACATTGCAAAATACAACTTAGGTGTAGGTTTGACAAGCCAACCATCAACGCCATCGATTGAGCTGACGGGTCCGCCCGGGGGTGCCTGGGGGTGCCTGGGTAGTGATCATGGACTGACCAACCGATGGCGCCCCCCGCTCTCCATCACTGGTAGAACCGCAATCACAAGCAGGACGATGTAGAGAAGCCATAGGTTGCAAAGACCAACGCAGCAACTGCGGCACTCACAAGATTATACCGGTAGCGGGCGGACACCACCACAAGCAGTGCACGTCACTGAATGCACGCATCCATATACAGCGCTCAGGCAAGCACAAGGCCTCCAACCATGTGACACACCAATGCAAGCACTAAACACAGACAGTGCAGCACCATGCAGTTACAGGCAAATGGTCATGAAAACGAAAACTCAATGAAACAACGATGTAACTGCCACAGCAGCACTACACAAGGGCAGCAGGCTGCTCCGCAGGCGTCTCTGCAGGCAGCACTGCTGCGCAGAAGGCATCAATCTCCCTCCCGATCTCTTCGCTGGCTGCAAGGCCCTGGATGAGGCGCGCCGGGATTGCCGACTCGCCCACGGCAGCGCCCATGAGGGCCCCAAGTGCTGCACCCCTGTGGCAGTTCTCGCCGCCCACATTGGTGTTTGACAGCACTGCCTTCTCAAACGAGTCTGCGCATGTGCAGGGCCAGGTGCACATCAACAGTGGGGTGGGGGGGGGGGTGTGATGCAGATGGGGACGGGCGGCAGCAAGGAGCTTCAACCATCAAGCTGTCGGGTGGATGGCCAAGCTAATTCATGGCCGGCGCAGCGTGGCATGGCCAATATGTTTCATCGTCCAGCAGGTCAGGGGTGATGAAGCAGGGGCGGGAGGGCGAGCAACCAGCAGAGGTGGCTGGCTGTCGGCTACTCCCTGGCCAAGGAAAAGCACAGCTGATGGGCCATAAAAGCACAGAGCAAGTGCCTGCAGGTGTGCACCCACACTGCCTTTCCCGACCTTGCACACCCAGCCCGCCAGCATTCAAAAGACTTGGTGAGTTGCATGTATTCTACAATGTCCGAGGCCAGGTGGGTTGTGGAGCCCGCACCTGAGTACTTCCACGCCAGGTACAGCACCGACGGCCAGCTGCTCTCGATGTAGCAGGCGCTGCCAAACACGCTGTGCACGATGTTGGTGTCGTCCCACAGCTTGTCCGCCAGCTGGGCGGGGCTGAAGCGCAGCCGTTTCGCCTCGGCCTCCAGCAGCGGCCGCAGCGGCTCACCCTGGCAGGGAGGCCAGGCAGCGCAGACGACGGCCCCCAGGCAGCCAGTCAAAAAAATGTAGGTGCAATATAGACGCATAATCGTGGATGCTGCAATCTCCCCTTGGCCGGGCAGCGCGGACGACAGCCCCCAGGCAGCCAGCCACAACGAGTTGCCAACAGAGTGCGTTGGTGCAATCACGGATGCATCATCCTTGATGCTGCCAATGTCCCCTTGGCTTGTCACTCGCAGCGTTCCGAGTGTAAAGAGGCTGATCGTGGTGAAAGCAGGAAGGTCTAACACGTGTGGAGGAGTGGCGATCTAAGCTAAATCAACTTGCTCACTTGCCGAGCTAGCCTGGACCAATTGTGCTTGTGTCATGAGGGTAGAGCAGAGCTTGTTTGAGGAGCCGTACCATGAAACAAGCTGCATGCATATGGCCATGAGGCGAGTCAGCAAAGCACAGGTGGCAGCAGCGCTGCTGCTGCGTGGCGACTCACCAACGCTGCGCGCGCCATGACCTGCGCATAGCGCTCGGCCACTGCTGTCAGCTTGTTCGAGTCGTGGGTGGTGCGCAGGTGCGTCGCCGCCTGCGCTGCCGCCGCTGCTGCTGCAGAGTCGACGCCGCCGCTGCTGCTGCTGGCGCGTGCTGCTGCTGCTACTGCTGCCATGATGACTGGAGGCAGCATCACAAAGCCGCCGATCTGGGCTGTGTTGTGACCCTCAGTACCCTGAAGAATGGGCAGGGGCGGCAGCAGCAGATCAGCACAACCATGAGCGTGCCTGCGTGCAGAGTTGCCTGATGCTGCAGAGCACAAGGACTGCGCAGCGCTCGCTGTTCTGTGGGCGGCTGTGAGCAGCTGACTGCCTTTCCAGAGCACAATCACAGCGTGAAAGGATGCGCGGCAATCGCTGACCAAAGAGCAGCGACCTGGTGTTCAGCCTGCCACGCGGCTGCCTGTCCAGCAGGTAACAGCCACTGCTGTACACGCCTGTCAAGGCAGCAAGCAGTCGGCAAGCCAACACAGTTGCGACACCCGGCCGGTCACGTGCCGCAAATCCCGCCTCACCAGTGCACAGCGCTCCGGCGGCACGCCTGCCGCCCAGTTTTTGAAAAAGTCCCTGTGGAAGCTCTCGGCGTACGTGTCTGTGTGGCTGCCCGGCGTCGTCATGAAGCCCACGTAGTCCCGCAGGAACACTGCCGGGTCGTACCTGCACGGCCGGGCCGGTTGCAGCAGCAGCAGCAGCAGCGTGAGTAGCAGCCGGCGCACTTGCCCCGGCGGCGATGACGTGGGTGCCAGGTGTGCCGTGATTTGATCCGCGCAGATCACGCATGTTCACACATCGTCACTGGTAGATGCCGTCACAGTGGGCATGTGTCAAGGTGCCGAACGCATGACAGTACTTTGGGAGCTGTGCATTTCCAGGACGGCTACGTGCCAAACACCCCCCAGGTGCTCCGGACCAGCAGGGTCGACTGCCGTGCCCACACAAGGCACAAAGACGAACGCCGGCCTTGTCATGCCTCCTGCACCCCGAGCCTGCGCGCGCATGTGTGCGTGTGCGACTCACTTGCCGCCGTTTGCGGCGATGCCGCGCATCACCACGCGCGCGCAGATCGCGTTGAGCGTGTTCTCTCCTGCAGCCATGCCCCGGTGGTAGTGCGTGTTGGGCACGCCCCAGAACTGGTGCTTGCCGTGGTTGATGACGTCGCCTGCAGCCAGCAGCAGGACAACCCCCCCCAAATACAAGTGACAAAATGACAAAGAAATCAGCTGAAGAAATGATAAAAACAGCAGCAAGGGTTGCTTGCCTTGGTTGTGACGTCGCCTGCAGCCAGCAGCAAGACACCCCCACCCCCACCCCAAAGAAAAACGGCAACAACAGCAGCAAGGGTGCGTCGGCAGCAGCTGGTCAGGTGGCGGCCGTCACTATGCAGCAGTACGCAGCATGCAGCTGGCGGGTGAGTTGCAGTTGTTGCTGCAGCTGCTGGTGGTTGCTGCTGCTGGTACGCCTCCCCACAGCCGCTGACCTATGATCATATAGGCTGCCCTCCCCTGCTGAAGTCCCATGCTGCTGCTGCTGCTGCTGCTGCTGCAAGCACGCCGCCGCGGCTCACCGATGATCCTGCCCGCCTGCCCTCCCCTGCCGTGGCCTCCGGTGTTGCTGAGGCTCATGATGCTGCTGGGGTGGCGTGCCTTGGGCGCCTGGCGGGACAGCAGCCAGCAGCCAGCAATGCAGTGAGAATGCATGCTGGGCGCAGCTTTGGTGCTATGTTTCAAGTAAGCTCAGCCTCCTTACACGGCATGATGCTGCTTTGAATGTGGCACGCCTGGGCGTCTGGCAGGGGGCAGGCAGCAGCGGATAACAGATGCAGATGTAGTGCGCAGGCCGTGCACAATGAATTACCGGATGCACCACCTCAGGGAGCGGCTTAGCATTCCCTTGGGAGGAAACAACCCCAGCAAATCTGCGGTCAAGCCATGGTCAAGCACCAAGGTATTGCGGCCTTCAAGGTGAGCCGCAGGGTATGTTGATGGTTGATTCGGACTCCCCCGTTGCTGCTGCAACTGCTGTGGCTGCCGTAAGAACAACAGACGCAACCATGGTGTCAAGTGTGCAGGTCAGACACACAACATAGCACACACGCAAGCACGGCTGTGATAAATCAGTCACAACTTGAACAAAATTCACTCATCCAAGCCATGGTGACCAGCCTACCTGATAGTCGGTTATCTCCCCAAAGTCCCTCTTGAGGTCCGTCACTGAGTAATACCAGTGCACTGGGGGTGGGGATTGGGGGGTAGGCATCATGGAAACACAATGAATGCTGTGTTTGTACTTGTACCCTCAACAGCACTAGCAGATGCTTGATGCCCAGCTACTCACCATGACATAGCCTGGAAACTTGAAGAACAATACTACAAGCAGGGTGGCAGGCAGCCAAATGATTTGCTGCTGTTGTTGCTGCTGCTGCTGACCTTGCAGATTGAAACTGAACAACCTTCCAAGTTTGGTTGCAAACATGTGCAGTGTAAGTAGCTGGCCATGGCTGCTGCTGCTGCTGCTGCTGCTGCTGCTGCTGCTGCTGCTGCTGACCTTGCAGGTTCAACTGAGCAAGCATCCAGGTGTAACCATACCTGGCATAGATAGAGCATCAGCAATGAAAATGCCTGCAGCCACACCATTTGTGCGAGCGACAAACAGCAGGGGCAGCGCAGGATCAAACCTCAACCCTGGTGTGCCCAACACCCAACACTACTGTACATTTTGCCACAAGTTACAAACCCCAGTGCAAGGCCATACCAGAGTTTCAGCCGATATTGCAGCACGACAGTATGCTTGCATCCGTGTTGGCACAGTATGCTTGCAACATGCGCACACACATCTGCTGCAGGTGACAGGTCATCCTACAATACAAGATTGACAGCAGGAATTCCTTGCAAAACGAAGACTTTTCTACCAGTGCTTCACTGCGCATGAAACAGTTCGCTCACCCCACAGGGCTCCCCGCATGCGGTCCAACAGTGCTGCCCTGTCTGTGGCAGCGGGTGCCTCAGCTGCTGCTGCGCACTGCTGCATGGTCCTGCTGCAGCAAGCCACAGGGCTAGGCATCAGCAAGGCTGCAGAGACAGCTAGCCACGTGGCAGCTGTGAGGTTGCTCCAATGAGGCATGCCGGAACTCAGGTGAGGCACTTGTAAGATGTGTGGTGGCCGTATGCGCAGCTGTTTGCACCCGCCGCTTGCCTGCGCTGCTGCACCGCCTTCGCTGCTAGGTAGGGGCTGCTTGCAAATACAGGCGTGTTGGCGCGTGCGAGCTTGCTAGTACTGCCACTCCGGACAGAGGCAAGACTGGTGCGTGTGTAACATTGCATTTTAGGATGCAAGCGGCTGGAGCCACATTATTTGACAAACACAAACAGCATCAAGCCGATCAGCGTGTGCGTCATGCGTTGGCAAGCTGCAGCAAGCCCCAGCTGGAGCCCCACAGCAACCCTAGCGGTTCTGCAAGCGCATCTGCCTGTCAGCCATTGCCAAGCAGACGGCTGGTTTACCACGGATGTGCAGAATAACTGTGGATGAAATCAAAAAAACCTGCGGGTTCACAGAGGAGCAGGCACTGATGCTGTGATGTTGACAGCAGCTTCTGGGTGCTGTTCACAATGAGCCAACCTCCTGACCTGCCATCGGAGACCCTGACAACATGAAGGGATGTAACGATATCAAGTATAAAAGCCACTCATGTAAATATTCTGCAGACAATCTTCAAGGTTTCAATTTCTGTCAATAAAACCGCCAGGACACACCCTCATGTTATCATGTTCATCAGGGCCTGTTACAGTGTGACAACCGTACAGCGTTGCAGGTCGGCATCGCTGCCTGCAGCTGATGCCACAACAACACTTGAGTGAGGCCAAAAATGTACTAGGGCACGTTTCAGGCATCAGCTTGGCCTCATTATGCGCAAGTGACTTTCTGCTGCTAGATCAAGTGCCACATTTTTTTCAATGCCAGCTTATACGTAGCAAACATTTGAATACTTGCCACAATCTGTATTGCACGATTTCGTCATTTCTGTCGTCCGCGCGAACGGCATGACTGCTGCCTGCCCACCGGACCACAGCTAGCCAGCTAGCATACAGCAGGACAGCAGCTACGATGCTGCGGCATGGGCTCCAATTGGGCAGCGCACAGCTGCTGGCGCGGCTGCCTCAGATCTCGCTGCTTACCAGCCTGCCAGGCAGCAGCAGCAGCAGCAGCTGCAGCAGCAGCAGCAGCACCTCGTCAAGGGGATTACAGCAAGGGATATCATCGACAGCTGCTGCAGCAAATGAAACAGAACCTGCAACGGATGCACCGGACGCACCCAACGCAAGACAGGCTGCTCGCGAGCTTGGCTTGGATGCAATGCCTCTGTCAAAGTTGAAAGGTACAGGTGGCTCAATCAGTGCAGACACACCACCAGCGGCAGCAGCAGCACACAGCACTGGCAGGCGTTTGCGCATGCATGCGCTGCACCTGCCGGCGGTGCAAAAGTGTGCTGTGGTTCGTGCGATATGAACCGCAGTACAACGGCACTACCGTAACAGCAATGACACAACAATACGTGGCAGCCATTTGCAGCAGCTCAACCTTGGCTGCACCAACTCAGAACCATCCACACATGCTTGGCATTGCCTCAACTCCTGATCCATGTAGTTCAAGCCTCCTCTCTGTCTGTTTTTTTATGCCTGTTTGCGCTTGTGTCTCTGCAGAGATGATGGCAGATGCCCTGCCGCAGGACACCCCGGGCCTGTTGGAGCTGGCCCACGCGCCGGCACGGCAGAAGAGGCTCACGTACAAGGACGTGCAGGGCTACCAGGAGCTGCTGACGAGCCTCGTCAGCCTGCCCGAGAGCCACGCACAGGACATGCCCAAGGCGCCGATGCTGGACGCCGGGCAGTGGGTGGACGCACACTTCAAACAGGTGGGTGGCGTGCTCCAGCGCTTCCAGTGAGCATGGCCTGTGTTGTGGCGTGCTCAGAGCCCTGTGGATGTTGCGTTCTGGGGGCAGGTTTGGTGAAGCGCAGCCTGGGGCAGCCTTGCGCTCAGCCTGGGGCAGCGTGGATCGCACACTTGCTCGAGCTGGAACAGACGATGCAGGTTGGTCATCCCAACTGCCTCAGCAGCTGCACCAGTCTCAGCAGGCCGCAGGTTGACATGGTGACAGCAGCCGCAGCCCTGCAACACGATCCCAAGACCCTGCTGCCGGTTCACGCGCTGCCCTGGTGTTGCGCGCGCCATCCGTGCTTGCTGGTGGTCCATCATGCACGCGGGCTGTGGCTCCGAACCGCGCAGTGCATTCCATGTCTGGCGCGCCTGGTCTGCGGCCACCAGACATACGCTGACCAGCGTACCGTTATGACACTGTTATGACAGTGTCATGGCACTGTCTTATCACTGTTGTGTGTACAACCCTGGTGTTGCACAGGAGGGTTATGGCTTTGAGCCACGCAGCCCGTTCTACGTCTGGCGCGCTTGGGCTGCGGCTGCTTTGCCGCTGGAGCAAGCGCAGGCGCTGGTGGCCATGGAGTCGGTCATGGCTGACGACAACGCACGCTCAGCACTGCTGAAGCAGGCGCAGCACGTGAGTGTGTGTGGTTGCCGCCGTGTGCTGGTGCAGTGTGTGGATGTGTGGAAGCGAGCTTGCTTCGAGCGCAGCACATCGGTCGTGGCATCAAGGATGGCCGATGACAATGCACGCTCAGCACTGCTGAAGCAGAGCAGCAGATAACTTTTGCGTATGATTCGATTGGAATGGCAGTGTGTTTCAGTCAAAGTGTACTGAAGAGCAGTGTTTTGCAGCATGCAACCATCCAAAGCAGAAGTGACACATGCAGCGCAGCTGCTGACAAGTGTGGCCGATTTATGGCAATTGTCACAGCAGACGATAATGGTGGTTATGGCCGTATGACAGTGCTTTCCAGCAGCGTCCATCAGCCATGTGTGTTGCTGGCACTGCCGGAGCTGGCCCGGCTGCAGGTGCTGAAGGAAGGCAGATATCGTTTCAATTACACTCAAATAAGCGGCTCACAATGCGCTCATGTTGCTGGCAATGCAGGAGCTGGCGCGGCTGTGGGATTGGCAGCACCGCAGAGCAGCACTGGGCCTCTCACCAGACCTGCCTCACAGCAGCAGCAGCAGCAGCAGCGCGATGCCAGGCTCCACGCCAGCAGCAGCAGATGCTCAGTCTGGCGCTGCGGCACCTGCAGCCGCCGCCGCCACCGCACCAGATGCAGCAGCTGCACAGCTGCAGGAGGCAGGCATGGACGGCAGCGGCGGCAGCAGCAGCAGCGGCGGCGATGGGGTGGCTGCAGGGCTAGCTCAAGAGGATCTGGCAGAGAAAGGTGAGGCAGCAATGCCATGCTTGTGCACGACACGTCCAGTTCTGGGGTGAGGCCCAGTTCTAGGGTTGCGTGAACGGAAGTACACCAACACTCCTCCCTGTGGTCGTGGCGCCCACCACTTTCAGCTGCGACTCCATGCAGCAGCACAATGTGCTGCGTGCATGCACACACAGCAGCGCTGCCGAGCTGCCGGCCTCTGTGCACACAGCCAGGGTGCTGCCCCGCACCGAAAGTGAGCTGCAGGTGCTGCATGGTTTCACGAGATGCGCCCTTTGCAGCAGCTGGGGTGGCCCCCGCACGTCCGCATACAGCATCAGCTCCGTTGTGTATTGCGTTGCAGTCTGACGACGTTCTGCTTTGCACTCTGCCGTTGTACTGCTTTGCACTCTGCCGATGTACTGCTTTGCGCTCTGGCGATGAACAGCAGCGCACAGCCTCAGGGCTGTACTGCTTTGCACTCTGCCGTTGTACTGCTTTGCACTCTGCTGATGTACTGCTTTGCGCTCTGGCGTTGAACAGCAGCGCACAGCCTCAGGGGCTGTACTGCTTTGCACTCTGCCATTGTACTGCTTTGCACTCTGCCGTTTTCACTTTGCGCTCTGGCGGTGAACAGCAGCGCACAGCCTCAGGGACTGTACTGCTTTGCACTCTGCCGATGTACTGCTCTGCACTCTGGCGATGTACAGCAGCGCAAAGCCTCAGGGCCTGTAACGGATGCACCGCCACTGTTACCATTGCATCAATATCACGCCGCAGCCCACCTTGCATCATGCTGATGTATCGCCTCCCAACCACTGCTGATGTACTGCCTCCTGACCATTGCTGATGTACTGCACCACTGACTATTGCATCAGTGCTAGAGCTGCACCACACCAGCAAAGCTCCATCACTCCCCCGAACTGCTCACAAACCCTTGCGCGCAATATAATCGATACAACATCATTCTGTGCACCCTGCCATTGTGGTGCGCTGCCTGCTGCAGGCATGCTCGAGCTGCTGCAGAGCAGCGGGGCACTGTCAGAGGCAACAGACGCCCAAAAGTTTGAACAGAGCCTGCAGGGCAGTGACGGGGCCGGCAGCAGCAGCAGCAACAGCAGCACTGGATCGGCGGCTGGCTCTGCCTGGCTGCCGGTGGAAGATGTTGTGAGTGACAGCGCAGCAAAAAAGGCAGCTGCAGAAGCAGGTGGGTCTCGTTGCAGTTGTTTGTTGCTGTTTGGTGTTGACCAGGTGCGTCATTGTGCTGAGTGTGTGTGGCGGGGCATGCTGTGCGTGACAGCACAGTTGCTAAGGCAGCTACAGAAGCGTGGAATGGGCGAAACAGGTACGTGTTTCTTTGTTGCGCCGCTGATGGTTGTCGCGGTCATGCTCATCTCATAATTGTCATTCAAAAACCCTCCAGTGGCTGGTTTTTACACCAGATGGCACAGTTGTAGATGATGCAGGGGACCACACAGCACCCGCCTTTTGCTGTGTGTTGGCCACGTCCCGGCTCTGTTGAACAATTGTCTGTGTTCAGCCGGTCAGCATATAAATCCGTTGGCCAGGACTGCTGCTGCTGTTACTGTTCCGGTTGTCGTCAAAAGGGTCAAGCTGCCAACGCCATCCCGTGCCAGGTCTGAATGTTGCTGGCTCTGTCCCTCTGCCCTGCCACTGCAGCTGCCGCGGCGCACGTTTTGCAGCGGCTCTCCACCGACAGCGCCGCAGCTGCCACGACCGCCAAGGTGCTGCAGTCGAAGCTGGAGCGGGGGCAGCAGACAGCAGACAAGGGCCGCTTCAGGCGCTTCAACGCCGGTACGCATGCATGGAGTGCCTCTGTTCCTTCCAAGCCCAACTCTCTACGTAATTTTTGCATACATGCCTGGGCTCGTGCAAACTAGTCGTGCAAACTAGTCAAGATGTCAGCATGCCTGTAACAGCGTTACACTTCTGCAGCAGCCTCTCCTGCGCGCAGAATGTGTTGCTGTGTGTGTAGCTCCTGCTTACGTGCCTCTTTCCAGTTACCCTGCTTGCCTTGACAGCTCACCTGCGTCGCTGTGCGCCTCCTTGTGACTACAGCTCATCCCCATCATATCAGGTGTCATTAACATGTTACCTGACATGTCACTTTCTGTGTCACTTGCCTGCAGGTGTGGTGCTGCGCACGTACACGCCCGTGGCCCATGAGGATGACCTGTTCCTGCCAACACGCCACATGGGCAGCAAGGAGGTGAGCTGGCCGCTGCCACAGCAGCACTGCTGCGTACTCGTCATGCCGCGCTGTGTGGATGTGTCGGTGCAGGCAACTGCGATTCGGTGCTGTGTGCTGTGTGCTGTGAGCCGTCCAGATGTTGGCACAGTCTGCCAAGTCTGACATGAACCGCAACCCTGTCGCAGCCGGCGTGCTGTGATGCGTGTCAAACGCTGCTCAACATGCCGCATCAGCTGGCTAGCCTAGTGGCCACCACGACCCAGTCCACCAACCAAGTCCTGCCCCAAGGCCGCAGCCAGTTGTCACATGACATACTGATATGTTATGTATCATAACCGCATGTGCAGGTTGCTTCTCAGCTGGCCGACCCCACCCGCACCACTCCAGTCGACCCCGGCAAGGTGCTGCGCCAGGCCGTTGCGATTGCAGAGGCAGCCCGCATCAACGCAGCAAACACCGCAGCACCCAACCGTGCAGCAGCAGCACTGGACACCAGCGGCAGCAGCAGCGCTGCTGTGGATGGCGCTGAGTGGACGAGCATGCCGCTGCTGGACAGGGGCGTGCTGCGGCAGGAGCAGCTGCGGCAGCAGCAGGAGCGGCGGGCCGCCAAGCCCAAGAGGCAGCTGTGAGTGCACTGCTGCTGCTGTTTGGCCTGCCGTGCGTACCTTGCCTGCTTCAAGTGTCCTGCTCGACGGTGATTATGAAGCCAGAAGCAGCATGCACGGCTGGCTGGTAAAACGGGCTGGGTAGATCTGCGTCTGCCGCACCTGCCGCACCCCTCACTGCTCACTGCCCCTGTTTCCTGCAGGCCCTGGCAGCTCATGCAGCTGGACGATTACACGTTTGACCTGCAGCAGCGCCCCCCGACACCCACTTTTGACCGTCTCACCGCATACCTGGAGGTCAAATACGCAGACGTGCTGCTGCGCAAAGACGCCGTGAAAACCCTGCAGCGCCAAAAGGCCGTGTCAGCCCTGACTGCCGGCGGCCCCGCCACAGCCTCTGAGGTGTTGGAAACCCCGTCGGCGTCACTGACGGCCGCCAAGACTCTAAGTCCTGCGGAACGGGAGGGTTTGGTGAGCGCACTGGACGAGATGTTGGGCAGTGGGCAGTACAGGCAGTACAAGGATGCTGTACTGCAGTTGTACTGCGACGGGCTGGTGAGTTGGGGGGAGCTGCAGCAGTGCTGGGCTGCTGCCCAGGCAGCAGAGGAGGAGGAGGCTGCTGACAAGGCGCCGCTGGCATTTGCAGGTGAGGGCGTTGCTGCAGTCATCGGCTGTCCACTCGGTGTGAGCATGAGAGTCGGGGCTCATCGCTGCCTGTAAGGCGAATGCTGTTCCAGGGCAGGGGTGGCTTTACCCTCTCAAGTGCCAGGACAAATTATTGGGTGGTGCACAACAGGGTTGACAGCTCTGCACCAGTGCGTTGCTAGCAGCACCACGGCAGTCTGGCCGCAAGCCCAGCCGCACCCGCAGATGTTGTGTCGACAGTGTCCTGCTGCCGTTGCTGCTCGCTGCAGGTGACCGTCAGCGGCTGTTTGCACTGCTCAGCGGCGAGCAGCAGCTGGGCAGCCTTGCTAGCCTCACCAGCAGCAGCAGCAGCAGCAGCGATGATGCAACGCCAAAGATTTCAGCAGCAGACACAGCAGCAGCAAGGCAGGCCTGGGAGGACGCAGGCAAGAAGCTCCAGGGCAGCTGGGCAGCGGCAGCGGCAGCAGCACACAGCAGCAGCAGCAGGCAGCCGCAGCAGGATGTCTGGCCTGAACCTGTCAGTTATGAGGAAGCGCAACAGACATGGCAGCAGCTGCTGCAGCTTGCAGGCATGCCCCAGGGGCCGCAGCTAGAGCAGGTGCTGCTAGCCGGCAGCAGCAGCAGCAGCAGTGATGCTACGCAGCAGGAGCTGCTGCAGGGGCAGCTGCAGCAGCTGCAGCAGGCGCTGCAGGCAGCAACTGGGCTTGATGCAGATGCTGGTGCTGCTGTTGACGTTGATGACTTTGAGCAGCTGCAGCGGCTGTTTGCTTCGCCGCCTAGCCTCAAGGAGGCGCTGAAACAGCACTGGGAGCAGGTGGGGTCCAGGGCGTTGCCTTTGCTGTCTTCTGAATTTCTGTCGCATGTTGTTGTGGCGTGGTAGGGTTTCAGCAAAGGCTTATGGCAATTGCCATAGCCTATCAGGGCGTGGCATGACTTCAGCAGCTGGCAAGCACACCCATGCAGCACCCCGCAATTTGCAGCGTCAGCTGGTTCAGTTCTTCGTGCTGCCGCCACAGCAGGACTGCAAGCCGCCTGTCATATGATCACAAGCACCGCCACCGCAATGCTGCTGCTGCTGCTGCTGCTGCCGCTGCTGCTTGGCGGCAGGTGTCGCGTGAGCATCTGGGGGGCAGGCCGGAGCGGCTGAGCGGGCCCACATGGCAGCAGCTGTGGCAGCTGCTGCAGGCGCTTACAGCCAAGCAGCAGCAGCGTCCTGCTGCTGCTGCTGCTGCTGCTGATGTCCCTGCTGCCGCCATGGATGCGGCTGCTCTGTTTGAGCAGTACCTCAGGGAGGCTGAGGCAGTGCCACTCACCCCGCCCCCCTACCCAGGTCAGCCCCTAGCACCCAGCATGTTGCTGGAACGTCCCTGTGCTGGCAAGCGCGGCTAGTAGGGTGGCATCGGGCCCTGGTGCAGGGCAGCTGCCGCTGCCGCTGCTGCTGCCGCTGCTGCTGCCACATCTGCTGATCTAGTGCGTGTTGTTGTGCCCACCTTGTGTAGTATGTGCAGCAGCAGCAGCAGCAGCAGCAGCAGCGGTCCCAGCCTTGTGCATATCCTGTCACCCTGTGCATTGTGTCGCATGCATGTGCCACGTACGGTTGCCCAGCCGCACCGTCCGCTGTTGCCAGGAGGGCAGTTACATACCATGGCAGTGCAGCTTTGCATGAGGGTGGTCGGGTGCCTCTGCTTCGCTTTCCTTCTGGGTTAGAGTGCTGCTGCTTGTTACGTACGCCACGGAGGCTGCACGCCTGCCTGTGTGCTGCCTGTAGGTGCGCGGCGGCTGCTGCGCTGGGAGCAGCGCATGGTGCTGGGCCCCACCTCCGGGCAGGTGGCGACGGCAGCAGAGAGCAAGGTCAAGCTGAGCGTGTCGGCGGCAGAGCTGCAGCAGGAGACGCGCCTGAGCGACGCGGGCTTGCAGCACATGCTGGCGGTTGCAGGCAGCAGGCAAGCCGACGGCTCCGGTTGCTGTACTGCCTGTGGTTTGCGCATGGGCTGCATCGTCTTGGGCAGGGGCGCCGGGTCCAGAGCTTGGAACGAGGCTGGGATGTGCACAGCACATGCTCGCCATGCCTGACTTAGGTGAAAAGGAATGGGATGCCAGTAGATTATTGCGCATGGGCCGCATCAGTATGGCTTGGCAAACGGAATGACAGGGCGATGGCAGAACCAGAGTCACGTTTGCTCGGTTTCGTGCCTGCCTGCCTGCAGCTGGCATGCATGTGGTTTGCAGTTGTTGCGATCAAATATCCTGCCGCATGCTGCGGGTGCTTGTCCTGCAGGTACGACCCCGCCACCGGCCTGCTCAGCCTGGTCTGCGGCCGCTTCCCCAGCCGCGAGGAGAACAGGCGCTGGTGCCTGGAGGTGCTGCACAGGCTGCTGCAGGAGGCGCAGGCGCGTACCCCAGCAGCGGCTTCCTGCTGGGGCCGGCCGGCGGCGCAGCAGGCAGCAGCGGCAGCAGCGCTGCCGTGATTTGAAGTGTGTGCCAGACTCACATGGAGCAGTGACTGCAGTTGCGGTTGCGAGCGAAGATGTGCAGTCGAGGTGCTGGGGGTGTGCGTGCGAGTGCATGCAGATGGTGTGTGCGAGAGCTGGCAGGTGGTGGTTTGGTGGCGACGTATGCAAGCGGCTGTGCTTGCTGTGCTGGTGGAGCTGCGGTTTGATGCAGCGTAGCAGCACTTCAGCTGGCATGTGTACAGCCAGTGTAATTCTGCTGGAGCCTGGTCAGGTGGCTGTGTCGCTCTGCGCCATGCCTTGCCCTTGCAAGGCGGCGAGCCAGGCTGATCAGCTCCCGTGAGAAACACATGTGAGCGCCGTGGGTGATGGTTTTGCACGGGCTCCTGAAACTGTTGGCGCTTGCATTGATGTAACCCGTTTCTGAACAGCGCATGTGCCCGTTACTCATAGAGTCTAGGTGGCTCACCATGGCTGCTTGTCACTGCCAGGGCAGTATGTGTGCCTCTTCTCACCCTTTACAAGAATTGGTGGTAGGATGTGGGGCTCTCCTTTGTTGCATGCAGTGCTGTGTCCTCATAAAAAAAGTGCAGGCCAGCTGGGTGAAGCACCAGCGGCAGCAGTAGCCGTATGCTGTACAGCGCCCTACTGCACTTCCATGCCCCTGATGGATGTAGTCTCGTATACGTTCAGCTGAGCTTACAGCAAAGGGCCGCACTATGGCTGTTCGCAGCCACGGCTGATGGTTGCACAAAAGTTGTGTGACACCACAGGCAGCAGCGGGCCCGACACGTATGTACAGTCCCATGAACCAAGTTTGAGCAACCCAAAGCCTTCCTGTGCTTTTCAGCGTGTTCATACCCTTGTCACGGGATACATTTTAGAAAATTTGTCAGGCGTTCAAACCTCGACAGCTCATGACACACGTAAAACGTGCAGGTAACGAATTATTGGCTGTCCAATCGTCACAAAGAAAAGAAAAACTGTGCCATTCTTGGCTGACAGTCCGCGCTCATTGTTGCCTTTCACCTGCACAACAGCAGCAGGTCCCGAATGCATCCTTGCATCAGCACTAGCACGCCATGAGCAGACGCCAAACTTTGGCTGCGCTTAGTCCTAATCAGGTTAATGGGCGCAGCAGCCTTGCCCCGGGCAAAGCTGGCCAGGCTAAGGATGGCAGCAGCAGACAGAGCCTCAAGCCAGGAGCAAGCGGCAGGCCCTCCGTGGCACCGCGCCCAGCTGAGAGGCCTTCTAGCATGGGCTTAGACAGGCGCTCTAGTGCGTACGGCAAGCCGGGTACTGCTAAAGCCGACCCAAGGCCACTGAGCGACAAGAACTTCTTCAACGGCTGCATTCGCAACATCATCGCTTACGCCTCTACGCACAGCTATCCATATGCTCTGTCTCCCAAGGTGCTTACGTCACCCACCGGCAAGGACTTCGCGCAGCTGGCCTTCTGGCTGTTCCAGAGGTTCGACCCCACTCTGAAGGCCTTTGGTAAGGTGGAGGACGAGGTGCCCCTGTTCTTCAAGCGCCTCAATTACCCATTCCAGCTCAGCAAGAGTGCGCTGTTTGCTGTGGGCAGCCCACACTCCTGGCCCAGCGTGCTGGCAGGCTGGCCTGGCTGGTGGAGCTGCTCAACTATGATGACAGGGCTGAGGATGCAGCAGGATCGCAGTTTGATGAAAAGCAGCGCAGCGAGAGGCAGTTCTTCGTGTATGCGTCCACCACTTACCGCTACTTCCTGGCTGGTGATGACCCCAAGGCGCAAGCAGCAGATGATGAGATGCTGGGCCAGTTCAGGGAGCGCAAGGCAGCGCTGCTGCAGAGCAACCAGGCTTCAAGCAGGTGTGCACACAGGCTGCAGCTGCAACTATCAAAGCTGATTGTGTGATGTAATGTACAGCAGAAGTTGGTAGGCATAGCAGCGCTTGGCAGCTGCGCGCACTTGCAGCAGCAAACAGGGAAACACATTGATCAGCAGAGCTGCTGCCACAACAGCTGCAAAAAATCCAGGTGCTGAAGGGCAGCAGAGTTGAGGCGGGGCGCGGCAGCCATCAAAGCATCAAGTCAGATAGCATGGACGCACGGTGCATGAGTGTGCGCTGTGTATGTATTGCATGTGTCGCTGACGTTGCAGTCCTTCGAGGGCCTGACCGCAGAGGTGGATAACATGCGGCGGCAGCCCTCTTCCACTGGCAGCTGCACAGGCAGCCAAGCAGGAGGTGCTCGCAGATCAGCGCAAGTTCCAGGAGGTCATTGCAGGGAATCAGGTGTGTTCAATCTGCCAACAACTGGTTTGGAGGTGCAGCAGGGTGGAGAGTCGGCAGCTGCAGTAACCGTCAAGGCAGCCAAAATCAGGCAGAGTGATCCCAGACACATGAACTTCAGTCATGTAGGTGCAGAAACAGAGTGTTTGCTGCTGCATACAGCAGGCGCAGTCGACAAGCTGGGCGAAGCCATCCACATGCACGTCATGCTTGCAAAAAGCCGGCGCGCATAAGATTGAACGTGGTGTGTTGTCATCTGCTGCCATGTTTGCTGCTGGGCCACTGCAGGCCCAGCGTGCCAGCCTACAGAAGAAGCTGGAGGAGCGGCAGGCAGACCTGGAAGCAAAGCGCGCTGCGCTGGCAGCAGTGCGCGCAGGTGTGCAACAGCAGCAACGGTTGTGTTCTTGAACCTGACCAGCGGCACTTGTGGCATGACAGCGGACTCACAGGCTAGCAGACAAATTCTCCTGCCATGCTCTTTGCCAGCTGCTGCCGATGGCCGCAGATTGCAGTTGACAACATTGAACTGTGCATGTGCCTGCGCTGCTTGCTTGCAGACAACGAGTCGCTGGCGGCACGCGTGGCAGGCCAGGCTCTCAGCAAAGCAGATGTCAACCGCATGGTGGCTGAGCGGTGAGCGGCAGCACAGAGCAGCTGCTGCAACTAGCATGTTGTAGAATTCAGCAGTAAAATGCAGTGCACCACATGTAGCAGGGGCAAAGTGTCATGTGCGTGACGTAGTGGTGCGCTGCAGCCACGAGTGCAACTGGGCTGGCTTGGCAGTGTTGTGCAAGAGCTTCAGAGACTTTGAATGTAGCGTCCAAGTGCAAACCAGCTGCAGGTTGCAACCTTGCTTTGCCCCTGTGCGCTGCCGCTGACACGTGTTACGCTGACGCGCGTGCAGGCAGAAGCAGAAGAAGCTGCTGGAGGGTGTGGTGTCGCAGCGGGAGTCGCTGCAGCAGCGGCTCTACCAGGCAGAAGTGCAGGTGAGCGCACGCAGAACGCACTGCAGCAGCAGGCGGAAAGAGCTGTTGTGGTCAATCTGTATGTGTGTCCCATCTGATGGCTGGCAGTGTAGAGATTAGGTGTGCTGCTTGCTGCTGCGCTCTCAACTGCCTGCTGGCTCTGCCGCCGACTGCATGCGTGTGCTGTGGAAGCACAGCCGCGCGCCCATGTTCAGCACAACCAGATTTTTACACCTGCAACTGCCGGCGCTGCGTTTTACTGCAGCTGGAATCGTGCTTCAACGGGCTGGAGGAGCGACTGCGCCATACCACGCCTCATGCCACAGGCTGGGGCTGCTGCCTGCCAGCGCCAAGCGCGCTGCAGGTGTGGCTTATGAGCTGCCCCTCAACAGGGCCGCCACAGCGCAGACTGAGCTGCTGAGCGGCGACATCAAGGTGCGCACCATCTGCCTTTTGGTGTCGCCAATCAGTCCACAGCAGCAGCGCCATCGGCCCTGCGCCCCACTGGAGCGGCAGAAAGCGTCTGCACCTGCCGGGGCACATTGTTGAGCAGCAGCACGCAGCCGCCGGCGCTTGCTTAAATACCCACTTCTAGTGTACCCCTATGGCGGCAGCGTCCACAGCGCTGCCCAGTTTACTTCTGTGCGTTGCTCTTTGCTGCCACCACTCACTTGGTGTGGTGTGACTGTGGCTGTGCAGGGCGTGGTGCGGCCGGGCCTGCTGTCGCTGCGCGAGCGCTACAGGCTGCGCGGGCGTGAGCTCGCCGAGGATGGGCTGGTGCTTCGGGAGCAGCTTGATGCTGCGCGCGAGGCGAACGGAGAGCGGCTGGAGGAGCTCGCAGCACTGAAGCGCCAGGTGGGAACAGATTATGTTGGATGCAGTGTGAGCTGTGCCTGTGCACTTAACTGTGTTGTCCTGGTCACCATTGTACAAGGCCGAAGGGCGTCCATGAGCCGTGAGAGCAGTGCCTTGGCTTGTAAGCAGCAGGCCGTGGCACTGCTTGCTGCTGCTGCTGAGAGCATGCTTGCACCGCGTGCTGATGCTGTGCTGCTGGCTGCAGGTCGGTGCTGCTGAGGAGCGCCACCGCGGCCTCAAGGAGGCACTGGAGTGCGACATTGCTGCCATCGGCGGCCACGCAGACAAGATCAAGGTGGGCCGCAGCAGGGCAGCAGGGGATGCACGAGACAGGGCATGCATGCATTCTCGTTCGTAGCGCCGAGCCAGAATGCGTATGAAGCAGCGGGTGCCGCAGGGTCGCAAGGTTGTGGCCAGCTGGATGATGGCGCTGAGCCGGTCAGTGGTAAAGTGGCGCCTGAATCAGCAGGTGCAGTTGGTCAACCTTCTGCTGCTGCTGCTGCTTCTCTGCAGGGTGAGGTGGCGTGCCTGCGCAACGCCATGCTGTCCAAGCTGCTGGATGCGGAGGAGAAGCTGCGAGCAGCGGCAGCTGAGCACGAGGCCACAAGCAGGTGCGCATGACCTGCTGCCAGGTGGTGCGACTCTGTGTGAGCTACTGTCAGCGTGAAGTGCGACCAATGCAAATGGGGCAGCACCCTGCACAGCTGCAGCCGACGGCAGCCTGCTTTCTATAACGGCAGTGTGCCTCTGCTTTGCTAAATTCCTTTATTGCTGCTTTTGCTGCTGTCACTGCTGCAGGCGCTGTGCTGCTGAGGTTGAGGAGCTGAACCACAGCATCATGGCTGGCGCTGAGCTGCTGCTGCAGCACGCGGCCAGCATGCGCGGCGGCATCCAGGACCTGGCGGCAGCAGTCGGCGGCATCACGGCAGAGGTGCAGGCAGCAGAGCAGATGGTGCGGCATTGAGCTGGCACCAGCAGCAGTAACAATTGGTAGCGCTTGGCAAGCTGCAGCAACTTGCAATCTGGCCTGCTGGGCAAATCACGAACAGCAGCGCTAGCAGTGCCACAAACCAGACACGCAACTGCACGCGCGGCAGCGTAGTCTCTGGAGCACAGATTGTTGGCAGCCCGGTGGCTGCCACATGTGTCTGGAGGCATGCTCTACTGTAGGAAGACACGGATGCAGATGTTGCTGAGAGGCTGATGGCACTGCTGTGCTTGTGGGGAGGTGTGTGGTGAGCATGCATGGTGCTTGACATGCAGCGGCCCCTGCTGAGTTGGCTGACATGGCAGGTCTTTTGCTGCCATTCCGACCCTGACTTTGACATGACTGGTCACGGCCGATGATATCTTCTTTGCGTAGCTTGTGGCCCTGTTGTATCAACAACGGTGTATGATTGATTTTGGTAGTTTGTGGTGCACTTACCATGCACACGTCCAACGTGTCAAACAAACGTGTGGTGTTGGCACTCATCATGCTGCAACTTGAAGTTGTGGTCCACTCCACCTCTTCCCCAAGATTGCACGCTTTGCAGATGTCAGCCCCAACTGTTTGTCAAAGTTTGCAGCCTCAGCGCTTGCATAGAACAAAAGACCGTCTGCTGCAGCCACTGAGTAGCCGTGGTGCGCTTGCAGCGATGCATGCAGCACTGCCTGCTGGGTGGTTTGTCTTTGCACAGACAGGGCTACCTGCAGATCTGCTTCTGTTACTACTCAGTGTCCAGGCTAAAGGCTTTAGCCTGTTCTGACGCAGAAGTCTGGCCTGCGGCTGAATGCTTATAAATTAACATCACACACAGTTGGATCTTGTAACACTGCTCTATGGCTGATTCGTCAATCAGGTGTTTTGTATCTGATGATAATTGGGGCAGTTCTGGAAGATGTCTGATGGTGTCACGTGTATTGCTGCTTTCATTGTCATCTTGGATGTGCGCAATGCATGCAAACATCTGGAGCAGTGCTCCCTCCTCTTTCCGCCCCGGTGGGGCGGGGCGATGGCGCTGATGCTATGGCTTGAATGGGTAATATGATGATGATGATGATGACACTGCTCTATTGTACATGTACCCGTCCTGAAGGAGTAACGTCATATTTGAACAGTCCGTCTGTTCAAACAGTGGCACTATGTGGACAATGAAAGCATAGCATGGCAACCCAAGTCACTAACTGGCAGTGGCAACATTGCGTGTAGAGTCTTGACCTAAATATCCACCCAGGTTCTGGGTCTCCAATATCATCATCATCATCATCATCATCATCATCATCATCATCATCATCATCATCATCATCATATTACCCATCCTATTCCATAACCCACAGAAGATATATCATCAACGCCATCCGCCCCGCGCCCCACCGCGACGGAAGGAGGAGGGAGCACTGCTTCAGAAGAAGTTCTAGGTCTGCACCTTCTGAATCAGAAGTACCATGCCAATGCTGTAGCCTACAGTGTTTGTCTTAAAAAAAGCCATGACTCAAGCTGAGCCCTGCTAGTTGCACTGGTAGGCTGCCGCCAGTGCAGTGCACAAATTGAATAACCTGAGCATGATGTAATAAGCAGCAGCGCTTTAACCTGAACATGATGCGTAAACACATGCACAAGGTGCAGCCTGCCATGCCCGCACTGCTGAACCCAAAAAAAAATATGACAGCAACTGGAAGCGGCAGTGCAGTGCAGCTAGCCGATGCACACTGCTCAACTATGTGTGCTGTGTGCCACCAGGCTGAGTGCCTATGAAAGTCACCGCCTTGCAATTGTTTAAAACTCCTATTTGTGAGGTCTTGTCAGCCTGGACTTGGCCCAGTTTTGACCAACCTGTTAGTAATTTTGCAGTGTGTGAAGCAGTACCACGCCCTGTTCAGAGCTCAACAACATCCTTACTCTAAAACCAGCTAGCTGTTGGTTGCTCGTAGTTGAAGACTGCAATGGCATGGCGGTTGCTGGGCCTGGCAGGGTGTAGGGCGGGCCACTGCTGCTGCCGCCGGTGCTAGGCGCAGCAACGGTCATCAGGAACGTCACCATTCGCTGTTGTAGTTGCTGCCCTTCTGCTGCTGCCCTGTTGGGTGGTTGAGCAGCGAGTCTGGGTGTGGCTCTGGCTTCTCCTCTGCAGCAGGGATGCAGGCCCACACGCATGAGCATGTGCAGGCAGCAGGAGAACATATATCAGAAGCAGGGGTGGTGATCAACGCATGCGGAGCGATGTAGGCATACCAGCACATGCACGGCCCTTGAGCAGCATGCCGCATCAGTGGCTGAGAAGCTTTCATGTCATTGCAGGTGCAGGGTTACATTGCACCCACCAGCACAACATGGTGCGTGGAACCAACATGGTGGGTTGTTAATTAATGTTATTGCAGCAGCTGCCGTTGTATCAACAGCCGCTGTCATGCTGGGTGCTGTGATGCTGCAATGCTGCATGCACGTTACTCGTGCGCCAGGTTCTTACTGAATCTCACCAAGCTGGTGAAGGGTTCCTCAAAGGCAAATCATGCTGCTGTTTGCAGGAACTCCGAAAACAATACAGTACATGCTGACTCACCCTCCTTCATCTCGTGGTCCTCCCACACACTGACCAGGCTATGCTTCTCCTGCTGCTTGGACTCTACTTCAGCTGCAGGAGCCCGGCACACAGGCAGACAGCACAGCCAGAACAACAGGGCAGCAGCGTTGCACCAACATGACATTATTAGGCCACAGAGTTGCTGCAGATCGGTTTATGATGTGGCGGTTGATACAAATGGCATGAGGCGTGTATGCTGCGACAGCACAGCCGAGGCTGTTGCTCTGGTCATGACCTGTCATTCAATGACAGGAGTCCTGCAGGAAAACCTCTGAGCCGCATGCACTGCTATCCCTGCTGCAGCTATCACTGCCGCCCCTGCACATAGGCCAGATGCCCGCAAGAACGCCATATCAAAAAGCAGATGTGCACTGCAGCAGCTGCCACAAAAGTTATGTAGTAGCAACACAGCTACGCACACTGTTCAAGCTCCTTGTCTTCCCACACACTAATTAGCCCTTGCTTATGCTGCGCCTGGTTGGCATCCGGCTTGCCTACAAACAGGGACAAATGAAGCAGCAACATCAGGGGTTGAGCAGTGTAAGTGGCGCGCACAGCAGTTCCTATGCATGCAGCAGCAAGCTTGCTGCTTAAGCAGCATGAACAGTGCAGCTGCAAAGAGCCCTGCTGGATGACATGCCGGGCATTTAGTAAGGCCCCAGAGCCACCTGATGCGTCGATGGCGCAGAGCTGCGTACCCGGGTTGAGGGCACGCAAAGCAACACGCCTGCTGACTGCGGGCCTGAGCGGCACATCGGCTCGAGAGGCTGTCGAGACGGGCGCTGAGACACGTAAGTTGCAGATCATTGTGCTTTGAAAACTTTGAGGAGGTGGCGTTGATGGGTATATACAAATACGGTGGTTGCTGGTGTCGGAAGCAGCAGGTAAGCGGTCAAAAAGCTGAATGCGGTGTTACTGAAATGTTGACGTCGGCTGGCGCATTTCCATCCAGCAATGGGAGCGGGTTACACCTGATATGCTGCTCCCGCCTTGCTATGCTACTGCTAGTACACGTCGTCTGCTACTGCTAGTACACGTCTCGTCTGTTCGTAACCCTGTTCAGCCTCGTGCGGGTTGGTTCTCTGCAGCTTCCACGAGTTTTATTATATTTTACGAAGGTAACTTGGCTGGCCTAGGACAGAAACAAAAGCTGGCTGTGAGACGTGCACCCTTAACTTGCAGCGCAAATGCAGGCACGCCCTGCAAATGCAGGCACGTAGATTGCTTCAGCAACGATGCAGTGGGCCGCAGCTTTTACACACATTATCCCAGCATATCGGCGATACTGGTAGCAGCAATCATGAACTTCCCTAAGGTGCCAGCAGCAGTGTTCAAGCGATTGGAATACAGTTGTTCAAAGGTTATACTGAAAAATATCTTCTACATGCTAGTGCCGTGTTTTTCACATGCAATTCATGTGGGCGAGCACGGCCCTGCATGCAGACCTATGCCAGCCCCCCTCCCAGCCCGCCAGCAAGCAAGGCCAGCGCAAATACTTGTACTAAAGGTGTCCACAACCTGCCAATGGTAATCACCTGCAGTCAGGCTGCACAACAATCAATGGGCCCAAGTCGTAGTTGAACCCCATCCAACCTGCAGCAGGAGTGTCATGATGAACCCTGCACATTTGAACAGTACTACCACGCATACCGGGCCATACCGGGCCACGCATACCGGGCCACGCATACCGGGCCATGGCATTGGCACATTTGCATAGACTGTGCAGCACAGCCCTGCCGACACTGCCTGTTGACCACCAGGCCCTGCTAGTCACTGCAACGGGCGCCAACCAGGGGTTGTCGTGTCATGTAACAAGTGTATGGAATGTAATAAGCAGCAGCCCATTAACCTAAGGTCATCATCAGCAAATATGTTTTTGTGGTACCGGTGGGAGCGTAATGCTACTGGCTGGCTACACACAGCAGCATATTACCCATTCAAGCCATAGCAGCAACGCCATCGGCCCCGCGCCCCACCGGGGCGGAAGGAGGAGGCAGCGCTGCTCCAGGATGTTTGCATGCATTGCGCACATCCCAAGCCTTCAGAAGAAAAGCAGCAATACACGGTGACACCATCCGACATCTTCCAGAACTGCCCCAAACACCATCGGATGCAAAACACAACACCTTGGTTGATGAATCAGACATGGATAAAACGCTGCGCAACTTCTCAGCGCAACCAGGCAGGGATCTGATCTCAGCAAACATACCATCCCTCTCAGCAGAGGTAGCAGGGCAATCAAACATCAAGGGTGACAATGACTCAACTTCTGCACCACAAAAAGGACATGCTGAAGTGGAGATAGCTCTGCGACCCCCATACTGACTAGTACACTCATGAACACACAGACAAACCACACAAACACGCATATTTGCCTCGGGTATGGAATGGATGTCATGAGCAGCATGTCTGTCGCAGGCACACACTGTGACAGGCTCACTAGGCTGATCAGACCACCCACCACGGCTGAGCTCCGCATATACTACTTGCGCAGGTCAGCTGTTGTGGGTTTTGTATTTATGATGATCAGACATATGTATGGGGCAGACAATTATCAACCCTCCAATGCACACAGATGCATCGTATCAGGATCTGCCCGCCACTGCTGTGCAGCGTCATCTCAGGTAGAAAACCAAAAGTTAGGCAAAATGCAAGAGGCCCTTGTTCAAGAGACGCACTGGACACGTATGTGATGGCTCAGGTTTAGGTAAGGCATGCATGTACACACGCTTCGACAGGTCACATTGCCTGTGACCAAGGCCTCTCCACTCCACAACATTCACTGCTGGGCCGCAGCGCTGCTGCTTGTTACAACCCTCTTTGCAATATGTCCAAGGTTATTGCACTGGGTGTCCCCTCTAGTGCATGCCTGCACATATGTGCAGACAGCTACTGGACAGTGTTTCAAGCATCAGCAAGAACACAAACATAGATGGGACAGTTGAGTAACTCGCCATGGCATCATACACAGCTTGTGATGATGTTCACGGCCACCAAAGCAGCAGATGTCACCACATGATACTCACGCCGCTGCTCTGCCGCCTGCTGCCGTTCGTAGCTGCTGACTGTAGGGATTACGGGATAGCCCTTCTGCTCAGCCTTGTGTTGGCAAACCCACCACACACGCAAGCAGAACAGCAGCGCTGCGACTGCTGTCGCAAGGCGCCAGCAGCTGTAGGGTTTGATCATGACTGTGCCCTGAAGCATGCCGTAGCCGAGGCACGCAGCGGACCCCAGCTCCAGGAGTGCCAGACTCAGGTTGGTGTGCCTGCAAGCAACCGTTGGCATCATTCGAGACATGATTCAATGGCACTGTTGTCTAGTTACCTATCTTTAATGGGACGGAACACCACACGATGGGCAAAGGGTAACAGACCACAAGCCCACCCACACGCCAAAAAAAGGCAGATGAAAAGCATTGCAGCAGCTTGCCGGCACTGCTATCAATGTCCTCGTTCAGCCACGGCTGGTCATGTGACAGTAGCAGCTGTACAGTCGACACGGTGCCATAGCAGCCCTTCCAGGCCCCACACAGACATGACACACCTTTTTCCTCCAAGGCAAGGTGCTGCCTGTCTGCTGCCGTCCTGAGCGTGTCAGCCGCGAACGCAGCTGTCAGGAAGCCGGCAGACCAGCACTGCTTCAACAACTGCTGACGGGCGTCACCTGCGCGCAGGGCGACCAGCGGCAGCACCAGCAGCAGCACCAGCAGCCAGCAGCGGCAGCGGCAGCGGCAGCAGCAGCAGCAGCAGCAGCAGCAGCAGCAGCAGCAGCAGCGTGATGCTGTATGTCCACCAGCGTAGCCGAAGCTTCAGTAAGATTATGCTGTTCACAGTATTTATTTGTTGCGCCACAGACGGCGGCACAGAACCAGCCGAACAGCAGGGGCAGTTGTACGCTGCTTGGATCGTCATGAGACATGCTGCTGACAAAACATCTCACTTTCCACTCACACGGCATGACAACCGCACGCATTCAACGACTACACACGCTTGCATGTACAAAGCGCCACATGAACAGGCCAAAGTCCCGGCATGAATTATCCTCAAGCTGCTGTCGCACTGTCTGCATGTTGCTGGCACTCGCCTCTCCAACGAACAGCAGCTCCGGCAAGTACGCATTCAGCATCGTCGCCAGGTGCTGCAGCGTGATGAAGAAGTAGCCCCAGGCCACAGCGCAGACCGGCAGCGTAAAGTCCATCAGCTGCACTGCAGTGGCAGTCAGCGGCGGCGTGCCAGGGCCGCGAGGTTTGGGCAGCGGCGGGCAGACATCACCGTCCTGAGCGCCTTCTTCATCACTTCTTGCGGTAGAACTTGGTGACGCCCCGCACTGCTACGGGTGCCGCCTTGTTGAAGGAGCGCACCAGCCACCTGCGCGTTGACAGCAACGGCCAAACTTGATCAAGGAGGCGGTGCAGGAAGCAGGTGTGCGCAGGATTGGAAGGGGATGCCGTGGCAACAACTTGTTGGTAGAACCACAGCAGACGGTGTGATATGCAGATCTGAAGCAGCACTGAGGGCATAGCGCTGAGGGCCAAACACTGTGAAAGAAATTGCTTTGACCGTACGCTGCCGTGTGAAACATTGAGGACATGAGGTGGCTTGAAACTGCTGTGTCGCAACGTTGTTAACTTGAGGTGACTAGAAGCGCCTGTGACGCGACATGCACCACACATGATCAAACAAGGGAAGGCCACGGATGTATCAAAAGGTGGAATTGTATGCGATTTTGACAATCAGTAACTTGCGCAACAACCCTGCACTCACCTGGCGGCCTTGTTGCTGAACAGCACGGCAGCGCCTGCAGAAGCACCGCAAGCACATGCAGCTCGGTTCATCACGTTTTGAGGCCCAGCGACAGCAGGTTGCTGAGTGCCTGCGCCTGTGCATGCGGCAGCTGGGCGGCTGACGGCACCTTGGCGGGAGTGCCCTGCAGCTGACACCAGCAAGACCTGGCGCCATGTGTGTGTCAAATCACGCTCTACCATGTTGACATGAGCGTTTCAAATATCAGGTTTGCCCACCAAACACCTGCACCACCCAACCTCAACAGCAACAGCAGCTTGCCTCTACAATGCTGTGGAAGTTTGGCGCGAGCCTCGCACCTGCCGTCACTGGCGTGCAGCCGCGTGGCGCTGCCGGCAGCACACCAGCCGGCTGCAGGCACGGAGTTCAGGGCACAACACCAGAACGGCAGCAGTGACCTCAGCATCAGTCGAGCCCGCAGTGACATCAGCGCTAACCAGCGGCATCCCACATGGAACCAAGGGGGCAAGCAGTGCAGTTGGCACAGCTGACTGGACTAAGGAGGCCTGGAATGTACACCAGCCAGCCGACAGCCATGCTGAGCAGCTACCAGGATATCCTGCGCTCAAACTGGCTCAATGAGGGCACGGCCAGAACAGCTAAGCACACCATCAACAGCCCGTTGCACACCGCTGCACAGCCTGACGCAATGTGGCGCGATGCGCAGTCGTGGGCCGCCTCACCGAGTGCTTGGGCGGCAGCAGGTGGTGCATCAGCAGACTGGCTGCCACTGGCAGCAGCAGCTTCTTGGCGATGCCGGGATGGTACACCTGCTGCAGCAGCAGCAGGAGGAGCAGCAGCAGCGTGAGTACCAGCTGCTGCAGCAGCTGCAGGGGTAGTTGTGCTACTACAGGCTTGCTCCACATTGTTTCGCTTTGCAGGAGGCAGGGCTATGGCAAGGGGTGACTTTGCTGCTCACAAGAGGCGGCATGACACATGCTGCTGAAGGTGTTATAAGGTGATGATGACTGAAGGCATGCAAGCAGCCACCAGCACCTGCGGTACACAACAGCCTGTGATGCTCACGTTGTTGGCTGTCAAGCACACACGCATGCAAGTACATGCGGGGAGCGGCAGCTGTTATGCAAGTTTCAGTGCTACAGTGCTTGATGGCTCTATGCGGCTGCCATGTGCTTGCCTGGAAAGTCGGCAAGTGTATGGCACACTCGGCTGCAAGCGTGACATGGAACAAGGCTGACTGGCGAGGCTGCATGCAAGCTAGCAGAAAACAACACAAAACATATATATACCGCATGCCAGCTGAGCTTGCCTGGAATGCCAGCAAGTGTGTGACAAACTCGGCTGCCAGCACTGCAGGGAGCGCCGCCAGCAAGCTGCAGCTGCTGCTGGGGCCCCAGTGGCTGATGACCTGGCGCCAGCAAGAACAGCAGCCAACAACCGGGGTCAAGGAGACGACAACTACGGTTGCTCTGGTTGTTGTAAGCGCGCAGCAGCAGGTTAGAAGTGCGTCTGGCAAATTCAACTCCGAGGCCGCAGCGCAGCAGAGCCACAGCCACACACGACCCGTTTGTATGGCTAACAAGTAATCTCTGAAGCATGCAGCATGTGCGTTGGACGACACGAGCTTGTAGGCAGACACGCGCCAGCAGGAAGCCAGCAAGCGCACAAAAAGGCCGGGTGCGACAGACACGGAACACCCTGCCGCCAACAGCTGCACTGCGCAGTCACGCACTGCTTTGAAGGCCAGGTAGACGCAGATGGTGGGCAGTATGCAGCCCAGCATCAGCCGCTGGCTGCTGGTGGCATGCAGCCTGCGGTTCTGGCAGGCCTTCTGGCCAGCAGCAGCAGCAGCCAGCAGCAGCAGCCAGCAGCAGCCAGCAGCAGCAGAGACACCCCCAGCAGCAACACAACATGTGCAGCAGCGTTCAGTTCACTGCTGTAAGCAGCTGCTACCACGGCCGATGTTGCACTTCATTACTGGGTTGGGTAGATTGCGGCAGCTGCTGGCAAGACAGTTGCGCAAGTGTGCGTTGGTGCCCTCCACCTGCAGCGCTCCTTGCCAGCAGTGGCAGTGCCCGCCGCCGCTGACGAAACAGGTATGTGTAGGTCAACCACGGGACACCTGAAGCAACAGGGTCTGCAATGCGTGCGTGAAGCAAACATGATTTGCGGACATGCCATGCACATATGCTCCAACAACCCGCAGGGTGCTGTGCCCCCACAGCATCTGTGCCGCAGCCAAACCCGCAAACACCCCCCCCCCCAGCTCAGCAACTCGCACCCCTGGCTCCTGCGTCCCATGCTAACATGGCTGCCTGCTTGCCTGTTTGAAACAGGCACAACACACCAGAGGTGGCCCACGTGGCGAACTTGCTTGTGAAAGAACAAGTTTCAGTGGGCTCTCCTGCGCTCCAGATGCACGCACAGCCGCATGCCTCACGCAATGCTGGACCAGGAGGCTCCTGCACAAGGTCCGCCGGTCCTCCGAGTGGGCTGCCATGCAGGCACGCATTCGACAGCAAGACCTCAACATCCAAACATACCTGTAGCTTGCTTCACCGACCAGCGTATTACAGCCAACGGAAAAAAAAGGGTCAAAGCAGGCGAATGTTGGCAAGGGAGTTTTCCCATACCACAAAAGCCCTAAACCTGCACAATGGTTGTTGGCATCCCCTGGCTGCTGCGCTGCACGCCGGTGAGTGGTATCATAGTGCAACCAGGTCTCCACTCACATGAGGTGCCTCACATGCAGCATTTGCGCCACCTCCTGAGCAGCAACACCAGCGACCCCTGCTGCTGAAATCCTGTTGCACAGGCACGTTCTGCAACCGCGTGCCCACTGCCGGGGGTTGCTGCCTCACCTGCAGCGTGCACGCCACCAGTCCCCTGTACAGCAGCGCCACGCCCAGCAGGCGTGCGAAGCAGCCCTCCAAGCTGCTGGGTGGGCTGCTGAGGGCGGCAGCCAGAACCTGACCGGGGCTGACAACCAGCACACCCCTGCAGCAACAGCATCACCAGCAGCAGCAGTTGCAACTGAAGCCGTCACAGCATGATGTGGCAGCAGTGTTGAGGCAGACGACTGCAAAGGACGTGAAAGGATGCACATGTACTGTGCTGCTGCTGCTGCTGCTGCTGCTGCTGCTGCTGCCAGAGGCTGCTGTTTGCCGCAAATGACAACGCCATGTGCTTTACCAACCACAGCCGCTGCTTCGCGATTCCAATGTCCAAATTCACCCGCAACCCAACAACACAAGAGACACCAGGCTGTAGCGCTGTGCTTCGGGTGACAAGTCTGTGCCGTCGTGCACGCTGGACGTTGGCCGTCTGTCGACCCCGCCGCGCTGCGCCGCCAGAACAGCACTGTCGTCAGCTGCTGCAGCAGCTGCTGCTGGCGCCCCTACTGCTGATGCGTCAGGTTGCACTGCTGGTAGGGGTGACGCTTGTGGTGTCCCTGGAAGTGGCTGCAGGCTGCTGCCGGTGGTGCTACTGCTTTGCTTAGATGCTGATGCTGCTGCAACACTCAAAAGCACGGTTGCTGCCGAAGCTGCAGCAGCTGTCCTTTCTGGGGCCGGTGTGGCAGCAGCAACAGCATCACCACACCCTGCTGCCGCTGCTGCTGCTGCTCTTTTAATCGAGCCGCAACAGGGCACTACCTCAGCTTGGGTTGCCCCTGTCGTTGCACTAGTGTTTATATCAGCTGCATTGCTGACGAGTTGTACAGCAGGCTTGCTGCTGCATTATGCTGGCTGGTGATGATGCTTTGTGGGTTGGCGTCTGTAGCGGCTGACGCTGCTGCCCAGGCCACTGCAAACACATCATCCTCGGGTGATGCATCTGCTGCACCTGCAGCTGTGTCTGCAGGAGCTGCAGTAGGATGTTGTGCAAGCAATTCAGCCTGCGGCTTGCTGGGTTGTTCATGAGCCAGCACTCCTCGCATGTCTTTTGTATGCTGACAACAGCCCTTGTACTGCTGCTGCTGCTGCTGGCAGCAGCTGCTTGGTCTTGGTTGGTGTCACCCTGGCTGCTTGCCACAGTTGCCAGCAGCCTTCTGCTTATTGCAGCATAACCAACCCCTGTGCAGGCGTATTGCGTCTGTTGACGGAGCATGGCTTGGGTCGTGGCAGTGGTGTCCTGCAAGTCCTCCACTCCCTACCAGGCAGCCTGGAGACAGTAGCAGGTGTTGCACATGCAAGACGTTTTACGTACTATACATGAGCGTGGATTCACGTCACTTAACGATCAGCAACACAGCGGCAGCATGTTTACCCAAGGCCATGCAAGAGCTCATGGAGTAGTCGAAATTGTCGGGGTCTTATCACCAGAATGCCCTAATATTCATGGTGTTCTCCATAAACTAGTTTGAGTAAGTAGTATAATTTGCTGGGGACATGCTGCAGCTGTTTGCTTTGCAGCGTGCCGTTTGCTTCCCAGATGGCCAGCCGCGCTGAGATAGCAAATAGGAGGCGCTGCGTCTGGGTCATAATCTCTGTGTGAACCTGTGCTAGCAGCACAGCGTTTAGGACATGCGTGCAGCCGTGATCAGCGTACTGCTGACCGTGATCAGTCATGAGTCAGCTGCGGGTATACCTGTACGTACAGGGTTCCTGACCTAGGGTTGTTGATGGAAAATGATGCCCAGTCTGCCTGCTGAGCACTCACCCCAGCATCACGTATCAGCAATACGTTTCCTCAAATTACATCTCGGATTACCGCCATCTGTGACACTCGATCTCTGATCACCGCCATCTGTGACACAACAGAACTTGTAAAAGCAGAGCATCATGATCGAATACAAACCACCATGGGCATGCAGGTACAACTTGTACATGCTGCTGCTGGCAGCAGCGCCACAGCTGCTGCAGTACCGTTATGCATGTGTCACAAGCATTGCAATCCCAAACATTGTCAAGATGGGCACTTACAGTGTTAGAAACCAATGGAAGGCGAGCGGCAAGCCTGAAGTATCAAAAACGGATAGCTGTAGCGTGCTCGCCAGCTAGGTGCCATCTAGAGGACGTTCGTTACAAACGTTACTTGACAAACATTAGTTGAAAATTTTTCCAACATTAGGTTCGTTAGATGCGATTCCTAGCTAGCTAGGGGTCATGGCCTTCGGCCGAGGGGGCTTCCGGCACCCTCCTGGAGCTCCCGCCGGAGGCAATTTCGAGTGAAAGCTTGTTGGTAACCTCCAGCAGCTTGGTCGGCAGCACCGCCGGTGGGTGGTAAGGCCTCCCATCAAGCTCTGCGTCCCTACGGGGACAGCCTTTTAATGCGCATTATAAGCCTGCACACGTGCTATGTTTATGGTTCAAGACGATTGGTGACACATGTCAGTAACACAAAATGGTACAGTTGTATCTGTACCGGCTGCGTATGGGAGCCGACGCTTCTGTGGGCTTATCCATGTTCGTGACTGCTGCTGCATTCGTTTGAAGTCCCCTTAGTTGAGTTCGTCACCTCCACGCCACGTCCTTGCGATACCACCATGGAAGTGGTGCTGCGCCACCTGCTGGCTCCTGGCCACAGCCACGGGGGCTTTGAGGTCGATGCCCACGAGGGGCATGACCATGGTGCGGAAGAGCATATGGAGCAGTAGAATACACGCTTGACTTACGGTAAGTTCTGCTCCGGCCGTGTTGACGTGTTGGCAGCAGTACTTACCATCAGCCGGCTGCTTGAGCATTTTGTCAGTTTTTCCCTCGCCACCATCTTGGGTAAGCAGTTGCTTGACTGTAAGGGTCCAATGCTGCGCAGGAACCGCAGCTGTCGTTGACTGCATTGCTGTGGCTGCTGCCTTGCAGGATCGCTGCTATGTTTGTTATCCTGGCAGGCGCGCTGGTGTTTGGCCTGCCCACGCTGCTGCTGAAGCAGTTTCAGAACCCAGATGCAGTAGTGCCTCGGCTGCTGCGTGGCTTTGGCGGTGGCGTCATTCTTGCGCTTGCGCTTGTGCACATCATTCCTTCGGTGAGTGTGGCCAACAGGGAACCCCATCACTGCCCAGCAACAGCAACAGTGTCATGTGTTCCATACGCATGTTCCATGTAGCAAGGTGCTGAAATTTTAGAACAGGTATAATTTCAGGAGGAAAGGTAGCCTGCCTCAACCTGATTCACAGCTTCAATGGCGTTGAGTTAGATTCACAGCCACCACCATAGCATATCAGTGCCGAGTACTCATTTACGACATAACAAGTCAGCCTGATCTTTGCAATCAAACCTTGTGCTGTGCTGCGCTGTACTGTGCTGTTATGTGTTGTGTTGTGGGCTGATCCTTGATACAGGCGATTGGTGAGCTGAACTCCCTCATGGTGTTCCCTGTCGGCGGCTGCGCCATCCTGTTCGGCATCATAGCCCTGGTGCTGATTGACAACACGATGACAGCGGTGCTAACCCCGCCAGCACAGAAGCAGCACATCCGCGACAGCCTAAACAGCGACAGTCATGAAACGAAGGCGTACCGGCAGCACCACCACAGTGCCGCACCTGCTGGTTCTTCAGATCCCAAACGTGAAGTGGCAGTGCAGCGTGATGTCGAGGCTGCAACAGCAGCACGCCCCGCCACCCATGCGCACCAATGCATGAACAGCTTGGGGGCCTCGTCTTGGCTTGCATCCGGCTCAAAGCCCGCCAGCAGCGTGCGCCAGTATGTGACGGCGTACTCCATGGAGGCGGGTGCATCTTCCACTCCGTCATCATCGGCGTGGGGCTGGGCGTGCTGACAGCATCCCGGAGCCTGGTGGTCACGCTGATGGTGGCGCTGGCAGTGCACCAGGTGCGGCCCGCGCCCCTGCAGCTTGCAGGACGTGACGGTTCAGGGTTCAGGACGCGCAGCAGCGCAAAGCACGAGTGGCAGCTAGCGAGTACTGAGCTACTGTCAGCCTACTGATTGGCTGCTGTGCTGTGAGTGGTTCGTGTGTGCTGACTTTGTGTGCTGACTTTTGGGGGGTGAGCCTGTGGCCATTTTGATGGTGGTGCCCGCACTACACAAGGCGCGTGCTGGCTTCACGGCTGAGTGCACTACGTGCTTGATGCTGTGCTGCTTGATTGAGTGCACGCTGTGGCTGCCTGGTGCTCCAGCGTACTGAGCACGGTGAGGACATGCTGCGTGACCCCTGCTGCTGCTGCTGCTGCTGCAGGGCTTGGAGGCGCTGGCACTTGGGAGCGTTCTTGCGCTCACCAGCTTCTCGTTCATCAAGAAGATGTTCATGCTGGTCATGTACAGCATCACCCTGCCCGTCGGCATCGCCATCGGCATCGCTGTGTCGTCCAGCTACGATCCCAGGAGCGTCACCAGCAGGGCGGTGCAGGGCACACTCAACGGAGTGTCAGGTGTGTAAGAGAAGGTGCCGCGGCGTGTTTGTGCTGACCGAGTGCAGCGCATGTGTTCAGCAGGCAAGCGGCAGTCCGCTTGTTGGCATGCTGCTACAGACATGCCCGCTGGCATGCTCAAGTGCCGCTTCACTGTTTAGTCGCTCAATTTCATACTGCAGCATGGCCTGTGGTGTTAATGCTGTGCCTGTCACTGCCGGCGGCATGCTGCTGTACATCGGCATGTGCCAGGTCATGGCAGAGGGAGGACGCCCTGCTGTAGCCTGTATTCTGCGTCTGACATCTTTTTTACAGCAACTATGTGATGCTGCAATTCCCTGTACGCGACATGCTGCTGTGCATCCGCATGTTCCAGCTGATTGAGAAAACGATCTGCAGGGATGCCTTGATAGTGTCTAACGCCGTGCTGCTGCTCCTGACATCCCTGTTTGCTGCTGTTGCACATATTGCACTGCAGGTGGCCTGCTGCTTTACATTTCCATGTTCCAGCTCATTGCAGAGGAGTTCAGCAGAGAAGACCTGCTGGTACTCACAAAGCTGAGGCTGGGCATGTATGCATCCCTCTGCTTGGGGGTTGCCTCCATGTGCATCCTGGGCATATGGGCTTAGGCACAAGCACTGGCAATGACAATGACGGCCAGCTGCCGGCAGCGGCGGTGGCAGCAGCAGCAGTGGCAGCAACTTGGGCGCCCAGGCATGGATGCTGGGGTGTGCGTTATTTTTTCCTGGGGACAGCACTCGTGTGCATCCTGGGCATGTGGGATTGAGCAGCCGGCTGATGATAGGGCTGCTTGCGCACCATGCAGCGCTTGGGCTATCGCATGTCTGCCGTGTATGCATGGGGTGCAGTTTGAAGGAGCACTGGCTGTGGTTACCAGCTGCTGCCGCAGCAGCAGCATCAGCATGCATACATGCACGACATGGCATGCATGCTGCCCAGTGCATTGGCAACGTCAAACTGGAAACATGAGCAGCTGGCAGGAGGCTGTGCACCCGGGGTATGGATCCATGTAGAGGTACATTTATTTGAGGAGCAGCACATGCAGACTGGTGCAGCTGAGCAGCAGCATGATTTATGCGATGGAGGGACGCGCAGCGGAATGTGTCGTTTGTCCTGCCCAGAGCGCATGTGCCGGAGGGGTTGGCTGCGCTCGCCTCTGCTTGCCCTGTGCGACTTGACGTGGCGCGTGGTCATCACGTGCTCCAGCCTGCATGCAGCTGCAGCAGCAGCATGCAACTCACAGCTCACACACCCGGCGGCACTTGCGCTGCATGCGGCTGCGCGCATTGTTACTCTGCCAGATGCGCTCTGGTCGACACGCATTGTTACTCTGCCAGATGTTACTCTGCTGGCACTGATATGTCATGCTCCTGCTTTGAAACACTGTGTGCTAGACACTGTGTGCAACTTTTTTGGCATCATCTCTTACCTTGGTGCTTAGCGTGTATGGCAGCCTTGGGCTCATGTCAGCTGCCATCACCGGCTCTGCCGGTAGACATGGGCTGCCTGTGCTGTAGCAAGGGCGCTGTCACTCTGCACTTGCGCTTGCTGTTGGTGTCCCAGCAGCAGCAGCAGCACTGTTGTGGTTTGTGAGGCCTTGCATTGATCTCTTGCATCCTGCATTGCGTTGGAATGTGGCTCTGATGGGTGTGGCACATGGCGGACGCCTCATCTCCAGTGATGCCGCATCCTCACCGGCACAGCCCTGCGGCCGGCCGCAAAAGGCGCTGCATCACAGTTGACGATTGGAGCAACACAGGAGATTGTCCTCTCGGGAGACGCCGGCTGCTTGTGACGGCGCTGCCTTTGCGGTTTCAAGGGCACCCTGACGTGGCTGCCGCTGATCTGTTCGACCTGATGCTGTGCGCATGGGTCGCTTTGTGTGACGCGGCTGTTCTTTGGCCGCTGCTGGGTGCAGTCGCTGTTCAGGGCCTGATTACTGCAGATTCCCCTGTTGTTTTGGCTGCTGGCAAGCCACATGAAACAGCCAGCAGGGCAGGTGCATTGCCAAGGCTTCACCGTATGATACATGGCATGATGGTGCATGTGCTGCGAACTTGAAACCTCTGTATGTCATTCTTTACCTTGCCGACGCTGGTTTGCACCCATTACACGACGCTGTCAATGCTGCATGCATGAGGCCTGTAGATAGTGGTTTTGCAGCAATTGGCGACTGCGCTAATTTTGTGCAGGTGTAGACAAACACGTTGCTGGTGCATAGCGGTGTTGGTACCATTGTCGCAGATGCATGTGCATCCCGCATCCGTCTTGCAGACTAGTGTTGTCCTCATCATCTGCTGCTGTGCATCGCATGGACGAGCCCCTCCAACCCAACGATGCAGAACTTACACTCTGCCTGATCCACTCGCAGCTCAGATGTACGGCACAATGCTTGGCTGCATGCCACTGAGAAGCATAACTGCACAGCTGTGGATGGCACTGTCGCATTACTTGTTATCACCGGCATGATGGCTCAAGTGATGACGCGCCGTCTCGACAGCTGTCTGCTGCGTTGGAGACTGGCGCCAGTGTTTGCAGGTGGTCGCAGCCGAGTTCTTCACTCACATTGCTGATGCGCATCATCGCGGTTCACCTGCCAGGTGTTCAGCTTGACACGCCCGGCTACTGCTAGACTGTGCAGGAGGACGTTGCTGCATGCAGCATATCATCCATCACCACAGACAGATGTGTAGCAAGTCGCTGCACTCGCTGATTATGCGGTGATTGCATCACAGCATAGCAGTCAGCGGGTCCTATCTTGATAGGCTGACGTGTTGCGCCTGTGGAAGTCACAGCCTGCAGTAAAACAGTCTTGTATGCAGCGGATACGTGTACATACGCTGTGGTTATGATGGGACATGACACAGTGTTCATATGATGGACAGTGCAGGGAATGCAGGACTTGCATACTAAAACTTAAACTAGGATCAGGTGCACTATAGTAAGGCCATGTGGCTGTTGAACAGCTGTCTTTGTAATATGATGATGAGCTGCTGTCTGTCTTCCTTGTGCTATGCTGTCATGCTGCGCTGCTACAGCAGTGCATACACATGGCCGGCTCGCATGCAGAGGTGGGGAGACACTGCTGGCTCGCTTGCTTTTTTGCTGCTGTGTAAAAGTGCTGCTTCTTTTTACATGGCCGTCATTCACTAGCTTGGTGCTCAGACCCTATGAAACCCTAAGCTGGCTGCATCAGCCGTTCTGCACGCAGCTGTCTAGCAGTACCTGGCACATGATGCTGTGCATCAGGGCCCACCCGTACGTGCCGTTAATCACTGGGCATCTTGTTTGCTGGGTGGTGAGTCTTTCCATGCATCAGCACCAAGCAAGTGGGCTGTTGTGGTGGTGCCACCACCCAGTGACTAAGGATGGGGGCAATGTAAGCAGGCAACAGGCATGCAGGCCAGTGTGCTAAATCTCGGATCGTCGGTGCTGCTGTTCCATGGTTGACATGCAATGGGGATGCTGGCACCTACAGGTGCTGAGTGCAGGCCTGCAGGTACGTGCCTGCCGTTGCTGTACAAGATCCCGCCTTGCTGTTGTGCCTGGCTCCTGTCTAAATGCACCGGCGCTATGCTAGCTTTTGTCTTAACCCTGACACAAGGCTGTCGCCCCAGTGTGCATTTGAGCTGTGTGTAATCAGCAGTAATTCCGCTGCGGGCATCAGCAAGTAGCCACTTTTGGGCACACTTCTTGAACATCCACACAGTTTGAACTGCTTCATAAATCTTCGTAACATGTTTACGGTGTTTGTGGGTATCGGCTGCACTGGCTTGGTCAACTTGCTGATGCCCGCAGCGGGGTTACTGCCCTCTTGCTCAACTGCGAAAGCTCCACGCGCAGTTGGTATGCTGTTACAAGGTATCTTTATCAAGATTGTATCACCGCTTGCAGGTCTCGGCAAGGCACGGGCGGCCAAGAGCATCTACAAAGGAATCTCCTACGGTGACCAGGATTTCTGCCTGACCAGAAGGCCTTGGACCGCTTTCCACCCAGTAAAGCCCGGTGAAACGTGATCTAGGCCGCTGACCTGCTTGAAGCTGCAGTCGAAGCCCTAGGACACGGAGCAGACGATCGCCAGCGCCATCACACTCCAGACGCGTCTGCGGTCACGCCGGCAGGTTGATCTCAAATTCACAATATCGGAAAGTCGTTGTTCGCGGTGATCCTCTCCCCGATCGCACTGTACGCGCGGCCAACGGCACTGCATCACCAGTGGCACTGCTCCACGGAGCCAGTACCAGGCTCAAGCACGCACCGTTGCTCAGGTTGGTTGTCGACACTACTGCTGGGTGCCACACCCGCAGCTTAGCTGTTTACATGGGCATCTGCCATGAGATGCTGCCAGCTGTGGGAGGGTGAGTCACTGAGGTAGTCAGCCTGGTCGCGGCTGGTGGGTAGGCCTGTTGTCCCTCCCCCAACAACAAGCAAATCCACTGGCGTCAGGTGTCTGAAATGTTCCAAACCAAACAGTGACTAAATCTGTTACTGCACATGGGTGCCTTGGTACACCAAAACGCTAGCAAACACCCTACTCAACTCTGTCTGTTGCTGCACCTGTGTGGCGCTGTGTGGTTGGCATGCAGTACAAACCCTGACACAGCATGCGCGGCCACCCAAACACGGCATTTGCTGCACACACACCACACCTGCTGACAGTGCAGCACAGCGGTGACAGCTGGCAGCTGCAGCCATCCCCCTACCAGACCCTCCTCGCTGCTGAGCAGCAGCAGCAGCAGCAGCAGCAGCTGCAAGCGCAGCACCGCAAAGGCAGTACACCGGCCGCCAACGCGGTGGCGGGTGTGGCTGGCTGTTCTACTGCAGGGTCCGGTGGCAGCAGCCCCCAGGGCAGCCGTAATGGGGCAGATGTGCAGGACAGGGCAGCCGTATGTCGTGCGGATTCATCTGGCAGTGCAGCGACTCCGTCTAGCACACCTGTGCCTGCTCCCACACCTGGGTTGTTGGGCAGCATGGGTGGCAGTGCAAGCTTGCAGCAGCAGCAACAGCAGCAGCAGCAGCAAGCAATGCAACAGCAGCTGGCACAGCTGACAGCAGTGCGGCAGCAGCAGCAGCAGCAGCAGCAGGTGCCTGTGCTGAGCAGCGGAGCTTGCGTGAGGGTCCAGCCTGCAGCCATGCAGCAGCATGTGCTGGTTGCGACTCATGGGTTCACCACCTCCATGCAGCCGCAGCAGCTGCTGCTGCTGCAGCCACACATGCAGCAGCAGGTGCTGCATCCACCGGCAGCAGCGGCAGCAGGGCCAACATTCGCAACAAGCAACAGTACAAGCATGCAGCAGCAGCAGGAGGTCTTGGACTTCAACAGCTTGCTCAACTCCTCAGCACTTGCGAGTGCACAGCGTGCGTATGAGGATCAGCTTCACGAGGCTTACAATGCCGGCTACGGAGCCGGGTTCTCTGATGGCGTTGAAGCAGGCAGGCAACAGAAGAGGTGGCGGTGAGCTGTACATGCGCTTCATGCAGTTGTTTCGTTCCTATATGCGAAGCAGCAGCTGCTGTACAAATTGGATGGAAGCATCGTGAAACTGGCAGTCACCAGTGCTGACATGAGCGCTGTCGCTGCTGCTGTCAGACAAGCCTGCTGCCGTTCTTGGTCTTTGCGAGGCATGCGGCCTGTCAAGCTGCGATCAGACTGGCAGGGCCTGCCATTGTCTAGGCTTCCAACTTCGTCCGCAGTGCCGTGCTTGTTGATGCTCTCTCTCACTCAACCTCACACATGCACGGTGCGCCCTGCAGGCAGCAGTCCCTTCAACAGCAGGCAGCAGCGCAGCCCCAAGCAACAGCTGAAGCTGCAGTGCACAAGCACCGCCGCATCTCTGGCGCACCAGAGCCAGCAGCAACCCGGCCCAAACAGGAGCAGACCCCGCCAGTGGCCCCACAGCAGCAAAAGGAGCAGATCCTGCAGCAGCAGCAGCAGCAGCAGCAGCAGCAGCAGCAGCAGCAGCAGCAGCCAGGTGCAGATAATGCACCGGACCTCACAGAGGCAGCAGCGCAGCTGCAGCAGATGTCGGATCAGCAGCTACTGCGACTGGCTTCAGCTATGGTGGCAGCACCGTTCAGTGGAGCAGCGGTAGAGCGGCAGCAGCAGCAGCAGCAGCAGCCAGCTAGCAACACAGACACATCAGAAACAGGGTTGTTTGTGTCAGGGCTTGCGTCTATCACATCTTCAGGACAAACATCTGGAACCTCCACTGCAGCTGCGGTTACAGCAGCGCCTCCTCCAGCGCTCAACGCTGTCACAGTCCCAATCACGGCTGCTGCTGCTGCTGCTAGCTACAGCTGCGCTTTACCTGCATTTAATGTGCGGCCAGTGTGCCCTCCGCAGCAGCAACAGCAGCAGCAGCAGTCAGCGCTGCCTGAGTTCAGCTGGCCAGGGCCGCCACTTGACAACGACGATTTGCTGATGCTGCAATGGAGTGGCCTGCTGGATCAGTAGAGCGGTCACAGCCAGTAGGCACCACCCACGGTGCATATGATATTGCAGCAGCAGCAGCAGCAGCGGAGTTACCTGCTGTTCCAGTCACCAGCTAACTGCCACCATGCCGCTGCCTGCAGTTGCCGGTTTGGCTGCTGGCACAGCTGGCAGCTCTCTGGGCCGGGCCACCTGGTGGGGCATTCAGAAACAATGGACCACGTCTGCTGGTGCATGGGCCTCCCCAATCAGACATTGTGCAGTGTCCTGCTGCACGAGCACAGCTAGCCGTCGCTTGGCATGCTGCTGCTGCAGGCTGCCACCAATGTTTGAGTGCAACACTCAGCCACCAGCTGAGCAGGTCGCGGCAGATGAAGCGAAATAAAGGCTTGGCATGAAGTTGCACCTTGCCCAGTACGTGTCCGCCTTTGTTGTCTGTGGTGCGCCTGGGTGCACAGAGGGCGGTTCAACAACAGGGGGGGCTACTTGAGGGTAGGGCGCGCAAGAGTTGTGGAGTCGTGACAGCCTTCCACGCGGCTTGTTTTTGTCAGGCATTCCAGTAACATCAGTTCATGCTGTGTATGCAACAACATTGATCAAGTGCATGTGCATTGTTTTGCAGCGTTTCAGGCTTGACGGCCTGGCTAGTGTTCATATGCGCTCACAAGTATTGCGCTGCCGCTGCTACTGTCACATAAAAATTTCTGGACGGGCAGGGGTGGGTGCCAGGGTGGTGTTTGGGCTACGGCAAGTAGTCGAACCTGTTGAACACTTTATCAAATGCTGCGAGCTTTTCTCTGAAGGTGGCTAGCTCTTGTGTTCAGTTTTCCGTTCTCTGGGGTTGGCTGTCGCAATCTTCAGTTGGAATCTCAAGGTGTGCCACTCCAGGCTTGGCTCATGGCTGCGAGATTGTCTGGGGCCACAGCATGGAGCATATGGCTGCTGCCTGCGCGAGGTGTGCTGAGGGCTGTGACCTAATGAACGCCACTGCAGCAGCAACCAGAGAGGTGTGAATATGCAGGCTGAATGCAGAACTGTGGTATGCAGCCGTTGCCTACTGAGCCAGAACGTCAGATTTGTGGGCATTGCCTGCACGCCAGCTTTGTTGTCTCAGACATGTTGCGACACAGTCGTTCTGTCGTCATGGCGTCCAGCAGTCGATGGATGAGTGAGTGCGCGCCTGCTGCACATGTGCAGCATTGTGAGGGCACACCAACCTGAACCGATGCTGCAGGTGTGGCCATCGTCTTGCTCAGGGGCAATGTTCACCCGCAGCTTCATATGCGGGACGTGTCGTCCTGCAAGGGTATGATAAGTGCCGAATGTTCATCATATATTTAGGAGAAGGAGCGCACCTCAAGCAAGGCATGTACATGTAGATATGCAGGCAGTTGTGAGCTCAGCAGCAGGTCCCGAGCAATGGTTATTGCTGTGGGATGTGCGGCTGGCGCCAGGGGCATGCCTTTGCGACAGGCTGTGCCTGTACGTGTCAGCAAATGCAAGGCAGGGAGTTGCACCCGCTTCAGCCGTGGCAGCATAAAAAGGCTGCATCCAATGCACTTTGGTGTACGGCTTTGCGCTATCCTGAGCACTTGGATGAGCATGGGTGGGGTACAGATGGCGATCCTGCTATGTGTCTCTTTGGCATCATTGTCCTTGTGTATGCTGACAGTGTGCAGCTGTTGTGTGCATTCAATGCAGGGGCTGGTTCTGCCTCTTGTGCATTCTCACAAGGACCAAGTGTACGAACGGGATGTGCTTGCTGTTGGCAAGCAACTGCGCTCCTGTTAATGCTCTCATCCAGAGCTGCCGCTGTGTTGTGTGACTGCCTGCTACGCTGCAAATGCCCAGCCACCGCCAGATGGTGGACCCCGCTGGCAACTTCCACGTTGGCTGTTGTTGTTGCTGTCGGTTACGGTCCAGTTACCTGCTGTGCATATGCTGTTGGTTTCATTAGCACAATGTACAGCAGCTGCCTGCGGAGATTGCTCACAAGGCCTGCACATGATACATGTTATATATATATGGCTTTCTTCCATCATCCTTGTAGGCGATCCCTGTGCTTTCAGCAGCAGGAGCGGCGGCAGCAGCTTGTCAGGCGTGTGTAGTTGGTGAACCGCCTCAATGCCTCATCATCATGCTTGCTCACAGTCTGCAACTTCTCTGTTGCACGTGCTTCTTGCATCAAATGCCGTTGCATCAAATGCCGTAATTCACACATCGGATGTTGCCACAGTCTTCCAGGAAATGTCGAGAGGTTCTACAATCTTATCTGCTGCTCGTGGTGTGAAGCCGCGCTTCAATGTTTTTTTCAGCGGCCTGCTGTTCCCTTTGTGGACCCCACCTGTCTCAGGTGGCAGCAGGTGGCAGCTGCTTAGCTACCATTACATACTTGGAGTTTCTATATCTGTGGCGCAGCAAGGCAATGCACTGGACACCTTAGATTGCAGTTCATCCGGTGTGGTGCAGCAGCAAACTGTTGTGTATGTGTGAAGTACATTGCTGATTGATGCACTGCAGCTGCGGCTGCTTTCAGTTGTGATGACATCCTCACTGTGCATGCAGCGTTGCAGAGTCAGCGTGTGATCTTCCGCAGGTATGCATCGGTGATGCACTAGTCGTGCAATGTTTGATGTATCTGTACATGCTGGCCTGCTGCGTGTGTATCACTGCACTTGAAGTGTATGGTGTGCATGCAAGGCGCAGAGACGGCTCGTTCTGCCTCCCAATTGGCTCTGGAACTTGGTTTGTTTGTGCTACACCGGGATTGACGGGCGCAATCACCTGCCCTTGTTGTGCCGTCCGGCCGTTGACAGCTGTGCGGCAGGCAGCGTTTTTGTGTGCTGCGGGTGCAGCACAGAATGCTTTATGTATCGTGTTTGCCTCAGGCATGGCTGCAAAGGTTGCTGTCGCAGGTTCATAGCCAGGTCGACATTTGCCTGGTTTGGGAAACATGTAGGCTGAGGCCTCAGTCGTGCCTTGGCTAAGGCAGGTTGCTATGCTGCAGCCCTGTGTCTACATACCTCCTGACAAACAGCTGAAGGATGCCATGTTGGTGCCAGCTATGTACAACAATGTTTGGACAATAAAGGCTCAAGCAGAGCTGTATGCCTTCAACACTACACAAGCCCAGCATGTAATGACTTGCTGCTAGCAGCTGCAGCATCACTGCTGGAGAAGTTGTTCAGGAAGCGAGTTGCCATTCTGCTTGTTATGTGCATTGGTGCATTTGGGGCTCTTTTTAAGTGCATGGTCACGCATTGAGTGATAACATGTCATAGTACTGCATAGTTGATTTTGTAACAGCTTTGTGCAAGGAATGTTTGCATGTTCTTGCAGGTGAAAATGCCCTGGCAGCCCTTGTGTGTCCGCTGCAGCAATTCTTGTTTTGCTTAGCAGCACTTGCTGTTTGCCATTTCATGCTGGGGTATCAATCGTGTAGGGCCAAACATGTGATGTGTATGCTGTCACAGTGGTGACCTGGATGATGGCAGGACCTTTGAAGGAAAGCCCAACAGCTGCTGGCATGTTGCAAATGTTCGCCTGTTCAACAGGAAGTTACTGATTATGGCATACAGGCAGCTATGGTCTAACAGGCCTGAATGGCATGCCATAGTGAGAGCAGTAGTGAGTGCCGGATCTTTTGTTGTGTTTGAAAGGCTTGATGTTCAACCCATTGAAGGGTGTCATCTAGTTCCTGGTTTAGTTCACCGCTGTTGTCTTTGGCTTAGCAACGCTTGTAGTATTACTAGCAGTGCTGATACTGCGCTGCGTGGAGAGCTGCAGACCACCCCCATACAACCGCATTGCAAAGCAGCTGAAGGTGTTTGTGAGGGATGAATGGTGCGTATGCTCGGCCCCAAGCACATGCTGAGGTAGGCTCTGCAGGGTCGAAGTGCAAGCCTGGCAGCTGGCGGCTGTGATTGGTGCCGGTGCGAGCGCGTGGCTCCTTGTGGTGGCCAACATATAGCACTGAGCATGGGGGTCCTTTGTTTTGACCAATGTTGTTTGTAAGTCCGGCTTGAACACATGCTAGCAGCTGTACAGCACTCAGGGGCTGATTGCAGCAGTGCCTGCTGTGCACTACCTGTACATACCTTGTGGTACCGCACGTGCTCGACTGCTGCGACTTTTTGCCACGTACAGCTGTAGTGATACAGCGACATGTCAAGTACGTGCAGTTCAAGTACGTGCAGTTCAATTGATAGGTGCTAGGTGCCGTTGATGAACCGTAATGTCACAGACTGTCTGAGACATGTTGCCACAACAGCGCAACTGTTTCAACGTCAAGCACTCTGCAGAGGACCCGATCCATGCGTCACCCTGCTTGTATTTACTCATCAGATCTTTCCGAGTTGTGAGTTAGAAGCCCTTCGCTTGCGCAACGCCGAGTAGATAGCACCAATGCAAGGTTCCGCTAACCAAGCACTGCGTCTCGCTTCTCAGCCAGCTCGTCTCCGCATTTCCAGCCGGTGAAAAACCAGCTGCACATAAATGATGCAGTTTTTAAGCTTGCAAGCATGCTATATGCAACAGCACCGATCCTCTGCAGTTTGACCAACTGACCAGCTGCCAATTCCTCTGCGCACATGTTTGCTGCAGGATGCAGTTGATGCTGGACCGCTTGCTAGTATGAGTTATTCTCTGTCAGTTTCTACCCTTACCAGCGTTAGCTTGGCAACCACTTCCTTAGTTCAATTGCAGTTGGTGGCAGCAGCAGCGCTGCTCCACCACCTTCACATGGAGCGCATGCCTTCCTCCCTGACAGCCACCAGCAGCACCATTCATACCACCAACATTTCAAAGAATGGATGTTGCAACAGAACAGTTCATCACAGCAGACAGGACTCAGCTACTCGAACAACAGCAGCCATCCTGCAAGCCAAAACACAGCAGAAGCGGCAGTAGCAGCAGCAGCCCATGGCAGTGGCCCCAATGATGTGTGCTGTTTGTGTAGAGTACACCTTTGCCGGCCAGTGCACCAGCACAACAGGCAGTACCGCACCTGTGCAGCACACCTCCCTGTTGCACCTGCACCTTGTCCTGCAGGACAGGCACGGGCAGCCTGTCTTGCCGAAGTCAGCTTCAACAGCTTGCAGGGCACATCAAAGCAGCAGTGCAGCAGGGACGGTCACCAGCAGGACAAGCAGCAGCTACCTGGCCCCGTCGTGTGCCAGTCCTGCAGCCTGAGCAGCTGCTTGCAGAGCTGCCACAGCAGTAGTTGCGCATGCAACACATGCAGCGTGCAGCAGCATGGCATGACCGTACACTGCAGGCCAAAGCAAGTGCTGCTCCTGCTGCTGCTGACTCAGTGGGATTGCTGCAGCCATGGGAGCAGCAAGCGCTAGGCTGCAGCATCTGTTTGAGCATGCCGCTGTTTGCCGGAACAGCAACAAGACTCCAGCACAGCAGCAGCAGCAGCAGCAGCAGCAGCGGTGTTGCAGCCTGGCAGCTTGCAGGAGATCAGGTACAGCACCACTGTGGCACATAACCACACGTCAGCTATAGCTGGTCTGCTGCTGTTGAAGCAGCAGCTGATGCCAGCAGCAATTACATGTGCATTTGTAATTAGGAGCTCAGCGATCCATGCAGTGTGATAGGGTGCTAGGCTTTGATACCAATGCGTTCCTTAGTGATGCCGAGTCAGCAACAGACATGGAGCTGACACGATGCGGCCAACGCGCTGAGGCAATTAAGCTGAAGCTGCAGCAGAGGACGCTGCTATGGTTGGTTGCCAGTGGCAGCATGGGTGCGCAGGAGCTAGCCAGAGCTGCAGCAGCAGGCACAGCATGCAACTGCAACTGCAAGCAGGACTTGCCAGTCAACCCCAGAGTGGCTGGGTCTGATACTGTCATGCACTCTACCTATGAGAGCTGGTTTGCATGCTGCCCTTTTGACGAGCTTGATTTGATGAAGCCTATGAGTTGGTGTCCAGATCATGTGCACAACACAGCCGGGTAAAACAAAAATGCATCTGTCATTTCTGATGCGTTTTCGTCTGGGTGCACATGACTTGCGTGTGACTACTGGTCGGTGGGAGAGGGCTGATGACTCTCTGCTATCCAGGCAACAGCGACTGCGCTTTCGGTGCGGTGCTGGCCAAGTTGAGGATGAGTTTCACTAAGTGTTTGAATGTGACGCATATCAGGTTGTTCGCAATCGCTTCTGGCGGCTGCTTGCTGATTTTGGAGGGTGGCAGAGCCCAGCTGCTGCTGTGAGCCCTCTTGGACGGTGTTTGGCTGACTTTATGCATCAGAGGCAGAGCAGTGTTGCTGCTTCCATCTACTATTGTCTCCTGGTTAGAAATGATCCGGCTATGGCGCATGCTGTGCTCCCAAGTGAGACAAGTGCCTCAGATACAGAATCTTCAGAACCTCAACAAGTTGTTGAGGCATCGGATTAGTTGGTGGGATTTTAACTCCTTGGCTATTGTGGGACACCATGAGCCTTGTCTGGCTCCTAAGTGGGTGGGCCTGTGGCCCTACTTTGGTATTTGGTATTTGCTAGGCTATGTTGTATGTTGGCTGCTTGTGTGTGCATGCTCTGCTCCCTTTCCCCCTTTGGTTGTGGAGAGACATTTGGACCCATGAGCCTTGTTTGGCTCCTTTCTGAGTTCTGAGCTCTCTGAGCTTGTTGAGGTTGCGGCTTCTTTCGGTTGATGTTCTTCTTTTGAGTTTGTGGACCCATGAGCTTGTTTGGCTCCTTTGCGGGTGGCCAGTGCCCTACTTTGGTAATTCGGTATTTGATATTTGTTAACATCCTGCTGGGTGTCAGGAACGATGAAGCATAGCATCAGCATGCCAGCATCATGCGGACACTGCTGCAGCAGGTGCTGAACAAGGCTGCCTTGCAGCGGGGGGGGGGGGGGCAGTGCTGCAGGCCCTAGGGGCCAGAAGCTGGCAGCAGATTTGTTCGGGCACAGCTGCTGATAACAGAGCTGGCTGTGTACAGCAACACTGGCAGGCCGCTTGTACAGGCTTGAGCAGCAGCAAGTGGCAGTGGCATCAAGAGGTCTGCTGTGTGCTAGCGCTGTCTGTCAGCGCTGTCTGTCACACGCCTGGACCCACCCCCGGGCCGCCTGCTAGTAGCTGCTTCCCCCTTATCAAGGAAAGACTGCGGCACGAGCAAACCCAGCAACTGAGGAAGGCAGCATATTGTTCAATCTTGTTGAAAGGCTGTGTGCACACCAGGCAGCGCAAAGCTCAGCTATCAGTACTCCGGCAGACTCCATTCAGACCAGGAGCATGCTAGCTAGCACTATACATAGTGATAGTGCTGCACAGCAGTGTCGACAACATCATAAGCACGCCCAGCCGGCCATAGTGTGCCACCAGTTGAAGCACCATCAACATGCAACATCCGACAGTGCACACCCTAGAGCAGTGAAGAGACACAGCGCAGCCGGGTGTAACATCCAACAGCTTCTTTGCATGTGCCTGGCTACGCCACTGGATTGCCGATGGCATGCTGAGTCAGCATGACGGTTATACCCCATGCTTGAATGTGCCAAGTTGACAGCAGTGACAGACGACTAGCGACAATGACTATATGCAGCGGCATTGCGGTTGAAGTGCTTGCAGACGGTGTGACCGTCTGATGCCACAGTGAAGGTCATGGAATTATCCCATGATGGCAACGGAAAACTTCGTCTGTGCCTTCTCTGACACAGATGATACATTGGAGACTGCCAGCTACAAGTTCAATGCTGAAGCGCGTGCACATGTACAGCTGGACTGCAGACACAACGTACACACTCAAACCAAGCAAAAAAGGCGATCAATCATGTCCACCACCACAGCACGCTGTACTCCCATCGCAACCTGAAGTGCAGGTTGCAGAACTCCATCCCAACTGTTGAGCAACAACTGCAGGGCTTTGGTGCTGCGGATAGTCCAGGGTAGCATCAGGTTGCAGTGTCATATGCAATACCTGCTGGGAGGCGAGGCCGGAGTGCAGAACAACAGTTGTCCCATTGTATGCAGGTCCCTTCCAAAAGCGCAACATGGCAGCACCACTGTACAATAACACCACACTGCAGTGCTTGGATCACCAGCTGTACCTTCAGGTGTCACTTCACACACAACATGACCTGCTTAGTCACCATATGGAGAAAAAGAGCAGAACTTGGCTCCTGGGCTGCAGATGATTGCACAACCTGACCGCGAGCAATGCTGCCGTCATAATCTGTACCTAGTTGCACAAAACAACAAGCTCAATGCTCGAACCTCAGATTAAACCTTCTGTTGGCATAACGGATTTGCAATGCATGCAGGGGGCACTGGGGCCTCGATATACAGAATTGCATCAAAGCGCTGTGATCATTATAAAAGCGCACTCTGCTGCAGCATGCTGATGTATACGATCCAGACAACACACAGCGGGGCGATTGCTTGCCATCACCGTGCAAAGGCCTTGATTTGAAAATAACCTGGACAAAGTTCACACAAGGCAGGCACTGCATCACGTCCCAGACACCAGCATGGCCTTCCTTTCCTGGTGGCAGCCATACTTATATGGCTACAGTGCAATGTACCTATGTCCATCAACTCGTCCCTTCCTGATGGTAGCCTATACATGTACGTATGTCCAACAAAGCGTCTTACATACATACACAGCAGCTGCAGCAGGCTGCTGTGATATGCATTTGAGCATGCATGCTGGTCAGCAGATCACGATTAATCAAAGAGCAAGGCCTAGTTGCAAACCCTTGCGGTCCGGGCTGCTTGCCTTGACACAAACCAGCAACAAGATACGTGTGTGTATGTATGTGTGTTTGTGGAAGACCAGGCATGCGGCGTCAGCTGTGCGGCTGAGCAGCACACAAAGCGCCAGCCAGTGCTGGCATGTGTGATGGCCTGTGTGCGTCCACTGAGAGCGCTGCTGGCAGCCTTCCTGGGCAAACCACATGTTTCTGCAAGGAGCACGTTGCTATGTATCTGCCGTGCTAAAATGTCACACATCACCACAGTGCAGGCAGCAGCGCAAGCACAGACCAACCACACGCAGGCGCTGCAGCAGCTCTGCAGGCAAGAGCGCCACAAGTGCAGTACCCGCTACATGAACAGCATTCAGGGTGTTGTGACCAGATCGAACCACACAGGCCCATCCGGCCTGAGGCCAGGCAGCAACACATGGAAAAAAATATCTGCATCAGCATGATTTGCAGCCGGTCATGCATGTGCATCAGCGCTCATACATCCCATCACCTGGACATTACCCCATACTAGACAATTGGATATGCTGTTCAACACAAGTACCATACTCACATTGTTGAACACATATCAGGTTGTCAGCAGCTGCTGTGGCCGGCAAAATCGGCTGAGCACGTGCCGCACGTGACAGGAAAAAGGCCCTTTGCAGGTGCAGCAACTGGCAACCCACGCGAGCACTGTCACAGGCTGTGCATGACCACAGACGCAAAACGACAGACAGCGATGCTTTGCTGCCTGCTGCACTGCATTACGGCTTACGCAGACAGTGTGGTGAAGTTGTTGGCCAGGGCGATGGTGTCGTTCAGGCCGGCAAAGATGGGGCCTGAAGGCGTCCACCTCTTGCCGCCCAGGTCCTGGTCGTTCCACGACGCATTGATGGGCGCGAATGCGGCCTCGAATGCTGTGTTGGCGTTGCCGCCCTCGACGTTGAGTGCAGCCAGGTGGTCCAGCGTGCTGTTGGTGCCTGGATGGCCACCTGGCGGGCCATCACCAGCTCCTTGGTCTGAGGCATGGACGGGGTGAAGACGGCTGCAGCGACGACGACAGCAGCAACAGCAAAACGTACGGTCATTCAAAGCTAGAACTGATTTACAAGTAGTTTGACAGCCTGCTCTTATGTAAGTACAGGGGATGAGACGGCTGCGTTCAGCAGCAGCAGCGAAATGGCACCTGCACTTGCCCATTGGGGGCAAATGCTAATAAGCAATGCTACATGCAGCCGCTGGTGTGCGCCCCAACGACATGGCCAGAAAGGTGTGCGGTGCACACATACACACATGCAATGCATGCCACAAGGTGGACTTGCTTCCCAGGCGGCTTGAATCAGCGAGCAGTTGGTGGCGCGCACTCACCCAGGGCGTATAGCAGGGCAGAGCAGCCGCCAGCAGCAATCAGGGTGAACACCCATCCTGCAAGCATCTTGCCGTACATCGCCCAGTTGAGCGCCTTCCAGCGGCCCTCAGCAATGCCTCCACCAGCAGTGGCACCAGTGATGGTGTGTGTGGTGGACAGCGGCAGGCCTGCAACGCAGCAAAGAACGAGCGCAACATGACGGTGAACAAGGGCTTTATTTGTGTCGCAAATCATTGGCAGCTGGGTGGTGGCTGCATCGTGCGTGGTGTGCCTGGCGGCTGACTCAGCCAAGACCAGGCGTCTGTGTTGCTGCTGCTGGTGATGTAGGCGGAGGCGGGTGCGTGGGACAGCTGCGCCAGCTGGCCAACACACTCAACTATGCACATCAGCGTCAGAGATGTGCTGGAAGCAGCCGTGCCCTGCTGGCAGTGCAGGATCGTCCACAGACCCATCGTATGATGCATGAGCACAATTGTTCGTGCAACAGGGCTCTGCACAGTTCCTGCAAGTCTCCTGTGCGTGCTCACCCAGTGCAGAGCCAACGGCAATCACAAAGGCAGTGGAAGTCTCCATGCAGAAACCTGTGGATTACGGCAGGAGCATAAAGGGGCCTTTGTTGGACAGCTGTATGTGCACTGACATTACGGCATGTGTAAAAAAGAACAGCGGTGCCTTGACAAATTCACGAATTTGGCACTTTCACCAGCAGTGAAAACATGCAGCTGAAAGGAGATTATTCATCGCTGCAAATCCTGCAGCTACCATGAGTCGTAATAGCTCACCACGAGATGGTGTGATGTGTGCGCACTTCACACCCAGCACGCGCATGACTGCAGCACACAACAGCAGACAGCAAGACTGTCAGCAAAATTCATAACTGCAAACTGATCAGTACAGCGCGTGCAACTCATCAGCCCCGTGTGCTGTGATATGATCCTTTGGTCCTCCAGCGCCACCATCAGCATGTTGAGCTGCAGCCCCATCAGCCGCCGCTCCACGGCCGCCGCTGATGGTGGCGCTGGAGGACCAAAGGATCATCGCACAGCACACGGGGCTGGTCTACTGTTGTGGGCTCCGCTTTCAGTATTGAAAGCACTGCAGGCGAGTGCATATTAAACCTGTATTGTGTTGTATTGTATTGCATTTCTGCACCTGCTGAGCCATACCTAAACATAATTTGATGCAACTCTTGCAGCCTAAGCGTGCTACAGCAGCATCATCAGCAGCAAAACGAGTGGCCACTCACTGTTGTAGCCGTATGTTGCCAGGCCGATCACGATTCCGGTTCCTCCCAGGGCCAAGATCCAGGGGTACACCTCAGCATTGCTGCCGGGCACCTGCACGTTTGTCATTTGAACTGGTGTAAGTGACAATATTAAACAGCAGCAAGAGCAGCAGTACCAGCACACCAGAGCAAGCGCTGGCTGGCGGCAACTAACAGGCTGCTGCACGACTGCTGGTGGGCTGCCCCTGTGGCTCACTGCATTCCTGAACTGTGAGCTGTTGCCTGCAAGCACAACAAGGTTGGTGATGCAAACTGCAGCCCTTTGTCATCACAAGGCAGCCCTGACAGGAAGTCAACACCACGTCAACTCAACTCGCAAAGTGCAACGACAGTTATCAAGGAGTGGCGCGCAGTGGTGGCTGTTGAAATCATGTGCAGCGCCCAAAATTCAATCATGCAGGCAAAAGTGCATGTTGCAAGGGGCTGCGGCGACTCACCGCCATGTTTTGGTACACATAGAAAGCAGCGCAGAAGGAGCCAATGGAGTTGGCGACATCGTTGGCACCTGCAAGGGCGGTCACGCAACACACGTGGACAAAAAAATTCAGAGGCCCAAGGCTGCCGGACTACTGTGTTGCATGTACTCCCTGCGCAACTGCACACCTGCAGAAAGTGCAGCCTGTACCTGGTTCAAGTACCAAGGACAAGGCAGAAGTATTACAGCAGCTTTTGAACCCCAGTTGCATATTCACGTGCCCAGCCACACACGAATCCACTGAACACTGCTCACATGCACCGTCCTCACCGTGTGCGAAGGACATGGCGCAGGCTGAGATGACCTGCAGGACCTTGAACACTGTCTCAGTGCGCGGGTCAAACCTCTCTGCAGCCTCGTGCATGTCCATGATGGTCTCGTCGTCCTGCACATCGGCGTGGATGTCATGGCTGACGCCGGCAAGCGCTGCGTTGCGGAAGCGCTTCAAGCGAGCACCAATGGACGTGTCGCTGGGATCGACCTCGACTGCTGCCAGCTTGGCTGCGATCCTCTTCTGGAAGCTGTCCTCCTGCAGGTGCCAGGCAAGTGCTATGTTCACGTTAGTCAAATGGATTATGACGTATTGTTGCGCTAGGCTGGCTGCTGGTGGTCACCATCAATACCTGCCCTCATTTTTAGTCCCCTGGGAAGGGGATTTGTTGCTATGACACTGTGACATTCACTATGACGACCAAGCTGTTTGCAAGCAATGCCTGTGGAGGGGCGACTGGAACAGTTTGTAATACGCACGACAAGTACCAGCCCTGCAATTAACCGTGGTTAGAACCCCACTCCCTTCAGATACACGCTTCTTCTGCAACAGGACAAGGTGACGATGAACAGCAAAGCCGCGCAGAGGATGCAATCAAACACGGCAGGCAAACCACAGCTGCAGCAGCGCAGCGCCCACCTCGACGAAAGCGGCTGGTACAGTGCCGCTGGCTCCCTTGCCCTCCTCTACAGATGCGCCAGCCGCCTCCATGTCGTACTTGCGCAGCATCTTGGCCATGAAGGGCCAGATGCAGGCTGCATTGAAAAACAGAGGACAGCAATCAACAGAGGAGGCGTGATGCGCGCAGGATGACGCTTCTCAGTCGGCGCAGTGCGGCTGACACAAAAGTGGACTTCAGAGGGGTTTCAGAATCAGTGCAAGGAGGCCAGCAGGTCACAGGAACAAGCAGCATATGGCAGAGGTATTCTCTGCTGTGTGCTGCAGAGGAGTGCGAGTGGTGCCCCTGAAGCAAAATCCGTCTTGTTTGGAGCTCTGGCATAGCACCAATGCAGTGACCGCATCAGATGCTGGCTACAAGCTTAAGCAGTGAATCGCTTGAGCATCCCTGCCCACTGCCAGCCAGCACAGACCAGCTTCAGCATCCCTGGCCACAGCCACCGACTGAATGTCCAACTCTTCCTCAGTAGCCGGTGCAGCTGTCTTCAGGATTGCGCAGTGCTCATCAAGATGTTTGCCATAAAGTCATACTACAGACTTGCGTGCATGCCTGCCGCGCACCTGTGCCAACGATGGCGGCACCCACAGCGCCAACGGCGGAGTACCAGGCTGCATCGGATGGCTTGATCGACACAATGCTCTTCACACCCTTGGTCTGCATCACGGCACAGAAAGCAACAGTGACAATCATGTGATGCCAGCTTGCTGTTAAAGTTGCTTATGCGGCACAAGACGTGCACAGACTGCAAGCCAAGGCAGCAGCAGCAAGAAGCTCAATTCTAGCTCACAAGAGGCGTCTGCTGCCTGACAGCCACTCACCAGAATGAAGAACTGTGAGCCACACGCAGAGGTGCACGCCAATTGTGGGATCGCAGAAGCAGCATGGCAGCAGCAGCAGCATGGCAGCAGCAGGTCAGCGACTGACATCCAACTGCGATTGTGGCAACAACGACCGGGCAGCGCAGTTCATACATGCAGCTTGCTGGTTCCACATGTTGCCTGCTGCGCCACAGACTAGCAGCCTGGCAGCAACCTGCCAGTGGGTTTGCTCAGGCCCCACACTCACAAAGCATAAGTTCTAGCAACACATATGCCTTTCTACACCGCACAATGCACAGACTCTGCTGATCGCGCACCAGGTTGACGAAGAAGGTGATCAGCATCAGCACGGGCAGCACCCAGAAGGCGATCTTGGTGGAGTTGACGCGGCGCAGCACCAGCGTGCGGATGGCCGTGAACAGCACCAGAGTGATCAGCGCTGCAAGCAGCGGGGACAAGAACCTGCAGCAGCAGCAGCAGCCACCAGCATGTCACATATGTCAGCAGCTTGTGATGCCTATGCAGTAAGTGGCATGACCGCTACACTCTCAGTGTCAAGAACTGCAAAGGGATAACCGTACCAGATTTAAAACGGCTGTGACAGCCAGCTGCAAGTAATTGCCAGTGTATGTCCTGGCCGGTGCAACTTGGAACAGCAAGCACACTGTTCTCCGATCTCATGATGAGCTCAAATGCAGCCTGCATGTGTGTTTGTGCACCAACATGCAGCCAAGGTCCCAGCAAGTCGGGAGTGGTCAGCTGCAGCAGCCTGGTGGCTCACCAACTGACAACCACAGGCAAGATGCCATTGACGTATGGAAATTCTGCCTTTGGCTCATACCTGTCACAAACACAAACAAGTCGGGGAAGTGGCAAGGTCATCAGCGCAAATCCAGCTTGGTTTTGCCAATTATGAATAGACAGTGTATTGCAACTGTGGCCGGAACATGTCCGCAAGGAAACGCGGGGCGCAGAAAGTGCCTGTCGCAAGCAGCACAGCTGGTTCCTGCGCTCACCAGACGACGGCGTTGCCACCACCAAACACCACTGCAAGCAGCAACATCGCAAGAAATGTCGCAGCGGGCAGGCAGCGTTTTGGTCACAATGTACAAGTGATTGCCTGACAGAGGTGGTCGTATGCTGTTGATGGGCTGGGCGGCTGGTGCTGTCAGCGTCCAGGCAGCTGCTGGTGTCAGCTCATGGCACCCAGCGCTGTGACACACAGCACTGGTGCAGCCATGCCCGCGGTACAAAACGCCACACGCAGCTGACGCGCAGCTCTGCAGGGCTGGTGAGCGCAGCAAGCCGTTGCATTGTTACATGCACTTCGCAACAGCTGAACTCGGGTGGGTGAGCGCTGTCTTGAGCGTCGCGTGCTGGTGGTGCATTGTGCGTGGTGAGCTGCTCACGTGCAAAGCCGATGACGCCGCCAATGATGGAGTGTGTGGTGCTGACGGGCAGCTCCAGGTAGGTGGCCAGCAGCAGCCAGACCTGAAGCAAACATCGGCAGCAGCACAGCAGCAGCAATCATTACAGCAGCAGCAATGGTTTCACCTGCTTTGCAGCAGACGGTGTACAAGCTGGTTTGCCTCACTATGACTCATAATGTGTGTCGAACAAACAAAGCATGCATGCATGCATTCAACAAACGTATTGTGACGGGTGATGGTGAGGGGCATGATGGCCTGCTGGCCGGGCTCACCATGGCTCCTGTCTCAGCAGTGAGCATGCCAAACATAAAGAGCTGAGGGTAGTCCTGGAAAGTCTGCATACAAGCAAGAATTGCAACAATGGCACAGCACAATGCACGGAAGCAGAATGTACAGCCCATCACAACCGCTTCTGGTATGAGGTGGGCAGGTGGTGCACTATGCAAACAGGTCTGTGGCGCGTCAGCAGGCTCGGGGCAGCAACCAGCTGCGTTGGGCACCACAAAACAAAAGAATGGCACATAGACTACTTTGTGAAGGCTGCAGGCAGGTTGACGGTCGGCTTGCAGGACACTCTTAGCTGGTAAGGACACTGTCCAACACCAGTGTACAGCAGAACAGTTACCTTTCCCGAGGATCAATTGCACAGGTGTGGCATAGCAAGCATGCATATGAAACACACCTTGGTCTTGGCAATGCCTCCAGCAATGGTCTTGGTGACTTGGCCACCCAGGAGCATAGCACCCTGCATGACAGAGGCAAAGCAACCAGCACGTGTCAGAGTAAGCAGCAGCATCGGCAGCATCAGCAGCAGAATGCATAAGCAGCATCAGCATCGGTATGCAGCGTATGCACGCTACCAGCCAGCAAACAAGCCAAGCGAGCGAGGTCAAACAGCAGCGACGGATCAGAAGGTGTGCATATCGAGCATGTGTTTGTCATGCGCAGGACCCAGCAGCCCAAACAACACAAGGAGTTCACGCCAGGCACAGTACAGCCGCAGGTGAAGCTCACCAGGAACTCGAAGACGGCAGCAATGACCACAGCACTCCACATCTGCAAGACAAGCAACCAGGAACAGCTTCAGAGCTGGTAGCAGCACCGCTGAGTTTCATAGGTAAGCACATGTTAGGCTGGCGCCGGCTGCATCATGTTAGGGAGTGAGGTGGCTCTTGATGAATCACGGTGCCTGCGCCATGAGCCCACATCACTAGGTCCTGCCAGGATGATTATGTTTGCAGGAAGGGTGCTGAGCTGCAGGCAAGCCGCCGTGCAGGGATGATCAGTGCGTTGACTCGTGCGATGACTCACCTTCAGTGTCTTGCTTCCAACAGATGTGCCTGCAATGCAGCGGCAGGTTGCATGCGTAAGCCACAAGATGCAGGTCAGATACGGGGTGCTTCAGGAGAGCACAAGCAAGCTTGCCAGCAGCAACAATGCTGCCTGTGTCATGCCGCTCACCAAAAGAGTTGGCCACATCATTGGCACCAATGCCGTAAGCATCGAGCCAGGCGATGATTCCGTGGATCACCTGCAGCACGCGACAATGAGCGCAGCAGCAGGCTGAGTATGCATGGCAGCTGCTGGACACCAAGTAAACATCAGCAGGCAGATGCTGCATGTCTCTTTGCTTATTTATGGCTCAGCCTGCCAGCCAGAGGAACCACACCCAGGGCCAGAGAACGCTGCAGGGCATCATGAACCCAGGTGCACGAGATATCCACGGAAAAAGCAGGATTCCAGGCCTGCACTCCAGGTGTGTACTCACTATCAAGTGGGTGTATTGCTGCAGCAGCAGGGCAGCAGGCAGAAAACAGGCAGAGGGTCAGATCGCTGTGAGAGCGAGACGCGTGGTTTTAAAAGCATTCGTCGCATCGTTTTAGGCCAAATCTGCTTGTCTCGCACCGTCCACGCCATGGTGTCGGCGCTAAATGCTGAGATGCGTCTGGAGCTTGAGTACTGGAGTCGCTGGGCTGCTTGTACTGGAAGAAGACACGCAGCAAGGCAAAAAGATGTCTGACTCTGGCAGCGACGTGAATATGAGGCGCAGATGCGAACAAGGTTAGCAGGTATCAGCCGGAGAATCAGCCGGAGAGTAACGGCATCTTTAGTATCACTAGTTACTAGGGTTATGCTGTTACACGAGAGGATTAACCGCACATATCCGCGAGATCAACTGAAACTTCTATTTCAATTCGTTTCAAAAAACCCGTACATGTACCAGTACAAGCAGACTCATTACGCGCTCCTACGCCTCAACGGATGTGACGTGCTTTTGAAGCGGACTGAGGCGCACCAGGATCTTATCGTTTCCAAAGTTGGTGTGTCTTTAAAGTTGTTTCCGCAAGGCTTCAGGGTGCGGCAACGGTTGACCCGGGTCGAACCTTTGGTTTTGACTGGGCGTTACATTGCTGTGAGCTTCAAAAAACAATTACAGTGCTGTGAGCTTTAAAAATTCAGAGTGGCTCTAGAAACCGCGTGAAGACGCCCAGTTTGATGGTGCCTTCGCCGTGACAAGACAGCTGTCCTGCAGGACATTTGCAGTGACAGGGAGTATCAGATACTAGACAGAACAGAGGACAAGCCAGTTGCAGCAACTGCGTTCTGAATCCAGAGCATGAAGCCGACAGCTTAAGGTCACAATGGGCTGATGCAGCGTTTGCGACAAGGACCAATCATACAGGCAGGCTGCACACCCTTGGTTGCAGCTGCGCAGCTGCACACAATCATTGAGTGCACTATATGATGATGATGATGAGTGCACTGCAGACAGCGGCTGTCAGCAGGAACTGCTTCAGGGGCCCTGTCACAGTGTAAGCATCAGCTCTCACCAGTGAGCCAGTCGGTCACTGGACTAACCAAGGCGTTTCTTGCTCCCTAGCAGCTTGCTGAACGAGCAGCTCAGAACGTCAACAATGGCGTGAGTTAGCACCCAAGGATGCCTTAATACAGCACTGTCTGCGCAGACAACCTTCACCAAACCAAGCACATGAGCACTTGTGCAGGGCTGTCTGTAAAAGCAGCAGCACACTAACCCAGAAGGAAAGCCGCTTGAAGCTGTCTGTGTGTTTCTGCTACCACTGCTTATAACAGATTGCTGGTGTATGTCTTGTGGTGGCTCTGTGCCTCTGCACCCCGTGCCAAAGCTACGAATGACGCAGACCACAAGCAACAAACCAGAGCTGCATTCAGCGGCCAATGAGCTGTGTTCCTTACAGTAATGGCTAGCAGGGTGATGGCAGCAGGGCCAATACAGCTATTTATAATGCACATGTGTATCAAGGCATATAGTCTGTCTGCAGTAGTGCGCCAACGCTTGTTGCTGCCCTGGCAAGTGTTACGTTTATGTGATGTCATAGCATCGTTGTCACAGCAATCATCTTGCCTTTGCGCTTGTAGTGCTGCGTTTGTCAGCGATTTGAGTTTTTTGAGCTTTCACCAGTTTGCCACTTGAGACAAGGTTGCCTATGGACCTTTTGGAATTTGCGCATAATGTTGCATTTTGATGCCACCTGAGCCATGCTGACATCCATATTTGTTTCTCGGTTGTGCTGTTGTTTGAGGAGTATGCTGCCCCCACAGAGGAGGGCCACAACCCCATCCTGGACTGTTGCGTGGTTCACCGTGCCACCTATGCTGCTACCAGATGTTGTGCCCTTTCGCATGGATTTACCGCTAGGCTATACTGTATGTTGGCTGCTTGTGTGTGCATGCTCTGCCTCCCTTTCCCCCCTTTGGTTGTGGAGAGACATTTTGGACCCCATGAGCCTTGTTTGGCTCCTTTCTGAGTTTTGAGCTCTCTAAGCATGTTGAAGTTGCCGTTTCGTTTGGTTGATGGTCTCCTCCAGGTTTTTGTGGACCCCATGAGCCTTGTTTGGCTCCTTTGCGGGTGGGCCAGTGGCCCTACTTTGGTAATTGGTAATAATGCATTGCCTGCTCCTGCGTGTGTGCATGCACAGGTTTGGCCCCATCAACACGAGAAGCAGCAGTTGCGCAGCATGCAGGAGCATGCGGCAAACAGAAAAGGTCTCTGCACGAGCAGCACTACCACTAGTGGTAGTCCAGTACCGGACTGCAACAATGGCTTACCAACCATTCAAAGCTGTTCAGCGCAGGTCATGCAATGTAAGCACCTGCATGTGCTTTGTCCATGCGGGTGCTGCAGGCCATCGCAGCACAACACAAGTTCATATGGCAGTGCTCAAAGCAGTCATTAGGCGTGCTCAGCAGCTGGCACCTGCTGTCACAGGTAACTTTTGCTTGTGAAGAAGCAGCGGCACTCTGGCATGAAAAGGCAAGCCCACAGTGTTACCCTATCCCTCCTGCATGCGAGGCTGCGCATGCAAGCAAAGCTGGCTCCACCCACTGTACTCTGCCTTGTAGACAGCGCTTGTGCGGCATCCAATTTTGCGGCTAGCATGTCGCCTGAGCACATACCGTAAACGCACGAACACATAGTAGGACAAATGATGGTAGGCTTCACAAGTAGCATGTCGGAAACACTAATTAGAGTAGGATGGCGAGCCGAAGCACGCCACCCACACGAAATCATAGAAGAAAATTTGGCAACGAGTGCCTGGTTTTGTGCGTTTTCGTGCTGATTTTCGTGATTTTCGCCTTGTGTCGGCTTGGGATTGTTCATTTACTTTCCCAACAAACTGCACACTGCTGGCTATCTGGATGCGTGCAGCGCGCCAATCGGTCGAACATCTGACACTGTGCCCTGCACACTAATTCATAGTCGTTTCGCCATATGAAGCATGTAAAAACACTACAGATAGCAGAAAAACCAATCCTATTATCTATAAATGCACCGCGTGGCACCGCTCCAGGTGGTGTTGCACCCGCCTCCACAGAACGAAGGCGTTGTTGAGCGCTTCCGGATTCACCTTGTGGACCTGCAGGCAGCACACCACGTGTAACACGCCAGCACACATCACCAGACACAATGTGCTCATCCAAGCAAGCAAACAGCTGTGCAACAAACCTGCCTTCAGCATCCAATGCCAAGAGCACCGGCATGCACGGCTGCAAGCTGATTGCATGTTCACATAGGCAGATGTACCCACCTGGCCGTACACTGCTGCACCAACCCCGTCAGTGATTCTCGCTGTTGCCCTGCCACTGCACACTGTAAGCCGCGCTGTTTTACGCGTGGGCTGCAGCTGTGCCTCGCTTACATATGTCTGGCTGGCAGGGTCCAGGGAGGCAGGGTACAGCCCATGTCCGCAGGAAGTCCTCCGAGCTTTGCCACTGCCCAGCATCGCAGCAGCTGCAGCGGTAGAAGGCTTTGCAGGAGTCGAACCTTCCTGCACGTTTCAGCAGCGTAGCCTGTGAGCCGCATGATGTGCCTACAGACATAGGCCTTAGAGAATCAACTGTATCATGCATCTGCTTGCTGCTGTTGCTACCCAGTGATACAACGCGCAACCCCTTCCCACCATTGTTCTTGCTAACAAGACGTGCACGGCTATGCTGCTGCTTACTGTCAACCCAGTAACCCTGCTCTTACCTGACTGCCCCACCACAATAAGCGGCTTGCGCTGCTCCTGCACAGAACGCTCCTGCAGCACCCAGTGCTTGGCGCTGCTGTCATTTGCACAGCCGCATGCCCTGCCGGGCGGAAGGTCAAAAACCTTCAACACGTCTGGCCACGATGCATGGTGCCTGCCTGCTTGCTGCTGCTCATGCACACGTAGCTGCTGCCGCTGCTGCCCTTGCGCTTGCCCATCTTCATACTGTTGCGTTGGGCGCAGGGGGGGCTTGATGCCGCTAGTCAGTGCTGCTCTGCGATGCTCGTGCGCAAAAGGGTGCTGCTCTGAGTCATGCCGAGGGCAGAACAGCACACCACCAGGCTTGCAGTCTGAACACAGGACAACTGCATCACGGCTGCACCCTGGCACCTGGCACTTGCCCTGCACGGGCACTGCCTGGAGCTCCACACAGCGTGCCCCGAGCGCAGCAAAAGCAGCAGCATCTGATCCCCAGGCAGGCTCTAGTACCCTGTTGGCTTCTGCAAGCGGCAGTGTTGCAGCGCATTATAGTGCATGCACTGCATAGTAGGCGTGCTGAAGGCAAACTACTTCAGTGCCGTACAAATCTACTCACTCCGCTGCAGCTTTCTCAAATCTGCCTGCAGCAGCTCCTGCATCCGGTCATCTTCAGGTTCAGCCCAGCCTGCGCTGTCCTGCTGCTGCTGCTGCTGCTGCTGCCGTTGCTGTGTCGGGATAGTGCTGCCATGCTGCCCAGGGCAGGGGCAGAAGCTGTAACTGCTGCTGCCTGCAGCTGAAGATCTTTCAGGCAAACATGCAGTGCCATACACAGCCAAATCTTCCTGCACGAGCTGCTCCATGGCTGCCAGGGGATCAGCTTCCACCCTACTGCTGCATTGCTGCTTCTCGGGTTTCCTGTTGTTGCTGGCCAGGGAGCCCTCCTTGGGACCCTTGAAGGAGACCTCGCCCCTATCATCACGATCTAGTTCTTCTTGCAGCAGTCGGTCTGCCTTGCCAGAATAACCACTCATTGCATGCTTCTGTGGCGAAGATCAGAACAGCAGCAGTTGCTGGAAGGGGTGCAAACGAACTTATTTGTTGAATACTGCAGGCAATAGTGGTGGCCAGTTCACAGATACAGACAAAAGACACAAGTCAGCTTTCGTAAAGGGCGTTTCTCGGACGAGTAAACATCACTGATGTGTGCGACTCAGACCTCTGACCAGGCGGTTCAGCTCGTCCGACACCTGTTCACACGGGGACCCCTGCCCACTGTGTGGTACTCTCGCTCCTGGTCAAGCATTGCTTTGAAGGTATGTCGTTTTGCATTTACCTGGAGCCCAGGAGCCGTTGAATCCGTTTCTTTACATACTGTACTCTACTTTGCGTTTGCCTCATGTTCACTTCGTGCTGACCTGCGAGCTGCTTGGCAATAACTGAATTCGTGCAACGGCTCACCGTGCAAGTCGATGATCATGGTGAGCTAGCAAGCAAAGTTGGCGCAGCGGTTACAGAACGGCACTCCTCTACTGTAGTTGGCACAGCCTGTCACCTAGCACGACTACCCCGCTCCTGTTTGCTGCTGTGACTTGGAAACTTCTGCGGCATGCGGCGTTGGCGCTGATGGGTGCACAGCAGCAGTGTGGCGCTCGTGTTTGTCTGCACGCGCTTGCTGAGGAAGATACAATCAGTTGCTTGCCTTTGCTTCTTCATCTTTTTCACAAACAGTCTCTTCCTCAGCAAGCGCTTGTTACAAGCAGTCCCACTTGCTGCAACAGGTGGTGTGCACCACAGGCATGCCTGTCCATGACACCCATTCAACACCCTTTTGATGCCAGCTGAGCGGTGACGCAATCAAGTGGTTCCTGCTGTGGTACAGGGTGTTCCCGGTAGTAAAAAAACAGTTTTGTCAATGGCTGCTGTTCAGGTTTGAACAGCTGCCTAGGCAGCTGTCGAGTGCTGCAGGCGCCTTGGTAACTTCTGCTAAAGAAAGAGTGCAGGTCACATACCGCACGCAGTTACTGCCTTGCTTCAAGTCCCTTAGAATACAGTGCGCCTGCACTCAGCAAGGCAAGCAAACCCTGGGTTTATATTCAGGTGTTCAGGGCTTTGAAATCGCAACAAGCTGCCAGCGACTTGGTGGTGCAGAACTTAGCTGAGCTGCTCGTCAAGCATATTCAAGTTCTGACTCTGCAGGCGTTCCTGCGAGTGCACAAGCCAGAACTAGTTTTTCCGTCATTTGGAAGCACCTGTTCATGCATGCGGAGATCAACCTGCATTGCCTTGTTCCAATCCGCAATCGTTTCTACTTCCGTTCCAAAAGTTTACAACAGGTTTTTCCTGAAACCTCCTGCTGCCCGGCGGTCTGCATCCACAGCAACATCAGCACCACAGGACAGTGCAGCAGAGCACAGCCCTGCTAGCAGCAGGCGCCGGAGGAACACTAAGCAGACCGTTTGTGTCGGTGACACCAGCAAACGCACCGTTGCAGGCAGCAGTGCTGGTGACAGCCATGGACCTGCCCTCAGCAGACGCAGACAGGCGCAAGCAAGTGGTGCTGCCGCATGCCCATCAGTTGGTAATGAAGCTCAAACGTTCAGCAGCAGCAGCAGCAGCAGCAGCAGCAGCAGCAGCAGTTGCGTTGTTGTCACCAAGCGGCGACAAAATTGCGGCAGCAGGGTAGTCCAGCATGTTGTGGATGCTGACAAAGCCCCCGCACCCCCCAACCAACCCAACAGCGGTAGCAGCAGCGGCAGCACTGCAGCAGCAGAAGTAGGGCCGGCAGCAGCAACGCCGTCACCACCACCACCAGCAGCACCAGCAGCAGCAGCGCAGGCAGCACCTCCCGCCCGGCTCAACTCAGTTCTGCGGCTGATCCGCATCATGCAGCTGCGCAAGCAGCGAAGCACCAGCAGCAGCATTGCCAGCCAAGACACGCCTGCTCAGGCCAGCACGAGGGAGCCTGCTGCTGCACCTGCATTGCACGCTGCTGCTGGCTCATCACAACACAACAACAACAACAGCAGCAGCAGCAGCAGCAGCAGCCGTCTCAGGTCAGCAAGCCCCGCACCAAGCGCGCGTCAGCACTGCCCGCAGATGACGTGCTTGTGACGGAGGCCTCTCACCTGAACCCTGTGTACAGACGCATTCGGCTGCAGGAGCTGCGCTTACGGCTGCAGAAGCAGCTGAGGGCTCCGCAGCTGCAGCAGCAACTGCTGCAGGTCCAGCAGCAGCAGGCCATCAACGCCAACAGCAGCACCGGCGCTGGCCCCGGCTCAGCAGGCAGCAGCAGCACATGTGCTTCAAATGGGACACCGGACAACAGCAGCGACAGTGCCAGAAGCACAGCTGGCTCACCGCGCGGGCAGACGCAGGGCTTGAACAGTGTCCAACGCACCATCCGCATTGCACAGCTGAACCAGTCCATTGCAAGGCGGCGCCAGATGATGGGCAGCACTCCCAGCAGCTGGCCAAGTGCCCACTCGGGTGCTGCAGCGTCTGCTCCTGGAGCTGTGCTGCAGCATGTCACAAGGAGCAGGAATGCTGCAGCAGCACGACCTGCACAACCAAGTACAGTCCGCGGCGGCAGCAGCAGCAGCAGCAGCCACTCCAGCAGCACCCTCAGTGGCAGAAGCCGCACTAAAAGCTCCAGCAGCCGCCTACCTGCAGCAGCAGCAGCAGCAGCAGCAGCTGGCCATCTGCAGCTGCAGCTGCAGCACCCCCAGCAGCTGCAGCAGTTCAAGCAGGCAGCGGCACGGTCGGCGGCCGAGTCGGAGGCGCGGCTGGTGCAGCAGCTGGTGGAGGCGGGCGTGCCTGCTGCAGCCGCCAAGGCGCTGCTGGTCGCTGCGGACAGCACGCCTGCCGCCAGCCCCAGCAGCAGCTGCCGTGGGCAGGTGAGGCCGTAGCGCTGCCTCCTGTGTCTGTGGTTGGGGCGGCGACCAGTGTGCAGGCAGCGCGCCTGCCGCCAGCCCCAGCAGCAGCGCCGTGGGCTGGTGAGGGGTGGGATGCAGCACTCTTGTTTCGTTTGTTGCTGGCGGCAGGAGCAGAGAGCAAGCAGCATGTAGGGGGTCACCGCCTGGGGGTGCAAGGGCTCTCATGGGAGGGGGCCAGAGGAGCGCGCTTGTCGTGCTGCTGCTGCTGCTGCTGCTGCTGCTGCTGGTGGGCACGACAGAGTTGCCACGGCATGGTGGTATGAAGAGGGCTGTGAGCCATCCACTGCCACTGCAGCGCTGTGTTCTGCGTCGCTGCTGCTGCCAGGTGGTGCGGCACCTGCTGCTCGCGCTGTCCCTGCAAGCTGCTGCAACACAATGCGCTGCACACGTCGGAGCAGAAACACACACCATCTGAGCACTGCTGCATCTCCTGCTGCCCGCTGCTTCTGCTGCCAGGTGCTGCTGCGGCTGCGCCAGCTGCAGGACGTGCTCGGCCTGCCCTCCATCGCAGCTGCAGCACGCACTATGATCAAGCAACCCAACTTGATGGCGAGAAGGCCCGAGACACTCAGGTAGGCGTGCAACGCAGCGCACAACGCATTGTCGTGTGGGCCGTGTTGCTGCGGCAATGCAGTTTGATAGTTACACCTCCTGCACTCGCCACCTCGACGTACCTTGCTGCCCTGCCCCTGACTCACGGGCTTGCGGCGCACTGCAATGCAGGCACAACGCCCAGCAGCTCTCTTCTGCTTTGCAGCTGCCGCAGCACAGCATCACCCGCCTGCTCTGCGCCTACCCGGCGGCTCTCGACATGTCGCCAGCCACTGTCGCCTTGCGCGCAGCGGCACTCGCGCAGACTCTGCGGCTGCGCCAAGATGCCGCGGTAGAGGTCGCCTGCAGGTGCCCCCGGCTGCTTGGCCTGAGCCCGCAGCACGTCCAGGGCAAGCTGGACAGCCTGCAAGCCGAGCTGCAGCTGCCGTCACGGGAGGCTGCTGTTGAGATCGTGGTGGGGTTTCCGGCGTTGCTGGGGCTGAGCAGCGCGACATTAGCGTGCAAGTGGCGGCGGCTGCAGGACCTCGCGGCGCGCAACATGCACTGGAAGCTGCAGCTGGCGCAGCTGCTGCAGCAGCGGGGTGCTGGGTGCCTCGGGCGAGTGCTGGCAGCAGGGCCGGGTGTTGTGGACAGGCTGCAGTATGTGCTCGATGCACAGAGCGCACAGGATTCGTCAAGTGCGCAGCAAATCAACACAGGAGCAAAAGGCGGCAGCAGCAGCAGCAGCAGCAGCGATGGTGAGAGCAGCAGGGCTGCCAGCAGCGACCACCTGGCAGGCATGAGCAAGGGTGGGACAGTAGAACTGGATGCGGAGAACGGTGCAGCAGCAGCAGCAGCCGCAGCAGAAACAACAGCAGCGAGAGCAGCAGTAACGAAGCCTGTGGGTGAGCTGCGGCTGACAACGCTGCTGCTGCAGTCTGAGGCAAAGTTTACTGCCCGCCACCCTGAATTTGTGCTGTGGCGCTTGAAGCAGCACAGCAGACCAAACAGCAGCAGCAGCAACAACAACAACAGCAGCAGCAGCAGCACGTTATGATTAGGCGAGCGTGCGAGAACAGATTGTCAAGGAAGGCTTGTCGTTTTGGCAATCAGCTGGCTGACAGCATGCCACGAGAGCAGCATGTGCCACGCCGCAGGATGGAGCCGGATCATCTCACTGTGATGAGGGTTTGTCGCACATGATGAGGGTTTGCCGCACAGCTCTCTTACAGAAGACGCAGAGGTTGTTGTGCAAGTTGAGCATGCAGGGACAGCCGCCTGCCGTGGTTTGGTCACGTGCACACCTAGAGTGGCAGGCCCTAGATGTGACCTGCACTGCACGCTTACACCGAGGTTGGTGTCTGCACTCAACCTCAGGCTGCTGCCCAGTTGAGCTGAGTGTGTTGGCAGTGCACTCGCTGGATGATGGCTGGCGTGCCATTGTGTCTGGTGGTATCAAAGGCTGAAGCGTCTGACTAGTGCATGATCAGAACCTATGAACCTTCTACTTTGATAGGCGTCTGTCTTGCATCCCCGATTTTAAAATAATTGCCAACTGGCAAAGGGAAGAGCCCCGACGTCTTGAAACAGCCCCGAGAAACGGTCTGTTTAAATACATGTGATCGTGAGGAACTTACGGCCACGTGCGATGCTGCTGTTGTGCGCGGTTTTGCTATGTGAAGTTAGCTGAGAGGTTAAGGTCGTCTTCCTGTTCCTGTTTAAGCCATTGAAGCTGAGCACCTTTCTTTGTCTGAATAGTTCTTAGAACGAAAATGGTTTTAGGACCGTAGCAAATTGAAGATCACTTCCCGTCACCACGCCCGCATCATCTCCGTCCACCAATGTCGAGTTGCGATGTGCATGCCCACCAGCCTTGAAGGCAAAGCGTAGCCCGATTGCCCAACTTCAGAAGGTCCCAGCGCAAAGTAGCACTCACCACGGCGACCCTGCCTAGCTTCAAGCCACCACTTGATTCCTTCACGGGGGGCAGAAGGCGCAGCATTTACTCAGTACCTGAACGTATGTACATATACCCAAGCAATGCCTCTGCTCAGGCCGTGTTGGCCGGCGGGTGCATTGGGCATCCGTCACCGTCACAGTCTTTAGTTGCTGAAGGCCTGCAGCAGTCAGGACATCATCTGTAGCCTGCAAGCAACGCAAGCGAAAATCAGATGCAGAAGATGCGCGACCACTGAGCTGGATGACGGACCCTCCAGGCGGTGAGCCCTTTACTTGCTTGTTCGTGCTGAAGAAAATAACCGGTACACACAGCAGAAGTAATATGTAATAGGAAGGATACCAGGTGATTGACATCCGGTTGTGGTCACGTATTCAGCGAACCAGCATCTGCAGCCCAGCGGGGTTGGGTTGTCATTCAAAACAGCGGAATGATATCTTCATACCACATTAACTCAAGAAGCTGCTTGTGGTGTCCCGCAAGGTTAAACAGCTTGACAGTTTGATGTTCCGGGTGATCCGTCCCGCCCTTGCCTAACTGCAAACGCCCTTTGCCCCCAAACGTTGCTGCTCTGCTCAATATAGGCTTCATTGCGGCGGGAAACAGCAGTCCCTGCAGCCAAGCACGAGCAGTGATGCCCAGCGGCACTGGCTACTGGAGGAGCAGCTGCGGCAGGAGCAGCGCAAGAACCAAGAGTTGCTCAGCTACATCCAAGCCATGAGTGCTAGACGCGCTGTCACCAACAGCAGCACCAGTGGAGGCAGCGATGGCAGCCGCAGCGGTGGTGCTGCTAGCGGCGGCGAGGCAGCACCAGCGCCACCAAGAGCAGCAGCGATAGCTTGGTCGCCAAAGCCAGCCCGACCACAGACGCACACTGCAGCAGTGCACGGTCAGCGAGCAAGTAGCGATGGTCCTAGCCCTGTTGCAGCAGCAGCTGCACAGCAGTCACGGCTGCGCATGCTGAGGGCGAGCCGGCAGGCCAATGCCACCCGAGGTTCTGGGCTGGCTTTTGGCTTGGGCCGTGCTCGGCTGGCAGCAGCAGCAGGCCAGGCAGCTGACGCAGCAGATGAGCAGCTGGCAGCACTGCTGGAGGGCGTCAGCAATGAAGACTTGAGCCAGGCGATACAGCAGGCATTGCTGCTGCAGCTGCAGAAGCAGCAGCAACCTGGCCAGCAGCAGCAGCAGCAGCATAATCATCATCTGCATCATCAACAACAGCAGCAGCAGCAGCGACAGCAGCAGCAGGAGAAGCAGCAGCAGCAGCAGCAGTTGCAAGAGCTGCGAGCAAGCCTCTCCAGCTCTAGTGGTACGCAGCAAAGACCAAGAGTAAGAAGCCATCACACGTTCCAATCAGCGCTTGCTTCAAGCCCACCACCAGTGCTGAGAATGCAGCGGGCAAGCAGGAGCAGCAGCAGCAGCAGCAGCAGCAGCAGCAAAAGCAGCAGGCAGATGCAACAGAAGAACTCAACAGCGGCTCTGCAGGTTTGCAGCTCCAACAAGCGGCAGCACCAGCCGCAACAGCAGCAGCAACAGCAACAGCAGCCCAAGGACAAGCACCAGGAGCAGTCTCTGTCAACCAGCTGCAGCAGCACCAGATGTTTGCTGCTCAGCACCAGCTATTGCAGCCTCCTGTGGTGCAGCAGCTGCAGCAGGTGCCACCGCCAATGATGCCGCCGCCGCCACAGCAGCAGCAGCAGCAGCAGCAGCAGCAGGTGTACTCGCCCGACTGCACCTCGGACTGGCGCTGTGACAGCTGCGCTCCTGTGAGCAGCAGCTGCAGTGCCGCGCCCAGCGCCACAGCCGCATTCGAGCTGCCAGCTGCGTTTGAGGTGCCTGATTTGTCAAACGACTTGGTGAGTCATCTGTCGCTCAACGCCAACTGTGACGACCTGCTGGCGCTGCTGGAGGAACTGGAGGGCGCCCAGTGAAGCTTTGAACCTGCTGGTTTGCAACGGTTTGTTCCCACCTGCAAGAGTGGTCGTTTCCTAGCTGAGTGGTACTTCCTGCTCGACTAACGATCCCGCTGGCTTGGGTTGAACAGCAGGTGGCAATCTGTACTGAGCTTGGTTAGGGCGTGTGCATGTGTGGGGAGGTTGTACATGGTTGTGTGCATGCAAGATAGGTGCCATGTTCAGAGAGTTGCCGGAGTAGCTGCTGGAATTCTTGTCACAGTCACAGCCCTACTGCATTGTGTGCAAGTGCGTTGCAGCTACTGGCATGTCCGCAACAGCATGTTAGCACACTGCAGCAGTTTGCAGGGTGCAGGCAGCTGCTGGCTGTCCACTGGTGTACCCCGAAGGAAGCATATGTAATAACTCGCATCATATCGGTGGCTGTCTGAGTGTGTGTGCTTTGTGATGAATGTTTGTGACGAAGCCTTGCTAAGTATGTGAGCAGCTGCCATTTTGGCTTGTGGTGGCGTGCTCAGTATCAAGAAACGTAGAGCTCAGCACCAACCTGATAGGCGTGCATGACGGGCATGACGGCCCCTTGCGGGTTGCATGTGGTGCTTCAAGCGCCCCTGCTTCTTGCAGGACAAGGCATACAATGTGCGGCACCTGCAGCAAGGTCTCTGTAGCTGCTGCTGTTGCTGCTGCACCTGAGGGTGCTGGCTTCGACTGTTGCTGTTGCTCAGCAGTGCAGTGCGGTGCCTTGTGTGGCTTGTTGATGTACACGCGTACAGCATGCAGCATACTTCCAGGCGTTATGTGGTGCGCTGATTGCCAGTGAAGCCGGCATTTTTGAGAGAGAGTAGTTACACGTGGTCCAGTCACCATCTTAGATGGTATCAGCCACCCCAAATGAGCACGGTGTCAAAGCATGACCGAGAAAAGATGAGCGCACAATACAACAGATTGTGTCCATCCAGATACATGCATTGATGTTTGTTGGTTGTAGTACCCCCTGCTGCTGCACGCACGCATCACAAGGCCAGAGATGGTTGGTTTCCTACACTTGTTCGATAGAGTTGTGGGCTTGTGGTGTCCAGCAGAGCTCTTTGGAGCGGGCCTTTGCTCAGTTGTTTGCATCCGCCTCTGCCATTATTATCTGCAGAGCTCATTTCGTAACCTTGCATGTTTCATCCCAAGTGTACTGGCACCACATATGCTGTGTCTAGATTACAGTTGCTGTCATCGGCATGCTGCTGCCGTGATTGGCTGGGGCGTGTGCAGGCTCTCTGCTTCACAGTGCAGCAGATTGTGTGTGCCGGACAACTTGATTCGATCTATTTTCAGCCCTTCCATGTTCTGCTTCTGAAATCCTTCACATGATTACCTTTGATGTTATGAATTTGCAGGCGTAGCCATCATCTCTGATACCTTATAATTGCACATAATGTGGTCATGCAGGGGGGGGGGAGCAGTTTTGTTGTTGCCTGGCATGGCCGAGACACGTCGACCTGCCCATATGCTTGCGGGCCCACAGTCGCAGGGCATGCCAGCACTTGCTTGGAGTGCGCTGCCAAGGTTGTTGTGCTGGGCTCCCGCTGACTGCCCTTCTGCGCCAGTGTGTGGATGTATGGGCTGTTCAGCAGCTTGCGCTGACTCAGCAAGATGTGCTGTGTCATGCAGGGCTGTGGACGAGCTTTGGGGTCTTGTAGTACTACACTAGTGCGTTACAGCTGCTCGGCCGTTGCACCACACACATAGTCCCGTCGCTTGGTTCTGCTGCACAAGCTGTTGGGATAGCGTGATGCGGTCATGCTGGGGCCATGCATGTGTTACTGTTCCATAATGCGATAGCTTTGCGCTAGTTGGTTTCATCAGCTGTGCTGGAGGCAGGCCTGGATCGGCCCTCCCTGGGGACCACTAATTGAAGTTGCTGATTCATTCACAGCAGTCAGGCTGCGTGAGCAATTCCACCCAGGTTGATGCAACTCTGCACACTGATGTTTGTCAGACACAACTGGCGGGGAAAAGACGGGGGTGAGCACCAAGCACAGCATAATGTGTGCCTGCAGCCTGTGCACACTAGATCGTGAGTCCAATGTCCTGTGTTTGAGGGCTTGGAAGCAGCACGCATGTTACGCAGTGTTGCACGACATCTGCAAATCCTTGCTGACTCAGCGCAGGGAAGCTGTGCACCTGCAAGGTTCAAGCAGCAGCAAAAGGCACAGCAATTGCAATGCTTTCCAGTTGTAGTTGCTGCTGCTCTTGCCAAGCCGCAGCAATTACGATTTGGGAGTTTAGGGCTTCAGAATTGCTTTATCCAATGATGTGCTGATCTGTTGTGTTGCATGCATGTCATTCAGCCATTCCTGAGTATGCACGCTGCCTTGACACCTGGCATGCTGATGTTTGGGGCCGTCATTTGAACCTTATACAGACACCATCGCAACAGGCTTGCAGCAGAGTCAGCTTTAGACAGAGTTTGCTGCACCACTGTCGTTTGAATTGATTCAATTATTTCAGCATGCTGTCACACCATGCATCTGGCTGTCATGCCATGTAGCCGGTGTTACCACTGTGAGGCCCCCACCTCTGTAAGAGCTTGTGGAGCTGAAACATGCAGCATGCCACACGCCTGCTGGTTTGCCTGGCACGCAGCACTGGGAGGGCGGATGCTGGCGGTCAGAGGCACCATGCGCATGCTGGTGCCAAAACACTGCACGTTGCATGCATGGCGGCTGCTCCATGCAGCAGCTGTGGTGAGCGATCAGCGCATGTCTAGGCGTGGCAAGCATGACACGGTTCAACTACCCGCAGTTTGTGCAGTGCAGCTTCACTGTGATAGGCTCAGGCAACTTGTGGCTTGCATTGCTCATGTTTGCTTTGTGCCCTATATCGTCATCAATGTACTGTTTTTTTGCCTGATCATCCAGCCATCTGGCATGGGACGCTTGCTACTTGCGCATGCTGTGAAGTATGGTTTGCATAACTGTCCAGTATCTATAAGGGGGCGCAGGCGAGGGTCCGCCCGAGCTAGGGGCCTTGCAAGACTGTTTAGTCCCACAGCCATGGCTGGCCAGCTGGTATCTGCAGAACACAAAGACACTTGGCTCGAGTTTTGGATTGCAATAGCATGCAGGGTGGCTGTGGATTTCCAGCTGTCAATTTAACCTGTGCCTGCATGTCATGTGCACGGCTTACATCTACCAAAAGTCCCCATCTCAGCAGAGTACGCATACTTGCAATGTTAGTGCTGCATATGCTGCGGTATGCTTTGTGATGGGTGCTTCTTTGCAACCCTTTACACATAATGTATTGCCGGGGGACTTGCAAGTGTCCAAATGCAGCAACTATGTGCACCACTTGCGTTCCGCATGACTGGCTGCTCAGCGCTGTTGTTGTGCCAGTGGCAGGCCTGCCCTGCCACTCATGGCCTGGGCATCATCATTAGTCCTGGCATTGGTGAATGTGGTTAGACTACGAGTCCAGCTCAGCGCTGCAGTCCATTGCATGGTTGATGCTTGAGGACAGCCGCAGACATGTCTGCCTGTACAGGCGGTGCAAGAGGACACAGTCACTGAGTGCTTACCATCAGCCAGGTCTGAGGGGCGACAGCAGTTGCTGAGCCGTTGTACTATGGTATCATACTTTCCCCGGTGTGGTTTCTACAGTTGTGGTGATGGAATCCTTGCAAGCAAAGAGCGTTTCTTCCAACCAACTGGTCACAGCCACCTGTTACAAACAATCCCGTCTTTGTAAAGCGTTGCACAAAACATGCACTTCTTTGATGCCACGCACACCACGCCCGTTATACCATCCAGCCCGGTCCCACATATTTATAACAACCCCATCCCGGTGGACAGTGTAATCGTCAACTCTGACGTCACAGCGGGCTGTTGTCATTGGCACCTCCTGTGGTTCCGCCACACAGCTGCACACTGCAGCATTGCCACCCAGCTGCAGAGGAACACATAAGTGCAGCAAACACCAATCGATCTATTTGAGCAGCAGCATATATCAAAGGAACACAACCAGACACGTCAACACATAACAAAGCCGCGCGTCACAAACCTGCAGACCATTTGCGGCAACTGCATGCACCACTGACAAACATATAGGGAACAACAGACATGAACTTGCAACACACATTGCCAGATGTGCAACTCTTTACAATGTGTAGGCAGATGTCGCTACAAATGAAAGAAGTTGCAGAGCAGTGGTTGTTGATAGTACACTGCCCTGGTGTATGCGCAGCAGCGGTCATGTACAACCACATGCGGGGACATGCGTCCTGTCACAACACATGTCTTCTCACAACCATGAGTGCCCTGCTGAGCGCTGCCACAAGTACACCAACCGTCATGTGCAAGTTCTTGACAGCGGTGCCTGCTGCTCAACATACCATGGCAGCCAGCGACAAGTCGGATACGCTGCTTGTGACTGGCACACATGTGGAAGGACGCTGCCTGCACCACCACACCTCCTCTGCTCGGCCACGGCTCGCCTGCTCTTGCTCTCGCTGGGTCCCTCCTTCAAGCCGACCACCATGTGCTGTCACTCTGCAAAACGTCCCGCATGCCGACATGCACCAAGTGAAGATGTTGTTGTACAGTGTGCATGCTGACCAAGGCGCAGCTGCTTTCCTTTTGTGCCAGGCTCCATCTCCAGTGGTGCCCCACCGCAGCTTTGCTCTCACGCTGCTGCTGTGCAGCAGCAGCCGGCTCAGCTGCCTGGACTCAAGTGCTCTTGTTTCCGGGTCAACGATAGGCTCCAGCTGCAGCCGTGCAGAGCACGACAGCAACAACTCCGCAAAGCAGCTGCTGCTGCTGCTGTGGTTGGGGCTGCTGCTGCGACGACTGACACAACCGCATCACCTCAGCTGCTCTTGCTCTTGCCAGGCTCCAGCTTCAGGCGAGCCGCCACCTCACCTTTGCCGTCATACTGCTGCACGATCGCCTTGGCAAAGCTGGGGGTGTGCCGAGCAGCCCTCGACGCGCCCATGTGCCTGCAGCCACAGCAGCACAGCCTCAACCTGTGGGGTCATCGCCGCCAGGGAGCGAGGGCAGCGCCGTTCAAGCGCTGGCTGCAGGCAGGGCAGATGCCAGCCTGTGTGGCGCAGCACTGAAAGCAGCATGCATGAAGCATGCATGGCAGCACGCGCAGAACACGCTGCAAAATGGCGGCGAGACCCCCAAGTGACGGCCAGGCGCGCAGAGCTGCCGGGCCAACAGAGCCGCTCACCTGTACAACAATGTAATGTAGTGATTGCTGCATCACACCGCAGCCTGCTCAGGCCCACAAGGAGCCCTAGGCTTGACCCCTACACACATGCAGCCACCCCCCCTTTTCATCAATGAAAACCTGCAGCCCCTGCAGCCTTACCTGTGTCATACTACAGCAGCCGACCGGTACGTAACAAAGTGGGCTCAGACGCAAGCTGTGCAGGGTGCTGCAGCTCGCCCCGACGGGTTGCTACAACGCAAGAGTCCCACCGACAACAACAGCACGCAATGCCGCGCCTGCTGTGGCACTGCCACTTCGGTATGTCGTGGGCGTCCTTAGGATGCTGCACCAGCGAGCTGGAACCTGCCACGAAGGGCTGCTACACCGCCACATACCCGTCTGAACCACCACACACAAAGCCACATTTGTTATAGCACAGCCAGTCGCCGATGCGACGAACCCAGGGGTCAGCTGTGCAAGCTGGGCTTTCAGGCTGCCAGAACCCTGCTGAGCCCCACCAGCAGCCCACAGGCGCACCTGTTCACGTACAGCCAGTTGCGTATGTAGTGGTAGTCGATGGAGTACTTTGCGAACTCGAGGCCCTTGGGGCCGACCACGTTGAGGATCCAGGCGATGATGTTGCCGACCCAACGGGGCGCCGGGTCCTGGAAGGTGCCCAGCTTGGCCTGGTCGTCTGAGATGACCGTCTGCAGCGCTCACGCGGCACCCAACAAGCGCAGCGTGTGGTTGTCCCATTACTGTCCTTGCAGCTGCTTGCAGCACAACACGTTCATGCCCGCTGCCGGTACGGAAAGGCGCCGCGCAGTCTAGCAGCGGTAAATGCGTACACGGCAACACTGCCGAGGCTGCTGCGCGCTGCTGGCCCGGCGTATGCTGCTCGAGGTGCCAGTTGTCTGCATTCTGGGTAACATTCTCACATTCTCAGACTGAAATGCGGTGGTTTCACATTGAGGCATCCAGCTGGCAAAGCGCCGACACGCCTGGCACGCAGAAGCAGCCACGCGTGACGCCCACCTGCATGACCAGCGGCCTGCTGTCGCCCTTACTGGCTGCCGGCAGCCGCTGCAGCTGCGCGCCGAGGCAGTCCAGCATGCGCCGGCCCCTGGCGTTGCGCACGGTGAGGTACTGCGGGTGCTGCGCCATGTCGCTGCCGTTGTACGGCACGCCCATGTAGCCGACCTGCGGCCGGCACGTGCGGGTGGCGCGGTTTGAGTTTCAAGTTGCGGGTGCCGCGCCATGCGGCTGCTCCTGTGCTGCACGCTCATGTTGATGGCTATCGCATCAGGCATCGTCACTGAGCTGTCAACGCACACGTACCCAACAGGAGAAGCACATACACACAGATACGCTGGCCAACAGGCAAGAGAGCTAACACAGAAAGGCCAGAGCCGCACAGGCAAGTGGGACAAACAGCTGGATGGACGCCACAGACTGACAGCTGGTGAGACGACGCACGTGCCGGCAGAGCAGCACCCAGAGCCTGAAGCAGAACAGCGCAGCCCACCAACCCTCACAGCCGCCGCCCACCACTAGGTCCGCCTGACCCCCAAGTCACAGCGCAGCCCAACAGCGGTCGCAGCCGCATCGCACCACCAGGTCTGCCAGTGCGTTCGGGTAGTCGAAGCAGCTGTAGCAGCTGGGCGCGATGACGTCGTTGAGCTCCTTGGCGGGCAGGCAGAAGTAGGGCACCCTCTCGTAGCGCCCGTCTGTGTGCTTTATGTGCACCTTGTAGTCCTGCATGAACTCATAGTGCAGCACAGTCTCTGCAGCAGCAGCAGCAGTAGCAGCAGCAGGGTGGAGTTGCCACACAAAAACACACTGCGGCAATGGACCAATGTCAATCAAACACCCTTGAGCAATGCAGGGCCCAGAAACAACACCCAGCTACGTCCTCACTTCCTGCCTCACAGATGTAACAGCAAAGTGACACATAACGACACGCAAGCGACACAGCGCCGCCTCACCTGGTGTGTCGCTGGCTGCGTTCAGGAACTTCTCCAGCCCCTCCCGTGGCCCGTTGTCTGTGCAGTTTGTGCCCAGCACGTACAGCTGCTCCAGCCCCAGGTAGGGCTCCACGGCCCGCAGCGCTTGCACCTGCGCGAGCAGCAGGCGAGCGCCACCAGCGCACACCGCTGCACTCGGTGAGGTGTAGAGTAACAACACCCAACAGGTGCTGCGGGCCGTGCTGTGAAACTCCAGTACAGCTGCTCGCGGACCACAGCTTCGGGGTTGCGCAGCACGCAGCGCTTGCAGCTTGAATGCATGAACAGCAGCAGTGCTGGCACGCATCTGTGAAAGATGAAGCACAGTGTCAGCAGATGGCCAGCACGTGCCGTGCATGGCCAACACCTGCTGCTGCTGCTGCTGCTACTGCTGCTGTTGCTGCCGGACGCAGCTTGTAGACACGTTCACAACGGCATGCACCACCCCCCGAAGGCAGCGTATGCTGTGCTGCTCGCTTATGAGGCAGCTCATGCCACAACAGCAAGGCTGCTAGGCACGCCCCTGAATCTGTCAGCTCCACATGGCACTGCCACGCCCAGCTGCTCAAGCATGCTTGAACCCTGATGCCAGCCTAGACCCTGGCCCCTCAACCCACACCCTACCTGGCAGCCCACGCCAATGAACAGCAGCCGCTTGACCGAGCCCGCCAGCGCCTCAACCGTCGCAAGCACCTCCAGGTTTGGGCTGAGCGTGGGCTTCACGCCGCGCGCTGCGATGATGTCTGCTGCTGTGCGGGCCACCACAGGCTTGGGAGTGAACCTGCGCCGTGATCGCAGGGTTCCGTCACAGCACGCCCGACTGCCACGTCACCTGCCAACCCCATCCAAACCCTGAACCTTTCACATGTTATTTTGCGCACACTGCAGCGCTGCGCGTTCTCAACCCCACCCCCACCTGTCGTTTGGGTCGCTCTGCACGCACACCACAGCGTCGACGGCGCCGCTCTGCAGCATCTCCACGGCGATGCCCGTCACCACGCCCGTCCACTGCGCGCCAGGCACCGGCGGCACCTTCACCCCGTACAGCACGTCGTCAACCACACCAAAGCGCAGCTCGTCCGCATCCTGCATGCGCCTGCGCAGCAGGAAACACAGCACGGCAAAAGGCAAGCGAATTTCTGCCACCGCTGAGTGGCACAGCGCCGACGCCGTGGCAGGGGCCGGCTCGTGCGCAGCCTGCATGCGCCTGAGTCAGCAGAACGAGCAGATCGCCAATCAACGCGGCAGTGCCCTGCTGCTGCCGCTGCTGCACGCATGCTGTGGCAGCAGCCTATTCTTGTACTCAACCGCTGCTGCTGCTGCTGCTGCTGCTGCTTCTCAACCGCCCACCCATGTGCTTGCCGCTGGTGTGTTGAGAACCAGCTTGACTAGCTCAAGCAGCATTAACCTTTTGTTGAAAAGCAGCTTGACTAGCTCAAGCAGCATTCACCCCACCTGCCCCTGCCATGCACTTTCTCCTCCATGCGCTCAATCTTGGACATGCCTGGGGGGCGGCAACCGCAGCAACAGCAGCAGCAGCAGCAGCCATAACGTAGCTGGCAGGTGCATTGCAGTGACCTGCTGATGCAGTGTGCCTGTTGAGCACTGCTGATGCGGCAGTGACAAAGCGTGCAGCAGTGGACGGTGGCGTGCAAGTGCAGCTGCAGGCGCTGGCGTGGGCTGGCCTGTTGGCAGCTGGAGCTGCCTGCACCCCTGGTGGTTGAACCTGTTGTGATTGGCTGCTGCTTTTTGAAAATGGCAGAGAAAAGGTGGAAGGGAGTCGAGAGGTTGCGTGCAAGCGTCACGTGGTGCATTGCAGCCATGCAGTGGCGGCTGCAGCAATGACAGCAGGGACTGCTTGCTAGCCATCACACTGCAGTCCATTCCCTGCTGCCCTGCTGCCAGCACCACTGCTGCTGCTGCTGTTCCTGACGCGTGGGCTGCTGTTACTGCCGCTGCTGCTGCTGCTGCTGCTGCTGCCATATGTGCTGGGTGGGGTGCTGCTGCTGCATCTGCATCTGCATCTGCATCGGCAGCGGTTCATCGCACCATCACCCAAGAATGCGCATGCGTCCTTCACGTGGGCCACGTAGTACGAGTCACACAGGCCACTGAGGGCAGGGAGGCGCCAGCAAAAAAGCGGACCAGCACAGACAGCACCAGGTGCCGCGTCAGCTCACCCTCTGAGGAGTTCTGAGAAGCAGTGCTGTCTGCTGCAACAGTCTGCAACGCAGAGGCATAAACATGCAGCAGCACATACCAGCTGCTGCAACGCCAGCATGCCTGTGGGTTCAACGCTTACTGGCAGCAAGCATGCTGGCTACGCACCCTGCTTGGTTCACCTCACACACAGCAGGGCATGCGGAACACATGGGGGCAGCACGGGGGCTGCATTACATATGGCCTGATGCCTTGGCACAGACCCCGGCGCATGGCGACTGCAGTGAGGCAGGGTGTCATGCATCACTGCTACATCAGCGGCTGACACAGCGCACCAGTGGCTGCAGAACTCTTTGGCTGGATAACTGCTGCCCTTCTGTATAGGCTTTGATTTGCTCCTCCACTCTTTGTCTAAAATTCTGGCACCTCCAGCAGCGGCAGCATTGCAGCGGGCAGCGCGCCTGGGTGCTGCTATTTGTACCGGAGCAGTTCCTCGCTGCAGCAGTGAAAACTGCATGGTAAGTTCTGGCTGAAAAACTATGCGTATGTAGAAACCAAATTTAGGGCAGGTGCTGCAGCGGGCGTCCAGAGTTGTGAGTGTGGGATCGCTTGTGAGCAAGTGCTGAGCCAGCATAAGCTCTGAAAATGATGAATTCAGGAACATGAAGTAATGCATGGCGCATTTGAACGCCGTGTGCGGATACGAGCGTACCGGGGTTTTGCCACGATCCGTCCCTGCTCCTGCATGTCTTGTCAGATTATTTCCAGGAACGTAATCGTTCTTCTGCTGCGTGTGTTGTTTTCCAGTTGATCGGGCCCACGGCTCGACTCTGTGATCAGGGAACAGTTCCTCTGTGAAAAATCGTTGCTGGCCATATCCACCCCCACTACATCACACATTGGTTGCAACGTCACTATACGCGTTGCAATGGCCAGCATCGCGTCTACAGCAGCGCCTGGGCTTCAGCAGCGCGTCAGCGCGAGCCCTGCCACTAGGCTGGTGCCACAGTGCGCCTTGAGCAGTGCAGCAGCTCTCCGTGGCCACAGATGCCGCAGGACTGGTTTTGCTGTTGTCAGGCGTTCGGCAACAGGATTGGCAGGACGTCGTGCTGTTGTGCCCGTATATGCTGCTTCTGCACTTCAGACACTGGGCACAACTCTGCTACAGAAGGCTAGCAAGGCCACAAAGGCTCCTTTTTTGTGGCAGGTGAGGATGAAAGTCATTTTGGGTACTCAGGTGCAGCATCAGCTGAGAGTCAAGGCGCTATAGTCAAGCATACTGCTGCATTGGACGCTGGATCTGCATTGGACGCTGGATCGTTGGTTGATCAAGTGTAGCAGTCATCTGCATTGTGCGCAAGCTTGATCAGTAGCATTAGGCAACAACGGTCCATGGAGCTCAGCAACATCAGCATGTGAATGACGGATGTGTGCCGTCTGCAAGTGCACGCGACAAAACAGCACTGCAGCACGCTGCAGTACACTGTCTACCAAGACCTGCAACAGCTGGCGCCTTGCACAGCTGTTGCTGGCAACTGTGCTATTTAAATCATACGACGGTGGCAGCAGCAGACCGCCCACGTGCTTTGTTATACTTTTGTGAGTAATGCGGAAGTTTGCAGCTCTGAACATTCTAGGCTCAACACCAAGCTGTTTGCACAGCTGCTGACGCTGACAGAACACCAGGCACACAACAGGGGTGGTAGCGGCTGGCTCCAACAGCACATCACTCCTGAACACAAACCCAAAGTATGCCTTTGTGTGGGATCTTCATTTGTGCTTCCAGGTGCTGAGGGCCAGATTGCGCTGCGCATTGTGCGGGAGCTGGCCAATGCAGGGGAGAAGGTGGTGGCAGGTGCGCAGCCGGGCAGCGCCAACATGTGTTGCATAGTATGCTGCAGTTAGACAAGCAGGGAGACACCACAGCAGGCACAGGCCACATGCACAGCAGCAGTGGCTCCGGTTGACCAGTGCAGGGGAGAAGGTGGCGGCATGTGCGCAGCGTGGCAGCGCAAACATGCGTTGCACGGTATGCTGCAGGTGGACAGGCACACGCACAACAGGAATGGCAGACACACATGCATTGCGCAGTAGCAGTGAGTCCGGGTGGTCGCTGCAGGGGAGGCATGCAGCAGGTGACCTGAGCAGGTGAACAAGATGGGATCAGCGCAGCCCATGCTTAATGCGCAGCAACGTTCGGCCTAAGACTGGCCAGCGAGGGGACGAATGCAGCAGGCAGGCAGGCGCACACGCGTTCAGCACAGCACCCACCCGCTGACGGCATCAGCAGCGGCAGCAGCAGCCGCAGTGGTCGGAGTGGGGGCGGCGACAGCAGGCCAAAGTGCTGCAGGCAGTGGCTGTGCGGCGCAACGGGGGCCCTGGCAGGCGGCTGCAGGGCAGGGCTGCGTCCTCCACACCCTCAGACGTACCCAATCGCTGCAGCGGCCGCGCTGCCACCTTCAGTTGCTGCTGCCGCCTATCGGCAATTGCAGTGTGTCTGCTGCAGCAACGCGCATTGTGCCACAGCAGCAGCGCCGCCACGCACCCACTGCAGCCACGCGTCCCCGCTGCCTGTGCCGCTGTCCGTCAGCTGTGGGGCGGCGCACATACGCGCGCGCCACAGCAGCGGCGTTGGCGCGCATTCACGCCCACGTGCGGCTGCTGCCTGCGTCCGCGCCTCCCTGCGGCCCGCGCGCGGGTGTGTGTGGTGTGTGTGTGTGTGTGCTGCAGGCGTGGCCGACATTGAGCGCGCCTCGGCAGCGCTCAAGTTCGCCAAGAAGTACGAGCTGCTGTCTGGCGACGCGCTCGCCAACATAAAGCTCGTGGAGCTGGACTTTTCCGACGGCGAGGCGGTGGCGGCGGCGCTGCCCAAGCGCGGCGGCAAGCTGCTGGTGGTGGAGGGGGACGTGGTCGGCGGCAAGCTGGCGGATGAGCGGGTGAGCGGCAGCGGCGGCAGCAGCGGCAGCGGGCAGTCGCAGGACACGCTGCAATGTACAAGGAGAGGGAGTGGTAAATGTATTGATAACTAATAGTAATGTATATGCAGTCATCAGTGGGGATGGCACCAGCAGCACTGAGGTGCTGGCTGATGGCCGGGCAAGCTGCTGCTGCTGCAGCAGCAGCAGCAGCAGCAGCAGGGGAATTGTTTGTGACGCAAGGTGATGTTGCAGTCAGGGACATCAGCAGACGGAAGGGCGAGGGGATGGCAGCAGCGCAGCTGGGGCAGCGCGGGGGCATGCTCAGGACGAGTGTGGAGTTACCTGCAGCAGCAGCAGGAATGTTGGCTGTTGCCAGCTGCACTTGTTCCTCTAGCAACAGATTCCAACAGCAGTACCACCAGCCATCCACATCCCCATCTCTATCTGATGTGCTTGCTGCTGCTGCCGCTGCTGCTGCTGCTGTTTGTTGCACGCCCGCAGCTGCTGCCAGCCGTCCTGGCTGCTGCAGCAGAGGCCGGCAGCACCGCGGTCATCGTCACGTCCGGCCCCTCCGCCTCCGCAGCAGCGCCCGCCCCCAAGCCCTCGGGAGGCCTCTTTGCATTCGCGCCCAAGCTCGGCGGCGGCGGCGGCAGCAAGGGCCGCGCTGCTGCACTGGCCGAAAAGGCGGGCGTGGCCAGCTACGTCGTGCTGACCGCTGCCGGCCTGAACCCGGCCGGGGAGGAGGCCAGCCGCCAGAACCTGGTGGTGGCAGAGGCCGGCTCCGTGGACCCTGCGACGGCAGGTGGGCGGTGTGGTTTAGGGCCGTAGGGTTTGGGAGTGCGGGGGTTTGGCATGCTACGGGAGCCGCCCCGCAAGCAGCGCGCTGCGGTGTGTGTCAGCTGGCTGGCCTGGCTGCTGCCCGCTGGGAAGGCAGTGGCGGGTTGCTGAGGCGGGCGCTGGGGTCATGCAAAGGCAGCTTTTTGGTTCCATGCAGGGTTCAGGCTCAGGCAGTACTGGGGTCTATTGATGGTGTGGTTTTGTGCGTGCCTGGTGGTCAACACCCGGCGGGTGTTGTCTGTTCAATGCAAGGTAGAGTCAGGCAGTACTGGGGGGTCAGATGCTTGCAGCTTTTCTGTTACATGCAGGGTCTGGCAGTACTGGGGTTCCTTGATGGTGTGGTTTTCTGCGTGCCTGGTGGTCAACAGCTGGCGGGTGAGTCAGGGGTTACTCCTGCACCCAGCAACAGGCCCCAGCCACCCCATGGCCGAATCTTGAGGCGCCACCTGCCTGCGCAGCCGCCCAGCAACTGAGTTACGAGTGCTCGCCTTGCATCCCGCAGCCGTGCGACTGTGCTGGCTGGCCATTGTTATTCAGTTGTTCATTGGCTTGTCTGCTGCTAGTAACAGGCCTGTCGCACATGACCCACGCAAGGCTGGTAACGTGCTGATCGCGTATCAGTGACACGCTGGCTGCGCCTCAACTGCTGAGTAAGAGCCCACGGGTGCTGTTGTTGGTGTTCTGACCGTCCAAACCGTTCAAGGCAGCAACATCTGCCAATCGCTCGTCCCTGGTTGGGGATTGCGGCCGACACACGTGCCGTCCTTTGCTGGGCCGCCCGCAGGCGCCGTCGGCGTGCTCGACGTCGTCGACACAGTCAGCGCGCTGCTGGCGGCGCCCGGCATCCCGCGCGGCGCGGTGCAGCTGTCCCTCGCAGGCAGCAGCGTGGACGCGGGCGAGCTGGCGGGGCAGCTGGCCGCTGCGCTGTCAAGCATCGGCGAGAAGAACGAGGCTGCTGCCGCTGAGGCAGCTGCTGCTGCTGAGGAGGAGGCGCCGCCACGTGCTGCCAAGCCGGCCGTGGGGCTGTTCGGCATCGGCGCCAAGAAGGCATGTGCATGTGATGCTGCGGGAATGTTGCGCACATCAGACGCAGGAAGTGACCCTGCGTGCGTGCGTGCGTGCGTGCGCGTGACAGATAATTGCCAGCGACCCAAGCAATTACCTGTTTGTCCACAACGAGCGCAGGCGCGGGCGCGCAAGGAGCTGCTCAAACCGCACTTGCTTGGATGCAACGGCTGCAGTCGCCACGCACAACATCTGCCAGTAGTGATGGTACATGGCAGGCACGCGCCACTTGCACGCGTTCTTTGTTTGCAGCGTGGTGGCTTGTTGGGTGTGACATCATACTAAACATTTGCATCCTCCTGCTGCTGCTGCTGCTGCTGCTGCTGCAGGCAGCTCCCGAGCCAGAGCCCGAGGAAGAGGAAGAGGAGGAGGCACCGCCAGCCAAGCCGTCCCTGTTTGGCGGCTTTGGCACCGGCAAGGTACGCCTGGCAGCAGCAGCAGCAGTGGCAGCAGCAGCAGCAGCACAACACAGCCGCCTGCACTGGAGACTGCAGCTGCTTTGGTGGCACAGGCACACCAAGGCCGCCGACTCGCCATGCAGTGTCACATTTTCACATGCTGGCCGTGTGCTGTTGTCCTGCATGGGCACCGCTGCATTAGAAGCAGCGTCTACTTCCAGCCTCCTGCACTCTTCACTCTCCCCCTGCTGCTGCTGCTGCTGTAGATCTTTGCCAAGCCCCCGGCACAGGCTGAGGAGGAGGAGGAAGAGGAGGACGCACCGGAGCCCCCCAAGCCCCGCGGCCTGTTTGGCTTTGGCACCAAAAAGGTGCGCGCGCAGCTGCGTCAAGCGTGGGCGTGGCTCCACCACAACACACCGTGAGGGCTGCCCTGCACAGCAACGCACGGGTTGGGCAGGCAGGAGCGCCCCCCTCTTGGCCCCTTCAGCCCGACCTGCGTTCCTTGGGCGGTCGCTGCATCTGCAAGCACGTGCCGCGCCCAAACACCTGCACACGGTCGCCCACCAACTTGCACGCTCCAGTGACAGTTACCATGCCTGCAGAGCCGGGTGACTTCGCCCACACATGCTCGACCTCACCCACACCCCACCCACACATGCTTGACCTCACCCACACCTCACCCACGCATGCTTGACTGCTCCGCCGCTGATCTGTCGAGCAGGCGCAGGTCGCCCGAGAGCCCGAGGAGGAGGAGGAGGAAGAGGAGGAGGCACCCCGAGCCAAGTCCCCCGTCAGCTTGTTCGGCTTTGGCGCCAAGAAGGTGAGCTGAGTCAGCTGCAGCCGTCCCAGCACACAGCACAAGCGCTGCTGCTGCACGCAGACTGCCATTGCAGCCATGACCAACCACGGCACCCAGCCTGCATGCTGCATGTGTGCGTTCAAACACGAAGCATGGTCAGGGCGCTGCACAGCACGTTGTGTGTGGCATGCGCGCTGGCATCCCAGGCATGTGGCGTACTTGCACAGGGCAGCAGCAGCAGCAGCTGCAGCACCCGGCGCGATGGGTCGGCTGGTTGCAGCAGCAGTGCCCTTGCACCTGCACACGTGCCAGCCCACTCCTCAGTCGCATGCCTGCAGGCAGTTGCAGTTGGTGCACCACCTCCTGCTGCTCTGACGGGTCCGCCCCTCTTCATTCTGCCGCTGCTGCCGCTGCCGCTGCCGCTGCTGCTGCTGCCGCTGCCGCTGCTGCTGCTGCTGCTGCTGCTGCTGCCAGGCCCAGCCAGAGCCCGAGGAGGAGGAGGAGGAAGAGGAGGAGGTTGCGCGGCCACGCGCCAAGTCCCCTCTGTCCCTGTTCGGATTCGGGGCAAAGCCGGTGAGCCGCCGTGCGTGCAGATCGCTTACATGCACTACAGCAGCATATGTCCTGGAGGAGATGCAGGGAAGCCGGCATGTGCCCCGTGCCTCAACCTCAAGGCACCACTGTTCAGTGCTCCTGGAACAGAGCTGATGCCTTGCCTGTTTGTCGATGCTGCCGCAAGCTGCTAGCTCTCGCAGCCCACCCTTGCACCAGCGGCTGCTCTCCCCGTCCTTATTCCACCTCCGCCTGCTGTTGCCTGTGTGCAGGCGTACGCCGACGAAGTCGAGGAGGAAGAGGAGGAGGAGGAGGCTCCACCGCCCAAGCGCGGCTCGCCCTTCCCCTCGCTCTTTGGCGCCGCCAACAAGCAGCCACAGCCGGAACCCGAGGAGGAGGAGGAGGAAGAGGAGGCGCAGGGTGGCCTGTTTGCGTTCGGCACGCGCCGCATCAAGGCCCGCGCGCTGCAGTCTGGCAGGGTGCAGGAGCAGACCCCTGCCGAGGTGGGCGGCTGCTGCGCACTGTGCTGTAGTTCCCGGTTTGGAGCCAGTTTGTGCGTGAAAGCAGCCAAGCGTGGCGTCTTTGAGCGCGCTCGTGTCGGTCGCAGCCGAGGGCGGCTCGGTAACTGCAGGGGCAGTCAACAGCAGTCTGTTGCTCTGTGAGTGAGCCAACGCTTGCATGTTGCCGCTTCGAAGCATTGTTCTACATGGTCTCCTGATGCACTTTTCTCAATCAGAACAAACGTGACAATTTCCCCGGCGCTGCTGCTTTGCGCTGTTTGTGCCGAGCAGAAGGCAGCCGAGGCCCGCCGTGCTGCTGCTGAGGCCCAGAAGAGGAAGCAGGAGGAGACACGCGCTGCAGCAGCAGAGCTGCAGCGCCGCAGGCAGGAGGTGAGAGCTCGCAGATGCAGCGGGATCTGCGCTGCGCCGCCAATCGCTGGCACTGACGGCTTCTCGTGAACGGGCTGGGGTGGTGTTTGTTCGCGAAAGCTGGTTCCAACAGCTGGCCGGCAGTGCCAACCTCCATCTTTGCTGCGGCAGTGTCAAGCTCCACATGTGTTCTGCTGCGATATGTGTTGAAACCATGCGTTGCCTGCTTCCTGCAAGCACCAGCAGCAGCAACACGGGACACGATCCTCTCAGCACAGCAGGACGAGGCTGGGAAGCTGGCTGCTCAAGCTGCCCTTGATGCTGCGTTTGCTGCTCGGAATCGCCCGCTGATGCGGCCGCCCTGCTGACTCATTGCTGCTTGCAGGAGGCGGCTGAGGCGCGCGCAGCAGCGCTCGAGGCGCAGCGCCGCAAGCAGGAGCAGGCGCGGCAGGCAGCAGCAGACGTGCAGCGTCGCCGGCAGGAGGATCAGGCCCGCAAGGCAGCCGAGGCGCGCGCAGCACAGGCAGAGGCACAAAAGCGCAAGCAGGTGCGGCAGCAGATGCGGCGGCTGAGTTCAGCATGTGCTCTGTGCCGGTGGTGCCTGGCGCCAGCTGGCATTCGACAGAGGTGCTGCTGGTTGCGCCGTGGTGCGGCACAGCGCATGCGATTGGCTGAGATGCAGGCAGCAACGTGCGCAGGTAGCGGCCTGACCGTAAAGTGCTGGCAGCACTGGTACAGCTGGGCTGAGCCAGGACGCTGACACCATTCCTCACCTGGTGCTGGCTCACCTCAAAAAAGTGATTCGCTGCTGTTGCAGGAGGAAGCCCGTGCAGCTGCTGCCGAAGCAGCGCGCCGCAAGCAGGAGGAGGCCCGCGCTGCTGCGGAGGCGAGGCGCAGGGAGCAGGAAGAGGCGAAGAAGAGGGCAGCAGACCAGGCACGGGCTGCAGCTGCTGAGGCAGCACGGCGCAAGCAGGAGGTGAGCACCCAGCTCACACGTCGCCTATGTGCTGCGTTTGGTTGGCTTGCGGCATTGCTGGCACAGCAGCTGCAAACAAGTGTTTATGACGTGCTCACTGCATGCCTGCACACCCAGATCTGCTGCTTGCCGCCGCTGTGCAAGTGTGCTTGACCATCAGCTGCATGCAACGACTGCTGCTGCACCCCTGTGGTCATGTGCAGCTGCTGCTTGACAAGCTCATGCTGTTGCTTGTCCCCCTGCTGGTGCTTCAACCAACCGCTCGCAGGATGATGCCCGAGCCAGGGCCGAGGCAGCTGCCAAGGCCAAGGAGGAGCAGAAGAGGAAGGCAGAGGAGGCACGGGCTGCTGCTGCTGAGGCTGCACGCCGCAAGCAGGTAAGCACGCGGAGCTGGCACACAGGGTGCTGGTGGGCGGGCTGGAGATTTCAGCATCACTGCTGCTTGCAGGCACGCATCTTTTGGCACCAGCTATGTGCAAGACTCCTGCACAGTAGTAGCTGGTTGCATATAGACTCGTGTTGCTCGCTGATCACTGAGCTGAAACCCTCTGCTGCTGCTGCACCTGCAGCGCTGCGCCTTTATCTGTTGTTGATCTCACTGCTTGCATGCACACAGCGCAGGCGTGCGTCTGCTGCACCTGGTGGGCCTTGAGCATCCAAGACGCTGCAACAGAAGTTGCTGATTCCTGGCGTGTACTTGCTCCTGATTGCTGCTGCTTACAGGAGGAGGCACGCGCCAAGGTGCAGGAACAGAAGAAGCGGGCGGACGAGGCGCGCGTGGCAGCAGCAGAGGCAGCACGCAAGAAGCAGGTCCGCCGGCACATACAACACACACACACACACATGTGCCCAAACTAAGCAGGGTCAGGGAAATGCAGTGTGGTTCATCCTGCAGAGTTTGTCTAAGCAGAGTGCTGCATTGCCTCAGCACAGCAGGTGTGGCTCGCCATTCAACTGCCTAATCACCATGTAGATCAGCATAGCCAGGCCAGTGCTATGTGTTCAGCATGCAGATGTAAAGGAACAACGCGTCGAGGTGGCATACTCCATCACACCATACAACTTTATGTTGTTATCGCTGCCAATGTCCCCGTTACGCTGCATTGCACAGGAGGAGGCTCGCGCTAAGGCCGACGCAGCAAAGGCCAAGGCGGAGCAGCAAAAGAAGGCCGACGAGCAGAGGAGGAAGGCAGAGGAAGCACGTGCTGCTGCGGCTGAGGCAGCCCGCAAGAAGCAGGTGTGCTGCGTGACTATGCTGCTGTGTTGCTGCTGGTCTCAGCTGCGCCATGCCGCGCAGCCGATGCCAGCTGCTGCACCAAGCAGTGACCTTCAGTAGCAAGCCTGTAGCTTCTGTGCTAGGTGCCCGCGTGCGCACGTATTCCATGATTGCAGGAAGCGATTTGACTTGGGTATCAGCAAGCGTTGGCCATGTCCCTGTCAATCCAAACACGTGCGCTACTGCTGCATGCTTGCAGGAGGAGGCCCGCGCCAAGGCTGAGGCCAGCGCCAAGGCCCGTGAGGAGCAGAAGAGGAAGGCGGAGGAGGCACGCGCAGCCGCAACTGCAGCAGCGCGTAAGAAGCAGGTGAGCACGGCAGCGCGGAGCAGTTGACAAGGTGTGCGGGCTTGCTGGCATGTCACGAAGCGCAGCCTCCCAGCTGGTGCACAGGGCACCGCATCAACCAGCAGCTATGGTGTCGCACCATCCCGCTGCGCATGCAGCTTCAGCAGCTGCCGGGGGGCCGCTGCTCAAGCCAGCGATGCTGCTGCGCCTTGCTGATGCCACCCCAGCCAGCGGCCGGACGTCGACCTCCGTCAGCGGCCGGGCTGCGCCTGTTTTGAGTGTACATCGCAGCGGGCTGTTCAGCGCCTGCGGGGCTGCGCTTGGCACTGGCGCACATCCACGCCAAGGCCCCCCTGGTACATCTGCAAAGGGTGCGCTGCAGTAATATCGGTGTGTTTATCTTGTCATTGCACTGACGCTGAGCTTGTGCATGTTCTGCTTGCAGGAGGAGGCCCGCGCCAAGGCTGAGGCCCTGGCCAAGGCCCGTGCCGATGCAGCAGCCAAGGCCAAGGCCGAGCAGCAGAGGAAGGCTGAAGAGCTGAGGCGCAGGCAAGAAGAGGCGCGCGCAGCAGCAGCACGTGCCAAGCAGGGCACGCAGAAGGCAGGCACGCAGAAGTCCGGGTCGCAGAAGGTTGGCACGCAGAAGGTCGGCACGCAGAAGACCGGGCTGTTTGGCACGCAGAGGGCGGCGGTTGGGACGCAGAAGACCGGATCACAGAAGACGGGCACGCAGGTAGGATGGCTTGTCACAAGATGATGCATGTTGTGCAAGGATGTGAACCTCCTACATTACCGCCAGGCTCAGCTTCTAACGGCAGACTCTGTGTAGCGACAAGTGGCAGTATGTGGAAGCAGCATCATTTGCGTTTGGTGCACAAATAAGGGCATCAGCAAGGGAGGTTAGGGCAGGAAAGGTCAACACTGCTGCTTGCAGGGGTGTTACACCCCTGACGGGGCCTTTTCACACCGCCCCCGGCCCTTGGTTGCAGCCCACATATTATGTGTAGCGCCTGAACGATAATCGTGCTTCCGCTTGTCATTGAATGCCTACGCCAATGCGCCTGTTGTGAAGAAAAACAAAATCCCTGGGTTGTAGTGTGTGTGCGAGCGCCTGCCATTGCACACTGCCGACCCGCACTGCTGCCTGCCTGCCTCCCACCTGCCTGCAGACTGCACGCAGCAAGGACAGCAGCAGCGGTGGCAGCAAGGCCGGCTTTGTGAGCTTCCCAGGCACCCGCAGGAAGTAAGGTGACACTGGCTGCATGCAGTGAGCACAAGAGCTGCAGCAGCGTCACGACCTGGAAGTTGACGTGTTTGACCAGACGTGGGTGGCTTCGTTTTCTAAGAGCAGGGGTTTGATCGCTGTTCTGGCGTGTAATGGTGAGGGAGTGGTGTGAGTGACAGCCCCGCGGCTGCAGCCTGCTGCTGCTTGCTGCTTGCTGCTGCCTGCAGCAGCGCACTTTGAGCAGCGCACTGTGAAGTGGCTGGTGCTGCTGCCCCGCCTGTGCAGCCGAGCGATCATGCACAGCCAACACGCGAGTCAGTGAGGTGAGGCACCACTGCACAGGTGATGGGTGAAGCGCAGATGTGTGAGTGACATACAAGTTGTGTGCGTGTGTGTGAGTGTGTTTGTGTGGGGGTGGGTGTACACATGTGTGTTTGATTCGGGATGCCCTGTGGAGCCGCTTGGCTGCGGCTGGGCTGGCTGGTGGAGGTTTTCTGTGTGGGGGTCGGACCCGGCCCACAGCTCGAGGCCGGAGGGTGAGTTGCTGTTGGGCTGAACAGGAAGCGAGCAAGCCCCATGGTTGTGCAGCACACAACCAGCAGTACTGTGCTACACGCAGCTGAGCTGGGAACGCTGTGGGTTGAAACTCCTGTTTATGTGCGAGGCATGCATTTGCAACAGTGACGGCAGCTGCCTGCAGGAGAGTGAGAAGGAAAGCATACGGGTGTGCAGGGTGCGTGTGCCCCTAGCAGGGTAGTGTATGGTAAGGGTGGCAGGAAGTAACGGATGCACGATTTTGAAGCACACAGCCAAGACGTCTGTGGCAGCTGCAGATTCATTGTCACTCGTAGACTGCAGCCCATTGATGCAAGTGGAGGTGCCACAATGCAGTGATGAAGCGTTTTTTGCCGACTGTACTGCGCCGCTGGTTGTACTGATGAACACGCAGCAAGCATCCAAGTCCAGAGTAGCTGCTTCGGGGGCACCAACCCTTCCGCGTACAGGAAGCAAAGGCAAGAGGGCTGCCCTATCTTCAGTCTTCCTGCTCAGTTACCTGAAGCAAACGTAGAAAAGGCAGCAGCAGGGGGCTCGTTACTGGGCTGGTGCCCAGAGAGCCTGATCCTGCCGCTTTGTCTTGTACTCCGGCGAGATGTCACCTAGACCAGGAGTATGTAAGCCTGAGGCACTGCGCTACTAGATTACAACACGATACAATACAATACAGTAGTACAGGACTGAACCTGGCTCAGGCACTAGTCCAGCGAGCCGTCGCCCCGCTCATGAGGGTTTGTCGTATTTGTACCCAGTTTCTTCTTTGATGGGCTGTTGTTACCGAAGTTACAGCTGCTGCTACCGAATCAACAAATTACCAAAGTAGGGCCACTGGCCCACCCGCAAAGGAGCCAAACAAGGCTCATGGATTCCACTAGAGTTTTTTTGTGGCAAAACCAGAAGGAGACCATCAACAGAATGAAACCGCAAATTCAACAAGCACTTGTCACACCAGGTCATGATGATGGGCTGACATAACTTCTGAGATTGAGAAGCTGTCAAGCTCAGAAAGTTATGTCAGCCCGTCATGATGACCTAGTGTGACAAGCATGGGCCATACTGTATGGAATTAGTGATGTTATGCCAAGTTGGCAGCATGAGAAGAAGAAGAATAGACAAAGAATTTATGTTCTGGCGCTGTGGTTCAAGTGCTAGCAGATGGTGTGGCCGTCTAATGCCACCAGGTGATTAGTCAAGTGCTACAACTTATCCGCCCACCACGACCAGACTGGGCGGGCAGCCCGCCAACAGCATTCAGCTCGGCAAGTGGCGAAGTAGCATGGCACTGCAGGGACTGGACGATTGTGTCAACCCAGCCGCCTGTCAGCTGCCAACCAGGGTCAACGCTCAGCGGGCCGCTGCAGGGCACACAGGCTGAGCATTGTGGGTGCCTGATGCAAGAGCTGCTGCACACGTCCTAGTGGTGCTGTGGCGGTGACACCGTGGCACAAGTATGTGCAGAGCCTGCTGTGCAAGTATGGTGTGAATGTTGTGACCGCGGAAGGCAGAGCCAGTGCGTGCAAGAGCCATGTCAACAAGCAGGTCAGGACACTACATGCTGAAAGGATTGCATATGAGACGTTGGAACACTCCACTCTGAGTCGGTATGTGACTCATGTGCATCCCACTCATGTTGATGCTATGGGTTTCAGGAGGCCTAGGCCGTACTTGCGTTCAGTGGCAATTCCACGTGGTATTGAATTGCTTTTGCGTGTTCGTATGGGTTGTCTGTGTGTACATGAGCGCACTAGTCAGTTTGGCGGGCGCAGAGCTAACTCCACTTCAGGATGTCCTTGTTGTGGTGCAGAAGTTGAGTCTTTGTCCCACTTCATGTTTGATTGCCCTGCTACTTCTGCTCAGAGGGATAGTGTTGTTTGCTGAGATCAGATCCCTGCCTGGTTGCGCTGAAAAGTTGCGCAGCGTTTGGTCCATGGCTTATTCGTCAATCAAGGTGTTGCGTTTTGTATCTGATGATATTTGGGGCAGTTCTGGAAGATGTCGGATGGTGTCACCGTGTACTGCTGCTTTTCTTGTCAAGTCTTGGGATGTGCGCAATGCATGCAAACATTCTGGAGCAGTGCTCCCTCCTCTTTCCGCCCCGGTGGGGCGCGGGGCCGATGGCGCTGTTGCTATGGCTTAAATGGGTAATATGATGATGATGATGAGCTGCTGCACACTTTGCATTGCACAGAAGCTGAGGGCACAAAACTATTTGGCAATACAATTCACTGTGCTCATTTAGGGTGGCTCATACCATCCAAGAGGGTGACTGGACCCACGTGTAACAACTCTCTCTCAATTAAATCCGTGATGTGTCAAATGGAGTTCAGGTGACAAGGATCTCTCTAAGCGTCCAGCGGACAAATCATTGCAGCGCTTACAGAAGGGCCGCACCGTCCCTGAAGGGGGGGCACCTCATGCTGTCCAGCGGCCAATCATCTGCCTGCATACACGTAGTCTGTTGAAGCAGCCCCAGATGGTTTCCATCACGCATGCTGCGCAGTAGCACAGCTTGTAGCGCTGCTGGCTGGCGTAGCCCTGCTGCTGCTGATCATGACAGAGCTGATTAGGAAGAGTCCCCTGATGCAGTGTGAGCCAACCGCAGCAGCAGCAGCAGCAGCAGCAGCAGCAGCAGCAGCAGCAGCAGCAGCAGCAGCAGCAGCAGCAGCAGGTCTGAAAGTCAACAGCAGCAGCCAATTGGGAAGAGCAGCAGCTATGGCAGTGACAGAAGCACCGACTGCATTGTAGAGCAGCAGCAGCAGATGCATGGTCTTCTGACGCACTTGCAGGCAATGTGTTAGCAGCACCACCACGATGTATGAAGGACACGTGGCAGCCAATGAGCAGTGCAGCATGCAGAGCCTGTCAATACACGAGATATCTCTCTGTTGTAGCCCTTCCTTCCCTCTGCTGCTGTGCCATGCAGTTGGTGGTTGCCGCATGCAGCACCAAATGGCCAGCCCAGCTACATTCAAGAACAACTGAACTTTCAAGCGTGTTCGGATGGGCCATGCACTGGCCCGGTTTAACCGTTGAAGTTGTTTTCCCCTGTGGATCTGGGGCTCCAGCTTTTCATAGCTGCTGCCAAGCCGGTGCGTGTCAACTCGCCCCGAACCTATTGGAGCTCGAGGGGCAGATGCACCGGTCAGCACAGAGCAGGCTAGCAGCCGTTCGGTGCTGACAAGCTTGGCCTTAAGGCTTCATGCCATAAGGTTTTTCTCTGGCCAGACACCACCAAAGCATAGTGCAACATCCATCTTGATGCCGCTTTGATTCAAACGCAACATGGAGCTTCAGAATTGTAGAATATTCACCCTCTGCGAGCCCGAGAAAGCCCTTGTTGGGGGATTTTGCCTGTCCAAAACCCTATGTTCTCCGAATTCCGTGGCCTGGCGCTCTAGTCTTTGCAGTAAACGCTCACGAAGATATCTGCAAAGTGCAAGCCGGGTGTCGCTCAGTTGCAAAAGGCACCAAGATTGAGAAGAGTTACATGGGTGTGCACCAAGTGGCGGTGGCGACTTTTGGGCCGAAGGGAACCACTAGTTCTTCACAGGCCAATGAAAGGCTGTTCTCATGTTAAGTTTGCAAGCTGCAGTAAGCGGTGCTCCAGCTGTGAGGTTGACGTACGGAATTCAGGCAGTACGGTATCAGACATCGCACTGCCGCAAGGCATTAAGCTTAAACTGAAAGCACGCACACGCGCACATAGGGGGGCGCTGCTGACCCACCGCCATCAGGCCCCTTGGCATCTTGTCATGCCTTTTACTAGTTGAAAAAGTGAGACGCACGCAAACATGTGGGGGATTATGCCTTGGCATCAGCAGCACTGTTACAACATGCAATGCAGGTCGCAAACAGCTGGCTGCTGAGCAGCTGGCCACCACCAAAGCTGCCCAAGTCATGTCTGTGTCTGTAGCCAAAAGAGGACAATAGCGCAGTGCCTCACAGGCACGTGCTAACGTAGATATTCTATCAGTACACACTGTTCGTAGCACGTGAGACATCTGTCGATCAAATTCATGCCACATGGCACCGCAGGGCTTGCCATGCTATGTGGCACGTAGCGTGCATGCCGCAGCGCTCAAACACAGTGTCATCAGCAGGTTGACCAACACTGACCTGCTGAGCCAGCAGCACAGCAAAAGCAGCAATGCATAGCTCGCTGCTGCCTGTTGGTACACACTCTTGCACATGCAGGAAGGAATGCAGTCCAGACCCAGCTGTGCATGGCATTTCTTTGCAATGCATCTCCAAGGCCGCCCTGCATTGGGACACAGCCACGTCCCAGCATGTGACGCTGATGTCCACAAAACCACCACAGTGCGGTTGCCAGTGCGGTGCTTCGACGTCAGGTCACCCCACCGCAATGCATCGTGCGTGTACAGCACAACATCTATCATGCAGACAGCCGGAATGTGGCTAGCAACACAATGCAATAGCCATCACCACGACCAACCTTGCGTGAGGCCACATTCCTACGTAATACGCAGTACCCCCCCCACACATTTCAAAGACTGGTACGTACAGCTATTCCCTGCTCAGGGTATGGTGTAATGAGGAAGCAGGGCAATGCAGGCTCGCGGTGAAAAATGTGTAAGCGCGCTGCAACGGAGGTACAAGCCAAGAAGCATGCAGGGAGCGGCATGCTGATGGCAGACCTGCACTGCTGCGACATGCACAAGCTTGGCAGCGATTTCAGCATCTGCCACGCTTTGCAACACCTGTCTGGCAACTGCAACAGCTGAACCAGCACGATAGACCCCACCGTGTCCAGCGCAAGCATGATAGACCCCAGCAGCTGCTGAGCTCCAACCTTTTTTTTCAACCTCCGGCAGACACATTTATTGCTGCAAGACCCAACATTAACAAAACCACAGGATGCCCCTCAGGAACCCAAGTGTGAATGGACAAGCTATGTTCAAACAGGTTATTCAGTATGGCCCATGCGCTATCTCCCAGCGCTGCCTAGCAGCACCTGTATGCATGACATAGCTTACCCCAGGACCGCCACAGGTGCTATGCATGCTTCAGATATCAGCAGCACCAACAGGCGCAGCAGCTGCACCAATACACGCGCAATACCATCAACACAGCGCACCGCAATGCTGCGTCAGGCGCCCGCCGCTACTCGGCACTGAATCATTTCAGGCGAGAAGCTGCTAGTGGCAGAGCTTTCAGCGCTTGCATATGCCACAACCCGCGCTCACACACACAGCTGCCGAACGGCAGCAGCAGCACCACATCCCACACAGCACTCACAATGCACACGCACGCGCACATCAAGGCACGTATGCGCCCGCTCATCAGTCGGCAGATGACGTGGCTGCTGAGTAGAACGCCTCGCAGTTGAGCTGCCGCCAGTACTTGCACACGTAGTCGCGCGCCTCGCAGGTGCTGTCCTCAGGACACTCAGCCTGCTTGCAGGCGTTCTTCCAGCAGATCTGACCGCTGCAGCACTGCCCGATGCCGCTGCACCTGCTGCCGGCTGGCTTGCAGCTGTCCCTGGATCGGCAGCGCGGCACCAGGCCGTTGCCCACAATGCAGTCAGCCTTCGGCCCGCAGCACTGCCTGCCTCGCTCATGCCTGCCGCACAGGCCGCCAATCGCGCTGCAGTAGTCGTTCTTCACATCGGCTGGCGTGGCGAACACGCTGGCGCCTGCTGGAATGGCTGCCTGGGCTGCCGCTGATGCTGCGCCTGTTGCTGCTGTTGCGGCTGCGGATCTCCAGCCGGAGGTGTAGCGCGTCACCTGGCAGATGTAGCGGGAAGCTGTCCAGCCGTTGCCAGCTGGCAGGCAGCTGTAGCCTGAGCAGCAGGGGCTGGAGGCATCACAGGGTTGGCACTGTGACATGCACTGGGTGGGCTGTGGGCCGTGAGGGGGCCGAGGAGCAGCAGCAGCAGCAGCAGCGCCAGGAGAGGTTGGTAAGACAGTTGGCAGAACTCGAACGAGGCAGCAAAAACAACAGGCGCACAGTAGAAAGCAAGCTGCTTCCTGCTGAGCCTGACCTATCAACCACACTTCATGCTGCTAACCCAGCATGCACATGTGAAGCGAAAAGGCAGCCACATCACTCTTTGATGGCATGGCTGGCAGACATCACTCTTTGATGGCATGGCTGGCAGACACAAGAGCACATAGCAAACCTGTTAAAAACGCTGCGCTTCAGCCGCATGTTTGACATCGCAAGCAGCCCTACCTTCGGGCAGAAGCCAGAGTTGCAGTCGCCATCCGCCGACCAAGTGTTGCTGCTGAACATGCTGCCTGAGCACAGCGACTTTTGCGTGATCCTGCAGGTTGCGGCCATGGTGCCGCCGCCCGAGCAGCACGCGCCGGAGCAGAACACCCTGGATCTGCAAGCATCAGCTTGGGGAGACCACGTCCCGCCGGCGCTTGTGCAGCTGTCCTGATCAACGTTGCTGTTGCAGCCCCAGTTTCTGTCACAGCAGGAGCCCGTCGCTCGCGTAGGAGGAGACTGCAGAGCGGCAGCAGCAGCAGGATGCAGGACTTCCTGAGTGCCAAGGAGAGAGACCACAGCACACGCACGGCCTGCTGCGGGAGCAGCAGCCAACCCATCACGGCGGTCAACTGGCCAAGGGCACAAGAGAACACGCAGCCAGAGGGCGCAAAGCCGGTGGCCAAAGGAGGACGGGCGAACTTGGCGCAGCTCGGCTCCTCACCACAATCACAGACGCTGTGTCGTTCTTGTCCGCCCCGCCGGGGTGCGTCACGGTGGCCACATTCTGCCATGTGCCGGCAGCACCTCCGACGGCAGTGTAGCGGATTTCCCGCTTCGAAGACAGCGTGCCAAACGTGCAGCGCAGCGTCTGTTGTGCGGCAGGAGTCACTGTGCCTGGAGAGGGGGAGCCGCCGCCGCCGCCGCCGCCGCCACCGTCGCGGACCGCATCGATGAGGTTGCCCAGCGGATTGTTGTTGGTGCTGCGGTCGTTGTTTGCGCTTTGCGCGGGTCTGGGTGCGGGCGCGGGTGCTGCAGTGCGCCGCCTTGCTGCGGTCGTGATGGCGCAGTCACCTGCAGGCGCGCATTTGCAGCAGCACCATCGCAGTGAGCAGAGCGCTGCAGACGAGGTGCATATCATTTCTCATTGTGGAGCCCCGATCATCAGCCGCAGAACGGGTAGCAGCAGTGTGTCGGTCTCCCCGCACAGCAGCAGCAGGCAGGACCGCACGCAGCGCGTCACTCACCGCCCCACGTTGTCAGCAGCTGCGCATTCGTCAGCTGAGGGGGGATGCGGTCTGTGATCACCACATTGTTGAGGGTGCTCAGTTCGGGGTCCACCACGACTGTGAAGGTGAACACGGTGCCCGGGGTGCCGCTCGGCGGCTCTGCCGTCTTGGTGAGGCGCACGGTGCCTTGCGGCGTGACTCCCCTGATCACCTGCGCCAGGGGTTGCACATGCAACGCAGGTTTGAACACAACATGCAGGTTGGAGGATGTACTAGGATGCGCATCACCCCGCAGTACTGCATTCGCTGCTGTCACACTTGCATTACTATTCCTATTCCTATGTCCTATTTGGCGGCTGTGTGCGAGGCCTGAATATGACTGCAGCAGCAGTAACTCCAGCAGCAGTGTGCCTGCAAGCACGTCAGCAATGCACGACGTAACAGCGCACACACCCCTGCAGCCGGCCGCTTACCGTTGTGTTGGCCCTGCTGATCTTCTTACACGTGGGGTCCTGTCTCGGGGCGGTGGCGGAGTTGGCGCAGGTGAGCACTGCCCTGTTGACGAGCCTCTGCCTCAGGTTCGGCTTCCCAATGAAGTTCTTGCCATCCGCGAGGACCTCCACCGTGATCGTCTTGGTCTCCCTGGACATCATGGCCCCCAGGGAGCAGCGCATGGTGCGCGAGTCCGCGCCAGCAAACGAACACACTGCAGCAGCAGCAGCAGCAGCAGCAGCAGCAGCATCATGACAACAGCACGTTGGAAACAGCACGTGCACACACAGAGAGCTGCGCTGGCGAACGTGCACGCCCATCAGGCAAAGAAGCAGGCAGCATAACAGTCGTGGGTCAGCAGGCCACGCCGCGCCACCGTCTGTGCGGCAGACAGCTGTACCATTTCATGGCGTGCCACCATCTCGGCCACCTGCTGCAGCTGCACCTGTTGTCCGACTGAGCTCGCCTCACATCGAATGCATCACGCGGCGCCACAGCCGGCTCATGAGAGGTTGTATTTCATGGCCTGCCACCTCTCAGCCAACTGCTGCAGCTGCACCTATTTTACATCGACCTCGCCCCAGATCAGTTGCACAGCACGTCGCCGCAGCCGGCTTTTTAAAACTTTTCACTATGTCTCAGCCGCCATCTCTGCGGTGTCGGCGCCAGCATCGTGCAGCACCACAGTCAGTGGCGGGCATCGGCCAGTGCTTCTGCAGCTCACCATTGGTGCCAACGCTGGGGTCGATCCAATAGTTGCTGGTGGGTGCCACGCCGACCGGGAAGTTGTCGGACACGATCACATTGAAGGCTGTGCCTGCATTCCCGAGCTCAAGACTCCCCAGGTTGTTCACGGTGAACGTGTAGTTGAACAGCGACTGCTCCTTGACCTGTGCTCTGCTGACGGCCTTTGTGAGCCGGACGTCCGGCACTGACTGCGGGGGGGCGGTGGCCTGCAGGGTTCAGTCATATTGAAACACACAGAATGTAACACACAACCTGCTTGAGGAGTGCAGAAACGGACTTCAAGATCTGTGGAAAGGGAGATGGATAGTGGCTAGCAGCAGGGATGCAGCAGCCTGCAGGGGTGGCAAACCCTTAACGCTCAACCCTGAAGGGATGCAGCAGCCTGCAGGGGTGGCAAACCCTAAACGCTCAACCCTAAAGGGATGCAGCAGCCTGCAGGGGTGGCAAACCCTAAACGCTCAACCCTAAAGGGATGCAGCAGCCTGCAGGGGTGGCAAACCCTAAACGCTCAACCCTAAAGGGATGCAGCAGCCTGCAGGGGTGGCAAACCCTAAACGCTCAACCCTAAAGGGATGCAGCAGCCTGCAGGGGTGGCAAACCGTTAACGCTCAACCTTAAAGGGATGCAGCAGCCTGCAGGGGTGGAAACACAGACGTTCGCATGCAGACACACAGAATCCAGAGCCACCGCTGCAACCTGACATGCATTAGCAAAGGGCTGTTGCACTAAGGGGTTCCTGGCAGGGGACGCCATCCACGGCTAAAATGGCGTCATGCCGGCATATGCCAACAGCAACAGCAGCACTTTGCAAGCAGTTTCTATGGCCGCACTGTGCAGCAGCGCACCCTACTTACGCAGCAGAGCAGCTTGATGACAGCTGTGTTGGATGTGTCGTCCAGCACTCTGTTGGCGTTCTTGGGGTTCAACACCTGGCTCGCACCGCAACCATTCTTGTTCACCCACGAGGCACACGTCTCAAGGTCGGGTGCCACGATCGTGACGTCAGCGCTGTCAGTGACGGTGGAGTCAGGAGAGCGCAGCTCCACTCTGTTGGTGAATGTGCCTGCCCTGCTGCCCCTGGCGGTCAGGATCAGGGTCTTGGGGAAGGGCGACGCCAAAGTGCACCTCAGCAGCTGAGCAGCTACAGTACAGCCTGCACAACGCAGCAGCAGCAGCACCCAACGTGACGGAACACTGTTGATGAGAAGGCAAGACAGAACTGAAAGCAAAGCTGGACAACGCGAAATGGGCCTCAATAGGCGCAACACCCACGTACTGACACCCTGCACGGAGGGTGCTATGATGTGTGTGCCAGCAGCCTGCCAGCAGTGTGCGCGCCGTCATCGTTTCTCCGCATCGGGTGGCCGCAGCAGTTGGCCGATGCATTTGCAGCGCACCTGTGGTGGGGCTGACCCGTACGAAGGTTATGCCAGTGGATGCGTCGATGGCGTCTGTCAGCACCATGCTCTGAACGCTGCCAAACGTCACTCTGGCTGTGAGGGTGAAGGTGAACTCCTTGTTGGCCTCGATTGCCTGGCTGGGGCCCTTCTTTTCCACGTCGATGACGCTGGGGGTGGGGATAGGACCAGTCTGCAGAAAGGAAGCAGCAGGGACAACAGCAGCACCAGCCACACGTTGGCCGCAGCGTTGCGCCCGTATGTGCAGCAGCGCATGCCGTCAAGCGTGCAGCTATGTCATACTACACCACGGTACGGCTGAGGAAAATGATCAAAGTCATTCTTACTGCACCACCGACGCTGGTTCACACAAACAGCTTCGAGCGCTGCTGATGGCAGGAAGCATAACACGCAGCATGCTGGCAAGGTTGGTGCTAAGGCAGACACGCACTTCCAGTTCAGCGAACGCTGGCAGCGTGCTGCGCAGGACGAGGGCAGCAAGCACGCACCGCAGGCAGCAGAGCAGCTGCATGCCTGATGCACCCGCACGCACAGGCAACTGCTCAGCTTTGACCCTGCAGCGCAGCCGACAGAGCCATGCGACCACACACCTCGACGACCGTGACTGGCGCGGTGGCTGTCTCGTTGGCGACGCCAGGCATTGTTGTGAGCACGGTGGCGCTGTTCTGGAAGGTGCCCGTGGTGTTGGAGGTGACGCTGAACCGCACCAGCTGCTCGTCGCCCGGCCCGATGGGTTCGTTCCATGTGCAGGTGACCTTCTGCTCCGTGTTCTGCACACAGTCTGCAGACACAAAGCAGCAGCAGCAGCAGCAGCAGCAGGCATGTGTTTTGTTCCGCCAATTGCCAGCCGTCCTGAGTTGCCAGATGAGGACATGCGATGCTGCTCAGGGGTGGCGGCAGCTGCAGCTACGGCCGCCATCACACTTGATCAAGTGTGGGTGACACTCATGAGCGACATGGACAGCACAGCTGCTGCCTGCGCCACGTTCCAGCCCGCTGACGCCTACAGCGGTCCTTTCACAGACCCGGCTCCCCACTTACTTGCCGGCAAGGGTGCCACAAACTTGAGGTTTGGCGACTGCAGCTCATCCACCAGGATCAGCGGGTTCACCGGCTCCTGTCCCGCAACACCAACGGTGATCGTAAAGGGGAAGGCCTGGCCGGCCTGCACATCCAGGCCGGGGCCCAGCTTGGTGATCTTCAACCTCGGCACGGCCACGGTGACGGCGGCTGTGTCATCCACACTGATGGTTTGACCGTTGATGACAGCCGTCATGTTGGCTGTGTTGACCAGGTTGCTGGCGGCGCTCGCGCCGGCAACGACGGGCACGGTCACATCCACTGTGTCGCCGCCTGCCCAGGGCACGGCAGCTCCCAGGTCGCAGACAAATTCAGGACTGGACCCAGGGGTTGTCACGCAGTCTGCGGTCAAGTGCAGAGACAGAACGGGACAAGACGTGAAAGGTGCAACCCACACTTGTGTGTGCATACGGTCATGGAAGCACATCATGAGGCCTTGTCAGCACGTGCATGTACACAATAGCTGCGAGGGCTGCAGCGCACACCTAGGCGACGATGTTTCACTTCTTCGCTATACGGAGACCGGGCACGGTCGGCAGGCACTGAATGACTAGCAGGCCTGCCGACACATCGCTTTATAACAAGAGCAGCGTGACACCCGGAATCATGGCTTTGCAGTCGACACCAACTTGCAGTCGCACACTCACTTCCTGACAGCGAGCCAGCAGCAGCGTTGCGAGCCGTCCATGTGGCCGTGCCGTTGGGCAGCAGCCCCGCAGGCAGGTCGTCCGCAATGCGGGCCGCTGTGAAGGGCCCGACAGCATCAAACCTGGCGGCGATGGTGAACACAAAGGCCTGGCCCACAGCCACTGGTGTCGTGGGTCCGGACTTGACGATGTTGATCAGCTGCACGGCAACACCAGCAGCAGTGGCGGCGGTCGCAGCAGCAAAGGTAAGGCCTGCATTCACACTGCGGACGCTTATGCATGCCACAGGTACAGAAGTTTAGATGCGCGCCCTTGCAGCAGCAGCAACGCCAAGCTGGAGCTCAAAAAACACGAGCATACAGTAACCATAACACGCTCCATCCACGAAGGCAGTGTGAGGCTCACCGAGTTGGGTAGGGGAATCAGATCAGCAGACACGCCTGCTGTTGCGTTCGCCGAGCGGTTCAGGTCGTCCCTCACAGTCGCCCTGTTGACCAGCTGCTGCAGGACAGCGGTGGCAACGCTGGGCACGAGCACCCTAATCCTGTCGCCCCTTGCCCATGTGACGGTTGCCCCAAGGTCACACGTGTAACCGGCATCACCGGTGGAGCCAGTCCTGTTGGTCGCGGTGCACCCTGCAAGCAGAGATTCACCGCACGCAGATGAGAACAGCAGCATTGAACAAACTTTGGCTGGCTGTTTATCAGGGTACAGGTTTGTAGGATGTAAGATGCTTAGCGACGTCACAATTGAGCCCATAAATGAACCAAGCAGGTGCTGCCAGCGGACATGCAGTGCGGTTGGTACACAGCAGGCAAGCCAGCAGAGGCTAATGGCTACCTGCAACATGCACATGGATATACCGCAGATCTAGCATGCAGATGATGCTCAACAAGATTCACCACACACACCCACCTCCGCCTGGCACGTTGTTGGATGATGTTGCTGTCCAGGTGGCACCGCCGGTCGGCCACAACCCTGCCGGCATCTCGTCGACGATTCTCACGCCCTTGGCTGAGGCAAGGAAGACAACGTTGACCTCAAACTGGAACGGCACACCCTGGGTCACCCTCGCAGGACCAGTCTTGGTGATGCTGAAGGGCGCCTGCAAAAAAAGGAGCAAATCCGCGGCAGCAGGAGAGTACTCACAGCAGTGTTCGGCTGAAGTGCAGGTGTTTGAAGGTTAGGCCAGCACACAGCAGCAGCAGCAGCAGCAGCTCGGCCATGTCCGCAAGTCTGTGGACGAGAGGCTTGACACAATCAGCTGAGCACGCCAGCCCGGCAGCATGTGGTAGCGGGGTGATTGCAGCGACCACAAACAACAACTGGTAGATTATGTGCTGCAATGTCGAAGCATCGATGCAGCAGTCACACAAGCTTCGCTCAGCCTACCAATGGGTCTGCATTGATGTTGACAGGGTACGTGTCGTTGGTCGTGCGGTTTTGGTTGTCGGTGATGACGGCGGTGTTGATGGCGTTGGTGGCGGCAGCCAGGCCAGCAGTGGCAGGCACGGTGATCTCCACCGTCTCCCCCGCGTTCCAAATGGTGCTTGCGCCCAGATCGCACGAGATTGTGGCCGGCGCGGCCGCCGCATTTGTCACGCACGCTGCACATTGCAGACGGCGAGTGGCACAGCAATCATGGCAGAGCTGGAGTGCTGCACCGCACTTTCTTTGGAGGCAAGCCGCGAGCCACGGCCCAACAGCAGGCAGGAGATCGCAGGACATGGGCCGTCATCGGCTCCCTGCCAGAACTGCGATGTGTTGTGGAGCAGCAGACCAGCGGTCACAGGCCGTGCTGTGAAGACGCTGGATCAGCTGTGTGGAGTGGATGACTCACCAGAGGTGGTGTTGGTCCTGCGTGAGAACCAGGTGGCGGGTGTGGGGCCTGGCGATACAGCGGCGGGCAGCACATCCGTCACCTTCACGCCCGTTGCCTGACCCAGAAAGACGACGACGATGCTGTAGCTGAATGCCTGCCCCGCCAGCACCGGCTGCGCCGGGCCGTTCTTGGTGATCGTGAACGGCAGCTGCAGGGCAGCAGAGCAGGTAGGACAGCAGACAGCGTGGGTGGGGGTTGCGACGAAAGCGGGTGCAGCTCAGGCGAACCATGCCTGGCAGCGAGCACCTCGCACAGCAGCAGCAGCAGCAGCAGTTGGCAGGGCGCCAACTTCTGCATCTGACAGCATGGGAGACAGTATGAAAAGCATGCAGTGTCACTGAGCTGGGGTCGCAAAGCGACAATGGATGACTAATAACGCAGCAGCAGCAGCTGCTGCTGCGGCGGAGGCAACTACATGACCAGCTGTTGCAGCGGGCTCTTTCTGTCCTGCAGTGCCACCCAGCCGGCTACAAGTCGCAGCAGTGCACGCACGCAGCAGGCTCATGCAGCACTACTCACCCCAACAGGAACAGGGATGACCGCGACAGGGTGGTCATCTTGTGCGGTGCGGTTCCTGTCGTCCGTTGCCACCGCCACGTTCATGATGCTGCCCGCCGCAGTTGAGCCCGCGATGACTGGCACCATGATCTCAACCCTGTCGGCCGCAGCCCAAGTGTAGTTCGCCCCGAGGCTGCAGGTGACACGAGTGCGTGGATTGGTGGGGCTGCCACCAGGCGCCACGCTCGCTGTGCAGTCTGCATGACAGCAGCAGCAGCAGTAGCAGCAGTAGCAGCAGCAAGTGGACAGTCAGGCACGCCATCAGATGTGACGCTGCTGCTGCCAAGGGCGTCGTACCCCTGGCTGCCAGCAGCTGTGCGCGGGAAACCGCTGTAATTGGTGTAAATCTGAGCCCCTGATCAACTGGCAGACATCACACTGCTAGAAGTCACACTAGAAATGACACTGCACAGGCTCGTACCGTCCAAGATGCTCATACCGCCTAAGCTGGTGACTGCACCCGCGTGTAACTACGCTCTCTCTGATGGACCCAGGCTGCGGCAAATGGCTTGCAGGCTGAGCATGAACGTCACATGTTACACGGATCTAAATCGTCCGCATTGAGCGGGGTTCAGGTGTGTGTGTGTGTGTGTGTGTGTGTGTGTGTGTGTGTGTGTGTGTGTGTGTGTGTGTGTGTGTGTGTGTGTGTGTGTGTGTGTGTGTGTGTGTGTGTCTCTGTGTGTCTCTGTGTGTGTCTCTGTGTGTGTCTCTGTGTGTGTCTCTGTGTGTGTCTCTGTGTGTGTCTCTGTCTCTCTCTGTCTCTCTCTGTCTCTCTGTCTCTCTGTGTCTGTGTCTGTGTCTCTCTGTGTCTGTGTCTCTGTGTCTGTGTCTCTGTGTGTCTCTGTGTGTCTCTCTGTGTCTGTGTCTGTCTCTGTGTCTGTCTCTGTGTCTGTGTCTGTGTGTGTCTCTGTCTCTGTGTGTGTCTCTGTCTCTGTCTCTGTCTGTCTGTGTCTCTGTCTCTGTCTCTGTCTGTGTCTCTGTGTGTGTGTGTCTGTGTGTGTGTCTGTGTGTGTGTGTGTCTGTGTGTGTGTGTGTCTGCGTGCGCGTGCGCGTGCGTGTGCGTGTGTGTGTGTGTGTGTGTGTGTGCTTGTAAGCTTGAGCACAGCAGCAGGCAGAATGTGGTGCTGGGACGTCACCCACAAAATTCGCTTGAGAAACATCAGTCATTAGGTTCAACGCACCTCCACTGGGGTTCTGCGCGTTGACAGTGACCGACGTCCAGCTGCCCGGCCTGCTGGTTGGAGTTATCTGGAGCGGCAGATCGTCCACCACCACCACGCCCCGTGCGGCGCCGAAGAATGTGACGATTATGTTGTAGTCAAACACCTCCCCGGCCAATACCGTGGACGGGCCGGTTTTGATGACAGTGAAAGGAGGCTGCAGCACGATGACAAGCGCCAGCATCGACAGCAGCAGAAGCAGCAGCAGCAGATGCACAAGGTCACTGGCGGCAAGCGGCAGCTGAATGACAAGACAGGCTGCAGCCAAACACAACGCAAACCAGCCACGACAGCAATGGCAGCATGTCTAGCCAGTGCTGTGATTGCAGCGCAGGAGGATGCAGCACTGCCAGTTATTGCACATGCATGTAGAGGACACTCTGACACACAGATGTTATCAATCACAGGAACAACAACGCGCATGCACTGCGGCACTGCCCAGGTCAGTAACCACAGCAACAACTTGCATTGTGGCATGCACGCAGAAGTGTTGAGTTACATGCAGGTGCATGTGATCAGCTGTGTCGAGCCGTCCGCCCGCCTCACCCCTGCGGGATTTGATGGTACGACGGTGACGGGCGCCTCAGGCGTGACCATCCTGATGTCGTCCCTGACCACCGCCATGTTCACCAAGACCCCTTGCGCTGACGCGCTGGCCGCAACAGGCACGGTCACCTCCACCCTGTCACCAGCGCCCCAGCCAGGGCCGAGGCTGCAGCTGAAGCTGTTGCCGCTGGTGGTGCAGGATCCTGTCAAAATGACAAAAGTGACAACAAAGTAACAATGTCGGTTGTGGCACCACCAGATCAGGACGTACTTCAATGAGACCATTGTCCACATGCACGGGTGCATGGTGCGAGATCAACACCTACTACAAGGCACAGCAGTATCGTCTAAAGCAGGCGCGGCTGTGCACAGTGCAGGTAGTAGATCGTATGATGTTATTGCTGTCCCAGGGTGTAGGGTTCCTAAGCCTGTGCGGAGCCAATCTTACAGCAGCTGAGCACGCGTACCTCCTGTCAGAGTAGATGCATTGGAGAATGTTGCATTGAAAGTTGCAGGGGCACTGGTGGCCTGCAGCCCTGCTGGCAGCGTGTCTGTGACAGTTACTGAGCCGTTCGGCTGGCAGGCAAACAGCACTGCAATCTTGAATTGAAAGCCGGAGCCAGCCTGCACTGTGACTGGGCCAGTCTTGGTAGCGGTGAAGCAGCTTTGAAGAGTGGTCTGAGCAAAAGCAAAGTGCGGCGCAGTGTTTGGCAGAGGAGGCGGCTGAGTTGGCGACGGCGCCGAAGGGGCCACAATGCGGCAAGCAGCGCAGCAGCCTGATGTACTGCTCTAGATATGTGACCCACGCTTTACTGGCTTCATTATGCTGCCAAACATGCAAGAGGCATGCTGGCAGGCAGGACGCATCATGTGGTGGTTTGGGAAGCCGTCACAAAACGGAAGGTTGCGGCAACGCAGAAGGCTGTGCCAAGCACCACAACTAAAGACAAGACCTGCAGCCTGCTACTCTGCTGAGACAGCAGCTCACATTACAGCACAAGGAGTCACTCGGAGGGGTTGCCATGGCATTGGCAGGGTTGAAGGCGCTGTTGCCTGAGCAGCTCCACTGCTGTGCTGTTGGCGAGCTCAGATTTCTGTCTGAGCAAGTGGGCTGTACAGCAGCAGCAGCAGCAGCAGCATGGTGGGTCAGAGGTCGCGTTGCCAAAAATAGCAATGATGCTGTACCTTGCCTGCCATTGCCGCAATCAGCAGGAAGCGAGCTGCCGCAAGCACCACACAGCATTGCTCTGTTGAATTGCTCTAAGCTGCACTTGTCTCACCAACGTAGCCAACGACAAAAATGTGGGTTTGCCGGCCAACGCAACAGTTGGCGCTGCAGCATGCCCACAGCCGCCCAAGTCGGCAACCAATGCATCTACACCCGGCTCACCATGCAGCAGACGCTGTCGCCAGCAGGGCCAACCGCAACGGCAGAGCTATTGAACGCCATGGTGGGCCTGGAGCAGTTGTACCGCTGCACTCCAGGCGTCGCCGGCAGCGCGTCTGCGCAGGTGCCCTGCGCGAGCGTGTAGTTCGCCACACACGTGACGGTCTCAGAGTTCTGCAGGATCACCCTGGCGCCTGAGCTGACGAGCGTCGACGTGTCTCCTGTGATGGCGTAGCACGCCCAGCCCTCGAACCGAATGCCCGGCGGCGCCACCTGCGTCAGGTTGTAGGGGCCCGGCGGCACGCTGCCGTCCACGCCGCACAGCCCGGGCCCCGGCGACACGATGCTCACGCCGTCGGTGCCGAGGACGGGCGAGGGCGATTTGACGCAGTCCACCAGGACGCCGACCGCTGTCAGGCTGGGCGCGGGCCCAGTGTAGGCCGGCGGCAAGGTGCTGATCAGGCCCAGCTTCGGCAGCGGCGCGGGGTTGCCGCCGAGCACGTACACGGCGACGCACGTGACGACGTCGCCGCTGTTGAGGGCCACGCGCGTGCCGCCGGGCACGTTGACGGGCGCCGGCGCGTCGTCACTGATCTCATAGCAGTCCCAGCCGTCAAACTCCGTGCCTGGCGGCGCGACCTGGGTCAACGTGTAGTTGCCGGCCGGCACGACGCCGTCGGCGCCGCAGAAGCCCGGCCCGGGGGCCTCGATAACGACGCCGTCCTGGTCCAGGATGGCGGCGGGGGCCTCCACGCAGGAGCCGTTGCTGTCGCTGGCGGCGCTGAGGTTGGCGGAGGGTCCGTCGTAGGCCGCCGGGAACTCGCAGATCAGCGCCAGCTTGGCCTGCGGCCCAGGGATGGGGCCGGGGCTGGGCGGAGGGCTGGGGCTGGGGGAGGGCAGGGCGCTGTGCTTGCAACACACAACAAGCCGGCAGCAAGCAGTGAGGCGCGCGGCGCGGCCTGAGGGGCGTGTCGTGGGCTCGCCTCCAGACTCATGCATGAGCTGGCACTGCAACCTGGCGTACGGCCTGGCGAAGCGTGTGCAAGTGAGTTATGCGGATGCGGCCAGATCCATACCGCTCAACCACATGCAGATGTAAGACAGCAGCAGCAGCAGCAGCAGCAGCAGCAGCAGGCAGCAGCAGCCAAGTACTCCTTACCCTGGCGATGGGCTTGGGGCCAAGCTGTAAATTGCCACGCAGGTGACAGAGGTGGCGCCGATCAAAGTGACGTTAGCAGAGGGTGCCAGTGGCACAGCATTGCCGGTGGTGATGTCATAGCACCTCCAGTTCACAAAGGTGGTGCCTGAGGGGGCTGCTTGCGTCAAGGAATACACCCCCTGGTCGACGAAGCCGTTCCCGCCACACAGCCCGGGACCGGGCTGCAGGATGGTGACGCTCTGGCTGAGACGCGGCGACGGGGCCTTGTCACAGCTGTTGCTGGTGCTTCTGGCGGTGAGGTTTGCGGTGGGGCCGGTGTAGCCTGCAGGGAAGTCGCTGATCAGCGCGAGCTTGGGCCTCAGGTTGTAGATTGCCACGCAGGTGATCACGGCAGACGCCTGGAGCGTCACCGAATCAACGTCCTGGCTGGGCGGGCCGCCGGCGACGACGTCATAACAGTCCCAGCGGTCAAACTCAGCGCCTGGCGGGGCGACTTCGATGAGGCTGTAGCTCCCAGGCGGCACGGAGCCGTCCGTGTTGCACAGGCCCGGCCCCGGCGCTGCGACGGTCACGCCTGCTTGGCCCCGGCGGGGCGATGGAGCCTTGACACAGACCACCAGGTTGCCTGAGGGGGTCACGGCGCTCAGGTTGGCCGTGGGGCCGGTGTAGGTTGGCGGAAACTGGCTGATCAGCGCAAGCTTGGGGTTGTTTGGTGCGGGGCTGGGAGATAGCGTTGGCGATGGCGACGGTCAGGGGGATGCAGAGCACAACAGCAGCAAGGAGGTGATGAGTTGATTCAGGAAGCAGAAGAAGGCGCGTGCGGGGTGGGTGCGCCTGCAGCTGTTCAGCACAGGATCCAATCCACACCTCGACAGTGCATGTCCTGCAAAGCAACCCCCACGCCAGCACGCAGCAATGCGCGGCAGGAGCAGCAGTGGCCCTGTGCTCACCTGACTGGTGAAGGCACCCCATACACCGCCACGCACGTCACAGACTCGGACCCCGACAGCACCACACTTGTACGGCTCTGGAGTAGTTCGGCAACACCGGATGTGATGTTGTAGCACTCCCAGCGCAGGAACGTAGTGCCTCCGGGGGCGAGCTGAGCGAGCTCGTAGCTGCCAGGCTGCATGCGGCCGTCGCCATTGCACCAGCCAGGGCCCGGCTGCAGCACCGTCACGCCGCTCTCGTTGAGGCGGGGAGACGGCACTTTCGAGCAGGTGCCTGCAGGGCTGATTGCTGTCAGCGTTGCGGTGCTGCCGGTGTAGCTGTCTGGGAACTGGCTGATCAGCGCCAGCTTGGGCTGCGTGTTCAGCACGTAGACGGCCACGCACGTCACGGCGTCAGTGCGCGCGAGTGTGATGTCGTTCACGTCTTGTGGGTTGGATGCAGTGCCCGAGCTGATGTCGTAGCAGTCCCAGCGGTCGAAATCAGTGCCCGGCGGGGCCGACTCCGACAGCCTGTAGACGCCCGGCGGCACTGCGCCGTCTCCGTTGCCGCAGTTGCCGGGTCCCGGCTGCGTCACCGTCACTCCGTCCACGCCCAGCTGCGGCGAGAACAGCTTGATGCACACCGCGCTGATTGCGGGGGCGCGGGCGCTGAGGTTGGCGCTGGGCCCCGTGTAGCCAGTCGGGAACTGGCTGATCAGCGCCAGCTTGGGCGCAGGCAGCAGGCTGAACACAGCCACACACGTAACCGAGGTGTTCCCGCCCAGAGTGAGCCTGAAGTCGGCCCCGATTGCCAGTGGCGGGCCCTGCGTCCCTGAGGTGATGTCGTAACACTCCCAACGGACAAACTCCGTGCCAGCTGGCGCAGTGCCTTCGTCCAGCTGGTAAGTGCCCGGCACCACAAAGCCCGTGTTGTTTTGGCCTGGGCACTGACCTGGGCCAGGCTGCAGCACTGTGACGCCGCTGACGTTCAAGCGGGCGGAGGGCTGCTTGATGCAGCTCTCCAAGTCGCCTGCCTCGTCCGCGCGCAGGTTGGCTGTCGGGCCGCTGTAGTTGGCAGGGAACGAGCTGATCAGCGCGAGCTTGGACCTCAATTGCTGCAGGCAGTTGTGACATGTTACACATCACAGAAGTTGATGTGTGCCGTGCGCGGCTGACTGCAAGCAAATGCAGCGCTGCTTATGCTTGCGTGTTGTGCCTGAGCTGAAACAGTTGAACTACATCAGGCACTGTCCAAACAGCAGCATGACACAATTGCTGAGCTGCAAACATCAGGTTGCACAGCTGCTGCTGTTGCGATTTGCCCAGCTGCTCTACTGCCAGCCTCACATCACCCCTGCTGCTGTGTTCACCAGATGCATGCATGCATGCCGCTACTTGCTGTCATACGCACTGCTGCTCATTGCACAGCACTGCGCTGCTTTGAAGTATGCGGCATAAAACGTCGCTGCAACAAGAAGACGTCTGCTTTCGGCTGCTGTCAGGTGGCAATGCCCGTGCCTGGTAGCTGTGGTTTGCCATGCACGGCAGGCGCTGCACAGCATCCCAAACATGCCGCTACTTACTGTGCAGCAATCCTCTGTTGACAGTCGAATGCTGACGGACACATTGTTGAACACCCAGTTGGGTGGGCAAACATACTGCTGTGGCCCCGACAACGTCAAATTGGTGTCTTGGCACGTTGGCACTTGCTGCATGGTGCAGGCAGCAGGCCATCACCGCAAGCAGCAGACGCATGCAGAACAGCAGCTTGCACAGATTCTGTAGCGTATGCATGGCATTACACAAGCACCAAGCGATAAGCTCAGGTGCAAACACTTGCACCACCAGCAGCAGCAGCAGCAGCCACGCTGATAGGACTGCAGCATGCACTACAATGTGCAGCTGCTACTGTTGTCTTCAGGCGATCACACATACACAATTGAAAAGCAATGGTCTGCAGCTGTTGTGACTACTATTCATAGTGACTCGCACCTCTCCACGCAATGTGCACTGGTACAGTGGCTTCGTCCGATTGCAGGGTTTGCCAGTACCCGGAAAGGTCGGGTCTGGCAGGACGGGATACCACAATGCGAGCGACCCATTGGCATACCTCGCGCCCTGCTGAGGATTGTAGTAAAACTGCACCACAAATAACAGTGACAAAGTACCCACACACTCAGATAAAGGCGTCATGAACAGGCTCGGTTGATCTGCAGAGAAACACAAGGCGATTAAGGAGCGCCAGTCAAAGCAGCAACAGGACGTCAAGTGGAGGGTTACAGGCAGACCCCTGCAGAGGCTGTACCGGAACTGCTTGAGCACCGCCATTCGACCAGCATAAATCCAACAACACCAAGAGCAGCATCGAAACCAGTGGGCATCGTACACTAATAATGCGTGCAAGCATGCGTTCAAGGTGCTGGGTTTTGCTGGCATCACTCCAACACTACTCACCCCGTTCACGGGGTCACCTGGCCCTGTGTCGCAGCAGCTGTCTGGTTGTGGTGACTCCTTCGCATTGTCCACCAAGTAGTTGTACCCCGGCCCAAAACAAGGCCCGTCTGAACATGTTGCAATCTTGAGCCATTCCGTGGTGTACTCCGTATTGACATATGAAGGCTGCCCAATCGTGCAGCAAGCTGCATCAATGGACTGCAGACACAGCCGCAAGCACAGAAGATGCCATTAGTACACGGCAGCAGCAGGGTATGACAACAACTGGCAACACCTTGGGTGGCCGGTGTACCAGGTGACTTGATGAATGCGTGCGCATGTGCATGAGCGCGACACGCTATGTATGTGCACTTGAGCAGGGCTCCGCCTGTCCCCAATCAACCACTGACATGTGCCCTCGACTGTGCTTTTGCGCATGCCTGCCTGCCTGCATGACACTGCGCGTCATGCTGCTGCTGCTGTTGCTGCTGCTATGGCGGCGGCTCTGCAGCTGCTGCTGCTGCAGATGCGGCTGCAGCCACCGTGCTGCTGCTGTTGTCTCCAACATTGCTGCCTGCGGCACCCACTGCCTGCCGTGACCGGCTGCTGCCGCTGTTGCTGTTGCAGCTGCTATGGCGGCTGCTGCTGCTGCTGCTGATATGCCTGCTGCTGTTGATGCGGCTGCAACAACGTGCTGCTGCTGTTGTCTGCGACATTGCTGCCCGCAGCACCCACTGCCTGCCGTGACCGGCTGCTGCCGCTGGTGCTGTTGCAGCTGCTAAGGCTGCTGTTGCAGCTGCTAAGGCTGCTGCTGCAGCTGCTGCTGCTGCTGCAGCTGCTGCTGCTGCTGATGCGGGCACAGGGCAGCTTCCATGAATGCCACTGCTGTTGCTGGGCTGCTCCTTCTGCAGCAGAGTAACGCTGACTTGCTGCTGCCGCAAACTGCGCCACTGCCTTCCGCCGACGCTGCCCTGTTGCTGCTCCTGCTGTCTGCAGCGCAGCTGTGCAGTGATGGCCTGTGTGGCTCTCGACATCAGCTGACCGCTCACCGTGGGAGCCAAGTACAGCAGACACAGTCCTAAGAGTAGCAGCGCAGTTGGCTGCTGATTTGTGCCCATTGAACCCTGCAATCCAGGCAATCCAGGCAATCAACCATAGGTGACATGTGTGGCAACAGCGAGGCCAAACGCGAGGCACAGCAGCACGCACAACTCAATTGCAAGTGTTTGACAGCAGGCTCGCTGTGTTCGCGTCATGCAGCTGCTGCTGTGCAGTTCTGCGGCCCAGCAGTGCTGTGGATGATGTCACCAGCAGGGCGGTGCTCTTGCTGGGATGATGTGTTACCTTGGGACACCAGCTGATGATGGTTTAAGCAAGTACCATGCCCAGCGTATGTCCTGAAGCAGCAAGATACAGCTTTGCCAGGTAAGCATGGCTGCGCAAAAAGCTGGTGGGTGCTGCCGCTGCTGTTCCTGCGCAGCTTCCCCTGCAGCTGCTGGGTAGTGTGCAGCTGTCGGCTGCCCGTATCCCAGCTGTGGGGCCCACACGTGGATTTTTGTTAATCGTTCTCCACATAGCTCCGCTATAGCTGTCTCTGTTGGGTTGCTGCTGGCTGCACCACATCGGCGAACTCTGAGCATGCGTGACCAGTTGCTACAAGTGCTGGTTGCTGCCTGTCCTTTTGGTCACCTAGATTAAAACCATTCATCAGACATAGCCCTCTCGTGCCTGCCTGTGATCAGTAACTGTGCTTTATTCTTCGCTCCCGGCGCTGGCTGTGGGTGATAAGCGTTGCTTCGCAATGTTTTTGACAGGACAATATTATGCTCAGCGGTAACGTGGAGATTACATTACTGATCTACGGCGTTTGCGTCGAGTCCGGACCTTGCAAGCCTTACATGCACGTACTGGCACAGGCGAAATGTTCAACTCCGCAACATCACCACATTGTCACAACACCTGTGAAGTGTCTACTGGAACCAGAGCTTTGCTGCGAGTCTCGTCTCATGACGAGTCCTGCCCCAACGCGATGCAGTCGTCATGCACGGTTTTCCAAAAGGACATTTCGCCCTTATTCATACAGAAAAACCATCATAAATTATAATATCGGCATGTTTTAAGCACTTTAGTTTGCGCTGCGTTGTAGAAGCATTTATACGGACTGATCTGCGAACGACACGGTGGCAGCAGTGACAGCCGGTGCTGCTTACACAGCACTATTTTATAAGTTCATGTATGTCTAATTTACCAGGCGACCAGACGGCCGTCGCACTCATGCCAACCATCCATGTCCTGCTCATTAGAAACATTATAATGTCGTTACACCGTTCGCTAGCCTGCAAGAGTCCAAAGTCGGTTAAAGGGGGAATAAGGTATATCACGACAGGGCGCTTTCATGCCTAGTACCGGCAGAGCAGGCAACGAACGTTGATGCAGGGCATGTTGCTGTGTAACTGCAGCTCTACAGTGCCGCAGACGCGCATCCCCACTCATCTCGACGAACAGCGACCACCATCACTTCGGAGTCATAACACAAAACAGAAACGCTGGCTCAAGTGTTGCATTGCTAGCTAGTGGTGCATAATCAAGTCATCCATACTTTGAAGCCCTCCCTGCCAGCAGCTGTGCAGCTGCAGGCAAACAATGCAACGCAAACAACAGAGCAAGCTAGGCTTGTGAAATTCTTCTTATTGCCGCTTGCAGGCAGAGCATCGCTCACATCGCTGCGATGTGAGGTGTCACTGCCCAGCACGCCAGGCAAAACAGCAGCCACATACCGGTGTGTCAGCCCGGCCACGATGGCCATGTCGGCCTCCAGAATAAACACCATGATACGATTAGGCTATAGATCACAGCCTTGAATGCTGGCAACGCACCATTCTCTGGTACCGATACACCGTTTGTCACTGTGGCCAGGTCTCAGCAAAGGCCGGTACTGGTGTACGCGAAAAGGTGTATCTTGGCCAAAAACGCCCCCTGGACAACCGGTGAAAGGGGGCATACGGTGTATCGGCAGACGGTGCAACGACAAAGTTTCGTAGTAACACGTGATGAATAAACAAAACTCCTGTTTTTCAGATTGCGTATCAGTTCTGCATTTTGAAGATCGATTTAGAAATGCTTATGCACCTCTGACTTTCACCGTCGCCCAGATTCGGGCGGGCGTTTGCTGCGCGTTCGATGCATGTTGCACTGCAACGATTACAGTTTATACAATCAAAATCTGTGTCGGAAGGGTCAGGAGTGTTGTTGTCACATGCGGTTCAGCCCCACCACCTTGGCCAGGCCAAAGTTGGCTTCCTGCGCCTGTGCTGCCAAGCCCCCCACGTGTGGCCCCTCCCCCTACAGGAGCAGCCAGCGAGGGGTTGTTGGCCAAGCTACGCACGATACTAGCCTTAAGTACATATAAACCATCGTTTTTGACGCTACAACGTGCACATGGGCCCTTGTCAATCCGGCAGCAACCTTTGGCAAGCAAGGCATACTGGACTTTGCCAGGCCGGTTCGGTGCAGCAGCAGCCCACGAACCAGTCAAAACTAACCAGGCCACCTGCTCGCCACCTCCTACGACACATGGTACAAGAAAGATCCACACTGCGATGAACTCAGCACCCAGCGTTGCCAGTGCTGGTTGCTGTCTGCAACTGACAAGCATCAGCGGCTGGGTTGCCTAGCCACCCGGCTGCCTGCCAGACTGCCTGCAGGCACCACAGGCTGTGTGGGCTTGTTCTTTGCACATGCCACCAGCAGGAACGTGCAGCACCTGAAAGGAAGAGGCGCCGGCTGGCCGTCACCGCGCTGCTGCTGCTGCTGCTCTGTGTCTAGTAGCTGCTGCTGCTGCTGTGCAGATGGCACTGCGGCCTCCTTCTTCCAGAACTCCAAGAACACCGCCGCCACGTCCTGCTTTGACCAGCTGTGCAGCAGGCCCCTTGCACCCATGATGGCCTGCAGCAGAGGCAGCAGAGGCAGCAGCAAGACGCCAGTCACAAAGGGTTGTAGCCAACTCGCTCCCACCACTGTGCTCGCCAGCCCACCTGTTCAGAGCCCCCATCGCATGAAGTTGGAGATTCAGCAGCAAACTTGCAACACATTTGGTCAGCGCATGCACCAGCACTAAACTTGTTCATCACAGCTGAGCGTACACCGCATGGCAGCTAGGCATTCACCACATGCGGCCCGCGGCATCAGCTCAGGTGCAGCCCGCCTTGCGTCGCCGGTGCAGAGGCAAAACCACAGCATCTCACAAATTGAACGACGACCAAACCTGCACATGCATGAAAGCACGTCTTGCTGGCAAGGGCACCCAGCCACACCACAGCCAACGCTGCCAGCGCAAAGGGTACACAAAAAGTTCCAAAGCTTCAACCCGGCAAGTGCTGCTGTTGTTATCATCATCATCATATCACCCATTCAAGCCATAGCATCAGCGCCATCGGCCCCGCGCCCCACCGGGGCGGAAAGAGGAGGGAGCACTGCTCCAGAATGTTTGCATGCATTGCGCACATCCCAAGACTTGACAAGAAAAGCAGCAATACACGGTGACACCATTCGACATCTTCCAGAACTGTCCCAATATCATCAGATACAAAACGCAATACCTTGATTGACGAATCAGCCATGGACCAAACGCTGCGCAACTTTTCAGCGCAACCAGGCATAGATCTGATCTCGGCAAACATACTATCCCTCTGAGCAGAAGTAGCAGGGCAATTAAACATCAAGTGTGACAAATACTCAACTTCTGCACCACAACAAGGACATTCTGAAGTGAAGTTAGCTCTGCGACCCCTAAATTGACTAGTACGCTCATGTACACACAGACATCCCACACGAACAAGCAAAAGCAATTCGATACCACGTGGTATTGCCACTGAACGCAAGTACGGCCTAGGCCTCCTGAAACCCATAGCATCAACATGAGTGGGATGCACATGAGCCACATACCGACTCAGAATGGAGTGTTCCAACGTTTCACATGCAATCCTTTCAGCATGTAGTGTCCTGACCTGCTTGTTGACATGGCTCTTGCACGCACTGGCTCTGCCTTCCGCGGTCACAACATTCACACCATACTTGCACAGCAGGCTCTGCACATACTTGTGCCATGGTGTCACCGCCACAGCACCACTAGGACGCCTCCATTCAGCTGTAAACACTTGATTTGGCAGCCGAACGCCCTGCATACGCTGAACCCTGTAGTAGTACTCCAAAGCCCTCTGATGAAGCCACTCCAAAGCCCTCTGATGAAGCTGCTGTTGTTATGTTATGTAACAAGTCCTGTCAGCGCACGCACCTCGATGCCTCGCTGTGTGGTGAGGGGCCCGCCGTAGCAGCTGAGCTCCACCCAGCCCCGCCTTTGCACCTCGCGCGCAGCAGCCCGCGCAGCACGCGCGGGGTCAGAACTCCCGCTGATGCCCACGACACCAAGCCTGCTGCTGCTGCTGCTGCTGCTGGTTGTGTCTGCATCTGCTTCTGCTGCCGCTGCGGCGGCGGCCTGTAGCTTGGCGCGCTCTGCCATGACCGCGTGCAGGGCCGGGTGGTCTGCAGCAGCGCGTGCAAGCAAACACGGGTGGGTGACACTGGCAGCCAGCAGCAGAAGGCCGCACCCGCGGCCGAGCACATGCATGCATGTGCGAGGCAGCGCTGATGACTCAAACCTACCTGCTGCGCTGCCTTGCTGGGTGCATGGTGATGAATGCAGCTCATACATGCAAGATGGAAACAGCTCGTACTGCTGAAAGCCGTGCAGGCAAATCGTTTGCATGCCGAGCATGCACGCCAAGCATCCGCATCGCACACCTGCCGGCAGTGTGTAAGTGTACAATGCCACTGCGCCCTCTGGCAGCACAGGCGGCGCCACCAGCACCCCCTCGACCTGCAAGCCGCAACGACAGCGCATGCCGGAACAAGTCAGCGCGCTGGCAGCAGGGGGAGGGGCCGCGGCAGCAGGTCTGAGCTGCGGGAGCAGCTGCATGCCGAACACACTGCAACAATGTTGTATGTACTGTAATGTCTCCTGGTGGTTGACAACAGCAATGCAGTGGTGAACTAGGAATGCGGACGCGACAAGCAGACGCCCCAGCTGTACTGCTTTCTCTCCCTCTTTACACCCTGTTCAAAAAACTGACGCAGACAGTATATACGGCTGTGGCAACAACTGGCTACGTTTTGAGGACCCGTGTTTATATTATTGTGCAAACTCAATTGCTCTGCAAAGCTCTCAAAATCTTAAGCACCTTGAGCGGCTGAAACACCAGCACCCGTTGCTGGTGCTCCTTTGGCTTCTGCTCCTGCCCTGCAATACTACCAGCCTGCTGCTGCTGCTGCTGCTGCTGCTCATTGGTGAACTGTCCATTCATCATCTGCGTTGCCAAGTTGATAACGTTGACTGCTTTGGGCACCCAGTCTTGACTTTGGGCGACTATACGGGTGAGCGCCTGCGCGCAGTGCAACACTTCCTGTGTCAGCATCATCTTACAATCAGCAAGTTGAGTTTGCATCAGCAGGCCCTAGAATGGCAGCAGCATGTGGTCATTGCTTGGGCAGATGCCTACAACGACTAGATAAGTAGTATGGGCCAACAGCTGGCGGCCTCATGCGGGGACTGTCACTGAACTTGTGCAGTAGCACTTGTTATTGTGATCCTGCCACTAATAACAGCCATACGAAATACTTGCTTCCTCGTGTTCATACTACGCACTACGCACTCGTCACACCATCAACACACACGTCTTGACAATGTCAAGGACGGCGCCTGGTTAATGCCAAGCTGTTGCCCAAGACCCTGGGCAACCCGAATCCTATACTTGCCTTGAGAGTATAGATTTAAAAAGTAAACAAGTAAGCTTTGCGTGTAACGTGCTCACCGCTGTCTTCAAGTCTGCAACCACACGTGCTGCTGCTGAGACAGAATCAGACTTGTGGGTGATGCCAACCAGTCCAGTGTTAGGGGTGCTGCCATCTTTCCACACAGCTGCCCTGCGCTGAATGCGCGACTGCGTCCGCTGGCCCAGCCATTCTGGCTTCTGCTTCTGCTTCAGCCTCTGCTCTGCCTCCAGCTGCTGCTGTGGCTCAGGAGCAGCAGCTGCTTCCTCAGCCTGTGTTGCTGCCCGCAGGGCCGTGCGGTGGTGGGTCCTACTGGTCTGGCAGGGCGCCGTGCATGCTGAAGATGGCTTTACAGGTATACAATTAAAACCTTTGAAGCCGCTGCAGCTGTGTTTGCAGTGCATGATGCCAGTAGGGTAACGTGGCTGCTGCTGTGTGGTGCTGCGGAACAAGCGGAGAGGCGGCCGAAAAGCATTAAGGGTTCAACTTCTACGTTAATTTGCAGTCTTCATGTTAACAAAACCTTCTATGCAGGCTTGCCAAGACTAAAAATGTTACGCTCGCTAAGCCACGACAGGTGTTCCAGCAACGGTCACGATCCGAAGGTTGTTGCCTGCACACCCCTGTTGCTTAATTGTATGCCTGTTATGCGTCTCTGTGTCAGCCTTCATCAAACATGCAGCTGCAGAAGAGGATGAGGGCTTCGGCCCATACAACCACTAGCAAGTATGCACTGCGCGCGAGTTTGTAATGATAGTGTAACAAAGCTATACGGGAGCTCACTTTACGCGTGTGCGCAGGAGCAGCAGGAGGCCACTGCTGTGTCGGTCGCAGGCTGCTGCCACCACGTGGGTAGCAAGGCGTGCGTCTATTTAGTTTTAGCTCCCCGTTGTTGATTAATTATGTGGCAAGCTGCACTGGACCTACCTTTTTACTGGTACAGCCTGCTGCCCTGCAGCACCCACCCCATGTTCTGATCTCGGCAGCTTCTGTGTCTTTGCCGCTGTTCTCATCGCAGACCAAAGGTCAATATCAACTGGGAAAACCTGGGCTTCGGCCTGCAGGATGTTGCGCAGGTGACTGGATGCTGGTAGCAGAGCTGGCATTGCTGCAGCGGTTGTGATTGGGCACTTGCAGATGGACGTTCACTCCAGCACAATGACATGCAGGCACCACTTGCTGTCTGCGGGAGCATGCCGTGCTCTTCACTATCACAGCATCCATTTTGTTTTCTGGCATGCATGTTGGACACAAAGCTGTGCACCAAGTGTGAGAGCAAGCGAGTGACGGACTGCATGGTTCTGCTCTGCATTTGCTCACAGACGATGTATGTGGCAGAGTGGACAGCCGAGAAGGGATGGGATAAGGGGACGCTGAAGCCATACGGCCCACTGCCGCTGATGCCCAGTGCACAGGTGGGAGAGGCAGCAGCATTGGGCCGTGTATCAGTGTCCAGGGTCCATTTTCAATGCTTCGCACTGCTCAGGTGATCAGCACTGAAGGCACATGGTGCAGCAATAGTAACACCATACGAACTGTACAGTAGCAGATGTGCTGCAGAGTCTCAACTGGGACTACACAGGGTGTCATACTGAGTGGAGCAGCAGCACCAGGTGATGCGGTGCCCTTGTGCAGCGTTCACTGGTGCAGCTTTTCTCTGTTCCGTGTGCTGTTGTATCTGCACTCACAAGCTCCGCAGGCTGGGCAACAATGCCAGGCTCCTGCCATCATCAGCAAATGGCCGCAGAGGCTGCCGTGTGTTGGCTGCAGGTGCTCAACTACGGCCAGTCTGTGTTTGAGGGCATGAAGGCGCAGCGCAGCGCCAAAGGCAACATCGTGCTGTTCAGGTGCGGCGCATGCAGCAGGAGCAGCAGCAGCAGCAGGGGGCACGGCAGCGGCAGCAGCGGCATCACTGGCAGCTTGGACAGCCAGTGGTAGGCTGAGTGGCGAGCAGCGCCCAACACCGGCGGCAGCAGCAGCGGTGGGCAGCGGTGACAGCAGGAGTGCAGCAAGCAAACGTAAGGAGAACTGGAATGCTTGAGGCAGGGTTGAGTGAGGCACAGCGCTTGCGGCCTGTCAGGGCGCCACAGCAGCAGCTTGACATTCATCGGTGTACTGTACATACTGTACACGGACACATTTGGTTGCATCCTGCTGCATGCACTGTGGTGGCCTTGCGGGCAGCACAACAGCATGACCAAATGTGTCCGTGGGTGGGGTTGTTGCAGTGCGAGCAGCTGCTGTTCCTGTCTGTCTGTACGCATGCACGTCCTGTGTCCTATCCTTCGAACCTTTCCCTAACCTGTATGTATTGCATGGGGCTTGCGTTTCCGCTGCAGGCCTGACCGCAATGCTGCACGCTGTGCTGCCGGTGCTGAGCGGCTGAGCATGCCTGCGTTGCCTGCTGAGCAGTTTGTTCAGGCGGTGGCAGATACAGTGCGGGCCAACTCAGGTGATGGGCGGCGGGGTGATGCTGTAGTTGTAGTTGCACGCACGCACCGGTGAGGGCAGCAGAGGTTTCAAGCGTACGTCCAGACTCTAGCAAACGCGCCGAGGTGCCCACACTAGGTCTGGGCAGGCCTCAGCTGTTACGTGTGGGCGGTAGAGCCTTGCCTTGTGCGCTAGCATTGGGTGCGGCTTTGCTGTGTGCTTCTGCGCACATGCTTGCTGTGTCTTCCTTCTGTTTTGGTTTTGGATGACAACGCGCACTGCTCGGTTGATCATGGGCACTGGCTGCAACAGTGTGTCCTCCTGCCTTGCTCGCGCTGTGTGTGCATCGTTGTGTCGTGCAGACTGTATTGCACCGCTAGGCACGGGCAGCACGTACTGAGTTTTACTGTTGACTGTTGGTGGCTTGCCGTTGGCTGCAGACTGGTGACCCGCTGTTGACTGTTGATTGTTGACCTGCTTGCGCAGACTACATCCCTCCGCTAGGCAAGGGCAGCTTGTACTTGCGGCCACTGCTGCTGGGCTCAGGCCCCATCCTAGGCCTGGGGCCGGCACCCAGCTACACGTTCACCGTCTTTGGAGCAGCAGTTGGAGCATACTTCAAGGTGCGTTGGAGCTGGTTGGTCAGCCATGGCGTGCCTGATCAATACCTTAGTAACTCATAATGATTTGACCAAACAGGGTCTTTTGCAGCCGTCAAAACAGTAATTTTTTTTTAAGATCGGTCTTATCAAATCCTGAAAAGTGCATGTATGACGTCGATTGGGAGGTTAATCAACGCGAAATCGGCTGTTCAGGTCCGCTGCGCTGTGAATGCAAGCCGGGCCTGCTGCACGGCCTCATGCAGCGCAGCGGACCTGAACAGCCGCTTCCGCGTCAATTCACCTCCCAATCGACGTCATACATGCACTTTTCAGGATTTGACAAAACCCGATCTTAAAAAACGATCTGTAATATAAAAACATGCATATGTGACAACACTATTTGCGCACTGGAAGTGCCGTGCAGCACGTCTGGAGCTCGTAACCAGCAAAACCCTTGTCTGAACCCCAGCCTGTCACATTGTGAAATAAGCATGCAGAAGGCCGTGATATTAATGAAATCAAATTGTTTGCTGTGTGCTGTGCTGTCAAATCATCACGCGTCGCTACGGCTTCATCTTCTGGTGCTTAGGGGTTGCTGTCGCTGCCGCTGTGGTCCATGCTGCTGCACATGCTGGTCTAGCTTGTCAACCTGTTACCTCAAACTGCTTGTGGTCGACTTGGTGCTGTGCAGGGTGGGCAGTTGACGCCGATCAACCTCATTGTGGAGGAGCACTTCCACCGTGCAGCGCCAGGTGGCATGGGCGGCACCAAGGCCGCTGGCAACTACTCCCCTGTGCTGGTCACACAGCTGGCAGCGAAGAAGACCAACTACGCAGGTGCGCAGCTGCAAGCAGCAGCTACACCATGATAAGCTATTTCAACAGCATCACTGCATTGTGGATGCTCAGCGGTGGACTGTTCAGGCACTCGCACGACACTGTGCAGCACTTTTGCAGACGGGCAGCCCAAGCGTACTGCCCAAAGAAGACACTCGCCTTCATCTGATTTAAGACCTACATTGTGGGTTTCTGCGCCGCTGTATGGCCTCGTGCAGACGTGGTGTACCTTGACGCCAAGACCGACACCTACCTTGAGGAGGTGTCCAGCTGCAACATCTTTGTGCGCAAGGGCACCACCATCAAGACGCCGCCACTCAGCGGGACCATCCTGCCAGGTGACACAGCAGTCTGGTGAACGGCACCGGGCAGCTGCAGGGCCATCAAGCAGCTGTCTTGCAGCTTACATGGTTGTGCAGTGCGGCAGGACTCGGGAGGACCCTCGACCTCTGTTTGCATGCGCAGTGCATGGCTAGCTAGCTGGCAATCAGATGGTCTGCTGCATGTCATCACTTTCATTATCCGTTCTGCATGGACTGCGCGTGCTGTCCGCTGCTGCGTGCTGCTGCGCGCGTCATGTGTGACCCGCGCCTGCAGCAATGAGCTAACACACAGCCGCAGTTACGGCGTGCTGCGATTGTCTGGCCAGGTCCTGCTGCCACTGTTTGTCAGTTGCTCACTGGCGGCTGCGTATGCTGTCCCCGCTGGGGCTGCAGGTGTGACGCGTGCCAGCATCATCGAGCTGGCTCGCAGTCGGGGCTACGAGGTGCTTGAGGAGAAGGTGTCAATCACTGAGGCGATGGAGGTGGGTCGTGCGGGCTGCAACTGCTCCTGCATGCATTAATGGCAGCTTGCTGAGGCTAGGGTGGGGCAGCAGGAGAAGGGGAGGGGCAGCTGGTGGGTTGGGGTTTGTGGCTGGGTGCGGTTGGGAAGTCTTGCCCTTGCAGGGCAAGGGCAGGAGGATATCAGCCCGTGGGGCCCTGGTAGGGGGTGTGCTCTGCTGTGCGGTGAACAGCAGCGTTCTTGTCATGAAACCTTCTCATAGTGTGTCGTAGTTGTGTGGCAAGCCTTCTACCTACTGGCTGACGAGGTGGCACAGCAGCGGTGGTCTGCTCTGTTAGCATCGTCAGCTGCCGCAGATGTCGAGTCTGTACTCATTTACTCAACTGCACGTGTGTCTGCTGCTGCGCGCAGGCTGATGAGGTGTTCACCACCGGCACGGCAGTGGTGGTCTGCTCTGTCGGCAGCCTAACCTACCGCGGCGACAAGCGCAGCTTCACCGCGGAGGGCCAGGCAGGCAGCACAGCGCTGGAGCTGTACTCGGCGCTGACTCAGCTGCAGACAGAGCAAGCAGAGGATCCTTTTGGCTGGGTGTACAAAGTGTGCTGAGTTGGCTGTCAGCTGCATGGGATGGCTGGCTGCTGGGTGGATTGGCTGACCCGCTGCTTCGGTTGCAGCTGTTGGTAGGGTACGTCAAGGCAGCAGATGCTTGATGTCCCTTTTGTTAAAGCAGGGACTGCTGTGGTGACAAACAGAAGAAGTTACTGTGAATGTGGGAAGGATGCATTTGGCTTTTGTGTGCTGCTTGCAGGTCTGCTTTGCGCTGGCTGAAACATGCTGTGTGTGTGAGGAGTGGTTCTTGTACGGCTGCAACACGCGCTGCCCAGCCTGCTGCTTTCGCAGGTTTGCACTTTCTACTAGTAGTGCACAACATACTATAAGTATTTTCTTGTCAAGTTGTGATGTGCGCAATGCATGCAAACATTCTGGAGCAGCTGCTCCCTCCTCTTTCCGCCCCGGTGGGGCGCGGGGATGATGGCGCTGATGCTATGGCTTGAATGGGTAATATGATGATTATGATACTATAAGTATTTGTTGCGGTGTCAACGCAGTGTTTGTGCCTGTTGTATTCACCTACGCCTGTCAGGCCGCAAGACAGAGAAGTGTTACGGGCGACGGCCCTGCTTTGTTACGTGATCAGGTACAGCCTCTGAGCCCATGATGGGTCAGCAACACCGTGGACACATGCCACAGTGTTTGCCGTGCAGCACAAAAATTGCAGTACAGCCTGCTGATATAATAACACATCGTGCGTTATTCCACAGCATGTGAAATGCCCCACATGACATACTTGACAGCAGCTCAGGTCAGCTCAGCTCAGCTCAGCAAATGATTTCAGGTGAAAAACCTAAAGTTCCTGTACTTTAGGGGTTGAAGCGAAGCGCTTGGAACAGCATGCAACGTGGTTGATCCGATCATGCGGTGTAAAAGTTCCACTCGCATGTGGTGACATTTTTCAGGCATGCCGGCGTACAATTGTTACTGCTAGTATTGTGTTATTTGGTGTCACGTATTTTAAGACATACACTTAGCACCACTGACTTGAACCGACAGCACCCAGATTCGGGCGGACGGTTGCTGCGCGTTCGACACGTGTAACCCCCTACAGGAGCGGCCATCAAGCGGTTTTTGACCAGGTTGTGCACTATACCGTCTTTTTTGCCGGAACCATCGATGTGTGATACCGCCTGATTGCTGGCGACGGCCGTTGGCGTCTTCGACTGGCGGACAACAGCGACATCGGGTCTTGGATCTATGTAGACCTCACATGAGCCGTTCGCAGCATGGCGGGCACCGCTTTCCCGTCATGGTAACAACGTTACGTCTCCTGCCTGAGTGAACACCGGAACTACCAGTGTGTGACACCAGCAGAGGCTTTCGGTGTCGGCCGTTAGGCAAGCCCAAAACGTGTCGCAGCAAGCCATAAACAATTTGAAAGCGTTGATGCAGGTTGGACGTTACCAGAGTCTGATTGGCACCTTCATGCTGCAGCAGCGCTGCTGCCAGCACTGGTCAGCTGCACTTCATCCCAGCTGAAGACGTGCAAGCACAAGCCGCTTCCGGCAGGAGCTCCTCCGGCTGGCGCGCGGGTTGCAAAGCCCGTGCCTGTGGATCAGCTGTCCCGCAATTTGATGACAGCTCCTATCAGCACCAATCTGCAGCAGCTGATTAGTCTTGCAGCCGGCGAGCAGGCAGGGGGCCTGCGTGAGGCGCTCAACTTGCTGGGCCAGGCGGTAGATCCAAGCCTTTGCCGCGGGCCGGTGGTTGCAGCAGCGCTTGGGGCGATCGATTTGGTTGGGGACAGCAACAGCGGCAGCAGCGGTGCCGTCGTCTCCAACATGACAGGCAGCGGCAGCATCGACGGCGGTGCTGCAGGCGTCACGTTGGGCACCAACAGCAGTAGCAGCAGCAGCAGCAGTGGCGCGTATGGGCCCTACCTGCAGACAGGTGCCATGCGGCCAATGGCGGCTGCATGCAGCAGCACCGGCGGCGTGCTCGGGGATAGCAGCAGCAGCAGTGCGTGGCGGCCCTATAAGCAGGCTCTCTCGTCTGAAGCAGTGGATCTGATTATTGCGGAGCAGGCGCGCGTGCATGGTGACGTCTGCGGGTCTCCCGAGGCCATGATGGTCGACCCCGGCTGCGGCCACAGCATCATGTCAGAGGCAGCAGCGCAGCGCCTGGTTCACCCCCTTTTGCGGCCAGGCTGCCCTTGTGAGCTCATTGAGCTCGACGAGGCCGTTCGCATTGGCATGTTTGCGGGGCCCGTGCATGTGCCTGCCAAGTACGTGCTGCGCAACGTGCCGGTTGGCCTGGGTCCCGGCGTGTACCCAGTGCACTTCCTGGTCCTGCCGGAGGCCAACTTCAGCATAACGCTGGGGTTGGACTTCATGTATGCGTACGCGGCCAAGCTTGTCGCGCGCACATACAACAACCGTCACAGCGGCAAGTTCCTGACGATGCCGGTGCCTCCACAGTACGCCCGGCCGGGCTACGTGCGGCCGACGCCGCCACCCTACGTGCCGGCGCACCTGCGCGCCTCCTGGGTGCCCTCGGCCGCCATCCCCGTCGAGTACGTCGTGCACCGGCACCGCTGCCGTGGCCGGCGTCTCCCGCTGCTGTCAGCAGGGCGCTGAGGTGGTGAGCAGCAGCAGTGTGTGCGTGTGATTATCGTGAAAAACCCCCTTATCCTTGAATTAAATATATGTCAAGTGATGACGAGCTGTGTTTCCTGTCGGGTAGTGAGCCGGGCTCGCCCTGTGCGTCTGAGTCTGATGGTGTGCAGCAGCGTGATGCGTTGATGGAGGCGCTGCGGTTGAAGAGAAATGCGTACCCACATCTTTCGGGCCAGCAGTTTGAACAGCTCCAGGCGTTGCTGTTTTTGTATTGTGACATATTTGCCGTTGATGATGCAGTCATTGGGTGTGTCCCTGAAGAGAAGGGCATCTTTCACTGCATCCCCACTGGTTCGGCTGAGCCAGTAACGCAGCGGCCCTACAAGTTGAGCCATCATGAGTCCTTGTGGCTGCGAGGTGAATTACAGCGGCTGTTACGTTTGGGTGTTATTCGGCGCAGCAAGTCCGCTTGGATGAGTCCTGTGGTGTTGGTAAAGAAACCGAATGGAGGCTTGCGTCTGTGTGTCGATTTGCGTGCCCTCAACAAGGCTACGTTGCCTGACCCATGGGTCATGGCCATGTCCTCTGCCCCGCATTGAGGAGGTGCATGCTGCAATGGGTGGATGTGCTTTGTGGTCTCAGATGGATTATGTAACAGGCTTTTGGCAGGTGCCTATCAAGCCTGACGATTGTCCGAAGACGGGGTTTACTACGCCTTTTGGCAACTTTGAGTTCTGTCGTATGGCAATGGGCATGATGTCAGCGCCCGCCACTTTTCAACGGCTGATGGATGACGTTTTGGACAATGTGCCGGGTGCGAAAACTTATATTGATGATACGTTTGTGTTTACCCCTGATTTTGAGGGGCAACTGGCATCTTTGCGGCGCGTGTTTGAGCGCAGCCGGGAGTACAATCTGAAAATAAACCCTTTGAAGTGCCGTTTTTGCGTGCCTGAAGTTGTGTGCTTGGGTCATTTGGTGTCCGCTCAGGGCATCCGGCCGGTTATGGACAAGGTGTCTGCCATATGGCGCATCATGGAGCTGCCTCGTCCTCATTCAGTCAAGTCCATGAAGGGCTTTCTTGGGGTTATGGAACAATACAGAAAATACATCAGCGGTTATGCTCGGCTGTGTGCGCCGTTGCATCTTTTGACACGCCGCAATGTGCCTTACGTTTGGACGTCTGAGGCTGAGTCTGCGTTTGAGGCGTTGAAGCAGGCATTGTGCTCTGCTCCTGTGCTTGCTTTGCCTGATTGGTCGTTATCGTTCATTCTGACCACAGACTGGAGCCGCTTGGCTGTTGGTGCTGTGCTGTCCCAGGAAAATGTTGAGGGTGAGGAGCATCCTATTGCGTTTGCTTCGCGCTCCCTCACCTCTGCTGAGCAGAACTATGCTGCTACAGAAGGTGAATGTTTGGCTGTGAAGTGGGCTGTCGACAAGTTCCACTACTACTTGCATGGCAACCGTTTTTTGCTGCGCACTGATCACAAGGCGCTTGAGTGGCTTGATAGTGCCCGCTTTACCAATTCTAAGTTGGAGCGATGGGCCATGCAGTTGCAAGGTTATGATTTTGCTGTTCAGTATATCAAGGGGTCCACCAACTGTGTGGCTGATTACCTGTCTCGGCCCCAGGCTAGCAGCTCTTGCACGCTGCAGCATGAGGACGGTCGGGAGGAGTGTGTCCCTGCGGCAGCTTTGGTTGTATGCAGTGCGGCCTGGCCCACAAGTGTGGTGAAGCAGGCAGACTTTGATTCTGTGGTATGTGATGTCTGTCAGGATCCAGGTGGTTATGACAATATGGCGATTTGTTCGGGTTGTGATCGATGTTTTCACCTGCGTTGTGTGATGCCGCCCATGTCCACAGTGCCCAGTGGTGACTGGTTTTGTCCCGGCTGCGACCCGTGGTTTACCAATGTGTCAGAGTTGTGTGACCCAGATAATGTACTACAGTACAGGCAGGGCGACCCACATGTGGACGACTTTCTGCTGGCGTACGTCCGGAGTGGTATGAACGATGATGTGCTGCAGGGTTTGCCTCGCAGCAGAGTGCGCGCCATACGCCACAGGGCTGACGCTCTACGGCCACACCGCACTCTGCAAGATTGGTTGCTGGTGTTGAGGCTGGTGAAGGGAGGCAACCCTAAATGGTTGTGTTGCCCTTTTGTGTCCTACCGTTGGGATTTGATTCGGTGCATGCATGATGCGCTGGGCCATGCGGGGGTCCAGCAGACTTGCGCTTATTTGCAGCAGCACTTCCACTGGCGTGGCTTGCCTGGTGACGTTAAGCTGTATCTGGCTCAATGTGATGCTTGTCAGCGCCGGCGATTGGTTCTGCCTGCTCCCTTTCCCATGCAGGAACCTGTGATTCGTGGGCCTTTTGAGCATGTGCACGTCGACTTGTGTGGCCCCTTTGTGACTCCCTGCGCCGATCTGCATGGGCGACTGTTCTTGCCGCAGCCGCCGCAGAAGCCCCTCAAGGCGTGGGTAGTGGTGATGATTGACTATTTCACCAAAGCAGCGGAGTTTGCAGTGGTTTATGACAAATCTGCTGCTTCTGTTGCGCGCGCGTTTTACTACAGCTGGATTTGCCGTTACTTTGTGCCGAGTCATGTGACAAGTGACAATGGTACAGAGTTTGAGGTAGAGTTTGGTCATCTGCTTGCACGGCTGGGCATCAAGCACATCCATACGTCGGCATGTCATCCTGCGGCGAATGGTGTCGCTGAGCGGCTTTTGGGTTCGTTCAAGAGCATGCTTGAGCGTCACATCAACTCGCATCCTGTGCACTGGGTACAGAGTGTGCCTATCATGCGCCAGCAGTACTGGGCTCGTGTGCATCAGACTTTGGGAATGTCGCCGCAGGAGATGGTGTTTGGTAGGCAGCCGGTGCCGGTGCTGCCTTTGGCTCGTGATGTGCTGCAGGTGGCAGCATCAGCTAGCGTTTGGGTTTGGCCGGATTCGTTTGAGTGCACTTATCCTCCAATGCATGTTGCGCAATTGCGACAGCAGCTGGCAGTGGCTGATCAGGAGGTCTTCGGCCGCATACAGCAGCAGTTTGAGCGCAATGCACGGGCCTGGCCCCTGCATGGCGGCCGCCGTGCAGACTCAGATTCCGTTGTGATTTCACCGGGCGATTTGGTGTTGGAGGTTGTTTCCGGTCCGGTGGCCAGTTTGGGCGACGGGGTGCGAGGACCTTTTAGGGTTTTGGAGGTGCGTGATAATGGTGTGGTGCTGCTCAGCACCGGCGGCACGGGGTTCCGCGATGCTGCTGCCTTCTCCAGGCACATCAGCAATCTGGCTCGTTACCTGGACAAGCGCTCTGTGCGTGCTGCTCTGTCAGTGCCCTGAGTGTGGGTGGGTTGCAGGCTACATGCACGCAGCGGTGGTAACAAATCCAGTGCTACATAATGTAGTGTGGAAGTTGCAGCATTGTGCTGTTGCTGTGCGCTGCTGTTGGTTGTTACAATCCAGCCGTAACACATGCACAGATCTGTGCCTGCCTATAGCCAGCGCACGCGCCACAGCCCACTGTTGGGTGTTTTTTGTCGGTGCTTGTGATGGGAGGTGCTTTGTTACCTGGCTTGTTATTCTTGGTGTTGTTACCACCGCTGTGCTGCATCTGCATGCCCCTGTCTGGACGGAGTTGCTTTGATTTTTTTACTATACATCAGCTGTGCTTTGCCATGCTTGTTTGAGTGTCATGCCTTGCTTGTGCCTCGGTCTTCCCTTGCGGAGGGGGGAGAGAGCTAGGCTACACACAGCGCTAGCACTGAGCAGATGTTACAGTTTGCACAGATGCAGTATGTTGTGATCTTCAGGGTGAATAGGTATTGCAGCTGCTGTGTGCATGCCTGCTAGGAAGTGTGTCAGCCCGAGGCACTACGCTGTGAAATGACAGCTATTATGTCAGTGTTGCTGGGATGAGTCAGTGTTACAGTTACGGTATGTGTGGTGACAGGCCGGGTTGGCAGCAATAAGAAAAGATTGGAGAAAAGAAAGTATGTTGCGGCGCTGTCTAAGCGTTCGCAGACGGTGTGGTCGTCTAATGCCACAAGGTAACAAATCCAGTGCTACACAAGGCTGCACCACACGCTGTCAGGATAGAGTAAGCCAGCGTTTCTAGTACGACTTGGCGTGGTTCCTGCAGATGATCAGCTCGTTGGCCAATGTCATGTGTTATGATATTATGCATGGATGCAAAAAGGGAGCTTGTCATGGTCTAACAGTGAGTTCCGCCGAGCAGAGAGAACACACACCGTGTGACATTCATTTGTACACAATTACGTTGAGCACAACTCGCATGGCAAACCTCAAGCACACAACTACTGGTTGTGTAGTACACAAAGGTGACTGGTAAGCAGCTGTCAGAGCAAAGCTTTGCATACACTGGTGCCGGAACATAATTCTTGTGGGCCCCATGCCACACACAGATCTACCAACATTGTCAATGCCTTCAGTCCCCACCATAGAGCCTGCTGTTCGTAATCACTGTCACGTTGTCCACCTGCTGCTGCTACTGCTACTGCTGCTGCTGCAGCAGTGCTGACAAGGTGACAGTCAGTAAAGGCAGCAGGCTTCAAGCAAAGGTGTTGATGCAGATGGCAGCAGCTGCTGCTGGTAGCCAGCCAGTTTAGGGCACAAAGAATAAAGCAGCCAGGAGCCGGACACCTGTTGTGCTGGGCTTGCCAGCCCAGGCAGTGCCGCCAACGATTTTGCTTGAAGATAGGCAGGCATACATTTTGCTGCACTGCACTGCTGCGGGGTACGTGTCATGGCAGCATGCTGTCAACATGCTGTCAAGCCAAGCAAACAACCAGGCAAGACACTGCTGCACTGCACTGCTGCTGGCTTGGATGGCACCCCCCTGCTGCTGGCTGCAGGGGTACTATTTTAGCACAAACCTGCTGTCAAGCCAAGCAATGTCCATTAATCTCCACAAGACAAGGTGGTAGATTGAGGTGCGGCCACATCTGGCCTGTAACATATACATAAACACTGCCAGCTCAAGCAAGCAACCAGGCAGGACTCTGCTGCTGCACCGTGCTGGTGCTGGCTACAGGGGTCCCCTTTCCTCGTCCTTCTCCAAACCAAAGGTACCACGTGCAGTACAGTCCCGACCATACAATAGTATTCTCTCCTATGCGCAGAGCTGCTACAGCCATGCGGGTGGGTGATCCCCTAATACATTACATTACATTACATGCTCCACCCAACAAGGAGTGGGAACCCCATTCAGGAGCCAACGAGAGGCTCATTGGGGGGGGAGTCCTCATAGAATATATCATCGTCATCAGAACAAACAGAAGAATCAGCAGAGAAAAAAATCGTCCGCTGCATCGATCGCTTGAGCGACAGAAATCGAAGACAAGAAGGACTCAGGGTCCGCCTCCGGGTGACAGCGCACCAAATAGCAACAATGCACAAAGGCAGCCACAAGAGCAGGTTGTTGCCGCATAAAGGTCATCATATGCGAACCACCTGGCTGACAAGAGGCTATGCTACCCCACGTATGTGACAAACCTTAAAATGGTTCAAAAAGGCAAGCAAAACGCTCGCGAACTGGCGCGTACAAAGGACACTCAAAAACCATGTGAAACTCGTCCTCGACCTGACCCAAGTGGCATCCAGGGCGTTGGCATGTCCGATCAGACCGCACCAAAGGCGGACGGTGCCACCTACCAGTGCATACACGCAGATCATGGGCACCAAGTCGGAAACGAGCCAGAGAACCAACATGCTCCCTATTGAGCCCAGCGGTCTGCAAGACATATTGGGGGCACCAAGACTCAGGACGCACAGACTGCAAGTTATCACCCGAGCAAGCAGCAAACCATCGTTCATATGTACTGTAAATTCCAGCCCCGGTGACGGCATCACGTGGATTCTGCGAGCACCCCTGCCACTGCTGATACAAACACCCCTCAAATGCACTTAATACTACTTTGGCATCCAGATCCACAAAGCTTTGCAGCCGCGGCATAACCGGGGTGCAGCCGCGGCATAGTCAACTGCCGGGAATGATCATGTGTATAAGACAGCACACGCTGCAACTGCCTGCACCATAAACTATTACTGCTCGACGTCTGAGACAACCGCAAATTCTCACGCATTGCGCGCCCCAACAAGGAAGCATCACCCAACTCCACAGCCCTGTTCCACATAGCTAAAGCTGCACGCAAGCAAGTGCACACCAAAGGTTGGGCATCAAACTCCCTCGATAAAAGCATGCGGCAAGTTGATTTGCGGACACGACCTGCAATAGCGCGCAGAAAAAGATACTGGACTCTGCTAATCACATTGTCCTGCAACTTGCCGACCAAAGCAGCACCAGATCCAGGTTGTCTCAGCAGAGCTGGACCCCAGACCTCTGAGCAGTAGCATAAAATGGGGGACACCAGCGTGTTGAACAATTGCACTTGCATTGACAGGTTGCTGACGCCATGCTCCTTGCACCGAGCCAACATTGCCCACATTGCCCTGCTGCCTGCAGCTGCTAGAGCCTCCGTGCAAGCAGACACACCTCGGGTGGCATGAAACTGAACACCCAGGTATTTGAACTGATCTGACACAGGCACCTGTTGCCCCTGGTACTGCCATGCTGCTGCACCGGTATACTTGCGCTTGCCAAACACCACTATCTCCGTTTTGCCCACATTCACCTGCATATCATACTCGCTACAGAAGGACTGCAAAGCATCCAATAACTGCTGCAGTTTGTGAGATGTTTCCGCCAGCAGTACCAAATCATCAGCATACAGCAAGAGCCTCACCATCCTGTTGCCTAGAGCAGTACCACATGCCCCACAACGGTCGCTGAGCCACTGCTCGACTTGATCAATGAAAATGCCAAAAAGCAATGGGGAGAGGGGGTCCCCTTGCTTTACTCCACGGGTACTGTCAAAGGGCTGTCCGACATTGCCAGCCATCTTTGTGACCATAGGTGCATTCCAGTACATAGATACAATCGCTGTCAATATGTTGCCACGCAGTCCAATGTCTGCTAAGCATCGCATGAGAAGATCACGCCGCACCAAGTCATACGCCTTCTTGAAGTCGACAAAGCACGCAAACAGCTGATGGCCGCGTAAGCGGCTACGATCCACAAGGTGCTTCAACACAAACACATGGTCACACGTCCAATGCCTCTCCCTAAAGCCTGCCTGACCCCAGGCTCGGAACCCATGCTGTTCCCAGTAAGCTGAAAGCCTCTTCTCAATCAGCATGCTGAACATTTTGCCCATCACAGAGCCGACAGCAATGCCGCGATAGTTGTCCAGTACACTAGGGTCGCCTTTTTTGAACACAGCTGACAGGTACGCAGAACACCAAACGCCCGGCACCTGGCCACACTTATACACTGCCGAGAACAACTCACTCAAATCCTCATGTAATAGATACACATGCTTCTTATACCCTTCGCTGGTGACATAGGCTTCATAAGCTCCCTTGAAGAGCTCGCCCCGCAGTCCATCAGGACCAGGCATATGACCGTTATGCATCCGCAACAACACTGATTCCACCTCGTCGGCAGCAAAAGGCTCATTCAGATGAGCTGCAGCTGCAACAGCTGGCCCGTCCTGGCACTCAGAGAGCAGCTTCGACATGAAAGAAGCAACCGACGCTCCTTCCTCAGGTAAGCTGTGTTGTCCAGGGGACCCATACAACGCACGCCAGTGCCTATCAACAGCACCCATATCCTGAAGCATCCTGCTGCACCAGCCGCCGGTACGAATGACGGGCGCACTGCGTGCAACACCTTGACTGGTGGAAGCCGCCCATCACTGCTACTCTTCTGCTGAGCCGCACCTTGCCAGGATGGCTGGCATGCCATGGCACGCAAAAGCTGGTGGCACGCTGTCCTCACATGAAGGGACCAGATGAAACAAAAGCGGGTGGACCAGCCTTGCTAAAGACATGGCTGGTGGTAGGCAGGCCCTCTCACATACGCTGCAATGCCAGGGCTGCAGCAAGCCAGCTGCTGTCATCGATCGCGCATGCACAGGCCGCGCGGGCAACGCGCTGAACCCACGGCAGCCACAACGCTGTCATGTTGAGCACGCGCTGATGCGCACCAATGCGGCGCACTGCATCGCAGTGCACCGCTTGTGCAAGATGGGTGTGGATCTCCTGGGGCAGCTTCTGAGGATGGGCAAGATCCTGCCAACTCCGGATATCATGTTGAACCCTGGTCAGGGTGGCCCAATGCAGCTTGGCACTGAGAGGGGGTGGCCCTTGAAGGTGCGCCAGTACAGCCTGACCTGCTCTGGTGGCGGCTGCGTGTCTAGGGCGGATGCCCTGCGTTTGCTCTCAGCTGTGCTTTGTTGACAGCAGCAGCCGCGTGAGGCCGTCTGTGTGGTGGCCGCAGTTGTTGTGCAGCAGGTGCAGCTGTGTGTTGAACGTCCTGTGCATAAGAACGGTCAGCAGAGTAGTGGTAGTGGCACCAGCAGTGTCAGCAGCGCTGTCCGTGCAACCCAGGAACAGCATGCAGCCGGTTGCGGTGGCAGTGGAGACCTTTGAAAGCATGCTGCAGGCACCACATGCTACCCATGCAAAGTGCTGCTATGGCTTGAGAGGGCAACCTGATGCTGATGCTGATGCTGCGGATGCTGATGCTGATGCTGATGATGAGGCTAATGATGACGATGCCACCCGGGCAACTGTTGCAGTTATAGATATACAGCTAAAGCTGATTGTAGGTGAGCAGTGAGCTGGACATCAAGCTGCAAAGTCAGCAGACTGTACCAACTAAAAAAAAGCAAGGTGTTGCGGACTTAGTGTCAGATTTTGCAATGCATTGATAGCTGCGCTGCAGTTGTGCAGCTGCTTGCCAGATGTGCAGCAGCCCACCTGTTGAAGTCTGCTGCCAGCTGTAAGGGCTCATCATGGTGGCAGCTGCCAACCAGCCTGCAGCAACCAGCACAGCACAGCACGAACACTGGAGTCCCAGGATACCGCACTGCACAGTCTAGCATGACGATGCGGGCAACAAAGGCAGTGCTGACATACCTACAATGCACGCAGCTTGCCGATGCACAGACAGCAAGCACCACCAGCAGCGAACTGTTTGCTGCTCCTGCAGCTGCACCGATGTCTGCTGCTGCTGGGTGTGCTGTCACTCACACCTCACACTGCTGCTGGGCCTGACTGTGCGGGCCTCCAGCCTCCGCACCCTCACCTCGCCTGCACCAGTGACACGCAGCAAGCAGCAGCACATGTTGACCTTGCACATGTGTTGGCTGGCAAGGCGCTGCGGTAAGCCGCTGCTAACTTACAGAAGAGCTGCTTGGGCTTGGTTGAGGGCACATGCACCTCTATCGAGGCGCAACGGTCGCTGCCTGCCGTTTTGCGAGCTGCTGCTGCTGATGTCAGCGGCGGCAGTGCTGCCATGGTTGGATCACGTGCGATCAGCCTCACACCTCTACGGTTGCAGTTGCATCGTGTTCAGCTGGCAGACTGGGAGGCCGTGCTCCCACCTGGTGCTGCACTTGCAGAGAGCAGCATTGCTGCTGTGGCTGGGTGGGTGGGCCGCAGCGGCAGGAAGTCAAAGTACCATACCTGCAGACCAAGAACATGCACAGCGATGCACATGCCGTTACTGTGGATCGTATGTGGTGCTGCCAGTTCACCTGTCATGTTGGCACAGCAGCATTTGGAGCACCGCATGGCAGGTTGCGCTGTGTGCTGGTTGTTGCTGCTGTTGTTCACACCCCGCCGCATTTGTTGCAACACTGCCCTCTGCAGCTCTGCACATACTGCTGCCACTGTCAGGCGACATTGCAGCACGTACCTGACCCGGTCCTTGCAGGAGAGTGTATGTGTGAAGCTCCAGAAGCTGCTGATCTGGCTGCAGGTGCTTCAGCGCTGCAGCCACCGCCTCAAAGCCAATAAGAGGCATCTTGCCAGTGTAGACTTGCCAAGCTGGTGCTGCTGCTGCTGCTGCTGCTGCTGCTGCTGCTGCTGCTGCTGCTGCTGCTGTACCCTCTGCTGCGCCATGTGCAGAAGCTTGTCGGCGGCTGTAGCAGCGTGGCGATAGCCGGTCAAAAATCGTTCGTGTTATTGTTGTGCCACGCGCTGCAGGCCGTGTGGCAGCAGAGCTGCAGATATGCGGTGCGAGCAGAGCCATGGTGCGTCTGTACTGTACCTATCCAAGCTCATTGACAGCGGCGATGCAATCCAACATGACATGAAAGGTTGTGCATGCGTGTGATTGCTTAGACAGCCGCAACTGGACTTGTCACTGTGTATGGGTGTGTATGAAACCAGGGTTATTGCGATTTGGTTGATCGAGTTGCAGGACTTATGGGAAGTGTGTATTGCAGTGCAAGGCTATAACTTCATGGTCAGAATGGCTCACTACCTGTACTTCAGAAGATCAACATATTGCAGGAGCATCGACAGCACGCGGCCAAGGTATCACCTGCAGAGCAGTAATTTGGAAGCAGTAGCTTGAAGCAGCAGAAGCTGGAACCGGAGCCTCTAGGGGTTCACAGGCGTATTGCAACAACGCCCTTGCATGCGTGAGCAGTTCACTTACCGCCACACTAAGCGATAGCAGTGCAGCCCCTGACAGTAAGGTGCGCACCCAGCATGCTGCGCTGGCAAACAGCCACCATGCAACTGAACAGCACTGCCTGTGTTTGCAGGTTGAGAACAAGCACAGAAGTTTACCCCTGCAGTGACACCTAATCAGCCACATCAATGGTGACCAGTGACAACGCAAACTGCACACGTGTGCTGATTACGGGAGGCAGCGGCTACCTGGGGCAGTTCCTCATCACAGCGCTGAAGCAGCACCACAGCGTTGCCTACACTTACCACAACAACGCATTGACTGCACATCCAGTCAACGCAGAACCTTTCAAAGTTGACCTAGCCACGGGCGAGGGCTTGCAGGCAGCCGTGTTACAATTCAAACCGCAGGTGGTGGTCAACTGTGCAGCGATAGCACAGCCTGCTGTTTGTGAGAGGGACTACGAGGCGTGCAGAAAACTGAACGTGCCCAGCAAGCTCGTTGATGCGTTGAAGCAGCTGCAGCAGAAGACCGAGATTGAGGCGCTGCTAATTCATATATCAACAGACCAGGTGGGACAGCCAGCTGCTTGCATAAGGGCACCCACCCATATCTTTTGACATGTCAGTTGAACCAGTTGTCAGCAGGGAGAGAGAAGTTTGAAAAAGGCCACTGCCAAACCACCTGTTATCACCCCCCCTTTCCAATACTCCCAGACATCAGATCCACCTTGTTGTCGCCATGCTTCCCATGGGGTGGAACTAAGAGCAAGTGGAGCTGCCACAGCACTATGTATAAATATTGTGAAATGCACCACAGCTATCTTGCGCCACGGCAGCATGATGGCGGTCAGCTGCAGCATGTGTGCCGTGTGCCACCCGCACAGCAAACGTGCACTGCTGCCAGCAACGCCTGCAGCTCAGGCTCGAGCTTCATCTGTCCTCTGCACCCACACGCCCTTGCGCCACGATGGATTTGTGGTCACCTCGCCTCCTTGCACCCACCAGTAGTATCCTGTGCGTGCCTGTCGCGTGTTGGGCGGTTGCCGCCTTTGGGCGCAGTGCCAGGCCCTGGACAGCAGTTGGTGCGCAGCCACACCGACACCACACTGCTGATGTCTTTGGTCCTGTACTATACCGACATGCCTTGTTTTTTTTACCACCCCCTCGCACCACTTGTGCACCTCAAGGTGTATGACGGCAGTCGCCCCTGGTGGGCGGAGGCCGACGCCACGCAGCCCGTCAATGCTTACGGCCGCAGCAAGCTCGAGGCGGAGCAGCACCTGTCAGCCGCATACCCGGCCAAGCACGTGGTGCTGCGGGCCAGCCTGATCTACGGGCCTGAGCCGCCGCTGCAGGCGGTCGGCCGGCCGCTGTTTGTGCAGTTTGTGGAGTCGCAGCTGGCGCAGTGGCTGGACACCAGCTTCTTTGTGGACGAGCTCAGGTGAAACTCGACGCAGCCGTCCAGTGGTTGAGCTCTGCACCAGCCGCTGTCGGCAACGCCAGCCTTGCACCTGCTTGCATGCGAGGGAGATGCTGCTTCTGCCAGCACCCTGCTTGCATGCTGCATTGTGCCACAGCTTCCTTTGTGTGTGTTGCTGGCAATGATTGAGGAGTAAAATGTGCCCTACCAACCGTGCATGCATGACCAGGCCTCAGCAGTGCATAGCATGAACCTGTGCCTTGCCATGCCAGCTTGGCCGCCGGCACATGACAGTTGCTTGCAGAACTCCTTGAGCTGTCATCATGCCGTACGCTGTCAACGAGCAACAGCGGCATGTTTGCCTGTCTGCTGCTGTAGGTCTGCTGTGTATGTGAATGACATCTGCGAAGTCGTGAAGCACATCATCAGCAGGCTCGCACCAGCCAGCAGCAGCAGCAGCAGCAGCAGGCAGCACTGGAAGTGCCTGCCAGCTAGCTGGGTTGCCACACAGTGTGTACAACTTGGGAGGGCCCGAGCGGCTGAGCAGGCACGACATGGCTTTGGCGGTGGCACAGCACTGCCGGCACAGCAGCAAGGCGATCAAGCCTGCAAACAGCGCAGGCGTGCAGCGGTGAGCGCATTGGGCGGGGCTTGGCAGAGGGCTGCAGTTGAGTGTTGTCGCAGCTTGCGTTGTTGCAGCACAGCTGATCAGCTGATCCTGATCAGCTAATCATTCCTCATGAGCAGCATCTGCGCAACCAAGGTTAGGTTACTGGTACTGTATGGCAGGATGCGGTGGTTGCTAACTTGCACAACACGCTCCCCCATGTGTGGTTGCCCTGGGGACTTGCCTGCACTTGGCTGGAAGCAGCACGCTTTCTTCTGCACTTTTACATCGTCACTGCTGCTGCTGCTGCTGCTGCTGCTGCTGCGCGCCGGTGCTGCAGGGGCTACAACAGCCCTCCCGACATCTCCATGAAGATGGATCAGCTGCTGGCAGACATGCCCACTATACGCCTCACACCCTTTGCTGAAGGGGTGGCTGCCATATTCCCAAGCAGGGACTAGTAGAAAATATCTGCAGCAGTGCAATAGTTTGGGTTGAAGTCAGCAAGCAGACACTGCTGACTCTGCTTGAAGTATGCTCTGGCACAGTGTCACTTCAGTTTTCTAGGCCTGCCTGCTCAGCGCCAAACCTGCCAGCGCGTGGCGTGTTGGCTCGCTCACGGTTTGACTCTTTAAGCATTGAATGGTGACGCAGCATGCCTGTAAGTGCGGACGCGCGCGGTCTAGTAGGAATCATGACGAGGCAGCTGCTGAAACTGCTGCTATAGCCGGCCGCGGTAGCTCTGTACACAATGCATACTCTGAGCCTCGGATGTTGCAGCGTGCTGTGTAGTTGAATATAAGCTGGTTTTATTGCGTTTTTCCTTAGTTTCCTGGACGAGCGAGTAGCAGTCAACGCGGCGTCGGCGTTGTAGGCCCTACTGCGAGTCACTAGTCAAACAACACCCTGCGAACGAAGTCGCTGTGTGGTGGCTGAGCAAGCACAGCACTATCCAGATACAGCTCTGAAAATCAAACTAGTTTTATTCAATATAGTGTGCTTTTTAAGTAGACGTGGGCTAGCACACCTTCCGTACCATGGACGCGCGCGTGCTACTGCTTGGCCTTGTTTACATTCTAGGGACCGTGCCTGCTGCTCGTGGGCATGGTTATTTATTGCATCCAGCTGCTCGTAACTGGGTTGCACACAAGCAGGGGCGCTTTTGGAATGAAGCAAGTGGCAACGGCCTTGGCCAAGGCAACACGGACGGCCCAGGTACGCTTGCGTCGCATGCTTGGCGCGGAACTCTGCGTTCATAGTTTACAAATTTATGCTGCTTCAAGTCAGCACAAAACAGTTCTCACGCTGACCGTACAACCGGCAGCACTGAGATGCAGCACGTGCTGCAGCTCAGCAAGCTTGCATTACAGCCACCGCTATGCAGCCCAGCTTCCGCTGCATACACGCAACGACTGAGTGCTGGCTAGCCCGAAGCACGTCATCAATGGTTGCAGGTGTGTGTGGTGATCCTTTCCAGACTACCAACAGCAACTTCATCAATGAGGTCTCACCCGTCCAAGGTATGGGTGAAGCATTTCAGGCAGAACTGGCATGATACTGTCACAACAGCTTCAAGCAACAGGCAGACCTGATTGTTTGGAAGCAAAGAGGCTTAATGTAAAACATTCTTGTAAGAATCTGCCTTAGAAAACTCCCGTTAGCAGCATCTGTCATATGATTTATATGACTGCCCGCTAGCAGCAGTCAAGATGCCTTCGCTGCCAGAACAATGTGCTGTAGGCAGCAGGTGGATGGCTATGCTGCTGCATGTACTTGTACGGTTGCTTGCTTTAACCAGAAACAGCTGCTCTCTATGCAATGGCTTGCAGCCACCTACAGGGAAGGTGATGTGGTCGAGCTGAAGGTGCGGCATCATTGCTGTTTACACACTGAAATTGATACAACTACAACAGCAGCAGCAGCAGCAGCAGCAGCAACAACGGCCGCAGTAGAAGCATAGCTGATATGCGCGTACCACTCAGCACTGCCGCTTCACAATCATGTGCTGCGCCTCAAGCCAGGCGTGCCATGCCACTGTGGGCTTTGCAACCCTCACTGTTTGTTGCAGCAGCAGCTGCTGCCGGCAAGCTTTGCTGTAACGGTCTCTGTCTTGAAGCCACGTTGGACTTCGCATGCGCAGGTCATCTTGACCACCAACCATGGAGGCAAGTTCAGCTTCAGGGTGTGCCCAAGGCGCAGGAGGCTGGACGCAGCGTGCTTCGGCGACAACTACCTCACCAGGTGAGGCCTGAAGTCGCAGCTGCTGGGCGCTGGCAATGATGCCGACATGCGCGGCCAAGCCGTGCGGTTACTGCTGCCGTCACGGTTTGCACTGCGCAGCACTCCCAGCTGCTGTGGTGGCACTGCGCCTGCGACGGCATGCTGTGGGCAAGGGGTTGTGCGCTATGCTTGACCAGCACGTTCTCCTGCATGTGCTGTCCCAAGTTGCATGGCAGCCCTGCAACTGCTGACATGCATGATCCACAGCGGCCTGTGCGACTATTCTCAACCTGGCTAGGCAATCTCTGACAAACTCAGTGGGTATTTAGCAACACCTCAGTTGGCGTAACAGTGACATGGTGAATGCCGACATGCAGGGTCGACAATGGCCAGCGCGACTACTGGATCTTTGACCTGTCAGCAGACCACACCATTCAGTACAAGCTGCCGCAGGGAGTTGTATGCGAGGCTGGCTGCGTCTTGCAGTGGGAGTACTATTCCATGCAGAGCTGCATTGAGCCAGGCTGCGACAGGAAATTCTGCGGTGGCTACGCTGACGGAGACAACGTGCTGTACCACAGCAACCCAGGGTTCTGTGGGCGCACTGGCGCGCAGGCAGAGTTCTTCCGAAACTGTGCGGACATCCGCATTCTGCCAGCTGGCGCAAATTACATGGGCATTGAGGATGGCACCGCCAAAGATGGCGCTGTGAGAGAGGCTGCTGCTGCTGCTGCAGCAGCTGCTGATCCTGTGCATGACGCAACTGCAATTGCGCAAGATGGTGCTGTGGAGTATGCAGACATGGCCAGTGATGACAATGTGACGGATACATTAACTGCTAGCGCTGCTCCTGATGTAGAGATGACTGCTGTTGCAGCTGTTATCCAGCCTTGATATGCAAAGCGCATCAAACTGAGGTGCATGTTGTGCCGTGTGAACACAAAGTGGTTGTTAGCATGATTTCACTTGAGCTTGATCTTGGGGTCAGCACCCAAAACCTAATCCGGTTGATGTGTATCAGATTGACGTGCAAGCAAATCCATCGCCTTGGTGAATTGTGCATGACCATCACCTGCATTGCAGAGATGCATGAGCACTGTTGTAGCAGGAGCAGAAGGGCATCTGCTGCATGGCAGATATCAAATGCTAGTCCATGAGTCACTCAATGTGTGTGCACGCACATGAAACGCCCCTTCATAACATGTACTGCTCTCCTTGCATGTGCTCATGGATTGTCACAATGCAAGTTGCATGAACCTGACCTGCACAGCCTGCATATGTTCATTCATGAGCCCAATCGATAAGCAGCAGGCTCTTGCTGCCAGGCAAGTAATGACTGCTACGTAGCAGTATGTGGTATACCAGCTGGCCCAGCACGCATGCACATTGTTTTCCATTTAACATTTTCTTATTTGCCTGCACACGTTCGCATGGTGCCCCCTTGAGCTGTGCCACGCTTGCGTGAGCATGCTCACATGTGCAACATGTGCGCCACGGCGCGGCACAGGCGTGAAGTGTCATATAAACCTGGCAGGTGACCCGCTGTTGGCATTGACAGTGTTCTTGGCGGCATCATGATGGCCTTGAATGCATTGCTAGCCCTGAGGGTGTCCAACAGCAAACTTTACAGGGCCGCCCTGTGTGTCCAGTACTGAATGTAGGGTTTGTTTTGCGTGGCGGCCGCAGATGCGATCTTGGTGGATGACGTGGTGGCCAACTGAAGTTTTATAACGCAGGCCCTGCCTCGGCATGTTGATAAGGGTTGCAGGAAAGACACAGGACCCACCATAAAGCAGTTGCCGATGCTAGATTCTGCCTGCCTGCTGGAGGCCTTCCGCCACGGCGGCTGGCATCCATGATTGGTAAAGCTCGGTCCAGGAGGTTACAAACACAAGCACGCACATGAACACAAAGGCTGTCAAGGCTTGCTGAATACCAGGGAAAAGCCGCACAGGCATATGAACACACAGGCTGCTTGAACACCAGGACACAGCGCTTCTCCGTTACCTTGCCTGTGCTGTGCACCTGAAATGAACCCCGTACTGCAAGAGTGTAGCCACAGTACGGCTCGCAAGTAACAATGATCTGATGTACAATTGAGTCAGCTTGCACTGCGCAGGTGAATCGTCCTGCAGTTGGTACATGACGCCCCTGCCTGCTGGCAATCTGCTCAGCAAACCATGCAGCTAGACAGATGCTCGCTGCCTCCTGCATAGTTGCGCTGTGCAACCGGCATCAGCTGCATCTGCATCAGCACAGATCTGACTGGTCAGTTTTGCCGGCAGGTGTGCTGCATTGTGAATCAGCAGCTACAATGCTTGCTGGTGCCCGGGTTGTTCCAGAATGTGAAGCCAAAATGCAGAATAAAATCTGCGTATTCCCTGCACTAGGTTTTTACAAGGTTTACTACTGCTGCCGCTGCTACAAAGGGTTACTCCAGAGGGAAAGCGGCCTCAAAAGCTGCAGGGGCAAGAGCAGCGCAGCAAGCATAGCATCAGGGTAAGTACAGCCTTAACTTCGGATTCAAAACCCAGCTGAACTCAACAGAAAGCTCAGGTTATGCTGCTTTTACGTGCTGTTTCCCTGCCATATTGCAGTGCTGCTGCTTCAACTTTTGGACGGGAAGAAAAACTGGCTGCAGCTGCCTTGATCACGCATTCGCTGAGTGCAAGATGGAACACCACCAGCAACAGCAGCAGCAGCAGCCGACAGCACAACGGCAAAACCACTCTTACCTGCACGCTCTGGCCGGCAATAGCTGTAACGGCCACTGCAAAAAGCCAAGTGAAATGCAGCAGGAAAGTGGCACCAATTCCAACAGCAGCACACGGATCAGTAAGTGTTGTTACTCTGCAAACACATCATGCTTATGCTTGCAGGAAAGACCAAACACCTTTTGTTGCAGCGATGCTGCTGCAGTCACTACTACTTGTGAGTGCTAGTCATTCTGCAGGCAAGCATGAGCAGTGCCTATGCCCTCAAACATTATGCAATTGCACTCTGGCATGCTACAGCTGGGCATGTGCTGCTGCTTCAATACATTACAGCTTTCACAGCTGCGCGCTCTCCAGCAGCAGCCTCTGCTGCTGCAGCGCTGCGTTGAACAGTCCACCGACTGTAGCCAGCAGGGCTGCTGCAGGGCAACAGAAATATCGTCTGCCTGCAGCAGTTGCTGCGCACCCGGTCAGGTCCAGGCAGTGTGTGTAGTGGTGCAGCTCATCATGGGCCTTGGCAGAGGCATCCTCAACCCTGCAGCAGATTCACGCAAGTGCACAAGCAGCGCCAGCAGCAGCAGCAGCACAACTGTGTGTTTTGGATTTGTGGCCTGTTGAGCAATGCTACCAACTAACTCGTTAGGTTGCCCTGCTATGATGACAACAGCGCGACCCTGCTGCTGTTGTGTCACTGTTGTTGCTGCTGGTGCTGTGTACAGCCGGTGTACGCCGGCAGCTGCAGTCCACGTACTTGCATGTGACCCTATGGACCGTTACATTGCAACAGCACTGCACTTACACAGCGGTTGCGCAGGCGGTCAGAGCCTTGTACTCCTCTGCGCACTTGCTGCCTGGCTTGTCTGAGCTGGCGTAGCACGACTGAAAAATCTCAGACTGGTCCTGACACTTTGTAAAAAGGTGGAAAGCCACGGCCTGGAAAGCAGCAAAGCCCGGGAGCGTGAGATCTGCGCTCGCGAGTGACTAGCGGCACTGCTTAATGCGATCTGGCAAATCAGCTATCTGACCTGCAGGGACGACGTCTTGATGTTTTCCACGGTAGCCATGATGATTGCTTGCTGGCCACAACGGGCAAACAGAGGACACGCCTTTCTGCAGTCACGCGGCAAAAGTCCAGCAGCAAGGCAGCCTGATTCTTTTTTGATACAATTACTTTCTTGCATGCCGTTTATTGAGCCTGCTCAGCCTTGCAGGCTCCGGAAGGGTTCTATGCTTTGTCGCACAACCTGACATTTGCTGACGCTGATTGCTTGTGTATGGTTCCAGGGAACAGCTGATGCTGTTGTAAGCCACGTAAGAGCACCACGTACACACTGAAGGTCCCCTCACTTTGAACTGCTGCTGCTTTTACTTACTGCTCCTCTGGCTCTCGACCCTGCAGCTGATACATTGGCCACCGTTGCACGGCCGCCACCTAAGAACACTAATATCAACACTATCGCAGTGCAGCTGCACACAATGAGCTTAGGGCCTAGGCGTCGAGCACACACAAGCAAACAGCTGCCTGCCCAACATTACGTCCGTGCCAACGTATTGCAGTGGGTGGCGCCAGCTGTGCTAGCATGCGGGTAGTGCACAAGGGGGTTATGCTGTGCTGGCATGCCTGCTTCGTTGCTGCAGCTTGTTACACCTAAAAGCCAGTGCTGCGGTTGTGCTGCTCTTCCACATAACTACCATCCATCATTTCCAATCCGCTGCTGAGCCCCAGCAGCACAGCAGCTTGGATGGCGGCACCTAGTGCAACAGCTTGCTCCGGGTCAACTTCACACCTGCAGGACAGCAGCAGCAGCAACGGCAGCAGCAGCAGCAGCAGCATTACCAATGTCCATTGCAGTTGATCCTGCCAATGGCTTGAGGTAGTTGATCCTGCCAATGGCTTGACTCAACGGCAGCAGGGGAACAAGTGACATGGCAGTTGTGCAGCATCCAGCTGCAGCACATGTCATGCACCAGCCGGGGAGAGAGCAGGCTACCGCCTCTGTGCAATCAGCCCTTGGCAATGTGCCAGACATACATGCAATGCAGCATGTGGAAAGACACGGCACTAGCATTCAGTACATGCCAAATGCAGCATGTGCATGCACCGTACTGCCAGCCACATCAGTATAGCCAGCATTGCACTTACCTTGGCTTGAGGCCTGTGAGTGCGTGCAAGCCCTGCTGGATGATGGGCATGCGAGTGGCACCACCCACCAGCAGCACAGCAGTCAGCTTCCGGGGCTTCGGCGCATAGGGATCACTGCTGCCGTTGCTGCTGCTGCTGCTGCTGCTGCTGTCGGACTGCTGCTGGGTTTGACAAGCTGTATGGTTTGCTAGCTGCTGCTCTACCTGACCAGGCTCGCATTCGTATGCCAGCTTGCAGCCATCTGCAAGAGCTTGTAGGGGGGTCCACAGACGCTGCCGCAGCTGCGCTGTTGCAGCATGCATCCTTTGCCGGCTCAACTCCACAGACACTCCCTGCTGCTGTACCTGCTCCTGCTGCTGCTGCTGCTGCTGCTGAGTTGAGCTACAGCAAGCAGCTGCTGCTGCTGCTGCTGCGGTTGGGGCATCCAGGTGTATGACGGTCACCTGCTCCTCTGTCAGCCTGCACTTTGCTGCCTCTGCTGCTTCCAGCAGCCTTGCCAGCACATCTGGCGGCAGCTGCTGCAACTGCCCTTGTAGTTCACTGCTGTTGCTGCTGCTGCTGCTGCTACTGGCCAGCTGCTGCTGCAGCCAGGCCGCCAGTGCTGCATCAAAGTCATCACCACCCAGCTGCGCGTCACCATCAGTGCCCAGCACCTGAGCACCAGGACACAGCGCACAAACATGCTTGCATTTTCATGCTAGAGTACTGCTGCTTCTTCACAAACTCAACAGCGTTGATGCTATGGCTCGAATGAGTGAAAAATGATGACGATGACGATGCATCGATGATGATGACAATAACAATGTGAACTTGTTATGTTGCTTGGTATTGCATTGCTGATTGTTGCACACAGCGCCTGATCATGAACCAGCCTTCTGCCCATTGCGCAGCCGCACCTCCATGATGCCTTCAAAGCTGTCAACCAGTGACAAGTCAAATGTGCCGCCGCCCAGGTCAAACACCAGCAGCAGCTCTGCATCGTAAGGCTTGCCAAAGCCGAAGGCCATGGCCGCAGCGACAGGCTCCTGTATCAGGGAGACCTGCACAGAAAAGGCGTAGTGTACGGGAGAAATGATGACAGCTGTGTCACATACATATGGCCGGGTGACTCTGCTTCGTTTTGCGGGTGGTTGAAGTGCTGCTGCGTATTACAAATTCTTGTACAACATATAGAAGTTGTGACGTATCATGATCATTCTCAGCTGACTCTTGAAAACCGTGGCTGCAGCTTGAACCGGATGTTCCTGTCTGCCTGCAGGCAGACGAGGGCATGAGGCCGAGCCTACCCGTGACTGTGCAGCGACTAGAGTGAGGCTTTTGGCATGTGGCACTGACCATGCTCAAATGGTGCACTTCTCCAAGAGGCACCAACCCGATGCTTTCCAGCTGTGCCTCCTTTGCGCTGCTGATGCTGCTGCTTAGCCTACAGCCTGCCATCCGTGCACAACAAGCACTGCTGTGACTTGGCTGATACAGTGTCACGGCAGTGGCTGCTACTCACCTGCTGGATGCCTGCCAGCTGTGCTGCTTGCAGCGTGGCAGCCCGCTGACGTGCGTCAAAGTAGGTGGGCACAGTGATGACCACCTGCTGCGGTGGGGCACCGTCCAGCGCCTGAGCAGCCAGCTGCAGCAGGTGCCGAAGCACGTCAGCTGACACCTGCGGAGTGGGTCGTGGTTGCAGGCAATGACGGGTAGTCAGAGAAGGTGGTGGACCAGAGGTTGCTGCAAGTTCAGCTGTGCCGGTGTGCCGTGTGGCTGCTTGTAGGATGCGTGACCAGCCCTCATTGCTGAGTGACCAGCCCTCATTGCTGGACAATTGAACATAACACATGCTCAACTGGACAAGCAGGGACACTCAGCATCAGTGGTGGCTCTCCTGTCCCGCACTCTGCGATGCAGCCAGACTGCGCAAGCTGCAGCACCCACCTCTTGTGGGGTAACAGGGGCACCTCTTGCAGGACACAGCAGCTGTACTCCACCCTGCTTATCTGCTGCTAATCCGTAAACGAGCTCAAGGTTTTGAACTTCATCAAGCTTTCTGCCTATCAGCCGCTTGACGCTGTAATACGTGTTGAGCGGGTTGCATGCTGACTGCTGCTTGGCCTGCTGGCCAACTATACTGCTGCCATCCGAGCTGTATGTAACAACTGATGGGACTGTAAACGAGCCAAAATCGTTCTTAATGATCGTCGGATAGGTGTCACCTTTGCGTAAGATTGCTACTGCACTGTTGGTGGTGCCTAGGTCAATGCCAACTGCAGCAGCTGCAGCGGCTGCAGCAGCACAGGCCAGACTGCTACGCCTTCTTATGGCCGTGTTGCTGATGCAAGCAGTCGAGGTAGGACAATTTGTAGTGTCGCAGCCGTTCTGTGGGCGCAAACGAGGCGTAGTGCTGCACAGAAGCATGATGCCCTGTGGCCGTGGCTTGCAGCAGCTTGGTGGGCGAACCTAACAGCTGCAGCCGCAGGCTGCTTGATCATACATATTTACGCAGCTTATAAGAGTTTATGGTCTCCAAGTGCCCAGTATGTTTGAATAGCAACGGCCTGACTGGTTGTCAGTCCTTGATTAGTCATTAGGATCGCAGAAACTCCTACAATGCGCACGGTGTCGCGGCATCAGATGGGCTGCCATGCACTGCGAATTCAAGCTTTGTTTATCGCAGCTTGTAGTCTGATGCTGCACATCATGACGTTGAGTGCCTCTGCTATTGAGCAATAAGCACAGTATGCCAGACTCGCTTGTCAGACCTCTCAGCCCTGGCTATGGGGGCAGAAGAGAGAGCTCGTACTACTTCCAGCTTGCCTTGTATGCTGGCGGCAACGTGCTGGCCGTGCTCATTCTGCTGCTGCTCTGGTTCTGCTGGGATGTCCTATCAGCATTCCAGGAGCCATTAGTTTGGAGCTACCTTTGCAGGTACAGCAGCAGGCTAGTGCATTTTTCTGTTCTAGCAGCGTATGTGATCAGTATGTCATGCAGTTTGCTGTCGTTAGCAGGCAGGATCTACTGTTTTGGTGGCCAGATATATGCAGCCAGTGCAGTAGTACGCATGTCGTGGGACTATGCCTGAATGTTTATAGTACTTGAGCACTGCGCTGTTACAAAAGCCACTGATGATTGTTGCCTCCTGCAGCCTATCCCTGCGGGACATCAAGCGCTACCTGGTCAACACAGCCAGGCGGGAGTTGCAAACCAGGTGAAGCCGCAGCCAGAAAGTTTACAGCAGCAATTGGCTGTAGATGCAGTGTACTGTGCTGCAGCGCTGCTGCATGATGCAGAGACGGCCTAAGCTGCTACTGTTTCAAGCAAGCTGCAGGTCACCGCGCAAGTCTGCGTCAAACTGCTTGCTGAAGGCAAATGCATGTGCTTGGTTTGTATGAACAATCTCCCACGGAAGCCACGTACTACTGCTGCCACTGCCGCTCTGTTTGCAGCTCGTTTGTGGTGTGCTGCACAAAGCTGCTGCTGCTGCCCGCTGTCATTGTGTGGCAGCTGTTTGAGGAGCTGCGGGACAAGGTGGCAGCGCAGTACCATGAGCTGCAGCAGAAGAAACAGGTGGGTGATGCCGGATTGCTTGCAGAAACAGCATGAGCCTACAGCATCAATAGCATCTTATATATTTAAACTTTTATACTCGTGTAATCATATAATTTGGCCGGTAGCATACGGTTGCAGGAGCTGCAGCAGGAGGAATAATCGGGCAGGAGAAGCTACTTGCAGGAACAGCTTAGACTGCCGACAATGCTGTATGTGACAGCTGCCTGCTCAGTGGCAGCAACAATGGAAGCAGGAGATTGTTGAATTACCTGCAGGATTGTGGGAATTAGTGAGGTATTGTATGTGTCAGCTGCCACAACAACAGCAGCAGCTGCAGCAGAGGAAGCAGGCAGAACACCCCTACTCTGGTAGGGTACTTGCAGGAGCAGCATGAAGCAGCTATTGATGCTGTTTGGAGTGAGGCCAGCTGGCGACGCAGTGTTCCTGGCCAGGAAGTGCAGCAGACGTAGCAAACAACGCAATATGCACAGGAGCTTTGTTGAGCGTTGCAAGCTTGGAAAAGACAGGGCTGTGCAGGGCAAAGGTGGTGCCCATTACAGCACAGCAAACAACCAGGCGTCCTGCAAGCTGCAGCCGTACTGTCGCTCAGGCAGTTGCACATGCAGGAAGTGCCTTGTAAGGCTTTGTTCCATCCTGCCCCTGCCGCAGAGCACCCCCAGAAAGACGTTGCCGGCAGCAGCTGCAGCAGCCGCCAGGCGCATCAGCAAGGAGTTTGCCGCGGTGGCCACAGCAGCAGGCGACAGCGTAACTGCACAAGGCGACATGAGCGATGACAGCTCGGATAGTGAGGATGAACGGCAGCAGCAGCAGCAGCAGGTCAAAAGGGGTAGCGGCAGCGGGGCAGCTGCAGTGGGTAAGGGATTTAATCATCTGCAGCAGCAGCAGCAGCAGCAGCAGCAGCAGCATCGCAGCAAGCAGCAGCAACCACCAGGGCAGCAGCAGCCGCAGCAGCAGCAGCTGCGGCATCGGAAGCCAGCTGCACCTGCTGCCGCAGCAGTGGGCTGTCAGCCGCGGCAGCAGCAGCAGCAGCAGCAGCAGGGGCGTCAGCGTCCTCCCCTCGTCCCCCGCAGCAAGTCCTTGGGTGTCAGCACCAGCTCCAGCAACACCACAGCTGCAGCAAGTGCGGGTGCCGGGGTGGACCTGCAGGCGCAGCGAGCAGCTGCCGCAAGGGCAGCCAGCAAAAAGGCAGCAGCGGCAGCAGCAGCACCCAGCGCTGGCAGAAACAAGTGGAAGCGGCGGGTGCGGCGCTGGAAGCATATGGCGGCACGGCAGTTGCGTTGGTACTGCTTCTGCCTGTTTGAGTTGTTCAAGTTCCTGCTCAGCTTGCTGCTGCCTCGCAGGCAGCCTCAGCAGCAGCAGCAGCAGCAGCAGCAAAGTCAGGCGCAGCTGCACCACTGTGCCAGCGTCAACAGCAGCAGAGTGGGCAGGGTTGGCAGTATGAGTGTTTGGTCTGGGGTGCAGTCAGGTGCTGGCGGTTATGACACGGCTGGCAGCACACCCATGCGGCCTAGCCTTGCAGGTAGCATCAGCAGCAGCTACTGCGCATCAGAGCACGGCATGGCCACCCCTTGGACGCCGCATCAGCAGCAGTACCAGCTCTGGCAGCAGCAGCAGCAGCAGCAGCGGATGCTGAGCAACAGCCTGTCTTCTCCGTCGCTAGCAGCGCTGGAAGCATATGCCCACGCCAACAGCCACGCGATGCACCCGGCGCTGCTGGCCTCGCATGTAGCTGGAGCTGGTGCTCCGCACAGCCCAGCCTTGGCTGGGCTTGCTGCTGCTGCCAGCAGCCCAGTTGCCTGCCAGCAGCAGCAGCAGCAGCACGCCCTTGATGATAGCTTGCTGGGGACATCGCTGTGCGGCTGGGCGTCAGCTCAGGCCCCACTGTCACCCCCAGCGCAGACACCCAGCATGCCGCTGCCGCAGCAGCAGCAGCAGCAGCAGCAGCGCGAGCTGCACAGAATCAGCAGCGGCAGCAGCCAGGGCAGCAGTCAGCCAGCAGCGCCAGGTGCTCCTGCGGCACCACCAGCAGTGTGTGGCTTGCAGACGCCAGCTGGCGCTCATCCCCTGCCACGTCCGGCTGGCAACAGCAGCAGCGGTGACAGCCCAACACCTGCAACTACGAGCAGCCCACCAGCAGCAGGGCCACCTGCTGCAGCAGATCTTGGCTACCTGGCCACCCCTGGAGCCGCTGCCGCTGCCGCTGCTGCTGCTGGTGTGGCCGCCAACTTGCCACCTGGCAGGGGCTTCTCGGCTCCTGTAGCACCCAGCCTGGAAGCCCCTGCAGCAGCAGCTGCTGCTGCAGCTGCGGCTGCAGCTGCGTTTCACATGTCGGGCAGCATGAGCTTTGGCTTGCCAGGGCTCGCCCCCGGAGCAGCGCCGTGGGAGGGCTTGGGGGCGGGTGTGCCCGGCACCGCCGCGGGCAGCGTGATTGGCATGACAGTAGGGGGCGGCGTCAGCATGGGCGGTGGGCCTGGCGCCACGGATGGCGGCAGCAGCGGCAGTGCCAGCAGTCCCAGCGGGATCCTGTTCAAGTGGCTGCTGCGGGGTATCGTGCTGTATGAAGGCTGGCGGTATGCACAGGTGAGGCTGGCGCTGCCCTGGTCCCTCAGGCTGCCGTGTGTGCTGTGTGCGCTGTGCTGCTGCATTGCGCCGCCTGGGCTGCGTGGAGCTGGCTCGCGTGCGGGTTCAAGGCCACGGGCCAGCATGTCGTTGGTTGAGTTAGGTGGCTGGAAGGTTACTCAAACGGCTTTCCTGTGTTACCACCTTGCGGCCTCTTGTGCTGCAGACGCTGCCGCTGCCAGACCAGCCACTGCTGGTGCTGCTGCTGGGGGGTGCTCTGGCAGTAGCCGGCGGCTTGCCCTTCCTGCTGCTGCCGCGCAGCTTGTGGCGGTCCCCGCTGCATGATGCGGCAGACAAGGAAGAGCATGCAAGGGACGAGGAGCACGCTGCTGCTGCTGCTGCTGCTGCTGCGGCTGTTTGCGGTGCGCCTGCAGCAGGGGAACATGCAGCTGACGACACAAATGGCAGCAGTCCTGAGGGCACAGCGGAGTTGAGAAGCCCGTTTCAGCAGCACCAACAGCAGGACGCCAGCAAACCCGCAGCTGCCGGCAGCAGCAGCACACACCCTGTGACTGGCAGCAGCAGCAGCAGCAGCAGCGGCAGGGGCAGCAGCAGCGGCCGCTTCAGTTGGCGGGGCAGGTCGCTGCTGCGCGCTGCCTGGTCGCTGCTGGTGCGGCTGCTGGTGGCAGCGGATGACGGGCTGCGGCGGTTCTGCGCGTCATCCTTCCTGGACACGGCTGTGTCTGGGCTGATCGTGGTGGGGCTCATCTTGGGCAGCGTGGTGCTGTCCGTGGTGCTGCTGGTGCAGGTGAGCGCCTTCCGCAGCAGAGCAGAGGGGGCGGCGTGGTGCTGCTGGTGCAGGTGCGGCCCTTGCGCAGCAGAGCAGCGTGGTGCTGCAGCTGCCTTGCGGCCCGGGACGACGGTGTCAGCGTGTTTGACTCTCCTCGGTGCCAGCACAAGGGTGCAGCCGCTCACAAGCTGTTGCAAGTGTGCGGTAGGCCCTGAGCAACACCCCACACGCAGTGGGGGCTGGCTGGAAAGGGCCGGTGCCAAACTCTTTGTTGCTGCTGCTGCTGCTGCTGCTGCTGCTGCCGCTGTTGCTGCAGGTGGGGGAGGAGAGCCGGCAGGCCGTGCTGGACCTGAACAGCCTGGTGCGCCAGAAGGTGGACCTGCAGTCGGAGGGCGCGTTGCGCCTGGGCGTGCGCTCGCTGCTGCAGGACTACGAGGGCGAGATCACCGGCATGCTGCGGCACTCGCTGCCCAGCGTGACGCAGTACGTGGAGAGCCGGGCGGTGGACTTCCTGGTCAGCCACAACCTGAGCAGGGTGCTGCTCGACCTGGAGGGGCTGCGCCTCGCGCTGCACCTGCCAGCCGACTGCAGCGAGGACGCGCAGCTGCGCCTGGCCGTGCACCTGGCCAACAGCAGCGTGGCGGCGCACGACCTCGGCGGCAGGCAGCAGCGGTTGCGGCGGCAGCTGGAGGCGGAGCAGCGGCAGCTGGCGGCCCTCGCACAGCAGTTCCGGGCGGCACTGGGAGGCGGCAGCGCAGCGCACAAGTATGGGCCGGCAGGGCAGGGCGCAGCAGCGAGCTGCGCGCCTGGCAGCGCAGCAGCAGACAGCGGCGGAGGAGACGGCGCGAGCAGCAGTGACAGCGGCAGCAGCAACGACGGGGCTGGCAGCAGTGACCACGCTGTAGCGCAGCAGCTGCTGCGGGTCCAAGAACGGGTGGCTGGTCTGCAGGAGCAGCTTCATGGTAAGCCGGTGTTTGCACATGATTGCGCACCTTGCATGCTAGCACGCTTGCATGCATAAGTGCTGGACTCTGCTGCGCTCCACACCTGCGCCACAGGCGGCAGTTGCAGCAGCCAGCACGCCAGGCCTGCCGTGGGCGTGCTGTGCTGTGTATGCCTGACTGCGCTGCCGTGGCTGCGCTGGAGCGTTCCGCAGGTGTCGAAGCAGCCCACGAGGCTGCGAGCGAAGCGCTGCAGCTGGCGCAGCTGCGCCTGAACAACTGCCAGCCCCAGGGCTCTGCGGCGTCAGATGCGAACAGCCACCATGGCCGCAGCCTGAGGCGGTTTCTGACCGGCTCCTGGTTTGTGCCTGCCAGTCCGGCTGCAGAGGCAGTGGCAGGCGCAGCAGGGTCAGCAGCAGCAGCAGCAGCAGTAGAAGCACATGGCAGCGGCGCCACATCTGCGCGGCAGCTGACGCAGATGCAGCAGGTCAGCAACTGCATCGGCCATGTGCGGCGAGGCCTCGCAGCACTAGCAAAGCTCGACGTTGCTGCAGCGAGTGATGAGGCGGCAGCAGTACTCGGGCACCTTGCTTTCGGACGGGAAGACGACGAGCAGCAGCATGACCTACAGCAGCAGGAGCAGCAGCAGCAACAGGAGCAGGGAAGCTGCAGCAAACCTGCTGCACCGCAGGCTATTGCTGCTGGAACAGCTGCTGCTTACGGTGCGGACGTCTGTGTTGCTGACAGCGGCAGCAGCAGGTGCCTGCAGAGCAGTGCTGTGCCTCTGCTGCTACGGGTTGCTGACTCAGCACAGCAATGCTTCAGGAACAGCAGCGGCAGCAGCAAGACCAGGATAACACGCAGCGCCTTAAAGCCTGACAGCAACAAGGGCTCTGTTACACAGGCAGCAGCCCAGCCGCCCAGTAGCGCCGCAGCCAGCAGCAGCATAATGCGCGTGGCGCAAGGCGCTGCCTACCCGCTGATTACGTCGTTGCGCAGGCTGAGCAGCGTGTTCATGTCTGGCCTTGGCAGCACGACCGCAGTGGCGCTCGGCACAGGGCTGGGCGTGCTGCGGCTGGGCCTGGGGGTGGCCAAGTTCCTGGTGCAGCTGGGCGTGTTCGCCTCCGGTGAGGGCGGATGCCGCAAGCATGCTGCAGCTGTGACTGCGAGATCTGGCCCGATGTGCTGCAGATGTGTTCAGATGAGATCAGGGACCAGCCGTTTGCAGCTGGTAGACATGCTTGCCGCCAGTGGCGGGTAACAGGGTTGAAGGTGTGGGTGTGGATGCCGCCACTGCACTCACTGCACTCACTGCCACTGCTGCTGCTGTTGATGCTGATGCTGATGCTGATGCCCGTTGCCGCAGTGCTGTACACGCTGCTGGCGCTGGACATCGACCCAGTGGACCGGCTGCTGCAGCTGCTGCCCATGTCAGAGGTGGGTGCAGGAGTGGTGCTGCAGCAAGGTCTTGCAGGAGCGGTGCTGCAGCAACATGGTGCAGCACAGGGACCCAGCTTGGCCTGCCCTCCAAGGACTTGACTGCTTGGCAAGGCTGCTGCAGCATGCCCAGCTGAGGACGTCAGCGCCGTGGCACACATAAAGCATCCTGCTTCATTCAATGCGCGCGGCAGACGGCGGTGTGATCAGCTCAGTCACAAGTCGAGATGCGCAGTTGTGTGCGTCGACAGCATGGCTGCGTGCAAGTTGGTGCGTGCTCACCTGCATCCAAAGCCATGGGACATGTGGGATGCGGCTGCCGTTGCGCTGCCTGGCGTGCTGCAGGCCAGCCAGGTGCGGGCCACGCGCGCGGTCACGCGCGCCATGCGCGGCGTGTTTGTCTCCTCGCTCAAGCTCTCCGCCTTCCACGCGGGCTTCACCTGGCTCACGCTGCGCGCGTTTGACGCTCACTTTGTGTGCCTCGCGACGGCCGCGTCCGCCGTCGTGGCGGTGCTGCCGCTGGTGCCTGTGGCGCTGGTGGCCGCGCCGGCCGTGCTGGAGCTGGCGCTGCTGCGGGGGGCGCCGGTGAAGGGGCTGGTGCTGGCTGCGCTGCACTTGGGCGCGTACTACTTTGGGGACGATCTGATCTTCAGGGAGGTGAGGGTGGGTGCGGCCGCACAAGCAGCGAGCACGATCCCTTGTTGTGTGTTGGTGGCCACCGTGTTGCTGCGCTGCACTGGACTGGAGCAGACAGTGAAGTGGGCTGGGACGAGGGTGCAGCTGCACTGCAGTGCTGTCTGTGCTGAGCTGGCATCATGTAACTCTTGAAAAGGCACCTTCCAAGGGGTTGGTGCTGTCGGCGCCACGCCTGGGGCCTTTTTGCTGCTTTGGGGAGCGACGCTGTGCTGTGCAGTGTGCAGCTGCCAACCAGCTCAAACTGTAAAGCAGCCAGACCGGATTGGGGGCGTGGAGGGAACAGGAGCCGTGCATGCTTTCATCAAATGCTGTGCGTGTTGTGCTGCAAATTGTGTCAACCTTGGGTGATGGCTGCCGTCGCAGCTGGAGTGCTTCAGTGCGGGCAGGCGGTTCATGTGCTCCCAACATGCCCCTGCCATGGTTGCAACACCTGTGGTAGACTGACATGCCGTGCTTGGGCATCTGCTTGCAACTCCATGCAGGTGGAGCCCACGTTGCCATACCTGGTCGGTCTGGGAGTGTTTGGAGGTGAGTGTGCAGCTGCTCGCGGCATGATGCAGCTGCTGCTGTTTTATGGGCAGCCATTGCTTTCAATTCATCAGGTGCTATGTGACAGGTTGTGAGGCACACTTCACCGTGCAAGATGTATCAGCTAGTCCACTGCTGATACAGCAATGCCTGAGACACCTGCTGGTGCTGCTGGTGCTGCTGCTGGTGCTGGTGCTGTTGTTGCAGGCATGTACACCTTCAAGAACCCCTTGCAGGGTGTGCTACTGGGACCCATGGTGCTAGCACTGCTCTCGGTGGGATACAACCTGCACAGAGACTTGTACTAACCCATGTACAACCCTTTAGCGGTGGCAGTGCTGGTGGTTTGTCACTTGATGGACAGTACGGTGTTGTAACCCGATGGCATGCTGTGGGTGTTGACGTGTGAATAATTTTAGCTCAGGGTCTAAGATTGCCAAGCTTGCACACAATGCATCCGTCTTTTCTGTCACAGCAACACATGTACATGGGGGTTGCTTTTGTTTTGGCTGTTGTATCAGTCACGATCAGCGCTTCAGCCGCAGATCGTCTGGATGCCTAAGATCCCTGGGTGATCACGGAACTGGTGGCTCCAACCATGTCAGGCCGCAAGACAGCCGATGGCGTGTTTCCTCCCCTGGTCACGGTATCGTCGCGCGTCTGAGCGTGCGATGTGCGTATCCGGGATCACCACATAATGTGTTCGGACTGCCTTGTTGAGTTCGCCCTTGAGAAGTAACGGCATGTGCCGTTACTTGGGATGGAAACGTCAGCATAATGAGCAGCTGGCTTACATGGTGAGTGGACATGATGCACGAGATCGTCGGCTATTAATAGTCGTGCCTCGTGCCTAAACGCGTATCAGGCAGTCTGCAAATTGGGTATCGTTAAGTGTGGCGCACAGCGCGTCTCATGCAGACATGTTGGCACGCTTTGCTGTCTGGCTGCGTTTGTGTTGCCAGAGGGCAGGACGTTGTTTGCCTTTTGTGAGGTGACACCATAATATTAGGCAGCATTCGTGTGGACATGAGCCTGCTAGCTTGTGATCTGCACGCATACCTGAAGTTCAAACTTCGAATATAATGCTCATGACAGATACATTTAACGAAACACCTGCAGATAAAGCGAAGCGTCGGCCCTGTTGGTTGACCTTTTGACCAAACTGCTCCTCCAAAAGAATGAGCTCAGGGTTTTTGCCAAGGTGCTTATGGCATCCTCGGTTCATAGTTCAATTTGCTTCGCCCTGCTCACGCTCCTGTCTGTCATGGGCTTTCATTTTGTAAACTGCAATCCCACCGTGTAGTTTACGTTTGCGTTACGTGAGCAAGAGCAACGCAAGAGTCCAACAAAGCCTAGTCACGGTTGCCTTGCATAATCGTTGTCGATCGAACCACCTCCAAGGCTTCCAAACAGGAGACATACCTCTGCCAGCGTCGCAGATCTCGCATGCTTCGGCCATGATGAGGCCAGCCATGCTCAAGGCCCCAACAACAGCGCGCACCAGAACAGCAGTTGCAACCAGCAGCAGGGCATGTGCTGCACTTCTGCCACCGGCTAGTGCCTGCATCAGTGCTAGACCACTGACATGGACGCCTAAGCTGCAGCAGCAGCTGCGGCGGGGTGCACCTGCGGCAGGGCAAGGTGATGCAGTGTTGTCACCAAGTGACACGTCCACCACCATCGCCTCGACCAGCAGCGCCAGCGCTGGCAGCAACACCATGACGGCCCCGCAACCTGTCAAACCACCGCACCAGCCAACCACAGATGGCTCCGCCAGCCAGCCAACTGCCAAGCCTGCACCTGTGGCAGAGGCAGAGGCAGCTGAGCATGATGCTGCACAGCACTTTGATTGGAACAAGCAATGGTGAGGGTGCAGCTTCACCGGCCAAGACTGCAGATCTGTGTACCAACGCGTGTGCACTGGACAACTGCAACGGCCGCCCATTGGAAGCAACAGTTGGGCTTGTCGGCAGCGCATTACTTTTAGAGAAACTGTCGGCAGCGCATACCTGTTTAAAAAAATGGACATGTGAGGGATAGTTGTACAGCCGCCAATGGCTCCCACAGCTGCAGCGGCAGAGCGCAGTCAGCGCGCATTGCATCCACCTTCAGCAACATGCCTTGGGTGAAGCCAGCATTGCTTGCGTGCAGGTGGTCGGCAAAAAGGGTTGTCTGCTGTGCTTGCTCTGTGCCTGCTTCAGCGCTTGCGCTCTTTACAGCGACTGCTCGTGTGCTGCCTGCACTGCTCCGCACAGTTCATAACGTGCGCTAGCAATAATACGCCGGAACACACGGACAGTAGTTGAATGTTGAATGATGTGTTTGAGTTGTTGCGGTAAATCAGCGTTGCTTCAACCAGAGTAGCAGACTGATGTGTGGCGACAACAGCCAACGCTGCTCCACTCAGCGCTGCATGTCCCCGCCACGTGCCTTGTGCCGCTGGCTCGACTGTCAGGTACCCCATCGCTCCCTTGGCCCAGCTCGACCCCTCCAAGCCGGCCGCAGCGCAGCTGATGGGCATGGACCTGGTGCTGTGGCAGGACCGGCAGGGGCAGTGGAGGTGAGGCCTCGGACTGCAAGTGCTTCTGCACACAGACGCGGCACCACTGAGAGGCGGCGAGTAAGCGGCAGTGTGGCTCAACCGCATGACGCTGATGTACGGCAGCACCCAAAGGCCGGCGTCAGGTGCTGCTCAGTGGATGGGCTTGGGGCCTCGCGCTGTAGAGAGACCCGCGTCTGCAGGGCAGTTGAGGTGCAGGCCACCTGCAGATGATGCTACGAGAGCCGGTCGTACGCAGCAGTTCAAAGGGCTGCCGGTTGTGTACCGCAAGGAGGTGCTGCTCAGCTGTTTTTGATTGGGACTGACCTGGTGCCGAAGCGAGACCAGCAGGGCCAGTGGAGGGCAAGCAGTCGCTGCATGACGAGCAGCAGGCCAGTCTGGTGCCCTGCAGGAGCGAAGTCAACACCCGCACACCCCTTGCCAGAGGTTCTCCCTCGATGCGACTGCTGCTTGTCACCGTGGCGTCGACTGCTGCTCTTGCAGGGCGTTCAGGGACGCTTGCCCGCATCGCCTCGCGCCCCTCAGTGAGGGCAGGATCGACGGCGCAACAGGGAACCTGTACTGCAACTACCACGGTGAGCCGTCTGCCTGCTGAACGGCCCGCCCAGCGGCATGCTGCGTCAAACAGTGCCGCAGACTGTATGCTGCGTCAAAGAGTGCAGCAGACATCATGTGGCTACTGGCATCAGCATGGGTGCGGATGTCAGATGCACCTGCAACGCCTTGCACGCACAGCACTGTCCGAAATCCTCATCTCATGGCATGAGCCGCTCGTCACTGCTTGTCCACCGCCACACACAAGTTGCGGCGACGAACGTTACTGCTGTTGCTGCTGCTGCTGCTGCTGCATTTTAAGCTTGCAGCTGTTGGGTCACAGTTCGGCCACATCAACCCACCGCATGGCATCACTGAGTGCTGCTGCTGCTGCTGCTGCTGCTGCTGTGCTACCACAACACTGAGTGCTGCTGCTGCTGCTGCTGCTGTGCTACCACAACTGCGGTTGCCGCCATGCTGCAGGCTGGCAGTTCAACAGCAGCGGTGCCTGCACCAACATCCCCCAGCAGCCAGCAGGTGGCGCACCGCCCAACCCCAAGCGCGGCTGCGTCGCCTCGTACCCCACGACCGAGTCCGAGGAGCTGCTGTGGGTGTGGGCGGACAGCGGGCCCAATGCAGAGGCGGAGGCGGCGGCAGCACCGCCGCGGGGCATGGCGCCAGAGGCGAACGAGTGAGCGGGGCTGCCTGCGCGCAGATGTGCCGCAGATGTGCCGCGTTGACAGGCATGCACCGCTCGGAAACCTGGGGCGTGAAGCTTAGGAAGCAAAGTTGTGCAGCAGCTGCTGACGGTGTGCCGCCACGGCGGAGCAGTGGGTGGCTGCATGCTGCATGCACGCATGCACAGACAGCATGTGCCGTGTGCTACACTGCTGCCCGAGGCTGGTGCTGTCAGTTGCATCATCCATCCAGTGCTGCAGCTTGTCTCGGGCTAGTGTGGACGGCTGAATGCAGGTTGCATGCACGCATCCCATCCGCTGCGCCTCCGCACCCAGCGGCTACTTGAAGTCGTGGTCCGCGCTGTTGTCCTGTGCTGTTCTGCGCTGCAGGTTTGGGGCTGGTGGCTTCTGGAGCAGCAAGCTGTTCATGGAGGGAGACAACGCGCTGTGCAGCTGGTACCAGCGGTGAGCTGGTGGCGCGGCCGGCAGCGCCAGCTGTCTTTCGCAAGCACTGCACGATGGCCTGCAGTGCGGCCCAATTCATTGCAGCGGCAACCTGCTGTACGACGGCAGCCATGCCCAACATACGCTGTCGACTGCAGGATGCTGTTGTCATGATGGAATGCTGTCATATGCTGCCCTGCTGCTGCTGCTGCTGCTGCTGCTGCTGCTGCTGCTGCAAGGCCGTGTTGTCTCTTTAGTGCCATATCAGCACAGACAAGACCGGCATCTGCCACGACTCCTGTTCTGCTGCAGTTGACCGCAGTGGCTTTTGTTTCTTACAAGCGGCTGTCGTTTGCTGGCTGCTGCTGATCCCGTGGCCCCGTTGCTGCTGCTGCTGCTGGCGCTGCAGGTACTGCAATGCCTCGTACATTGCAGTGAAGGAGAACGTGTTCAACGGTGAGCCCTCGCAGCTGCACTGCTGTTTGGTTGGCAGCACGCCATGCGGCCATCACCTTGGCTGAGCCAGCCTATGGCAAGCTCACTGCTGCGGCTGACGCCGCTGCACTGCTTGCGCAGCGCAACAGCAGCTCCTCCTTTTTGCAGTGCCATGTGTGTGCCATGAACGATCGGGTCGCACCTGTGTTGTGTCGTGCTGCCCACACCAGCCGCACCGGCCGCTCCTGTCATGTCCTGTCCTGCCAGACCCCTGCTGCATCCCCCTGTGCTGTGCTGTGCTGTGCTGTGCTGTGCTGTGATGTGTGTCTCCCTTTCCACAACACTGCGCCACTGTGAGATGGGTTGGTGTGTGCAGTGTTGCAGCCGCATCTGCTGTGCCGTGCTGTGCTGCGCCGTGCTGCGCGCCCCTTCTGCAACAGCATCTGCTGTTTGTCGGTGTGTGCTGTGTTGCAACAGCATCTGCTGTGTGTTGGTGTGTGCTGTGTTGCAACAGCATCTGCTGTGCCATGCTGGGCTGTGCTGCAGACCCCGCGCACGACACCGTGCTGCACCACGGCATGGGCGGGCTCAGCCGGGACAAGGCCTCGTCCGCAGAGGTGCAGCAGTACAGCATGGACGGCAGCGGCTACAGCATCGCGAGGTGAGCTGTTCACACGTGTGACGTTGCTGCACTCGCTTGTGTCGACTGAGATACATGGTTGGAAGCTAATGCATGCAGAGGTGCAGCAGCACAGCTTGGACGGCAGCGGCTGCAGCTTGAGACGGTGTGGTGCGATGTGGTGTTGTTGTGTCGCGGTTGCTTGTTGTTGCCAGTCTGGAGCAGCTGTGCGAGGCACTTCCAAGGAAAGGCCAGCTGGTACAGAACAGCAGCTGGTCAGGCACGCTGTGCGGCGCTGGCAGTTTATGCAGTGCTGGCCATCCACAATGCACAACGTGCAGCAGACCATGCTGCGCTGTTGAACCATTCCTTTCCTTGCATCACATCCACAGATGCACCAGCCGGATTGTCGCGTGCGTGCATTGCGGCGGGTGTGCAGCGAGAGGCTAAGCGCAGCTGCCATATCGGTGAAGTTCTTTGGTGCTGTGTGCATCTTGCATGCAAGCACCAGCCGCACGTGGCCGCCTCGCATTGCATTGCGCATGCCGGCGCGTTTGAAAGCAAAGACGCGCCGTATGGTTGTATTTGAATCTATCCCACTGCTGCTTAATCGGCGCATTCGCAGGCTGAATGCGAGCAGCGGCCGTGTTGTGAGTGACCACACGCTGTTCCCGTGCGGCGTGCGGCGCAATTTTGCGGGGGAGCCTCGTGCAGGGGCGGGCGTGGGCTACGTGGTGCCCATGAGCAAGGGCAAATGCAACATGGTGAGCAAGCCGCTGCTGCTGGTGCTGCTGCTGCCGGATGCCGTGTTATTGAGAGAGAGTAGTTACACGTGGGTCCAGTCACCATCTTAGATGGTATGAGCCACCCCAAATGAGCACAGTGTCGAAGCCTGACAGAGAAAAGATGAGCGCACAAGACAACAGATTGTGTCCATCCAGATACATGCAAAGTTTCTCAGAGTATGCATCAAGTACATTTGCGGCATGTCGAGACACACCCCACTCACTCAGCAGCTTACGCCATGGAAGCATCACCAACCGAAGCATGTTGTCAAGGTAATCAATTAGAAGGCAAGTGCAGCAACAACTTGGGCGGCATACGGCAGAAGCAAAGCAAATCAACAATTCTACAAACGGGCAGGGCAACCCTCGCTGTATCCACACTACAATCAGAAGGAGTAGGACAACGGCATCCAAAATGCCATCCATTGGCACATAATCATCAGGCTGCGCTGGTACACTTTGGCGACTTGGAGACAACCCTAGCAGCACTAAGCGGTACAACCACATTTTGTACACCACCACAGCCAAGCCTTCTTGATCCTCACACCCTAGGATATGCGGCAGAACGTGAGCTGCATAGCGGTCTGCGGTACCATCTGGATACCTTGGCGACAGCAGGGTCGGTGCAAGAGCACAACTGACATAAGCGTTGGTGCCTAGGAACATATGGGCGAGCATGCCTGCCACCCTGAACCTGAAGCAAGGCAGCCCCAGTGCGGAGACGGGCCAGACATTGCAAGACACGGAATGGCAAGCACAGCTGCATGTACTTTGGCTGTGTACTACGATCAAACATATCGTCAGGTGCCAGACGGAGACCCATGCGGCATGCGTGCACATAGTAACACAGTTGCTGAGCGCTGTCCTAGGGTCGGCGGCTGGAGCGCCAGCATTGGTCCACCCTTGTTTCACCAGACGTGCAAGACCAGCAGACACATCCGTAGCATTTAGCTCAAGGGAACACACAGATGTGGCCGACACCCCATGTGCGCGCCAAGGATCATGTTGCACAACACCCAGGCGTTGCATGGTGTGCACGAGGTAATACGCCCAGCAATTTTTGCAACCACTCAAGGCCAGCTCCACATCTGACTTCCAGATGACGCGCGCAAGTCGGTCCACAGGCATAGCCCGCAGACGCTCCCACCAGCGCGCCGCCAAGACAACCCAATGGTGTAACACTGGCGATCTGTGCAGGTCACGCATCAGAACTTCGCTGCTGGCGCCTTTGCCTGATCCAGTCATGTACCTCAGAAAAGCCAAATGCACTTTGTCAGCTGCGCACGATTGCCATCCCATGCGCCGCAACAGACCAGCATGGCACAACTCGGGACCCCAGACATGAGAGGCATACGACATAACAGGTTCAACCATGATGTCAAACATTCTGCATTGCATGTCATATTGCGTGATGTGTTGCCAACGGAAGCGGCCCAGAAGGGCATGCATAGCCTTGGTACCAGATGCCGCCAAGGCGGCTGCTGCAGGCCGCAAGCCCTTGGTGTCGTGTAGTTCAGCACCCAAATAGGTGTAGCTACGTATTACGCCCACTGCTGCTGCTGCTGCTGCTGCTGCTGCTGCTGCTGCTGCTGCTGCTGCTGCTGCTGGTGGTTGCCGTTCAATGCAACACCAGCTTTTGCAGTTGGCTGATATCGCTGCCGCTGTTGGTGCTTCTGCTGCTGCCGCCCTGCAACACAGATGATCGCCATCGTCCGTGATCCTAAGTTTGCCATGAAACCCAAAGGCCTGAAGGGCCTGCTGGCGAGGCTGCTGCCGCCCACCCCGGATTGGATGAACCACATTGTGCTGCATGATGTGGTGGATGCTGACATCACCATGCAGCATGGCCTGGACGTGAACAGGTGCGGACAGTGCGTGGCCAGCAGTTTCTCCCGCAGACAGGCAACAGGTTGTAAAACAGCTGTACACGACAAATTTCAACTGGCAGGTGCCTTGCACGTTGCCGGCCATGCCTTCAGTGGCACTCCGGTCAGCGGACAGCACCATGCAGCACAGGTGCAGTTTTGAACACATGCCGGCATGCTGCTGTACAGCGCCTGCCACACCTATGCTGTTGTTGGGAAGGGCCATCATGTGTGGGCCATCATGTTTGGGCCTTCGTGTGCCCGGCACCACCGCACTCTTGAAGCCAGCTGCTTGATGTTTGCCAACCTGCCAGACCATGCAATGCAGCCTGGCAGCCTCCCACAGGGTGCGGTTCCTGGCTTCATGTCCAATGTTGCTGTGGTGCACAACTTGAGTGCGAGCAAGTGCAAACTGTGGGACAGCTTGGTGCTGCAACACCGCCTTGCCTTTTGGTTTGGCACGCGCTGGGACTGCCAGCCAGCGGCGCGTGGCTGCCCATCAACCTGCTTTGCGCTGTTGCAAGCAGCTGCCGTGCTCGTGCCACACCCACCACCAGCCCATAGGGCTGCCACTGTGCAGCTGCACCGACACCTGGCTCTGCTGCGCCCTGGCCCGTGGTCCTGCAGTGCGCACGCCAAGGGCGCCAGCAGCGCGCAGGGCTACATGCCTGCTGTGGGCGTCGACCAGGGCCCCATCGCCTTCAGGACCTGGCTGCGCAAGTACGGCGGCGGGGGGCCTGCAATGGCCAACATACTCGACCCCACAGGTATAGCTGCAAGATGTGGCTGTTGTTTCGCCAATTCTGAAGGTGATGTGGTTTTTTTTTGCCGATTCTGAGGTGGATGTGGCTGTTAGTTGTGCAAGTTCTGAGGGTGTGGTAAGGCGTAGTTGCAGCTGATACTGTGTGCTTGGCAATCTCAGCCGCAAATGCAGCAGCGGCATATGGCATGGGGGAATAGGCTGGTTGCAGAGACAGCTGTGGCAGTGGCCACCGATGGCATGCGAAACACGAACGCAGCCAGCTCCAACGCTTGCTGTCTGCAACAACAAGCTGCAGCAGCCCTCGGAAGCGTGCATGGCAAGCATGATGAATTCCGCGTGCCTTCCCTGCTGCACTGCTGCCGGCCGTCGAGCCCTGCAGCACACCCACGGCATTGTGATGCAACATCCTGTTGGGACCCACTGCTGAGCGCGCAGAAGCCAGTGGAAGCTGCTGTGGCGGCACCAGCCATTCATTTGTAGAAGTGTAAATACATATCTATACTTATGTGTGTGCTGTGCTGCAGGCTTTGGAGCGACAGCGCACCTGCCCAGGCGGCAGCTGCTGGACCGTTACGAGTCCCACACGGCGCACTGCAAGTCCTGCTCCGGCGCACTCGCTGCGTTCCAGACCCTGCAGCGCGTCGCTGCGCAGGCCAGCACGGTGCTGGCTGCGGCGGCGCTGGGCGTGGCTGCGGTGCAGGCGTGCCAGGCGGCGAGCGCGAGCGCGTTTAGCGCGAGCGCTGCGAATGCGGCAGACGCGGCTGCGAGTCAGCAGCTGCAGGGTGCCAGTGGCGCACTCGTGGCCTTGGCAGCGGGCATGGGTGTGTGGGCGGGTGCGGCGAGTGGGCTTGGGGTGGGTGTGGTGCTGCTGCTGGCGTTGGCTGCTGCTGCGGCTGGCAGGCTGGCTGGCTGGGCTGAGCGCATGGCTGCGCGGTTTGTGTTTGTGGATTACGACGAGCACCACACCTCAAAGAAATGAGCGAGGTCGTGTGTAGTTGTGTACAACTGTGCTTCCTGACATGGCAGGGATGGTTCCCCTGAAGCCCCTTCATCAGACGACGTGGTACGTGGCTACTGACGTGGCTGACGTGGTACGTGGCTGACGTGGTACGTGGCTGATGTGGTACGTGGCTGACGTGGTACGTGGCTGACGTGGTACGTGGCTGACGTGGTACGTGGCTGACGTGGTACGTGGCTGCTGTGCCGCCAGCATTATGTGTGCGTGGGTGTGTGCACTGGAGCTTGCATGCGGGTGAGTTGGGCAGGGGGCACTGTGCTCGTCAGCTTTGCGTGCAGGGCTGTGTCATTTTAATGTCTAATCACACCCATGTGCTGGCATGCGATGCACGAAACGAGTGAATGCCGTGCGCACGGGGCACTACTTGCAGTACCGCATGTTGCTGGCGAAAACAGTGTGGCAGAGTGTGTGCTGTGGGTGAGACACATCACCATGCCGGCAGTGTGTGCAGCTGGCGCACAGGTTGTGCCCTACCTGAGCTATGCGTGGCTGCTCATGATGCGGCAGCATGGCTCCACGCTGGTATTGTTGTGACAAATGAACTGTACATTAATGGTATGCGGCAACATCAACCTTGTATTATAATACAGCTGTGGTACAATTGGAATGTGCAGCTGTGCCACTTCAGTGATTGGGCGGCAGTCTGCGCCGCATGCTCAAGAAGGAGCAGCGAGTTTTTGGCATCTGAGTGTCGCATTTGCTGCATTGCGTATGGAACATCTGTCGTCTTGCAACCTTTATCATGGCGACTGAACAGTCGATCGAATCGACCGTGGTGCAGTGGTAACCACCTGTCCCACCTTTATAAAAGGGATGACAACCTTGGTACCAGGGTGGTGCAATCTTCTTGCGCATATCATGCGCAGGTTTGTATACCATTTTGTGCATATGTCGATGCACAGGTGGTGGAATTGTTCGTCAAGGTGCAGTTGTGCTGCATGTGCAGTGGATCTGCATCGGCGCAGACCCTTTGTGCTGGCAGCACAGTGCTGCATGCAGTGGTTGTATGCGTGCGTGTCCCGCAGATTGTCGCCGACAGAATTGACGGCAGCAATGTAAGTCTTCCGCTGCCTCAAGCGGTTACTGGCGGCAAGGGCGCTGCACTGCAATTAAGCTAGAAACAAACCTACCACCCGTAACTGTTATGGAACGAAGTTCTGGTTCTGGTCACTCCTCGTAACCCAAGCCACAGATTAGAAGGCTCAGTCGGTGCTGGCAGGCATCATTTGTTGGTGACATGCTTCCAATGCTCGTGTACAAATTTGATGACAAGACGATCGCAGTTGCCTCACTGACTTTCACTCTTCCAGCGGCCGGGCGTTGCAGTCCTTTTCCTGCAGCAACAGCTCCATTGCAGCAATCAAGCTCTGTAGGAAACCATGCGAAAGCAAGAGGATCCAGATGCACCGATTGGTGTGACAGTTGCTGACGATGTGCGACCGCAGCACAGCAGTGAAGTTAAGCAGGCTGATGTGTCGTCCTGGAGCTGCCGCAGCACATGCAGCAAGGTCTACCATTATATGCTTGCTCAATGGGTAAGTGTCTGCCGCCTTGGTCTGGCGAGTCAGCAGCAGCGTGTGGCTGGTTGGCTGGTTTGTGGGCTGGCAGCAGCAGGCAAAGCTAGGCTGCAGGTGCACACGCCATGTCACCCACCAGCAACATGCAAGCTGCAACAAAGGTGTACTGCTGACTGCATGCAACACAAACGACTGCAAAGTGCATACAGCACTAGGGTAACAATGAGGATTGCCTTGCTCAGCTGACTGTGACAGGTGTCCTGCCAGGCGGGCTGGGCAGCTTGGCCAGTGTCAAATTGTTCCAGCAGCGCTTACAATTATGCAGGCAAGCCCAGGTAGACCAGTTTTGGCAGTCTTCTTCTGCAGGCAGACACGGTAGTCGCACTAGTTTCAATGCAGAGCAAAACACAGCAGGTAGTGTGGCGCCAACCTGGCACATCTCGTCTTGCCTGCGCTGCACCTTTCTGAGGGCCTCACTGCTACCTCCACTGCCATGCTGCGTGTGTTCACAGTTCATCGTCGGACTGGGCGTAGCCATTGCCTTTGCGGCAGCGGTGCCGAAACTAGGAGCCACCAAGGGCTATATCAGAGCAGGTGCAAACACCACTGCTGTGCTCGCCAGTAATGTGTGGGGCAGCAGTAGCCGGAGAGTGTTGTGCCAGCCAACGCAGCAATGATGCGCAGCAGCCGCTATAGTTGCATCGGTCAGCACAGGCCTGGGCGACCGGGCGCAGGTGCAGGTGCCACCACATGCTGGGCTGCAGCTGCCCCCACCAGGGTTGCCCCAGGGTGGTGCAAAGACGGCCTGTGTGTTTCTCCCCTGTGCTGGCTGCTGCGGTTGCGCTGTAGCTGCATGGGCCGGCTCGCTCTGCTGTTGTCTCTTGGGCAACCGCTAGCCGTGGTGGCTACTGTTGCTGATGCTTCGTTTGGCGCTGCAGAGTACTCTATCAAGATTCCGGCCATCATCGTGATCTTCATCATCTCAGGCCTGGGCCTGAAGACCAAGGCGCTCCTCACAGCAGCAGCCGACCTGCGCATCCACCTGCTGGTGCAGGGGCTGTCCCTGGCAGCCATCCCCGCAATCGGCTACGGTGTCGCCTTGGCCCTGCGCAACGGCGGCTTCAACGATTACCTAGCAGACGGCCTCGTCATCATGGCCTGCATGCCCACCACCGTGTCAACAAATGTGGTGTATACGGCGCGAGCGGCAGGCAACGAAGCAGCGGCGCTGGTGAATGCGGTGCTTGGCAACATCATTGGCATCTTCATCACGCCGCTGTGGCTGGGTCTGTACTTGAACGTTGAAGGGGTGGCGCCGTACGCCGACGTGCTTGTGGAGCTCTCCTACACCATCATTGCACCACTCATTGTGGGGCAACTGATGCAGTACATCACGCCGGGAGTGGTGAGCAACGCAGCAGGCCTATATTGCAGAGCCTTTGTGTTGAGCGTTGATGCACATCAAGTCGTTCTCCAGCTGACAACTGGCTGCTTATCCATGTCTAGCCAGCAGCAGCAGCAGCAGCATGCATGCAGTCAGTATGGTGCACCTCTTGGAGCTTTGCATCACACCGCTCACCACTGTGCAGCACCCCAACACTTTAGCAGTCGCTCATGCTTTGATTAGGCCATCTAGCAGATGCTGTGTGTTCAGGCCTGACGCCTTGTGCTGGTCCTGCTGCCCATTAGCACCACCTCACGCCGCTGCTGTCACCTGCAAGTCATTTGGAGCAATCACAGCTCACCATCACGGTTGGCAGGTGGCAAACTATTACAGAATCCCGCCAGCAAGCTGCTGCAATGATGCTGACGCCGCATTGCTGATGTGGCTGTTGTCCCCTTCATGCAGGTCGCCTGGATTAAGAAGCACATCAACACCGCCAACGTGTCATCCTTCTGCATCCTGCTGCTGGTCTGGGCCACTTTCTGCAACACCTTCTCTAACGGCAGCACCAAGCAAGTGCCTGGCGGCGATGTGGCAGCAACAGTCTTCCTGGGAGTGGCGCTGTTCTTCCTGTTCCTCGCAGTGAGCTTTGTGGTGGCTTGGCCGCCTCCCCCAGTGACGGCGCTACGACGCGTCCTGCGACTCAGTCGAGCTGATGTCGTGGCAGTTGTGATATGTGGCAGTACAAAGACGGTTGCATTGGGGGTACCGCTGATCAACGTGATGTACAAGCAGGTGCCGTATGCGGGCCTGCTGGCTATGCCGCTGATTATCTATCACGCACTTCAAGTGCTGCTGGGTGGGCTGATGCTTGAGACCCTCAGAAAGTGGTGCTTGGGTGGGAAGGAGGATAGTTTACCCAGCAGCGGAACCGCTGGCAGCAGTGGGTTGAGCCACCAGCACCCACATGCAGCAAGTGGCAGCAGCCGGCGATGGAGCCTTGCCCAGCTGCTGCTGCCTGGCAGTCGCTCGTCCAGTCAACGCAGTGAGGGCCAGCCAGTTGCTGCTGCTGCTGCCGCTGGTGGCGGCAGTGACGGTCAGCAATCACCCAGATAGGTTTGGCTTGGGATGAGCAGGGTTTGTATAGTGCTAAACAGCAGGTGTAGTCTGTTGCCTCTTGTGTAAACGCCGTGGCTCAGTCATCATACTGTGGGTTGTCTGCTACTGGATCACATGTCTTGAAGGAACTCGTGGTGCAGCGCCCTATCATGTACAGCAGCACTGTACTCACACATGCACACTGCAGCACGCGGTACACACAGTCAGCAGTACATTGCAAGCCCAGAGTGTGGCGCTGCCTGTGTCATACAGACCTGAATTCAAACATCAGCTGCTGTAGGGTGTCCATAGCGTGACCGTTTGATTAACTGCCATCAGGCGACGATCAGCAGCCCAGAGATGTCGAGGCCTGATTGTAAGCGAGTGTAGCACTGGAATTGTTACCTTGTGGCATTAGACGACCACACCGACGGCAATCACTTAGACAGCGCCGCAACATACTTTCTTGTGTGTAGTTCGTTACAAACAGGGGGGAGACGCGGAAAGAAGACAGGCAGTCGGCAGTGAGCCAGGAACCGGTCACTCGCCAGCACCTGGGCAGCCACCCCGCGCCTGTGGAGCAACTGTGGTAATGCCGTGGTAAAATGTGGTGATCCTGGCGTAGGCAAGACAGCAGCACCCCTCGAGGTGCCGGTGAGGTGCCAGTGCCAGGACAGACACCAGATCACTTGAGTGTCAGCTAGCAGCAACCAATCTGCAGCTGTTAGGCGTGTAGCGACGCAGCTAGTACGATGCACAAACCACATGCACTACGTGTGTCAGATACATGCCTACAAACGTGTTGGACACACCACCGATGATGAATACCGCCCAGAGGGCACTACACACAATGCATCATTATGTGATCCACGCGCCCCCATTGCCAGACACATGCCTACAAACGTATTGGACACACCACCAATGATGCATACCGCCCAGCAGGCACTACACACAAGGGATCATTATGTAATCGACACGCACCCGATACCATGGTGCAGGGCTGCCGCAGTAGTGCAGCAATGCGGTGACAAATCAATCAGACCTTCTGACGCTTTGCCGCGGAGGTCTGTGCACTAAGTGCGGGCCGTGCCAGCTGCAGCTTGCGCGGCCCGCGGTATAGATGGCATGGCTGGCTGCCGGCTGAACGTGACCTGCCGTTTCTCAGGCAGAGCAGCCGTCAAGCCAGCGAAGTTTGACATGATGCTGCGCACCGGCACCTGCTGTTTGACTACACCAGTCAGGCTGCAATTACGCACAATTGCCACAAAGTCGTTGCCAGGCAGCAGCTTGCCATCAATCACACTGGCCTGCGACATGTCAGGCCCAAATGACAGCAGCTCTTCATACAGGGGCCTGTAGCTGTTGTACCGCTCAAGAATGTACTTCACAGCTGGCTCAGACAGAATCGTGACGCCTGAGATGTGTGTAAGGAATATGATAGTTGTAGCACTAGTATGTGAGAGGAATGTTCCAGAAGGTTCTAGAAGTGTCCGGAAGCGTCTGCAATGACTTTGGAGTTCTAGAATGATCCGGAAGGATCTGGAAGGGTCCAGAAGATTCCGGAGGGATGCAAGTTCTCGAAGGTTCTAGTAGTTGGAGGAAGTATCTAGAAGTGTCATTCTAGACATTTTCTAACATCCTACTACTAACAGGGTGTATCAGCGAAGGCTATATAAGGGGTTGCCTTGTGCACACTCCACAAGGGAGACATACCAGTAGAACAGTAGGGCAACACCTCCTCCTAGGAAGTATCTAGAGATGTTTGTGGAATGTAGATGATTTGTAGATGATTTGTAGATGATGTGTGGATATGTACATCATATAGTAATGAACGGTATTGTATGGTGCTGGTGATGATTGATTGTTGGGTTTAGCAGCTCCTCCATGTACGTGGGAGGGAACTCCATTGTGATTGGTAACTAACTGGATCTTTCTGGCATCAGCTATGTCGTTCCAGAACTCTCCGGAAGGTTAGCCAGTCTAACAGCTTCAAGAATGAGACAGGCCGATCCTGTGCATACGGGTAGAGCCCAGGCACATGCACGTCTGCATGCGCAGATGGAAGAGGCGTGAGCCGGCCGCCCCTTTCCCTCGCATTTTTGGTAGCTGAGACAAGCTGTCTTCTAGAAGCTTGTGGTGTTGTGTTGGTGTCAAGTTGGCTGGTGCGAACGGTCAGGTACTTGGGATAGCATTGGTTGCGTCTTGTGAGTTCTCGATGTAAGGGTGTTCTAGGATGTTCCATAGTTTTTTCTGTGACTGCTCAGCAGCAAGGCGTCTCCTATGAGAATGCATGCTTCAGGGATTGTCATCAGCATGCAGCCTATGTGCTATCCTTGTACGTCAACATGCAATGTGGAGCCTCGATGGAGGACGCTGGACACCGCCGTGTCTTTGTGTGACCTAGCAGGCAGTTGGCCCAACAACATTTTTGCACTGAGGTTGTTACGGGGAGTTTGTCTCGACCCTGCCAAGTCATCAGAAGGTGTGGCATGGTGGCTTGCGTTTGAAAAGTTGATGCAGCTACAAATGTACGGTGACATTGTAGTCACCATGGCAATGACAGCTGAACCAGCAACGTTGTCATGCTTGGCAGTGAAGTGGAGTGTGCATGTTGAGAGGCGTTGCCCCACATGCATCCATACATATAACGGTCAAGACAGTTTCAGACTGTATTGCTGGTATTGCTAGCAACCATTGTGGTGTTTGTGGTGCAGACAGTGGGTCTTATTGTGGCACATGCCAGGTCACATGACACGGAGTATAGAGGTTGCAATCGCCAGCACAACTTGGCGGTGAACCTTGTTGTTGCTGTTGTGCAACTTCTTGTCATGGTTTGCCCGGCCAAATGACAGGGCTAGTGGTTTGCCCGGCCTACAAGGCGCAGCTACAGCTTGGCGTTGACTTCTGTAAGCAGTGTCAAGGGTGGTTGTTGTATTGTATACCATGGTGTTATGGAATGCTTGTTGTGGCCATGTCGGCGGAGACACAACAACATGCTGCTCATGGTTTGCCCGGCCTTATTGGGCACAACGTTGTCATTGGTTGTTTCTGTGAACAGCTTGTTGGCACGTTGGTGTATCAGGTGTGCAGCCCCCTTGACTGCGAGGCTAGGCCCGCAGTGCAAGGCACGTTGCTGCCGCAGCAAAGTTCGCATGTTGTATAGCTTTCTGCCATTACAGCAACATCGACCCACCGTCTGTATGTGTGTGTTAGTTGGCAAGTGCTTCCTTGTGCTATATAGCATATATGTGGCCAAGCGGGAAAGCCTTGCCCAACACGTTTTGCTGTGGGTATGTTGCAAAGTCTTCTTGCCTGCTGATTAATGTTATGTCGTCCTTGCTTCAAGGCCAATGTCAGTTGCAAAGTGGCGGCAGTTGATCAGCGTGGTAGGTGGGCTGATATGGGGATACGTGTGCGCTGAACGCCCTTTCGCAAGGCCTATGTCAGCGACAGGTTGTTTTCGCCACGTAAGCCTCATCAGATAGTGATGATATGGTAGCACATGTGGCTACATGCGCAAAGTCAGTCAAGCATGTGGTACGCCAAGGATGGTTGTCCACATTGCGCTACATGTATGTTTGCTTCAGTCATGGTGAGATGACGAGGTCACCAATACCCCAGCTCACTTGGCTGATACAGGTAGTGGGCTCCTGATGAGCCGTGAGCAGGCCTAAGCGACCCAGGAAAAGCGCACGTGCGTCAGTGTGTAAAGGGTCCGCGCTGGAGGTATCGTTACATGGAGTTGTTGAACAACGTAGTGTGGCAAGGCTGCTCACAATGCTGAGAGTGGATTCAAGTTGTTGGACGACTACGGGCTGTTCTTTGCAGACACCTGCGTTGACAATTGGGTGAGAGTCCCATAGAGTCACTCAGGTTTGGCAAGATCTGCATGGCCTATGGTTCCTGCAAGGCCAATGTCGGCAGTGAACCTGTTGGCTGGACATGCCTAACGCCGCACTGAATTCCTACTCTAAGCACTACCTGTTTATGATGGTTTCAGGTGCAATGCAGCAGTGAGCTGTAAGCAGTGAGCCAGCCCGGAACCATGAGACAGATAAGGTGTTATGGTTTGGTACTTTTTCTTGGTGGGGGATTGTACCCATTGTGTATGACAGCAAGCAACGAGGACGTTGCTTGAAAAAGAAGAGGGGCATAATGTAAGGAATATGATAGTTGTAGCACTAGTATGTGAGAGGAATGTTCCAGAAGGTTCTAGAAGTGTCCGGAAGCGTCTGCAATGACTTTGGAGTTCTAGAATGATCCGGAAGGATCTGGAAGGGTCCAGAAGATTCCGGAGGGATGCAAGTTCTCGAAGGTTCTAGTAGTTGGAGGAAGTATCTAGAAGTGTCATTCTAGACATTTTCTAACATCCTACTACTAACAGGGTGTATCAGCGAAGGCTATATAAGGGGTTGCCTTGTGCACACTCCACAAGGGAGACATACCAGTAGAACAGTAGGGCAACACCTCCTCCTAGGAAGTATCTAGAGATGTTTGTGGAATGTAGATGATTTGTAGATGATTTGTAGATGATGTGTGGATATGTACATCATATAGTAATGAACGGTATTGTATGGTGCTGGTGATGATTGATTGTTGGGTTTAGCAGCTCCTCCATGTACGTGGGAGGGAACTCCATTGTGATTGGTAACTAACTGGATCTTTCTGGCATCAGCTATGTCGTTCCAGAACTCTCCGGAAGGTTAGCCAGTCTAACAGCTTCAAGAATGAGACAGGCCGATCCTGTGCATACGGGTAGAGCCCAGGCACATGCACGTCTGCATGCGCAGATGGAAGAGGCGTGAGCCGGCCGCCCCTTTCCCTCGCATTTTTTAATGTAAGAGTATCACCCGGAGGTGGTGATAGTGGTAAAGATGAGCCCACACGCATCCGCGGTTCCCTTTGCCGTTTGCGACAAGTGGTAGCTAAGACAGGGGCGATGGCCGAAAGGACATGGCATCGCCTTTCTACGTTCCAGGTCAGGCGGTCGAACCCCGGTCTGGACGATATTTGAAATCGGCAAAAGGGAATTTGCCCGAAACAGGGGAGTGCCCTCGATAGTCAGTAATAATGGCCGTCGAGGACGCCGGCCCTTGTAGGGGGGCATAATGTAAGAGTATCACCCGGAGGTGGTGATAGTGGTAAAGATGAGCCCACACGCATCCGCGGTTCCCTTTGCCGTTTGCGACAAGTGGTAGCTAAGACAGGGGCGATGGCCGAAAGGACATGGCATCGCCTTTCTACGTTCCAGGTCAGGCGGTCGAACCCCGGTCTGGACGATATTTGAAATCGGCAAAAGGGAATTTGCCCGAAACAGGGGAGTGCCCTCGATAGTCAGTAATAATGGCCGTCGAGGACGCCGGCCCTTGTAGGGGGGCATAATGTAAGAGTATCACCCGGAGGTGGTGATAGTGGTAAAGATGAGCCCACACGCATCCGCGGTTCCCTTTGCCGAATTGCGACAAGTGGTAGCTGAGAACTCTCAGCTACCACTTGTCGCAATTCGGCAAAGGGAACCGCGGATGCGTGTGGGCTCATCTTTACCACTATCACCACCTCCGGGTGATACTCTTACATTATGCCCCCCTACAAGGGCCGGCGTCCTCGACGGCCATTATTACTGACTATCGAGGGCACTCCCCTGTTTCGGGCAAATTCCCTTGCCGATTTCAAATCTCGTCCAGACCGGGGTTCGACCGCCTGACCTGGAACGTAGAAAGGCGATGCCATATCCTTTCGGCCATCGCCCCTGTCTCAGCTACCACTTGTCGCAATTCGGCAAAGGGAACCGCGGATGCGTGTGGGCTCATCTTTACCACTATCACCACCTCCGGGTGATACTCTTACAATGTGTATGCGCGCAAACGACTGCTGCACCACCTGAGCCAGCCAGGAGGTTGCTGCCATGGTGCAGACTACACGCACAACGAGCGAGCTGGTGGCGCCTACAGCCACAGCTGCATAGGTATGACGGTCCCCAGCTGGGACCAGGCCAAGCAGCATTGGCGATGATGTGAGAAGCTTTGGCAGCAGGTCTACAACAGCTGACGGCCGCGTGAACGTGACCGTGAGCCGGATTGGAGACCTGTGGGACGCGCTGTCTGTGTCAGCTGATGCGTGCACCGAGCTGATCAATTCCACAAGCCCCTCCAGCCCGCACTTCCTCCAGTCGCTGATTATGCGGGTCATGAGGAAGCCCTTGATGTCCTCCATGCTGCCTTCCGGCCACTGGCCGCGTGCGGTGGCAATAGAGGCGCGTTGCGTTTTACCAGTGAGCAGCAAAACAGACTGCCACCCTGCAGGCGCAGTCTACCAGGCAATGCGTAGTGGCCCCTGTTCATGCATGAAGCGTAGTGGCCCCTGTTCAAGCATATGCTGAGTAGGATGTTTCGAAAGGTCGCCCTGTACACGGCTGCGGCCGAGAACTTGGGAACAAACGATTGATCAGGGTAAAGATCGCTTGTTCGAGCTGCAGGCTCTGCAGAGGGGGAGGCCGAACAACCGCAGCGGGTGACCTCTGGCTGCACCCTTCACACGACAACCGCCCCTCCTCTGCAGAGGCCCACAGGACCGCCCGGAAGCCCCTCGCGTGTAGCTGTAACGCCAGGCTGATTCTAAATGCTGCCTGAAACGCTACGCTCACCAAGCAGTCCTCCGGCCATTCCAGTGTGTAGCCTTGGAAGGGCTTATCCAGTTGATGGACGCGCGATTGAATCAAAGCTTCTTGTCCAGCTCCGCAACATACTTTCTTGTTCTCCAATTCTTCCTCGCTGCTGCCAACTCGGCATTTCATCACACACACCGTGACCGTCACACTGACTCATCCCGACAAGCTGGCATAATAGCTGTCATTCCGCAGCGTGGTGCCTCAGGCTGACACACTACCTAGCAGGCATGCACACCGCAGCTGCAATACCTATATACCCTGAATTTCACAACATGCTGCAGCTACTGTTCAAACTGTAACGTCTGCTCAGTGCAAGCGCTGTGTGAAGCCTAGCTCTCTCCCTCCTCCCCAAGGGAAGACTGAGGCTCAAGCAAAATATGACACGTAAATAAGCAAGGCAAAGCACAGCTGATCCACAGAAGAAAAACACCAAAGCAGCTCCGTCCAGACAGGGGCATGCAGATGCAGCACAGCGGTGGTAACGATTCCAGTGCTACATAATGTAGCATGGACGGCTGCTGTCTACATGTCATCAATGGCGCCAGCAACGTTTACAGTGGGTGGTCCGCGTTGCATGCGTGAGCGGCAGCAGTCATTTGGGGGGTTGTGCGGGCTGCCAGTGTACTGCATGCTAGTGCCGTGTCCTCATAATGTAGTGTGGAAGTTGCAGCACTGTGCTGTTGCTGTGCGCTGCTATGGGTTGTTACATTCCTTACACAAGTGCCTGCTATACACTTGTAGCCTTATTAAGCACGTGTGGCTTGTCAACATTGAGTTGTAGTTTATGCAGCTGACATGAGCAGCAGCACGCCATGTATTGTTTTCTTGCAACGCGCAGCGTATCATGGATGATGCAGGCTGCATGCTTGTTGGGTGCGACAAAGGTGGTGCACAGGTGCAACACGTGTTGCTCCCCTGTCAACCCCTTCACATTGCGCTGATGCTATGGTGTTGCTCCCCTGTCAACCCGTTCACATTGCGCTGATGCTATGGCTTGAATGGGTAATATGATGCTGATGAACCCCTTCACATTCAGGCAACAGGGCGCAGAAATGTACACCCACATGCGGTCTCACTCCGCCAGGTTGGACCTGAAAGGGAGCTTAGCAGAAGGCAAGCCAGCATTTTGATGGTGCTTGAAAATGGGAAGCTGATGCACGGAAACAGTGCGCATGCAAGCTTTACAAAGGGGTATGTGGCACATACTGCTCATCACATACACCCAGCAGCCTGCATATGCAGGTTTGCAAGCAAGGGTGCAGTTTCTGCCAGTGTGCATGTACTTTCAAGTCTGCCGGCAATGGCGTGATTGTGGGTGCTGGCTCAGCAACTCGGAGTCGGGCATCCCCGGAGCCGGCCTGAGGGGAAGTGGTGCCTGGCTGGAGACATCAAAGCAGTTTGGCGACCGACTGGTGCATCCACCGCGTTGGGCGTGCTGGTGGTGCTTGTTCCAACAAGGCTATCAGCAGCTTGTAGGGCTGCTGGTGGCTGGACCTGCTTGCTAGTGACGCTAGGCGGCGGCGGCGTCACCACAGGCCTGCCTGGGCAGTCTGGTGGCAGAATGGTGCATCCACAGCGTGGTGCGTGCTGGTGGTGCGTGTTCCAACGAAGCTATCAGCGGGTTGTGGGGCTGCTGGTGGCTGGACCTGCTTGCTAGTGACGTTAGGCTGGCGTCACATGAGCTCTTGCACTCGAGTGCACTCACCCTGCCAGGCCGTAGAATTCTTGTATGCACGTTGGCTGGCCATGCAGCGTGTGTGCATGTGTGTTACGCTCGCGTTGCATGGCACCAGCTGCTTGTCGTCTGCGAGGCTGCGTCCCAGCTGGGCCCCTCCTGCAGGTGGCCAAGGCTGGGCCTTGTTGTACATGTCTTGCAGGCCGCGCCTTGACAAGGTCACAGCGTGACCTCCACCTGTTCAGTCTCGAGTAAACCAAAACGACAAAAAGTGGACATTTTCTTGTTGAATCCGGGCAGATGGGGACCAACCCCTGCCGTGAGGCTTTGTGTAGCAACAGCACTACCCTACCCGTAGGCTTTCAGGCTCAAACATGGTGGTGCTCATGTCGGCAGCATCCTGCTGGGACCACTGAACATGCAAGTTGTGTGTTGCTATGATCAACACTGTCTAGGGGCAGCGCACACGTCGTAGGAGTGCACGAACATGCAGATGCTGGCTCAACACAGGTGCAACAGTGCTTCAGTTGGATCAGCTTTTATCTGCTTACCCCGTTGATGAAACGTTTATTCCGGTCGTCACTATAAGCAGCACATTCTGCCGGCATAAGCATGCAGCGCTGGTACAACACTTTGTTAGGTCCCACAAGGACATCCTCGAGGCATTGCCTGGCTAGTCCGGCAGCCGCTGCTAGCGACGCTAACCTGGCCATGCGTCTGCATGCTATAGTACATGTCAAACGTTATGCGGCACTGCCGTGACGGCAGCATGCAGGGCCATGCATACAGTACATGTACTGCTGTACAGCAGCATGCAGGGGAAGCAATAGTACAAGCTGCAGGTGAAGGTAACACCGGGGTCCATCGGAACAGTGGCTGTTTAGCGTCATTGTCATCACTCATCATGCTTGCCATGTACTGCTGGTTTCGTGATCCTGCAAGTGACCAATCTTAATACTGCTTATGAATGTGGCGTTTACAGCTTTACCTGCACATACCTGCAATGAATGCTGAGCATGCTTGCAGCAGGATAGCAGCACTGCTTGCATGTGGGCAGGCTGCACACCCAACACCTTTCCCTTGTACACTACCCTGCCCCTTTGCAGCATCTTCACATTTAAAATATATTTATTGTTAGCTTCTTGATGGCATACAATTCAAATGCAGGCCCTTCGCGAAAACACTTAGTAGGAGGTGTCATGCTCGCGTCCCTAAAAGCAGTGTTCGTTTGAATGCGCAGCAGCCACACTCTTGCGCTAAGAGCACCGTTTTAACGCATGGTGGCAAAGACGTGTATAGTATTCTGCGCACCACCCTGAGCTCACGAGTCTGCCCACCGTCATTCTTTCGCTCCATGGGCCTGCTGTGAGTGCAAAGTACGAAGCATCTGAAAATAAGGCAGCACATGGCATTTCAGTGCAGCATGCGCGGACTCAAGTCCCAGAGGCTACACCAGCGCCAGGCAGTGGGCCACTCGCATCTGCCGGTGCCAGGAGTTCCATTGCAGTCAATTCGTAGGATCAATAGCAGTCAAAGCGCCGGAACAGGTACGTGCTTGGCCTGCAAGCGCTGCTGCAGCTTCATGAACCCATTTCGCTCTTCAGCGCCACTGTGTATGCACAGCAGAGACAGCCCGCCAGCTTGCATAGCTGTTGTATGTGGAGCTTTAAACGCAGCTGATTGCTGTTCTGCTGCTGCATGGCTTGTCGGTACCTGCTTTGGCTTCAGTTCACTTGCACACAGGTGCTTCAGAGCCCGCGCGGGCTGCATTGCTGGTGCCACGGGCGTACGGGGCTCCGGGAACTAGCTATGATACTAACCCTTACTCATCAAATACGTCCTCCAGCCAATTTGGGGGAGCAGCAAGGCAGCAGCAGCAAGGCAGCACAGCGCTGGCCAGCTTGGATCAGGGCGGTGCAGCGCTTAAAGCCAAAGAGCAGCCTAAGACCGTGGCAGTTCGCTTCTGGCTGAAGTTCCACGTGGACTATGGTCAGACCATCCGCATCATTGGCGGGCATGAAGCGATGGGTGAGCGTGCTGGCGAACTCACTTGCATGTTTTGTCGAGGAGTGTGCGCGCACATGTGAGGCATCCAACAGGCGCTGGTTGCTGCATCGATCGTGCTGTTGATTGGATTTTAATTTGGTATGCCTCGTGCTTCTGATCGCATGTTGACAAGTAACAGCAGGGGTGGTGCAGTCTCACCTCAATCTGCTGCTCCTGTGGGCGTGCTGCATGCGCTACGCTGACTGGGCTTCAATGCACATCCAATGCAGCCAGGCAGCCTTCAGTGGGTGGAAGGATTGGTATCAGTAAGACACACAAGCATGGTGTTCTGTTGACACCCCGCGTCTGTTGCTGCAGGTGCCTGGAACCTTACAAAGGCGCCGTTCCTGCGTTGGTCCGAGGGAGACCTGTGGAATGTAACACTGGAGGTTCAAGCAGGAGGCGTCTACGAATACAAGTAAGGCAGCTGTGTTGGGGTAGTGTCAGAGAATCGTATCATGGCGCACAACTGCTTGTCGATGCGGTAGGTGCTAGGGTGTTGATGATGATGACGCATATGTGCCATCAGCTGCAATATGATGCCTGCTTGCCTCACTGCTGCTGCTGGTGCTGCTGCTGCTGCTGCAGGTATGTTGTTGTGGAGGGTGACGGCACAGTTGCTGCCAGCTGGCAGCGAGGCGCTAACAACGTGCTGGCGCTGCAGCTGAACGATGAAGAAGTGGAAGTTTATGATAACTGGTGAGCAGCAGTGTCAGCAGGATCCAGCAGCACCAGCAGCGGTGGCACCAGCTGCTGGGGGTGTGGCTTGTTATCATGTGAGGCAGCAGAGACTTGAGCTGCTGCTTTTGCTGGGGCAGTGTGTAGTAATGGTATGGCCATCTGCAGCTTGCAGCAGGGTAGCCATGTTCCGTCGAGCCGCCTGATGCACATCTTAATGTCATGGCACGCCACACAGCACCAAGGGGCGCCGAGGTGTCATGAGGAGGCCGCCGCCGCTGAACGGCGGGCGTGTGCTGCTGCCGATCCTCCTGGCTGGCTTGCAGGAAGAACTCGCCTGGCGCGCTGGTGCTAGTGGACGGCCAGGAGATCACCCGCGAGCGCAAGCTGCTGGCGTGGGCGGCCGACATGAGCCTGCAGCGCAGCGAGCTGCGACGGACGCGCATGGAGCTGGCGCAGGCGCGCGAGGAGATCCGCGTGCTGCGCGCAGAGCTCAGCGTGCTGCGCATGGAGGTGGGGCGGCAGCGCTTGCAGGGGACCTGTGCATGTCTTGTCGTGCATGTCTGTCGGGCAGGTCACGAAGTCGTGTGTGGCATGGGTGTCGAGGCGCTGGCGTGGTGGTGGTGTGGTTGAGGTTGCCAGAGGGTCACGGCTCCAGCAGCAGCGTGCTGGCGGGGCGTGCAGTGGCCACAGCTCAGCAGCAACCTTGGTTGTGGCGGCGCCTTTGTTCAACAGCAACTACGGTCTTGGTCTGCGGCAGGACCAGCTGGCTCAAGCTCTGGTCGCTTCTGCCGTGGATGTTTCGGCGCGCTGGTCGCTGACGTGTCACATGCGCTGGTTGCATCGCAACCACCACCCCACTGAAGCGCCTGTGCCGATCGCACACTTCGGATGCGCACGCCGGCTGCTTGCAGGTGTCTGAGGCCAACATCGCGCGCGCTGCTGCCGAGGCTCGCCAGCTGGAGCTGGAGCGCAACAACAGCGCGCTGCGGCTGGAGATCGCAACCAGCCAGGCCAGCGCACGCAGCACCATGGAGGAGGCCGCACGCCTGCTGAGTGAGTAGCAGAGCTGCTGCAGCGGCTTGGCATCGGCGCCCATGAACTGCCGTGAAGTGCGTGTCACTGCCTGTTTGCTGGGTGGCACAGCACATGCGTGTTGGCAGATTGTGCTGCCGGTTGTCGATGCGTGGTGTTCCACTTCCATGTCGTGCCTGTGCTTGCAGCAAGCCACACCAGCACGCATAAGGGTCACCAGCTGCCATTTGGATTGTAGTTGGCATTGTACTGCTGTAGTGCATTGCACCGCTTACAATCCCTGGCACAAACATGCAGCCTTGTTGACGTAACTTTGTGCTACTGGACACTGCTGCTTGATTGCAGACGACATGTCAGAGGACGACAGCAATGGTGGCGTCAGCAGCAGCAGCGGCGGCGGCAGCGACACCAGCAGCGGCGGCCCACCCACCTACGCTTCGGCCAATGCACCAGCAGGCGCTGGCAGCAGCAGCAACGGCAGCCACGGCAGTGGCGGGGGTGGCATGTTTGGCAGCTTGTTCGGCTTCAACATGCCTGGCGGTAACGGCAAGGTGCAGAGCAGAGCAGCTGCAGACACGGACCAGCGGCCGAGCAACGCTGCCTCAGCAGTGGTTGCTGCCGCTGCTGCCATGGCTGCTGCTGCCGACCCATGGCGGGGCCATGGCAGCAGCCAGCAGCATCAGCTGCAGTCGCAGTCGCAGCAACCCCAGCAGCCGCAGCAGCAAGACGCAGCCGCTGGCGTAGCTGGCTCCAGCGGAACGTACAGCCCGCAGAGCAGCAGCGGCACTCGGAGTTACAACCCCAGCTCCAAGCCTGGCAGCAGCGAGGTTGTCTCTGCCAGCAGCAGCTCATGAGCCTGGCAGCCAAGCCGTGCGTCACTCGGCCGGGCCTTCCTGCGGATGCAGGGCGCAGTTTCTGGTGGTTTGCGGCCGTTGCTTCGCCCCTGCTGTCGTGCCTTGGGCTTTGCAGCTTAAGGCGGCAGTCTGCAGCTTCAGTCAGCTGCTCAAGGTGATTTGCCCGAACGCAGCCGGGGCTTGCTTCTGGCAGCTGCACAGCTGCAAGCACACGTTGCTGCTGCTATAACAGCTCGAGCGCGGGCGTCTGCCATGGCACATAGCTTGCTGTCTGCTGCAGCCCACATGCACGGTGGCTAAGCAGCTGCCTCGTACGGGGTCGTTTCTGTGGCTGAAACGGCGCAGCAGTGGCTGTGGTGGGTTGTTGCACACGTCCACGGCGCTGGTTTGTGATTGTGGCTGGCGTGATGTTTTCCTGCGAGCGTGTGTTGTGGGTGTGGGGTCTGTCGGCGGTTCACCGACGTTGGGAACCTTGCCAGGCAGGAGTGTTGCACCGCTAGGGTTGATGATGTGAGAAGATTCAGCCTGTACTGCGCAATGCACATGCATGCTGCTGGGGATCTGCTGCTCCAGTAGGCTTTGTGGCCATGTGCAGCACGGGCAGCGGCATGTGACAGCACCTTGCGCAGCCATTGTTGTGCCAGCTGTATGCATTGTGAGCGGCAGCAGCGACACACAGAAAAAAGTACTGCAGCAAGGCACATGCATGACACGGACTGCCTGACATCACTGGCAGCGGTGCAGCGTGCTGGGGTGTGCTGCATGCCGTGTGGGGCCACCATGGGCAATGCAACGCAAGCAACACGCGCTGCTGCTGCTGCTGCATAGCTTGCGTAGATGCCATTGAGGCTGACGTCAGCTGCCTCTTTGCTGGCTGTTTTTGTTCAGCTTGCACAGCGCTGACTCACCTTTTTATGATGCAAACAGGATGAGCTCAGCAACTGCAGCAGATGCACGCTCTGCAGTGCACACTTGCTCTGCAGTTGTGCTGCTGTGATGCATCTGCTGGTGGAGCGTGTCGACTCCCGCTGCTCCTGCTTGAGGATTTGTTGACAGTCTTGACGCTGCTGGCTGCAGAGGTTGCTTGGCTCAACCACGCTGCAGTCCATGCCATGGCTGCCGTGGACCGTGCTAGAAACTCCAGTGTGAGCATCGATTGTCACACGCAGTGATGCCCGTGGACGGCACATCCAGCACATTGGGGCATTCTTTGCTCTGGGCATTCTGCGGACGCTGCTTGTTGCTGCTGTTGATTGGTAGGGTTTTGTTGTTCAGTCGGTTCTCCCCCGTGGCATTGACCGTCCGCCAATGACTGCTCATTCCATGTACAGGTGCTCATATGTGCTGCTTCGGGCTCATGTAACAACTAGCAACGGCTAGGAGTTGCTAGCCACTGGCGTGTGAGTGTAGCATGCATGGTGTGAGACGCGTGGCGCAGGTGGCCAGTTGTGGTTTAGAGAAACCTAAGTGTGTTCCTTGGTGATGCCTGGATGTATGGCGTGGCAAACTCCTAGGGGAGGGGCGAGGGTGTTTGTAGCTGATTGGCAGTTTAGTGGTTGCGTGGTTACATTGGTTGGGGCGGGACGGGGCAGGACCGCATCAGAAGATGGCTGGCACAGCGTTTGCCTGCTGTGGCTGATGCTGTGTTCCACTTGCAAGCTTGTCAACCTTTATTGATCAGCACTGCAGTAGTGTGTAGGCACTTGTGTATGTTATCTGTCAGAGCAATCCTTGGCATGTGTATGGTCTGCGCCTGCATGGAGAACGGCACCTGAACAGAGCCGGCTGCCCGTTCTCTGACACAGGTACCCATGCAGCTGCATTGCTTCGTTGCACACCAGCTGTCCGCAAGCCGCACACGCATGGCAGATTTGCTGCAAGGACCTTCTCTGCATGTATGCTGCATGCGTGTGTGCCGTTGCCAGCAGAAGCCTCCTGTTATTGCTTGAACTACACAGCATTGGCTCAGCTGCATGCATGCAGTGCTGTGTTCTTTCACAGTGTGGTGATGGGCCGAGCGCGACACATGTTTTTGTTTGGAGGCGTGTGCAGGACAGGGGTGTGCCTGGAGTGACCAGGTTTCCCGCTCCCTAGGGAGGCCTGATCATCGACGCACATAGTGTGTTGTGCTGTGCATGCTTTCCCGCTACCATGGGGGCATGCTGCCGCGTGTGCAGTCAGGTCCTGCAGAATCTGCTGGTGTTCCATCCGGGCTGCATGTTGAGGACAAGGACAACAGTGCATGCTGAGGATGAGGACAACAGTGCATGCATGACTGCAGAATATGCTGGTGTACCATGAGGGCTGCATGTTGAGGATGAGGACAACAGAGCATGCATGACTGGTGCTGCAAGTGCACCTAACGTCATCCTGCCGGGTTGTAACTGCACAAGCTGTTGCTGTCCCCTTTTGAAAGCTCCTAGACAACATCAGGCACAGCCTGTCACTCACTGAGATGCCAATGCAGCTTTGCCTGAGAGGGCCGGGTGATGCAGAGTCTGCTTTGCCTTCTGTGCTGTTCCGGCCAATTGGAGAGTGCTGCTGCAGCTGCTGGTTACAGCATCGCACAAGGGGTTGGGTGACTTCTGCTTGTCCTTGCTTTCCCTGCCTGGTAGGCCCTACATGCTGCTGCGCATTACAGCTGTGCGCCTGCTTGGTTGCTGAACCACAACCAACTGCATGGTACCGAACAAACCCGTAGCAGCAGAGGCATCGGCTACTTGGTTTACGGTTGAGCCTACTTCGCAGCTACGTGGGCACACCCCAACCCGCGAACCGACCAACCCGCATTGCTGCGCGTATTACCAACCCTACAAACCCACTTGCAGCTGCGGATACCGAAGTTCCTGCCGCCATTGCAGCACCTGGTTACCCCACTGAGATTGAGGCTGCACCGTCCAGCGAAACAATCACTGGGCCTAGCCGCGCCCAGAGACGTCAAACCAGTGTTGAGAACAGTTGGGGTTACCAGGTGAAGCTGTTTGGCCCACGCAGGACAGCAACCACCGTCGCCCAGGTGCGGGCCGCAGGCCTGAATGCTGTTGCACAGATGTCAGGAGGAGATGTGCCATGCGATTTGCTCACAGGCAGGGCCTTCTGGGCAGGGCAGACAGCCATCGTGTTCACCATGCCGTCATCGGCAGTGCGCCAGCTGACAGCATGCATGGTGGTTATGCTGAAGCAGCTTCAGCGTGTACTGCACTGGCGCGCTGTGTTTACCTTCAATGGCACAGTCATCCTGTCAGCACGCGGGGCTTATGCAGGCCGCACTCAAGCGGGCCGGCGTGAGCAGCTGAGCGCCGGCCTGGTGCTCTCTAACCAGTATGCTGTGCTCGAGCCTGATGCTGAGTTGTCTCAGGCTGCATTACCGGGTGATGACTACGCCGCTGAGGGCTACACGGAGGATGAGGAAGATGAGCTTGTGCCTGCATCAGAGGACGAGGAACAGCAGCCCGCAGGCACTGAGCAGGCAGCACCTGCTCGGCGCAGCACAGGTCAGCAGCAGGGCTGCAGGCACAGCCAACGCTCCAACAACACCAGGCCCAGCCGCAGGACCCTGCAGCATCGCCGCCACCGCCCCAACAGGACACCGGTGCAGCCAGGTAGCAGTGGATTGGTGTGCAGCGTCCTCAATGTGAACAACATGCCTAAGCAGGTCAAAGCCTGGTGGAAGTTTGCCAATTACTCAAAGATCTGCGCTGCGACATCATGGGCTTTGTGGAAACCAAGGAGGCGCCAGGCAAGCTGCGGCCTGCCGATCTCACTCCGGGCTACACATACATCAGTAAGGCCAGGCCTCTTGGGGAGAATGGGTGTGCCAGTGGTGGTGTTGCGGTTGCTGTGCATGCCGCTGTTGCAAATGCTGTGAAAGTGTTTGCTTTTGCTGATCAGCAATACGAGGATGCACTGTGGCTAGTGATGCCAGGGCAGAATGGTGCTCCTAAGCTGTTTATTGGAGTGGTGTATATGCCTGATATGAACAAGCCTGCGCCAGTGAGGAGGGCTGCTTACTCAGCGCTGCAGGAGGACCTCGCATACCTGTCGAGCAGAGGCTCTGTGTTGATCATGGGTGATTTCAACGCCAGGGTCGGGCAAGGTGCAAGCCCCACAGATCGCATTGGCATGCATGGCGAAACAACCACAAACAACAATGGCGAACTCCTTCTCTCGCTGCTCAATGCCGTCAATCTCTACTCACTGAATGCCCGCACAGCACCCACCTCTCCCCACCAGCACATCACATGTGACAGGTCCCACAGGGGCACCGCGCGGAGGTCCCTCAATGACTACATCATTGCGTCTGCTGACATTGCTATGCCGTGCCAAGCTGCCGCCAGGCCAACAGCCAAGGTTGGGCCATACAAAGTGGGTTCTACTGACCACCTGCCAGTGTCTGCTTGCATTCAAAGGCCTGTCGCACGTCGCCCTGCAAAACAGGTAAAGCTGCGCCTCAATGCACAGCCGAATGATTTTAAAGTCCGCAATGGGGAGCAATCGGCCGAACTTGAGGCGTACCAGGAGGCCTTGGCACAGCTGGGTGCTGCTTATACGTCCACTGTTACCGTGCTACAACAGCAGGTTTCTGCAGCTCAACTTACGGCCAATGCTGCAGTACAACGAGCACATGCGCAGCTGCTGGGAGCGCTTCGTCAGGCGGTCAATGCCAGTTTTTGGGTTTAAAAGGGTCTGGGTGGGCAAATCCTTCCCGTGGTGGACACAGGAGCTGACAAATGCTGTGCAGGCCAGGGTGCAGGCCTTTACACAGTACAGGGAGTCCGGCCTTGTTGCAGACTGGGATGCATTTGATCAGCAGCGCAAAGCTACTGCACAGCTTATCAAAGCAGCTGAGAAGCAGCACAAACAGCGATGCGAGCATGCAATCACTGCAGCGTACAGAGACCGCTTAAAGGACGACAGCACGCTTGGGGAGAAGGATATGTGGCAGCTTGTGCGTCGCCTGTGCCCTAAGCATGTCAGCGAGGCCGTGTACAGTGTCATGCAGCACCCCTCAGGACAGACGGCTTCAACCCCTGCAGAAAAAGCAGATGCGTTCAAATGCCATTATCAGCGTGTTGGTAGCCATGCAGCGTTTGCCGCCTCAAACCCCCAGTTCGACCCAGCGCACATGCCACAGGTTGCCGCCAATGTACAGCAGTACCTTCGTGACTCAACCGCACCTCATGCTGCCCCACCCTGCCCGCTGGACTTGCCCATCACTGGCGCCAAGGTTTCTGCATGCTTGCAGCGTCTACGCACAGGCAAAGCTGGCAACCCTGCGGAGGAAGGCATTGTCAACGAGCTTTTGAAGTACGGAGGCAACACAGTTGCAGACATGCTGCTGCAGTACTGCAGCCTCATGTGGCAGCTTGAGCAGGTACATCAGGTGCCAGGGACAGTCGTCAGCATGCCTAAGAAGGGCGATCTGACAGACCCAGGCAACTACCGCGGCATCACCCTGCTCAGCGTGCTCTATAAGTTCTACACCAGCGTCCTCAATCAGCGCCTTATCAAGTTTGCAGAGGGCGAGCAGCAGGAGCAGCAGCAGCAAACACAAGCACAGCAGCAGCAGCAGCAGCAAGGCCAGCAATCAGCACAACAGCAGCAGCAGCAGCAGCCACGCGCAACTGCTGCTACAGCAGCAACGGCGCCGCTGCTGCACGAGAGTCAGAACGGATTCCGCCCCAAGCGCAGTTGTGCTGACCATCAAAGCGTGCTCAGCGAGGTCCTTAATGGCAGGAAAGCTGAGGGAAAGGAGTCATATGTGTTGTTCGTTGACACCTTCAAGGCATTCCCTACGGTCTGGCTTGATGGCTTGTTCCAGAAGCTGTGGGATAAGGGTGTGCGTGGCAAGATGTTCCGTGTCTTGTACAACTTGTATCAGGGCGCGCAGCGTGTGGTGTCTCATGAGGGTTGCACCCGGATAGGTTCACCTGCGACCTTGGCCTGCATGAGGGTGATGTTATTTCGCCCACACTGTACCTGTTGTTTATCGACGACTTGCTGCGTGACGTGCATGCAAAGCACCCTGGCGTTACCCTCATGGGCCCTCGTGACGAACCTGCAGGCCAAGTTGTGGCAGCCATGCAGGCTGATGACTTTGTTGCTGTCTGCGGGTCTCTGTCTGAAGTTCAGGCTGTGGCTGCAACTGTTTACCATTACAGTTGCCAGTGGCGCTTCAAGCTCCACAGCTTGAAGTCTGCCGTCATACATGTGCTGCCAGCAAGACAGACCAGCCAGCTGGTCGACTCCGGCATTGTTTGGAACAATGTCCCTGTGCCTGTTGTATCGGAGTACTGCTATCTTGGCCTGTGGTTCAACAATACCTGTACATGGACCACACATTTTGAGAAGATGCTGGCTAAGGTGCAACGTGTGAAGGGTGCGCTCATGCCAATTTGGAAGAGCCGCAGCATCAGTGTGGAGGTTAAACGCATACTGTTGCTGACGTGTGTCCGTCCCATTGTTGAGTATGGCAGTGAGGTTTGGTTTCCGTCCACAGCTAGGCAACTGCAGCTGATTGATAAAGTGCAGACAGACATCATCAAATGCGCAATGCGCTGTGGCAAGGAGCGCCCATGCTCTTCAGCTCTCTTGGCAGAATGGGGTGTGAAACCGTTACATTTGTGGCTTCATCAGAGGGCTTTGGAGTACTACTACAGGATTCAGCGTATGCAGGGCGTTCGGCTGCCAAATCAAGTGTTGACAGCTGAATGGAGGCGTCCTAGTGGTGCTGTGGCGGTGACACCGTGGCACAAGTATGTGCAGAGCCTGCTGTGCAAGTATGGTGTGAATGTTGTGACCGCGGAAGGCAGAGCCAGTGCGTGCAAGAGCCATGTCAACAAGCAGGTCAGGACACTACATGCTGAAAGGATTGCATGTGAAACGTTGGAGCACTCCACTCTGAGTCGGTATGTGGCTCATGTGCATCCCACTCATGTTGATGCTATGGGTTTCAGGAGGCCTAGGCCGTATTTGCGTTCAGTGGCAATTCCACGTGGTATTGAATTGCTTTTGCGTGTTCGTATGGGTTGTCTGTGTGTACATGAGCGTACTAGTCAGTTTGGCGGTCGCAGAGCTAACTCCACTTCAGGATGTCCTTGTTGTGGTGCAGAAGTTGAGCCTTTGTCACACTTCATGTTTGATTGCCCTGCTACTTCTGCTCAGAGGGATAGTATGTTTGCTGAGATCAGATCCCTGCCTGGTTGCGCTGAAAAGTTGCGCAGCGTTTTGTCCATGGCTGATTCGTCAATCAAGGTGTTGCGTTTTGTATCTGATGATATTTGGGGCAGTTCTGGAAGATGTCGGATGGTGTCACCGTGTATTGCTGCTTTTCTTGCCAAGTCTTGGGATGTGCGCAATGCATGCAAACATTCTGGAGCAGTGCTCCCTTCTCTTTCCGCTCCAGTGGGGCGCGGGGCCGATGGCGCCGATGCTATGGCTTGATTGGGTAATATGATGATGATGATGATGATGAGCCTACTTCGCAAAGCGGCTTGTGTCGCCCCAGGAATGACCGCTTGGTCCCACAGACTTCACCCTGTCATGCGTGGCCGTCGCAGCGGCTGTGAGCCTCCTGCCACCAGTCATCAGCATTGCTTGAGGTGCGCAGTTTTTTTTGCACTTACCTGGAGCCCAGGAGCCGTTTAAAACTCGTCCTATTACATCAATGACACCAGCAGACGCGCACGTGCCTGGCACGCACGATGCTCACCCACTGCAGGTCCTGCTTGCAAGCAGTGGTCGCAACCGTTGCTGCTGCTGTTTGGGCGACAACAGGTGACACCCAGCTGCAGAGCCAACTCCACTTCAGGATGTCCTTGTTATGGTGCAGAAGTTGAGTCTTTGTCACACGTGATGTTTGATTGCCCTGCTACTTCTGCTCAGAGGGATAGTATGTTTGCTGAGATCAGATCCCTGCCTGGTTGCTCTGAAAAGTTGCGCAGCGTTTTGTTTATAGCTGATTCGTCAATCAAGGTGTTGCGTTTTGTATCTGATGATATTTGGGGCAGTTCTGCAAGATGTCGGATGGTGTCACCGTGTATTGCTGCTTTTCTTGCCAAGTCTTGGGATGTGCGCAATGCATGCAAACATTGTGGAGCAGTGCTCCCTCCTCTTTCTGCCCCGGTGGGGCGCGGGGCCGATGGCGCTGATGCTATGGCTTGAACGGGTAATATGATGATGATGATGACACCCAGCTGCACACGTGTACACCACTGTTGGGACCTAGGCGTCAGAGCTTTTGTGGCCACAGCCTGCCTGATTTACACCCGCCACAAACACCAACAAACCTCTGTCCAAAAACCTCCAACACACCTCAGGGGAGGCCCATCAGCCCTACTTTAGACGGGCACGCCCAGTCCCATCCCCACACACGATTCTGTTGTGTCCCCAAACACCTGCGCGCCAGCAGTTTTGCTTCATCAGCAAAGCCACTGCCGCTGCAGCAACACAGCCGATGGTCAGTCGCTGGCAGCTGGGCACACTCGCGCCATGCCTGCTGTGCAGTGCAGTACATGCGACACAAACACAGCAGAACGCACACCGCATATGTCTTATACGCCATGCTGCATGCTGACCTCGGCATACGCTCGCTTTGCAACGCTTCCGCTGAAAACACTACATGCCGCGTCACGGCATGCCACATACCAACCTTAATGCACTGCCTGCGCTGCCCGCCCTGCTGCACCTCCCGCCCGGTTTCCTGCAAGCAGCATGTCGTGGGCGCCTTGCAGCGCACCCCGCAGCGCCCCCAGCTGCTCCCCGAGCCCCTGCCACTCCCGCGACGTGAACGTGCGGTGGTGGCAGCGCGAGATGACCACAGAGCCCGACACCTGGTCGATCTTGCCCTCTAGAAGCTTGCTGCCGATGGCGCGCACGATCCACGGCTGCACCTGCCGGCAGGAACAGCAGCAATGATGCAGCGCAGCAAGCAGCCCGCACGTCAGTGCATGCGGTGACGGCGCACAGACACACCACTACACAACTGTCGAGCCTGCGTACACGCACACTGTCAGCCACAGTGCAGGCAGGACCAGCGATGCCAAAAGCAGCTGGATGAGCATGCGTGTGGCGCAGCAATGGTCGCAAACGTACAGCCGGCTGCAATGAAGCGAAGGACCCACATGTCCAAGCACATCATGCAGCAGACTGCCGCAACGCCCAATTTAGCATGCCACCACATCATCACGCAATGATCAGCCACGGTTTAACACGCAGCAGCACTGCAACCCAGCAGGGATATACGCCCAAAAACAAGCAGAGTCAGCCGACCAAACTCCGCTCTTGCAAGCAAGCCGAGGCGGCCGCGCCGCACCTGCTCGCAGGGGATGTCCAGTGCTGCCTGGATGTCTGCAAACGGCACAGCGCTGCCCTTTGCCTTGCTGCCCAGCACCAGCAGCGCCAGCAGGCGCATCTTGTCCAGTGCAGCCTCTGCCGACACACCAACGCCCTCCAGCACGGCAGGAGTGGCGGCGGCCTTGAAGCCTGCGTGCAGCCAGCAGCAGCGACAGTGTTGGGTCAGCGGCCCTTGATGAGCCAGGGTCGGCGAGGCGGCGCTGCAGTGTGGCAGCAGCGTTGAAGATTAACTGGTGTTGACTGCAGCAGAAACCAGCATGCCGCAAAAAAACATTTCAAGGTGAACAGCAGCCCTCTCGGCCAGTCAAAATTATGTATATTGCACAGCAGTGCTCAGCTTGAAGCATACTGTGTGCTTGAAGCAGCAGGGACACGGCACGTTGGCAACCGATGCGTTGCAGAAGCCACCACCGAAGGTGCACAGTGCCCTGACCAGCTATGAGATTGACGGTTTGCACGTAAGTCCAGTCACCATCTTGAATGGTTCGGACCCCCCCCCCAGGATGATATTGTAGGTGATATCAGCTGCAAAGTGGACACCGTCCAACGAGCTGTATCGCCAGCTCACCAGCCAGGTCCCCGTTGAGCATTACGTCAAGCAGCTTCAGCAGTGGCGCAGTGGCTGCATCGCGCGCCAGCTGCTGCACTGCAGGCAGCTCCCAGAAGTCACACTGGAAGACGTCTGTGCTGCGAACGAAGGCCTGCATGCGACATACAATACACGCAACACATGGTGCAAAGTTGGGCGTGTTCTGTGACCAGGATTGTGCAGGAAGCAACAGCAGCACAAAATTGCCCAAGGTGATAACAGAAAGCCGCCAGCGCTGCGGGTGACAGCCTCCTGAGGAGGTGCCTTACTGTGTGAACAGCTCATGCTCGTGCTGCGACGCAGGTACAACGACACCAACTGACATAAGTGGGCGACTGCATGTTTCCTGTTGGGTAAAATCGGTGCCTAGACACAGTTCGATGTGGATGGGGCAGCATGGCACCGTGCACTGCGGCAAGCTGTGCAGACCTCTTCTGTACCAAGACGAGCCAACAGGTGCTGCTCTTGCTGGGCAGTGTTCTCAATAACACCACCAGTGCAAGGTGCTTGTGCTTGACTGGCTCAGCAGCAACGTCATCAATCACCAACAAATGCACTAGACCCAATCTGTTGCCAATGCAGTGCATGTCCCAGCGCAGCACCGCGCTGCCTCACGGCGGAAACCCGTACCTTGGCCAGCCCGTCAGGACCGTTGCCGGTAGTCTCATTGTCACTGCCGCAGTGCTGTTTACAAATGTGTACCTCATTCCATAAGTGTTCGGCATACTGCTCAATGTTTGGCTCACCTGCACTGCCTCCACCGCAAAGGGCTTCACCTTTGCCAGCTCAGCAGCGTCATTGCCGCTCACCAGCGCCAGCACGCTGCTCAGCAGACGCAGGTACTCCTTCACGCTGGACCTGTCACCAACCACCTGCACATTGTTATGTAACACACATGACAATCGTTTGTAACATGAGATCAGGATGCTGGTGCATGCTGGAAAGCCAGCACTCAGACATTGTCGCTGCGGCTGTCACCAACCTCCTGCTCAATGTGCAATGTTTGCAATGTAGAATATTTGCAAGTGTCACCAATCTTCACCGCCAAACCTAGCGATCAGCCTCCCGGAAAAACACCAGCGCCAAACCCATTCGCTCGTTACAGCAGCTCGCATAAAATGCACCCACAAGCAATCTGCACGGCTGGTGCATGGGCTGCTCTGTTGGTGCAAGGGGCAAACGACATGCTGCGAGGCACACCAATGCTGGCACAAGCTATGCAAAGACGATGTACAGATGTAACGGGTGTGGTTGGCCTCAGAGGTCACTTAATATCATTGGGTGTCAAACAATGTAGATAAGGTTGTTTATGTGTGTTTGATCTTCACCGGCCACACCACACTGGCTGCGCATAACTGCACAGCTGCACATATGCGACCTGATCCTTTAGCATGACGCCATGACACAATGTGATGCAACGTTGCGCCGGCTGCAGAGCAGCAGCTGCGCACAAGCATACACACACAGCCAGGCTGTTGCATGCTGCGTGCTGTGTGGGTGCTGCCACCTGCAGAAGCACCACCCACACAGCACACGGCACGCAGCAGCCTCCAACACCACACGTCACACCATGCCTGCGCAACATGAAGGGCATGATCAAGCACCGCATGGCACACTTCCTGAGTGCTGCCAGCAGTGACTGGGCACATTACTCAGCAGACCCCACACCAGCACCAACCACATGTCCACCCAACATGTACCATCACAACCAGACACAACGTGCAGCGACGCCCCGGATGCTGTGTGAATTCTGCCAGTCAGGTGGAGCATGTGCGGCGGCACTGCTCAGGTAAACTGTCCACCAGCACTGCCGAACCCCCAACCCAGCTCTAGAACCACAAAAAAACGCTGCACACGCACGCACCTTCATGAGTGCTGCCAGCTGCAGGTAGAGCTCGATGGCCATGCTGGGCTTCAGGCCCCAGCTGCGCTTCCACTCCTCGGCCTTGCCCTGCGGTGCAAGGGAAGGCGGCAAAGAGCGCAGGCAGGGATAGCGGTTCACCACCAGACAGCTCATCGACGTCCTGCAAGCCACGTGCGCTTCTGTTACCCCCAGCCTTGCCCTGCGTACTCTAAACAGGCGTCGCGCAAACGGCTGACAGGACACGGCGCATCATCGGTGTGCGGCAAGAAGTGTGGCGGTTCCTGCAAGGCCGCGGGTGTGCCGCCGCTCATCAGCCTTGCCATGCATGCAGGGTATGACACGGGAGCATGCGTGTCCAGCGTTAGATCCACCCAGCGCACCACAAATGATGGCGTGCATGCACGAGCAGGCAGCATCAGCAGGAACGAAGGATGGCTGGTGCAGAGGGCTCACCCAGTGAGGCAGGCCAGCTTGGAGAATGTTCAAAACATGCTGCAGGCACGGCACCCCAGTTAAAACAGACAAATACTAAACACATTAAACACTGATGGATGTACGGAAGACCGTGTGTGCCGCTGAGCTTGTGCCCCTGCAGGGAGACTGGTGTCAGCCAGCACGTCACACACAAAACCTGGCAGGCTGTGCAGCGGGCAATGCACCAACGACAGCGTGGAACCCCCCATGTGTGCTGCCATGCCAACATCAACAACAGTCCCACAGGCCTCGTACGTTATGTAATATCACTGGACATCAAACAATGTAGATAAGGATATTGTTTGGTTTGATCATCATTGGCCACCAACCAAAACCATCTGCGTGCACAAGCAATCCAACCACCAGACACGAGCCATGCTGCAGCAAAGCCAGCAGCTGCCACCCACGTAGCAACCCTCCTGACGACACTGCTGACACCAGTAAGCAAGAGCCACCGCTATGCACACGCCAGGAGCATCCTTGTCTGACTGCCCTCGCCTTCAACGCCCTCACCTTCACAACAGGCACCAGCAGCGCTGCCAGCTGCTTGCTGTGCTTTGCAAACTCCAGCGTCTGCAGCAGCACCATGTAGCGCGCAGGCGCAGTGGAGCAGCTGCTGTACAGCGCCAGCAGCCCATTCAGCTTCGCCTCACCAGCAACCTCAGGCTGCGTTTTGTACAATAGCAGCAGCGGCACCGGCAGCAGCAGCAGCACAAGCACGGCGTCATTCTGATGTAATCAGCTGCCTGCAGACCGTTCAGCCTTGCGTCATTGCAACCCCAGGCTGCCTCACGCAAACGACAGCAGCAGCAGCAGCAGCAGCAGCAGCAGCACCAGTCCATGCACGGCATCAGATTTATGGAACATATCATATGCGGCACCACCAGGCTGTAGACTCCGCAGCGCTATGCAGGGCAGGCAGGTTTAAATTATGGGCGACGCTGCAGCGCCACGCCCCGAGCGACGCCGCAAGGCCACTTTCTGACACAGCTAGAGGATGGGTATAGGTAGCCCCACCTGCTTGCTTATGCCAGCGCTTGTTCGCACATCAGTCCTGTGCCGAAGCTGCTGCTGCTGCTGCTAGCATGCCTAACAGGACACGCAAACATCACAGACGAGGGCGCCACGCCTGCGTGCTGATGTCGGGCGCCAGCATGCGTGCAAGATACTCGCTACCACTGGCAAGCACAGGCAGAGCAGATCTGTTGAAACAACCATGGGACAGTAACAACATACTGCACCTGCTTGCTGAAGTCCAGCGCCAGCTTGCGTGCCAGCTCTGTGTAATGGCTGTCCTTGTCCAGCCGAGCCACCAGCAGCGCAATCACAGACACAATGCACTCAGCGTCTGCAGCAGCAGCAGCAGCAGCAGCAGCGGTTTGTGAAGGCACCAGAGGTTCGTGCATGCAACATGCTGCACCTGCGCCGACAAAGTGGAAAGTACACCATTGCTGAGGACCTGTCGCAGCGCATAACTAGCGGTCACCATAACGTATATCTAAATGCTGCTACTGGTGCTGCAAGCTCAGCCGACACTGATGCGTGCATTTTGATCGGGTAGTCATCATGCCCAACAGCGCTAGCTGCTGTGTGTGCAATTGCACATGCTGCTGGAGCGACAGTGCCATGTGCTGCTCTGCAAGCTGCTAGCCGCCGCCTGGTGCAATGATGCATGATGCATCAGTGACGGTATCACCACTAGCATACATGTATACAGCTGCAGCGCGCACTGAGATATGCATGCCTAAAGTGGCGCTGACGCTCCCTACTCCACTGCTGCCTAAAACAACAGGCGTCCCAGCTGTGTTGCAGCTGCGCCGCTGGGGCTCGTAGAGCTCCTCCTCCTCATATGGTGCTGCTTCCAGTCCCGCAACTGTTTCATACGCTGCACTGCGCCATCAAGATGCGAGTGCGGTCACTCGGCCATCTGTGAGGTGTGCTGACAGATGCTCACCCTTTTCGCTGCACTTTGCAAACACCAAGTCCAGGTGTGCTGACAGACGCTTCACCAGCTCGTCATAGCGCGCATCGCTGGCCAGCTTTGCACACTCCTGCAGGAATAGCGAGCCTGTTGTGTCTGCTAGTGCTGTTTTGCCCTGCGCAGTGCAGCAGCAGTACAGCACCGACAACAGTAGCAGGACAGTGCTGGTGGTTGCTGTCTTCCGCAGAAGCGCAGCACGGATGCATGCTCTTACTTGCAGTTTACTAGAATAGCCGGCAGCAACAACATAGCGTTCGCAGAATCAACGCTTCTGCAGGCCCAGGAACAGCCTCGCCGGCAGGCACTGTCAACCCATAGCAGCCCGTCAGGTGCTTGAAAGTGGATGCAACTCAAAGTGTTCAATGCAGGATCAATAAAACAAACTTCAAATCTTGTTTCAAGATGGTGGTAGCACTGCTGCGATGTGCATTGAGCGCCTACCTGCCCCTCATCCAGCAGCGAAGCAATGTGCCTGGCTACTGCGATGTGTGAGTCCTCCTCATATGTTTCAACTACAGTTATAGACATGTTGCGGCAATGTATGTTTGCTTGAAGACGAAAGGCTGGCTACGATCAAGCGGCAAGTGGTGGGCGGCACGATCGTCCTCTTGTGTTTAACGTGAGAACAACCAACGTGTCACTGACCTGCCCGATCCAATATCCGCAAGGCAGCAATGCACTGGGCGCCAAGTTCAGGTGCTGTTGTAACAGTGCGCTTCATCACGCCCTCCACGTTCGCTTCACATGTCCGAGGAAAGTGGGGTCATGCCGTTGGTTTCAACTAAAGTGGCTTATTTGAGTCCGTTAGCCTGCTAAGTAGAGTTGGCGTGTGCCGTGAGTGTTCTTCTCCAACATCGCATTTTCCGAGCGAAGGCGCTGCAGCTGCTAGAAACATGGCAAGCCCACTTCTAGCATCCCACTTTCATGCTGAGAGGCTGCTGCCAGGCAGCACGCGGCAAGTGAGTCAGGCGTAGTCATGATGAACAGCAGCAGTTGGCTGGCAGGCCTAGGCCCAATTGCCATCAGCAAGGCGCTGCAGACTTGGAGCTGCTGCTGACAATAGCTGGCTGGGGTATGCTGCTGCCTGTGCAGGCCCGCACCTGCCGCAGGCTGCTTGCGGTGACGGTGCGTGCTGACAACAACAATGACAGGGGCCAAGTGGACTGGGACAGGGAGTGGAACAGGTGAGTGTGGTTCTGCAGTTCGTACATGGCGCAGCAGTCAACCCTGTACAGCGCAACAGCCCAGCAGCATCCTCCAGCACCCTAGTTGTAACCACAGCACATGGCGCCAGCGCCTCCAAGTCGTGCTAGGTGGCACACAGAGCTTGTCGCAAAGATGCAAAGATAGAGCCTCAGTCAGAGCTGAGGCAGCACGTGCATGCACACACAGGGTTGTTGGTTCCTAACATTTACCCCTGCTGCCTGCCAACTGCCAGCTGGCCTACCTTTTTTGCACTGCCGTTCATGCGCCTGACCCGCCCTTGCTGGCTCGCATGCTGCATGCTCACATGCGGCTGCCCTACTCTTTCACCTCCTGCTTTCTTACACACATTCGCCCTGCATTGCGGCTCGCCTCACAGCTATGTGGGCGGCAATCAGAACGGCAGCAGCAGCGGCAGCGGCCGCAGCGGCTTCCGCTCCAACGTCCGCACCAGCAGGCGAGCCGTGCCTGTCGACCCAGCAGCAAAGATGACGCGCGACGCGATCAAGCGTGAGGAAGCGTTCCTGCTGGATGCCTGGAGCTCCGACAAGTTCCACGGCCTCGGCGTGGCAGTGGCGGTGCTGGTGCTGCTGGCGATCCTGCTGGCTGCGGGGCCACCCCCCGCGGACAGCAGGTGCACCCTGCCCTGGTGCTGAGCAGTGCTGATGCGGACACAGCAGCAGCGCCATCCAATGACGGCAAGCTGGAGTGAGACAACTCCTTGCCTGCAGGTGGCTGCGGTGCCAGCTCCTGCTGACGGCAGGTACGCCCTGCCTTGGTGCTGAGCGATGCAATTGGCGGTGCTTGCTGGCACGCCTGCAGTGACGCCGACAGCAGATGTGTTGATACAGGTGGACACGGGCTGGTGTGAAGATGGCATGCATGGCCACTTCTTCCTGACGGTCGGTGCTCTCCACCCACCTGCATTGATGCCAATGGGTGCACGCGGGCATGCTGGAATGCTGACATTGGGCGATGAATGAATGTGTGAAAGGAGAGCTGCGGGTGCACCTGGCCCTGGTGCGCAGAGCAATGCATGTGCTATGCACTCCTGCGGAGCGGCATCGCGGCAGGGTCGTCATGGTGGCATGTGGGTTTTGGCAGTGGTTGGGTGTGCAGGTGGTCGTCGGCAGGTGCGCTCTCCTGCAATGCTGAGCAGTGCGCTGCACGATGCTGGAGGCGCGTCAGTGCAGCAGCAGGTGCACGCTGCCCTGTGGTGCTGGCCATTGCACGCCAGCACACTGGGCAGTTCATGGCGTGCAGCAGAACAGCTGGTGGTCGAGTTTGTGGGATGGAGGATGTTGGAGGGTTGAGATAGGCAGGGCTGTGAGGAATGTGGAAAGAGGTGTTGGGCTTGAATGGGCCAGGTCGTTGTGCATGAGGGTGTTGTGGTCCGAGATCGACACATGCTTTGAGACGCATGTCGTGCTTGCTGTTTCACGTCGCATGATGCTGTGTGTATGCAGCCCAAGGGGTGCTGGTGAGAGTCAGACGTGGCATGTGTAATGCAGTTGAGCGGTTGCCGCATGCTTGCGTTGCTTTTGTAGCTTAGCAGCGCTAGGGTTGGCAATGGGCTGTGACCATGGCGTGAGGGTAAGGTGAGGTGAGGTCAACAGCAGCAGCTGTGCCTGTCGCAGCATGCTGTGCGCAAGCGCGTAGGAGTAAGCAGCACCACAGCAATATGTATGAGGAGGTGCTGTTTTGATTGGTGGCAAGGTGCTGTTCGTGAGAGGGCCGCTTTCCTATGTAAACAGTGGAGCAGTCGTGCTGGTTCTGAGTGTTTCCTTTTTGGTGTCGTGCAGCTCAGTGCTTACGGGCACATGGAGCAACCCTTGATGTTTGGCCAGCACAGCTTTGCCCCTCTACTGCTTCAGGCATTGCTTCAGTGTGGTTGCAGAAGGCTTCACCTGCGCGTGTTTGACTGATCTGCTTAGCAGCACTGGCCATGCCAGTTGTATACTTGCTGTGCTGGTGTTTATTAATTGACTTCGGAGCGCTTCTCACTGTGTCAAACTCCTGCTGTGGATGATGCAGCCAACCCTTCTAGCTGGCGGTTGCTTACGGCACAGCACAAGCAGTTTTGATTGCCAACCAAGACTTGCTTACAATGCGTTGCTGGCAGGGAGCGGCGGCTGAGAACCTTGTGCAGGTTGCTGTTTTGCAAGCAGAAGCTCGCACAGCAAACCTGCCCATGTGCTTGTGTATAAATGGGCCCATTCTCCCCGGGGAGCTTGCTGGTTGTTAATCTCCTGGTGCATGGCAGGGAACAGCTTGCGGCTGCTATTTCTCCCATCAACACCTCTGTCAGTCACTAGCTTATCCTGTGCACACAGAATGTTGAATGGAAATGGGTCACTTTGAAGTTATGCCACTTTTGGAGCCAGCCCCTACTTCCAGTACTTGTCATGTGCTGGTGAAGACAGTCGGTGAAGCACATAGTGTGCTTTTGGGTGTGTGCATGTGATGATTGCTACAACAGGCACAGCAGGCGCCTTATTGTGCAATACCAAAGCCTGCTTTAGGCGCAGGAGTGGCAATGGCACTGCAGAGTGTGCGGCCAGCAAACACTATGGCTTGTTAACACTATTGCTGTGAAGACCGGCTGGGCCTGTTGTCACTGCAGTTGACGTGGATGACTGGCCATGGCCAGCTGACATGTTGACATGTTTTCTTGCAAGCTTTTGAGGCACCCTTATATTGGGCCGCGGTGCCTCTCCATTTGCTGTTGCTTGCATGGAAAGCTGTGTTGGCTATGCAAGCCAGCTTGTCTGCTGTGCATGCATGCACCCATGACCTGCGTTGCAGCGTTTTTTTTAGTGCCAAAGCAGTCCTATCAGCCTTGATGTTACTGGTTTCTTGAAGCAAGATCGTAGATAGTTGTTGTTAGTTAACTCAGCCCTGTGCATGTGATTTGGAACCAGCACCCGCTACAAACTGACTTGAGTCAAGTGGTGTGGTGAGGCTTGTTAGGCCAGGTCACCTCCCGGGAAGGCATGTCACATGCCGCATGTGCCAGGCGCTCTCGCCAAGGGTGCAGGGTTTGGCGTGTACGAATTGGACAGCTGTCGTCACAGTTTTCAGCGGTTCCCATGCGGTGTCGGTAGAAAGCAAGCGCTGTGCACGTGTGGCAGTGGTGGGCGCGCCAAACGCAAAGGACCAGCCCCAGCTCTGCCTGGGTCCTGATACTTCGGATATAAAATGCAAGACTAGTAAGTTCTGATTAAACAAGGCCCCTGCTCGCTCCCTGCAAGAGCGTAGTGGCCGGTCAAGGATGTCGTCCGTGGGTTCAGAAAGCCAGTCGTCTCGCTCCTCGTTCTCAACCGGAGGCGACAGCTCTGTGATTTCTGACTCTGATGGAGCTGCGTTGGCCAACATCAGCGGAGGGTAAGTTCACTGTTGTTGTGCCTTGCTGCTGCTCTGCTTTCAATCAGCACCCAGCACGCTGCATGCACCCCGATCGAAGACTACGGCATCGTACCATGCACTACTAGTCGGAATTCACATAATCAGCGGCACCACGCCCACCGTTGCGTCTGCTTTGCAAGTACACTCACTCCAGGCAGTCTGCATGGCGCAGCTTGATCATTGCTGTGCATGTGCTGTATGCTGCTGTTTCAGAGATCAAGATGACAGTGCACAGGATCTGCTGGACCAAAGTAAAGGCGTCTGGGATGCAGTGAGCACAAACGGCAGCAGCAGTAGCAGCAGTGCTCGGCGCCGCATTCCCATCAGTGATATGTTGTGCGAAAGTGTTTGATAGACCAGCGCTGTGTGGCTGCGTTGTTATGCTGTGATTCAGTTGCGTGGTTGCAAAGCAGCGCTCGCTCCAGTCCAAGTCAGCCATGACAGCAGCAAACATGCAGTCCTGCTCACAGCTGAGAGTAACCTGTGCATTGCATGCGTGTGTCCTGCAGGCTTTTTCCTGCATGTTGCTTCTCACCAAGAACAGATCTGTCACCAGCTACCGCATGCTGGCCTTCAGGGTGGTTTTTGAGTACCTGCAGGTGTGTGGCAGCAGGGCAGATGTGCTAGCAGCGCCACATAGAACGCTGGATGCGCTTGCAGGACTCAGGACCACTGCAAGCATACGCACGGCACAGCAAACAAGCACGACAGTGCTAGGGCTTATGCAGCGCCTTTGTGGCCTGCACACGGCACCCATCAACTCTGGGCTCACGGATGATTCAAAATAGAAGAGAAGGTCGGCTGCATACCACGCCTGACACTGTCAGCAGCACAGTTGCGGTGGCAAAGCATGACAATGCGTGCTGCATTGTATCAGCAGGCGTCTCAATGCGCTGTGCATACCTCAACAGTGAAGGTGCAGGGCCAGTGCGCAGCCTTACGCGCAAAGTGCTGGACTACTGGCCCCATCTGCATTTCAGCAGTAGCTGTCATGCCCCAGGGAGCACAGCTCCCAGGCCCATGCCGTGTGCCGCACTACACACTGCTGAAACATGTGCTGCTGGTGCTGCTCCTGCTGCTTAACACAGTCCTAGGCTGCTGCTCAACAAACGCTTTGTTTGACGAAGCACAGAAGCCGGATACTAAGTATGGTTCTGTGCTGCTGCTGCTGCTGCTGCTGCTGCTGCTGCTGCTGCTGCTGCTGCTGCTGCTGCTGCTGGTTTGCAGCTCTTCAGGCTGGTGTTCAACACCAGATTCCTGTGGGTGATCAATACAAAGTTCTGGTGAGCGCAGCAGACAAACCCAAACATCAGCAACGGCAAACTGCTGCTGCTGCTGTTGTTGCTTGTGAGACAGCAACAGCAGCATCAGCCGGAGCCATCAGCCAAACAATAAACATGCGCAGGCATGACAACAGCAAGTATGGCTGCAATGTAGCAGTTGCTGCCTCCAAGGCGACACACATCAGCAGTTAATTCAGGCAGTGCACAGCATAGCCTACCAAAGGCAGGAGGTCTGCACCCTGCAGTTGCTGTTGGGCAGCAGAGGAGGCGTGTGCCCTTTCACGCAGCTGTGCCTGCCGCGGCAGCTGTGTGGACAGACATGACGCTGGCATGCCGGAAATCCAGTCATCTGACCCATCAGTTACGACCCTCCTGCCCTCAGCTGTGTCAACATCAGCCATTACATGTGACACATGGAACTGACACCAGATGTGTGCAAGATTCATTGTCACTGCATCAGCAAACGTGCCAGACACCCTAGCACCTCCACTTGGGCTCTACGTTCCACTGGGCTGACTAGGAGTGGGCATCCCGCACTGCCACCAACTGCGTTGTGGCTGAACTAGCAACGGAGCCCCCTGGGTGCTTTACTTTGAAGCTGCAGCGTGTACTGCAGACGTTGCGCTTGACGTGTGCTGCTTGTACACTGCTGCTGCTGCTGTTGCTTGGTCTGCAGGGTATGGAAGTGCATGTACTGGGTGCTGTTCCGCTTCCTTGTCTGGGACATGGTGAGCAGCGGCAGCAGGTCCATCGTGTGTGCCATGCGCACAACGGATGCGTTGAAAACAGCACGTTGCTTGCAAGGGCACCCCTCTCTTGCTGTCCTCACAAACTCGAGCGGCCGTTGCCAGCCAGGCGGTGAGGAAGGCAGCACGTGCACGCACAATTCAACTGCATCGACACGGCGGCACAAGCTGGACAGCTCATGCGCAATGCGCGCCACCGGTGACAATGCGCTGACGCAGCAAGGCCCACCCAGCCTGGGTGTTGCAACTATGTCTATTAAAATAGTGTATTGTTGTTGTGCAGCTGGACTACGCCTTGCCGGGCAGATGCCTGGGATGAAACCACAACAAAATGCATGTGTGGTACTGACGCTGGTGCTTCTGCTGCAGGGCTACACAACATATATGGAGGCGCTCTACTCGATCTGTGCGCTGGTGCTGCTGCTGGTGCTGCTGACCGTCGTCATTGCCGTTGTTCTCAAGAAGGATGACTCCAGCAACCCGTGGCTGAAAAGGTGGGGCGCTGGCAGAGGCAGGGATTGGTTGCTGAATGGGTAGCCGCACGGGTAGCAGCAGCAGCGGCAGCAGCAGCAGCGGGGGCGGCAGCGGCGGCAGCATCAGCAGCAAGGGCAGCGGCAACAGCAGAAGCAGCGGCGGCAGCGGCAGTAGCGGCAGCAGCGGCAGCGGCGGCAGCAGCAGAAGCAGCGGAGGCAGCAGCAGTAGCGGCAGCAGCGGCAGCGGCGGCAGCAGCAGCAGCGGCAGCAGCAGCAGCAGCAGCAGCAGCAGCAGCAGCAGCTGCAGGTGCATAGTTCTATTGGACCCATGCTGCTTGGATAGGTGGAAACTTCTGGTAATACGCAGCAGCATATGTGGTGGTGATATGTTGGTGCTTGCACAGCCGTGCCCTTGATGTTCCCGACAAGCTCTGCACATGCCACATACTTGGCCCGCATTGCGTGCTGCTGTTGTGACCTGCTCTGTAATGGTCATGCTGCTGCTGCTGTTTGCTGCTGCTGCTGTTGCTGCTGCTGCTGGTGGTGTCGTAGGCTCATCTGGTTTGTGCAGAACGCTGGCCTGCTGTCCTTCAGCATTTGTTGGGTGTCATTGTTTGACTACATGGTCTTCATGTTCACCTGCCACTGGGGCAAGGACAACACACACGTCAAATGGAGCGACCAAAGTGAGTGGCAATCCAAATGTGGTCCACTGCATGGCACAGCACAATCCAGCACACGCGCCACTCTCATGCAGCCAATTGTCCTTTGCAGGCTCTATGCATTGCTTAAACGCCAGCAAGCGAATGGCGGGCACCCTTCGTGGAGTCACTTTGCAAAGCAAGCTGAAGCACACTGCAAACCAAAACAAGCAGGATTGGCTGCGGCCGACCTGCAGTCCGCACAGCACAACAGGAAGCTGCCAGGCAGTGGCAGCATTGGCTGGCCACCCATGCAACACAGCCTAGACAGCAGACTGCATTGGCAAGCACAGTGAAGGCCGGGCAGATGCCTGACCACAGGATGACCTGCAGCTGCTCTGCCCAAGTAGTGGCATGCTGAAGCCGCACGTTCTCGCCCCCAGCCAAGCAATGGATGGTCGAAGGGCAGTTGTGTGGCTCAACTGCTGCTTGGTGTGTTGGAAGCCACAGCGCTGGTTGCTGCCGCGTATATCTTGCTGCTGTGTGTGCTGCGCAGACTGCACCAGCATGCCGCACCTGAGCAACATGACCGTTGCTGGTGTCACTGCTGTCATCATTGTGATGTCGGTGATCTTCCTGGTGAGCTGCCTCCTTGTGATGGCACAGCCGGGAAGACTCATGCTGCCCGCCCCAAACTTTGGCAAACAGTGCATTTGTGTTGCCACACTTGAGTCAGCAGCACTTGTGTCATTTGAAGTTCATCGGTGGGCTTATGCGGTGCTTTTGGGTTTTCAGGGTGGTCTCCTGCAGAGATTTCAACCCGTCAAATTAACACCGGGATGGGGTGCCGCAAAGGCAGCCTGGACACCACCCTGCCGTGCCAGCAGCTGACCATTGGATGCCTGATTCCACAACCCCGCTCAAACACCCGCCCATGTCTCCTGCACGTTCACTGCCAATGCCGTTCGGCCACCCACCACCCCATCCCTTCATGTGGCGCAGTCCGTGGCAGAGTGCAGCGGCAACCTGCTCAGCAACAACCTGCTGGCGTCGCCAGTTGCAGGGACTGCGTTGAAGACCACGCTGCTGAAGGTTGTGATGGTGGTGGTGTCAACATGCCTGGACGAGTTCCCCAAGCCTCAGGCAGTGCTGATATTCATCTGCCCGGTGCTCTCCACATACTTTCAAATCACCTCCGTAAGTCTTATGATCTTCATACTTTGGATGTTGCATGGGTAACTTCTGTCCGTTTGATCAGCCCACTCAGTGTTTGGTATGCACTGTCTGACTACTCATAGATTTGTTACCTGTTTGTGTGGACAACTACCTGGCCGCTTGCTGGGGTGGCTGGGTAGTGCACACAGCAGCAGGTGGCAGTTGCCCCGTGTTGCCATAAGCAGCAACCTGATTGTCCCACTTGCGAGCATAGATGATCTGCCATGCACACCTGTGCACTGCTGTGCAGAGCCCTTACTTACTGCCCTGGATGAATCACCTGTGGGCGGGACTGTGGACCGGGCTAGTGTACACCTCCAGCCTGCTGCTGGCGCTCAACTTTGTAGACCTGCAGGAGCCCTTCGACTATGAGGAGCCAGGGCACTTGCTGGAGTTCAGGTAGACCTTGTGTTTAGAACTGCCGTGTTTTTGCGAAGTTGCAGCACATTTTGGACAGTGTGGTACATCACGTCACCAGTTCAGTGCTGCATTTATTCGATGCAGCGGGGGTCTGTTGGCTCTCCCGATGTACTGCACTGCGCCGCGCTGTCGACATCCAACTCGCTGAGGTACTTGCACTCATTTACAGGCTTTAGAGGATCTGCTAACCTGGCTGAAGAGCCACCATTGTGCTGCACTTGCCCGTGACTGCTGGCTTGCAGGACCAGCATGACGTATGGGGTGCTGTATGGCATCTTCCCCGCCATACTGCTGGGCGCGTCCGTCAGCCACCTGGTCTACAGGTGGCGGCTGTCGCCGCTGCAGCACTTCAGGAGAGCACAGCAGGCTGCAAAAGAGGGCAGGATGCAGCTTGAGACCGTGTCAGCACTCAAGTCCATATACAGGTGCGCAGCTGGCATGCCTCAGCTTGTGGTGTGAGGGTGCCAGTGCGCAGGAGTTGTGGGTTTTGGGTGCCGTCAGTGTTGCATGCGTGTGTCCGCTCACAACAAGGACTCCACTGAAGACAGGCTGCAGACACCGGCAGCACACGAAGCTCCTGCTGATGAGCGGCAGCACACACAGGCTGAGCAGTGCAACCGTGAGCTGCAGCGGGTGTTGTGCGTGCACAAACAAGCAGTGCAGCATAGCTGGGCAGGCAGGCGGGGAGTGTTGATTGAGCTGCGGCACGCATCAGCTTGTGGCAGCTGACAGCTTCACTCGCCACACGCGCAACGCAGCTGCACGTTGTGCACACGCTTGCCGAGCACGCCTTTCAGGCGCGTGTGCCACCTACACCCAGCGCAGTGCCGGTCTGTGGCGCGGCCTGTTGGCGACAGCAAAACACACGTGCTGCCTGGCCGTCTTGCCTCCCACCTGCGCAGGTTCCAGTCCCCTGAGCAGGTTGAGTTCCTGGCGCGGTGCGTGCATGCCTTTGACCCCGCCACCGACCAGCCGCTGCCCGATGCGGCAGCGCTCGGTGGTGTGGTTATACAGGTGAGGCTGCAGAGGCTGGCGTGGGCAGTGAGTGGCTGTCGACGGCGTTGACGAAAAGGAACGGGTCGGTCGCTACACATTACAGCAGCATGAGGTGCTCTAGTCAGGCAAGGACGGCCGCAGAGGTTGCTGTACACCTGTGTGGGCCCAACTGGTTGTTGACTGCGTTGCGACAAGAAGAACTCAAACACACAGGTAAGGCCGCAGCGCATGCATCATATGCGCTTATCCAGTGCCGTGTTACTAAATCAGAGTTGGACAAATCGCTGCCAGGCGGAAGACATGCTGTGCATGCTGGTATCACTGGTGGAAGCTTCTGAATCTGTATGTGGCAACAGATGAAGCTGTGTGTTGGGTCGCACATACATACCATGCACAAAGGTGACTTGCTTACTGCTGCCTCTGGAGCATGCCGCAGCTGACCATACAAGCAGCCACCTCCGCTTGTCGTATGAACGGGGCACATACATGCAATTGAACCCTGAGTCGGCTGTGGTGGTTTTGTAATGTACAGTCAGTCATTCCGGAGTGCGTTGCTGCCAGCTCATGGCGCGCCTGCAGTGAATTAACAACTGTTGCTGCAGCCTGCAAGTGTGGCTGAAGATGTTTGCACAAGGGCGTTGAGCGCGCTGCTGTGTCTACTCAGCTGGCGTGGCCAGGCTGACATGGCAATATTCTATTGGTCCCAGCACAGCACTGGTGCTGTGTGCCCGGCATGCTGCTGCCGTGCCGCGGTGTGCTGCTGCATTTGCTGCTGCTGCTGCTGCAGGCTGGCAAGGCCAAGCTCCTGCAAGACCCCGGTGTGCTGGTGCAGCTTGCCCGACACGCTGCCGTTGCTTTGTGCTGCTGCTGCAGGCTGGCATGGCCAGGTTCCCCAACGACCCCAGCGTGCTGGTGCTGTACGCCAACTACATCATACACGTGCGCAAGCAGCCGCGTGCAGCACGGCAGCAGCTGCAGCTGGCAGCCAAGCACGAGCCCGGCAACATTGACCGCTACGGCATCTTTTGTGCAATGGTGGGTGTGTGGGGTGCATCATGCCTCAAGCTGCGCGTCACCATTCAGGTCCTGGAGAAACTCCATGTCAGTGCGCCTATGCCAAAAACGTAAGCAGTCTGCTTTTTCTTATGGTGCCTGCCACACAGCAGCAGAGCACGTCTGGGCCTGCTGCTCTGTTATCACAGTGCGCTGTGTCTGTTGCTGCTGGCTGCACATGCAGGACACTCTGAAGAGGAGCCGCAGCGACAGCGACGCGGGGCTGGGTGGGTGCACGCAGCTGCAAGCAACAGTCCAATGTTGAGACCATGCGATGAATTGTACTAGATCTACCAAAACAATCACATGCTGCGCACAATGGAGCACCAGTAGTGTGCTTGTCTGCCAGCGCCCCAAGGAACGCCCGCAGCCTTGCTTGTGAAATACCTGCCGTTCATGCGTCGTAGGTATCCTTGCCGCAAGGCTTGTGCATTGTCTGTGCAGAGCATGCTGGTGCAAGTTTGCTGTGCGCTGCATGGTGAGTGCCAACAAGCGCGTCCGTTGTCTGCTGCTGTGCGCCGCTGATTGCTGTGCTGCGCAGACTTGATGGCATATGTGGACCAGCAGCGCCAGATCAGGTGCGTGTTGCGCATGCGCTTGCATCATGGGCCATGCTGCACACCTATGCATAGGTCATTTGACATAGGGATGGGGCAATTGCCTGCTCAGAGGTGTGCTTTTTGTGCTCTGTCCCGCGTGTGTTGTCTATGTTGGAGTCAGCGCTTGCCACCACCATGCAGTGGTCTGCATAGCAACCAAGGGACAGACCCACATGCTGCTGCACAGGTTGCACAGCTTGCTCAGGTCTTGCTGTGCTGACACACAAGTTGTGTTGCTGCTGCTGCTGCTGCTGCTGCTGCTGCTGCTGTGGCGGCACAATTGCCTTGTCTAGGGCATGTATAAAGGCTCACAAGCTGGCGCTGCTGTCTCAGCGCGCTTTCTGGCGCTGTGTGATGCGTGACAGCCTGTCTCTGGCCGACATGCTCGATGCGCTGAAGGCCATGCAGCAGGCGGAGCAGACTGCAACATACGTTTACAAGAGGTGTGCTGATTGTGGCGGCTGATGTATCGCATGTGTGCTGACCCGATCAACTGCTGCATCGTGAATAAGAGAATCCGCCATGTCAGCGAGCAATGCATGTCCTGGTGAGCCTGAGAAGTCTGTCGCTGGGTGGCATTGCTGCTGCTGCTGCTGCTGCTGCTGCTGCATGCCTTGTTGTTCAAGTGCTACCCACAGAGTGGCAAGCTGATGAAGATCCGACAGTGCTAACAGCATTGCTGTACGTCAAGCATGCTGCTTCTCCTGCTACGTTCATGTGTGCAAGCAGGGTGTTGGAGCGCTACCCCCAGAACGGCAAGCTGCTGAAAATCTGGGGACGTTTCCAGGAGTGGGTGCTGCACGATCCAGCACGTGCCTCCAAGAGCTACGCTGAGGCAGTGAAGCGCGGCGTGAGCGAGAACCTGCTCAACCTGACAAGTGAGTGTTTTGATTTGAACACGACTGTTGAGGAGAGTTGCAACTGGTGTCAGGCCTGAACACATGGATGGGCTGTATGCGCATAACACGGCTGTTTGGCGTAGGATTCAAAGTAGGCGCAGCATGGCGCAGCATGCTGTGCCATCTCCCCTGTGGCCTGGGCAGGCATGCGCATGCCGCATGCCGGCGGAGCTGCATCAGCAACACCACACTGCGGATGCGCAGCACCTTTGTGCATACAACACCCAAGATCGTGTGGAATGGTTGCGACTGACTTGCAATACCTTGCTCTTGTCTTCACAATCCTCTGCAACTGCACTGCTTGTGGCCCCGTCGTGTCCGCTGGTGTGTACGTTTGCCACCGCTGCAGCCTATGATCAGGACGAGAAGGCGGGCTCTTTCGAACACGAGGAACGCAGCAAAGTTGACGAAAAGACGGACGGCATCATCATCATTGACGCAACGGGCACAATGCTGCTCGTCAACAAGACCGCGTACCGCCTGTTCGCCTACGAGCGCGGCGAGCTCGAGGGCAAAAACATCAGCCTACTGATGCCATCGCCCTTCAGCGAACGGCATAATAGCTACCTCAAAAATTACATCACAACGGGCGTGGCCAAGATCCTGAACCAGGACCGCCAAGTGGTGGGCTTGCGCAAGGTGGGCAAGGGCCCTTGCAGATGAGGGGGCCTTACAGATGAGGCTCCAGTTTTGTTGTAGACGCCCTATAGGCACTGTCAATTGTGCAGCGCAGCGTTTTTGAGCCACACGCCTGCATGGTTGCGCAGTGCACAAGCAGGCTGGCTGCGATGCATCATCTTGCTGTTTCTATTGCTCAGTCTTCTGTTGTCACCTGCTGCTGCTGCTGCTGCTTGCTGCTGCTGCTGCGCGTCCCCCGCAGGACCACACCATGTTCCCGTCAGACCTGTGGGTGCGGCGGCTGTCAGGGACTGGCGCCGAGTCAGTGTACATGGGCGTGCTCAGGTGCGGTTCACGCTCCCAGCTGACATTACAACAGAGGAGCAAGAGGCTGTCGCCTGTTACATAGTGTTTGGTGCCGTGACGGTGTCAAGTGCAGAAGCCTACCTGGCTGCAGTGCGCAAGCTTCATCTGACAGGTGGTGTCGGCAGCTTTAATGGTGTGCACGACCAGGCACACAGAGCCAAGCTATTCTACATGATTGCATGCCGCCACCACCCAAACTCAGCGCCATAGGTGCGTGTCTGCCTCTTCCTGTGCAGGGCTGTTGACGAGAGCGACCCCAACACCGTGCGCGTCTGGACCAGCATGACTGGCCTCATCCTCTGCAGCGACAGCAGGTGAGTCACAGCTGCAAGGCCACTGCGAGGGAAAGGGGGCGGCCAACTATCAAATTCCTTACAGCCACAGCCAAACTAATTGGGCCGGACGGGCCTCGGCGCCCACGACACAGGGAGATGGGCTTCTGCAGTGGCAGGCGCAGCGCAACCAACACCAGAGCCTTGCTGTAACAATTGGATGGTGGCCTTACTTTGCAGCTGCGCGCCACCCATGCAAAGCCGTGCTTGCCAAGTTATTGTACATTATTGCTACATTATTGCTAATTTAATACAGTTGGGTCATAACATGTTGACGACTGCTTACATCACATCATTGCTGCTGTCCGGCCATGCGCAGGTTTGGCGACTGGTTTGGGGTCCCTGCAGAAGACGTGGCTGGCAGGCCCTTCAGCAGCCTCGGCAAGAGGCCAGACGCACTGGAGAGGTGCGAGGTTGGTGCTCTTGCGCCGTGCATGCCTGCAGCCGCTGTCTTGTACCATGCATGCCTGCAGCCGTTGCGAACAAGGTGTGTTCTTTATGAGCATGAGCATGCTTGGAGCTGTTTTTGGTGTCTCCATGGGTCCCTTGATCCCACCTGTGGAGCATTCAAAGCAGGCGCAGCAAAGCAAGCTTAGGGCAGGCGGTTGTCTGGTAACATCAAATGCTTAAACACCAACAACACAATATCAGACTGTTTACCATTCAGAGTTGGAATGCTGGTTGTTGTGCTGCTGTGCCAGCAGGTTCTTTGTTGAGGCAGGCAAGTCCAGCTTGGAGCAGGCTGCTCCTGGGCAGATCAGGTGCAGCACGAGCATGCTGCACAAGTTCCTGGACTCGATTGATGTAGACATCACCGTCACCTTTGCAGGGTCAGACACAGAGCAGCTGATGGTGAGCTGGCACTTGTAAAGAGCGACAGTGTGAAGTTGCAACCTTTTTTATTTGGACAGAGTGGCACATGAACGAGACAGCCTGTGCTTTCATGCTTGCAGGCCAGGTGGTCTCTCACTTTTAGCAACACGGCACTCTTGATGGTGTTGTCTGCATTGCTAATAGTACCTTCAGCAGCACATAACTGCCTGTCAAATGTCAGCAATATTATCCTGTCAGGCATGCTGCCTATGTACGCATGTGCCTGCAGACACTCATCTTCTGCTGCCCATATGAAACACAGCAACCCTTGAGTGCCGATCTGCTCTCTGCACCACACAGCGCTTGACACAGAAGTAACACGCTCCCTGCCCATATGCTGCATGCGCCTGCAGGTGCTGAACATCCGCTGCCTAAGCGACACGCAGCGTCTGATGGTGGTTGACGACAAAGGCAGCATCCTCTATGCCACCAGCCCGCTGGCTGCGCTGCTGTCGACCAAGGTGTTGGCGCTGACCAACACGCAGATGCAGGCGCTGCTGCCGCCGCCCGCTGCACAGATGCACAAGCTTTGGATGAAGGTGAACAGGCAGCGATGCGCAGTGGCGCGCGTCTCAAGCATGCACATGCATGTTCAACGCCCCTGATGTGGGCGCCTACCTGCAGCGGGATTTGATATAGCACAGCCGTCCCATCGCAGATCCTATCTGCATGCCAGGAGCGCCTGAGAAGTCATCTTAAGCTTATGCTGGGACTAGGGACTGGGATGCGCTTGCTGGTGCAGCGGGCATCCATGCATCACTGTTGGTTTGGCAGACTGAGCACAAGGGGGTGTTTTTAAACTTCAGCATTCGTAACTCGGCACATGCTTGTCAAGCTTCACGAGCGGCCGTTACTGCCCATTTTTGTGGTTGCCTGCTGCCTGGTTCAAAGCAAACCACAAGCGCCCTCTGCACCTTGCTCTTGGTCTGCGCTGCTGTTAAACCTGCCTGCAGGAGATGGCCACCAGCAGTAAGCGCCCTCAGCTGGGCAGCTGCCGCAGCGGCAGCGTGGTGCACCTGCTGTCTGCTACCGGCGCGCAAATGCCAGTGCGGCTGGCCATCACGTCGAGAGATGAAGCAACCGGGGACAAGCCGTCGCACAGGCACATCGTCAAGGTGCAGCAGCAGTCTGTTGCAGCTCTGCTTCTCATGCACGGTGACAAACATGTGTCAAAGCACACAGGTCTGGACGCGCTGGCTTGCCTTGCCGTGCCGTGCGGACAGCTGCGAGTCCCACCACAGGAATTTGCGCACAACTTCATTGCCTGAACTGCATCGTGACCCTGCCGGTTTCACTCTGAACTACACCAGGTGATGAAGGCAACCAAGGAGGAACTTCAGGACGAGCAGCGCTTGAAGCTCACCGTGATCACAGAGGCACGGTGACATCAGCCAGCAGCAGCACAACCAGGGCGCTCTTCGGCCTCGACCCAGCCGCCGATCTGGTTGGCCGGCCCCTGGCTTCTTTCATCACACAGTTTGAGGAGTTCAGGGTGCAGCAGCGGCAGGGCACTGCTGCGATTGCAGGGGCTGCGGCTCCAACAGCAGCAGCAGCAGCAGCGCAGAGTACTTCTGGCGGGGCGACAACAGCGACGGGCAGCAAACGCAGTGCTACAGTCAGATTGCGCTGCAGCTGCAGCGTGATGTCAGTGATGCTGAGCAGGCAGCTGCCAGGGAACTGGTCTCGAGCTGTACTGGCAGCACGGCAGCAGACGAGGACGACTCAGTACTGCTCACCCTGTTGGGTCAGGCCGCGCAAGAGGGCGGTGATGCAAGCTACAGAGTGGGCGTGCGTTCAGTGCCGGTGGCAGACAGCGAGATTGGCAAGCAGCGTGCAGCTGAGAGCGCAGCAGCAGCGACGGCAAGTACGGCAGCTGCTGGGCTGTGGGCGTTGATGGTTGGCGGCAGGAGTGCCGTAAAGGCACATGCTGGGGTGATGGCTGTGAGTGTGCTGGAGCAGGACTTGAGCGGCAGCGGCGGCTCCGCTGCAGATGACGTGCAGTTTGAGGTGGGTGCAAGGGTGCATGGCAAAGGCAGAGCCGGGCACACCATAGCACAAGGATCACCAGCCTTTGAAATGACTCAAGGCACTGCAGCATTATGTTTGAGTACAGCTGGGTGCTCACACAGATATTTCATGTCGCATGTGCCATAGGTGTCCGATTGGTGCCCACTGTGGTAAAGGCGTGTGCGGCAACATGTGTGCTTGGCTCATGTGACGGCCGGGTGTTCAACCACAAGACCCTTCCACATCAGATTAGGCACGCTCCTGCCACTGCTGCCGCTCCGGCTGCTGGTTGCTGCTGTGAGTGCAGCTGCAGCCTGCTGACATGCTGCTTGGTGTTTGGTGCAAACCGATGCTGCACCGCAAATGGAGTGCCACTGCCTAGTATTGTTGCTGCTGCTGCTGCTGCCGCTGCTGCTGCTGCAGGTGCTGCTGTGGCGGGCTGAGTTGCTGTCTGGTGTGTTGGAGGTTGACCAGGGGCTCAAGGTGCTGCGTGCCGATGATGCCACTGGCCACATGCTGGGCTGCAAGGGCAGCACGCTGCAGCGCAAGCTGCTCACCAGGTGCACTGCAAACTGTTGAGATGGTCACAACATCACATTGCATGATGATCATGACTCTGACAGTGGGCATGAGCAACGCACTGTCAAGTGCAGCAAGCACTACCTCATTCCTGCCTGTTGAACAAACAAACCACGAATTAAATTCACCTGCCCTGTCAACGTTATTGTGCTTGTGTTGTGCTGTGTGCCTGGCGGCTGCAGGTGTAGCAAGCTCCCCAGCGACAATGCAGCTGCCTCCTACCTCCTGCGCATGCAGCACAGACACACATGCAACCCTCAGTACTGGCAGTACATCTTGTGATGAACTTCAATCTTTTGTGGTTGTGCCTTGCCCCTGCAGGCTGTTCAGGCTCCCCAGCCACATCTGCACTGCCGGCGGCCTCCTGCAAGAGCAAACCAGCCGCAAGCACGCCGCATCTGCGCTCAAGAGCAGCAAGGCTAAAGAGAGCAGGGTCGGGCCGGTGATCAGCGTGCAGGGTGTGCACGCAGATGGCAGCGAGGTGCCGCTGCAGATCCAGGTGGGTGTTTAACATGTAACATGTTACAAAGCAGTGGCGTCCCAGCTATGGTGTGGTGCTGTTGTGGTTGATGCATGAGCCCAAGGGTGGCGTGGTTGGTGGAACCCGACCTCTTCCCAGCATTCAAAAAGCGATGAAAGCTTTGCTGGGGATGCTTCTCGAGGACAATAACGAGCCTGTTGGTGGTCAGCAATCGTTGGAGCTCGAGGGCTGCTGTTTCCAGGTTCCTTGTTACGCCAGCAGCTGCATTCATTGCTCCCTTTGAATCCGGTGTTTGCCTGCTCCATCATCCTCTGCATGCAGGCGGTCTCCAAGGATGGCGCCAGCACCAGCCGAGTGCAGCTGCGCGTAAAACTCGCAGCCAAACCAGACACAAGCAGTCTCGCTGCGCTGCTGCAGCTTGCCGGCGCGCCCGGCGGCAGCCTCTCCCTGTGTGCAGCAGCAGCAGCAGCAGCGGGCACAAGCCCTGCAAAAGCAGGCCTGGCGTCCGCCACCGCAGAGGGCTCCAAGTCGGTGAACCCCAGGGCGGCGCCCGCAGCGGTCGCAGGGGCGTCAGGCGACGGGAGGCCCAAGGCGGGCGCTGGGTTGCCCCGCTCAAGCTTCGACAGCAGCAGCGCCGGCGGTGACAGCGGCGGCAGCGTGGCGAGCGAGGCCGCAGCAGCAGGCGGTGGCAGGGGGCGAGCAGCAGGGGCCGCAGGTCGCGGGCTGGGCGGCGGCCAGCAGCGCGGAGCGCTGCGGGCTGCAGGCAGGGCGGGTGGGAGTGGGTCGGAAGGGGGTGATGCAAGCTGCAGCGACAGGGAAGCAGCGAGCCGACCGGCGGCGAGCAGGGCCGCGCGTGCAGGGTCGCCGGGGCTGGATGGTCACCAGCATGACATGCAGCTGAGCGATGACGAGGATGCTGCGGGTCACCGTCTGCATGAGCAGCAGCAGCGGCAGCAGCAGGTGGTTGCTGCTGGTGCGCGGTTTGCGGGCAGGGCAGCTGCCGGTGCTGCTGCTGGCAGGGGCAGCGGGCGGGTGGGACGTGGCGTGGCGAGCACGCGTCAATGGCTCAGGCGGGTGAAGGGGACTGGCCATGGCTGCAGAGTGAGAACGGGAAGATTGTGGCACGTGGGTTTCGGCGGGCAAGCGCAGAGGTTGCAGCGGAAGCTGCCGGAAGCCGGCCTGCAACCGCCGCAGCAGGGCGGGTGGAGGCAGAAGGGTGGTGCAGCTGCGGCTGGATATGGTGCTGCAGCGGACGGGTATGCGGACGACGACGCCGGCAGTGCTGCAGGGGACTGTGAGGGGCCCGCTGCACTGGAGCAGCAGCAGGAGCCGGGCCATCAGCGGCGGCTGAGTGGCGCTGGCAGTGAGGCCGAGAGTGAGACCGAACGGGGACTGGATGCGGCGAGCATGAGTGAGGCTGGCGACGACGAAAACGCGGACATCACCTGCGACTGGAGGTGAGCAGCCGGCACTGCTCAGGCCTTTTGCAGGTTGCAAGCGGCTTCTGGGACAGCCAAGGGTAGCCGTGCTTGCCAGCTCGTGCGAGGACACTGCATTCGCCAGCAGCTGCACAGCCTGCTGGCACACCCGGCACACCTCCACGCATGCTTCTGCTGCTGTGCCCGCTGTTGCTCGGCTGGCAGTGCCGTGCGGGGCACATGCTCAGTGCCCGCGCCTCGGCAAAGGAACAGCCGCATACCGACCGCCAGAGTGTGCACAAGCCTCTCCTAGCTCCTTTGCTCTGCAAGTAGATAAGTTTGCACTTGCACCGGGTTTGGCCGCAGCTGCGTGCGTTTCTGTCAACCCCTGCAGCAACCTGACGTCACACATGTCTGCTCCCCTGCCCCGCTGCTCCTGTGCTGGTGCGCAGGCGGGCTAAGCGGCTGCGCCGCATCAAGCAGCAGCTGGACAGCCCGCTGGCTCGCATGGCGCTGCTGCGCTTCTGGCGGGGCATGTGGCTGGCTGCCGCCGTGCTGCTGTCCGCTCACGTGGTGTGCTTTGCCGTGCTGGCCACCACCGTCAAATCCCGCCAGACGTGAGCGGTTGGGCTGTGCTGTGCTCTGCTAGAGCCTCCCCCTTCCCCCTCTTCCCCCCCCTCCTCCTCTCTCTCTCTCTCTCTCTCTAAGGTCTGCTGTTATGTGTCATTGTCCAACTCAGCAGCACATGTTGTGTTACATGACATTGCAGTGTCAGGGTTGTGCATCTCCAGCAGGCCCCTTCCTGCGTCTACTATGCTGTGTCGGTGTGAGCAATGTTGTCACGTGCAGCGACACTGGCACATGATCTGTGTGCTCTGCTTCCCTCTATGCATGTCATGTATGCCGGGCTAGTACTGCGGACGCTGCAAGGCTGTTGCTGACTGTTTGTAACGTGTTGACAGACCTGCTTGCTGTCATGCTGCCTGCCGCATGCGCTGCAGTGACGTGTTTGGAGTGCAGCAGATGGCCTACGCAGTGGACAAGAGCATGATGATCATGCTGCGCAACAACATGGTGTCAAAGTGTGGCATGCCAGAGTTCATGGTGAGCATGCAGCTGTGCAGTGCAGCACACATGCAGTTGGCTACCAGCAGCTGTACTGCTTGTGCTGCACACTATGCGTGCTCTACTTGTTTGGCATCTGTCCGGTCTGACGCATTGTCATGCTGCCAATCCAGCAACATGGCACAGAAGCAGGCATCTGCTGTTGGGCGCCAGCTCCGGAGGGATGGGGAGCAGATCTCCGTGTTTGGGCCGATGGGCATCTTGCAGTGTTTGGCCATGGCTTTCCGCTGAACAGCTGCAGGGTCGCGGCTCCGTCTGTGCCGTCCACAAGCCCCACACCATGCGCCACAGCACATGACCACTCCTGCTCTGAAGGGTGATGCTCTGCTGAGCAGTTGTTTGCTCACTGGTTGTCGCAGCATGCCAGCTCTGTGTCTGTGAGCCACCCCGCTGCTGCTGCTGCTGCTGCTGCTGCAGAGCATGGAGGTGTGCAGCGCAAAGCAGCAGGCCTTGTACCTGGTCAAGCTCATCGCAAACATGCAGCAGCTCACCTACTACCACAAGGGGCTCTTCCTGGGTGCGACACAGACGCACGCAGCGCATCCAACCAGTCAATGCTAAACACATTCATGACACAGCGCAACAGTCTTGGCAGCTTGTCAGGCCTTGATATGCAGTCCAAGCCGCTTGGCAGCAGCTGCAAACACCAAGGGTCGGGTGCATGGTCGAAGTTTCTGTCTCCCCACTGTGTTCAGTCCACGCCGCAGGCTGCCATCCCAGCGCTAGAAAGCTCTGCTGCTATGCATATGCAGCGGAGGCGCCTCGCGCGTGCAACAACGCCTGGAGGCGTGTCGTCCACTGTGCCTGCGTGTGGCTGCGCTGCTGCGTGGTGCTGTGGTGCAGGCTTCGACCCCAACGCGCTCAGCACCATGGCCGACCCCAGGCTGATGAGCTGGTGGCGGCTGCCGCTGCACCAGGAGGTGTTCTTCCTCGACGGCGCAGCCCGCGGCAACCTCACCAGCAGCACCAGCCTCTGGGACTTGGGCAACAAGTGAGCACTGCTGTGCGGCCTGTTTGTGTGTAGCTGCGTTGGCGGCTCTATGCATGCTGTAGGGGGACCCCTCACGAGCGGTGCGTTGGCGCGCTTGCTCGTGCCTGAGGCATGTTTGTGTCCTGCACCCGGGCCAGCGAGCAAACCAGTTGAGGGTTTGGGAGATGTTTTCAACGGCGCCAGCTGCGGCAACACCAACTAGATACCAGCCTCTGAACCTAAGCCGCGTTTGATTTCACAAATATTTCACACAACAGGTCCGGCCCTGATGTCAACCCCAGTAAGTTTATGTGACTTGTGTCATTAGCTTACGAACAGGCACAACAATGCTTTGTTTGCGCTGTGCACAGCCCCCAATGTGCTGCAAGCCGGGTGGGCCGTGGAGGCTTCTTCCCAGGCCTGTGTACCCGCTGCACCCATTCTGGTGACACCTTGCTGCTTTCAGGTACATCTACGCTGCACGCGAGGTGGGCTTTGCAGCCACGCAAGGCCTTGCGGGGGCAGCCCTGGAGGACCAGCGCAACTGGAAGTACGTTGCAGAGAACGGCATGGAGAGCATCTTCAAAGGCTACGCAAACAGCCTGGACATGTACGTCCGCTTCTGCTGGCACGAGCTGGGCAAGCTGGGGTCACTGATGATTGGGCTGCTGGTGGCTGAGGTGGGTGCGGGGCTGAGCTGGTGCTGGTGTGGGGCTTTAGGCTGTGGCTGGCGGCAACTACAATATGCACCATTTGACGCGAGTGGCTACTGCTACCGACAACAGATCAATCCTATTCTAATACTCCGTCCAATTGACAACAGCTGCAAGCTATGCATTTCGGGCTGTTCGCCTTCATCAGGCTTGCAGTATGAAAACATGCGGACCAATAAGCACTCGCCACCAGGCACACACTTAACAGCAGGGTGCAGGTTTTTGGGTGAGGTCACTGGTCACTTTGCCAATGGGCTCGAACCCTGAACCGCGTTGCGTGAATGGGGCTTTAGGCTGTGGCTGGCGACGTAGAGTAGTTGCCAGTGGCTTTGAATGGAATGTGCACCTGCACCAGATTGCTGGTTGCAGTTGCACAAGGCGACGCGCTGGGGTGGAAAACTGCTGGCGGCTGAAGCGTGTGCGGGGTGGGGCTGCAGCTGGTTTAGGACTTGAAAGGTCTGGTCGTCCGGTGCACTTGCACTGTGACTGCTAGCTGGAGCGGATTCAGTTGGTGGGGCCAAGGCTGGGGGGCGATGGCAGCTGGAGCACACGCAGCTCCACAATTGAGCCGTAGAATAGCAGGCAATCAGGGTGCAAGAGTCTCAGCAAACGGTCATTACACGGCACCAAGGTTGGCCGACAGTCCCGGCCTGGGCGCGTGCGTTAGACCAACATGCTGATGGCACGGTAGCAGCTGGGGACTGAGGCAGCCAGCAGTCTCCTGACCAGCTTAATTGAGTTCTTGTACGATCTGGTCGCTTGCCCGGCTGCAGGTTTAGACGCTCACTTTGCTGCTGCCCCCAGGCTTCCCGGCTGTGTTGCCTTGCTGCAGCCTGTTGCCGTTGCCCTGGGTGCTGGACCTGGCTGTGCCGCAGCTGCTGAGCTGCCTTGTGTTGCCTGTCTGCCTGCCCGCGTGCCCATGGTGTTGTGTGTGTCACTGCAGTTTGTTGCGGTGGCGCTGCTGGTGATGGGCTGGGTGCTGGACCTCATACGGCGCGTGTCGCGCCAGCGCATGGCCTGCTTCTCACTCTTCCTGGCTCTGCCCAGCGCCATGCTGCGCACCATGGCCACAGCGTCTTGCCAGGTGAGAGATGCCTGAAGGTTGCGGCAAAGGCCCCAGGGTTTGCCCCTTGCAGGGCTGAGGGATGCGAACTGCGCGCACCATTGGCGCACCATTGGCGCGCCTTCTGCCAGTGTCAGTGTTTGTGCGAGCTGCATGGCATCGCCAATGACGAGCTGCTATTTGCTTCGTTAAAGAACTGCCAAGCGTCATGCTGGGCATCACCGCCACAGCCCTTGCCAAAACACAGTGTAGAACTTAAGAAGCAAAGCACATGCTGTTTGTCGACTTGCTGTTTTGCACGTGCATGTGCACATGTGCACATGCATGCATGCCCTGCTTACAGTTAGATGAGTGTGTAACAACGTGCCTGCTGCCAGGTCGATGACGAGGACGTAGGCAGCGAGGCGGACGCGGAGGAGCTGGAGCTGCGGGACGCCATGGGCAGCCCAACGCAGGCTGCGGCCCCTCCTGGAGTCAGCAGCAGCGTGGCAGGCGGCAAGGGAAAGAGTGTGCGCATGTCGGTGGCAGGAGGTGGGCGCGCAGCTGTCAGCACTGCTTGCAATTGGATCAAGTCACATGCATCACATGCATCAACGCAGCCTGCTAGGCACAGTCAGCCGGTGTGCTACGCATGTGCTGCTAGTTGCATGGCTGGCGGTGGCAAGGGGGCAGGGCTTGGTCATCGCAGATGGTGACAAGGTGTTCATATCGTGCGTTTGTGTGTGTTCCGTCACGTGTTGATTAGCTGCTTGTTCTGAGGTGGCTCATGCCACCTGCATTGGTGACCAGATCCCACATGTAGGCAGTGGTTTCCAGATTATTTCTGTTTCAGGGAGAGCAGATGTACCCTCTCCTTGGAAGGCACTGGTATGCAGTCAACAAAGTGAGCATGCATGTAGCGTGTCTCGCCGTGCATGCAGGGGATGGCAAATCTGCGGCGGCCAAAGAGGGCAGGGGGAAGGGCAAGCAGGGCAAGAAGGAGGCTGGCTGGCTTGTCGCGAAGTACAAGGCTGCACGGCATGCCGCACGCGGCATCCTGAACAGGACTCTGCGGGTGAGAACCAGCATCAAAACATGTCAGCACCATGCTGCCTCACACACGTGGGTTTGGTTGATGTTGCGTTCTGCGTGGCAGGTTGTCATGCTGTCCAAGGGCCATGGCATGTGCATATGCATGTGCACATGGGCGACCTGCATGTGCACATGCCAGCAGGCAGGGCCTACTCTATGCTGAGACATCATCATCATCACCATCATCATCATCATGATCATCATCATCGTCATCATCATGATCATCATCATCATCATCATCATCATCATCATCATCATCATCATCATCATCATCATCATCATCATCATCATCATCATCACCATCACCATCACCATCATGTTATTCCTCCAAGCCATAGCATCAGTGGCATGGCTCCGCGGAGGTAGCACTCCGCACCTTCCGTACTGTGCGCCCAGTGTGGTTGTGCCACATGATTAGCCTCAACCTAGCACTGCTGAGTTGAGCTCAGCCACGCCGCTGCTGCTGCTGCTGCTGCTGGCTGCTGCTGCTGGCTGCTGCTGCTGCTGCTGCTGCTGCTGCTGGCTGCTGCTGCTGCTGCTGCTTAGATCAACGGCAAGAAGCTGCACCCCGCGCGTGGCGTGTTTGCGCGCTTTATGACGCCGCTGCTGCTGTGGTGGGTGCTGGCCTTCATCATCTACGGCCTCAGCCTCAACGACCTCAACAAGCTGCAGCAGCCGCTCACCAGCCTGCAGGTGAGGGCAGCAGCCGTCATGCAGTGACGGCACAACACTGAGTTGACGTATCAAAGACACAGTATCAACTCCTCCGACAAGCTGCCGCAGCCACCCACCAGCCCGCACGTCTGCATGGGGCAGTGTTGTGCGTGCCTCATCATTCGGCTGTTCTTTCCCTCATCCATCTTGTGTGCACAAATGACGCAGCAGTGTCTGTGGGGCTGGTGCGCACGTGCAACACCTTGCCACGCTTCTGTAGCCCAACATCCGTGCAACCTGCTTGCAAACAGTGCGATGTCGCCCTGCTGTCTTGCACGGTGGACGCAGCACACCCGCCCACACCGCAGCTACACACGCAGCAGGCACATGCACACACATTCGTTCAGGCTGCCCAGCAACGGTGGCGCCGCCTTTCAGCGTGCCTGCGTTACCCCCTGCCCCTGCAGACTGCCGCGCACGTGCAGTTCCTTGTGGCGCGCACGCGCGTGCTGGCCAACTTCCTCGGCTTCCTGTCGGAGGATCCGGCGGCAGAGCTGCCGCGCGAGCAGCTCAAAGGCATGCTGGCAACCGAGCTGGCCAACCTGAAATACCAGTACTACACGCTGCTGTATGGAGGCGTGGTGCCGAGCCTGGTGAGCGGCGACGCAGTGACGCTCGGCACGCGTCCAGCTGGTGACACCCGGGCGCTGGTCTAGCTGGTGACACATGGCACTTCGACCAGCTAGTGGCACCGTGGTGCGTGCCAGCTCAGCAGAGTTAGACACTCGTCACACTGGGGAAGGAGCTGCCACCGCTTGGTGAGGGGTTGGGGTGATTACACTCCGCTGCCAGACGGGTCCGTTCTTCATGCTCTTGCTGGTACCTATCAAGGCTCACCAAACGTTGGTGCGCCCCTGCCGCCCTGCCGTGCAGCTGAAGAACGAGGCTCCCATCATGGCACCGGCGGCAGTGTTCAGGACCCAGCCATTGCGGACCTGTTTTTCAAGAGCAAGCAGTGCCTGCGCTTCGACCAGAGCACCTGCCTCGACACATGTGAGCATGGCCGGAGCAGCTGCCAGCAGCACTGCTGAGCCCTTGGGCTCCTGCAGCCGTGCCAGCAGCTCCAACTGGGCTGTGTGCAGGGCCATGGACCGCAGCAAGAGTGCAGAAGCGGAGCAGCATGTGCACTCATGGCAGACTAGCAGCTGTTGCCTGCGACCGCATATTGCCATGAAACGGGTATCATGCAGCTTCCAGGTGGCATGCTGTCACTCGTAATGCCATCATGGTCCATCTGCCGCCACCATCTTGCACAGCAGCTGTTCTGTCTGCCATTGTCATCACATGCCTGCACCCACTTGTACAGTGAATTGCTGCAATGATATTGTAGTCGGGCTGTCAACATATGTCATGCTTATGCCTGCTTTTGCAGCGTCGCAGTACTACCAAATCACCCACGCCGGCCTGGATGCAATGCTCCAGAGGTTCTTGATTGACATGGAGCAGTTTGGACAGCTGGCAGCAGCAAACCAGACGGTCGACGCCCAGAGGTGACCACGTGCACGGAGTTGTGCATGTAGCAGGAGGCAGCAGCAGCAACACATATTGTACATACCCCCCCTCCCCCTGCCCACAACCGCAGTGCCACAATGTTCTGAAGTGCAAGTTTCAGATGACGTGTTATGACTATCACCCGCGCGCGCTCTGCTCCTCCTGATTTCATGCGTATGTGCTGCCACACATCGCCGCTGCCCGCGCTGCAGTTACGAGTTCACGTGGCGCGTTGCCGCCGTCGACCTCTACGAAGGCCTGCAGACGGCAAGCGACACGTTTGTCGGCACCACGCTCCACGCGCTCGGCAAGCTGCAGACGCTGCACACCATCCTGCTCGTCTGCACGCTGGCCATCCTGGCGTACCTGGTGCTTGTGCTGCTGGTGCCGTTCAGGCGGCAGCTGATCATGGAGAGTGGCCGGCTGGCAGGCCTGCTGAGTCAGCTGCCTCAGGTGCGTGAGTGTGGCGGTGGGGAGGGGGGAGACAGACTCGGAAACAATCCTTTGGTGCAGACTGGTGCGCATCAGGTGCTGTCTGATGTGGTGCACACCCTGGAAGCGTGTTGCCGGCCTGTCTGTTTGCTGCCAGTGGACTGTTGGAATGGCTGGCCTGCTGCTCGTGAGCTTGCTGTCTTTGGTGCGGGAGCAGTGCTTTTGGAGAAAGTTGGCGAGGTGGTTCTTGGGTGCTGGCGGGATGTGTCTGCAATGATTGATGGTGAGTGGTATTCATTGTGAAAGCATGTTGCTGGCTTAACTGTTGCCGCAAGTAGGTAGTTTCCCTGCCAGGCAACTCTGAGCCGCCTGCCTCAGGTGCGCTGTGGCTGCTTGGTTGATGCATTTCCTGCAAAATTGTGGTGGCTGGTGTGTCTGCTTCTGCTCTGTTTGCGGCTCAAACTGTACAAGTGGCTTACAAACTGGTTTTCATGACGTGTGTGCAAACATGTCTGGTGTACTGATTACTAGCTGGATGATGAGTTCAATGGTTGCTGGGGTGCTGTTGCTTCTGTTATGTGTAATTGGCTGCTTGTTTGCTGTATGGGCTGTCACTGGCTCGTCTGGTGCTGCTGTTTCGGCCTGCACTGTGTCATACGCAGGCTGCTGAGCCAGGTCTTCTTGCTTGTTTGAGGCTGCATGTGTAGCTTGAGTGAGAGCATTAAGACCTGGACCCTACTTCTGGCCCTTGCAGGAGGCTGATGTGGAGGGCCAAGTCAAGGCCCTGGTGATGGACACCGCGTTCGCCAAGTCAGACCCCGAAGGCACGCGCAAGAACTGGTCAATCGCCAAAGGTGTTGGCGCTGCGGCAGCCGCCGCAGCTCGAGCGGCCGCGGCGCGCGCTGCCGGTGCAATGGGCAACCTGAAGAGCAAGCTCGCGGCCGGCGAGCGGGCTGGGAATGGCAGTGGATACGAGGATATGGAAGATGGTGGGGCCTGGCAAGACGAGGCTGGTTCGGAGGCTGAAGCCAGCTCAGCTGCTGACTGGGAGTAGTGAGCAGTGCTGCAAGTGCTGCCAGCAGGTATGTCGCCTAATTGGGAATGCAGCTGGCCAGTGCAGCGCTGTGCAACTGAGCAGAGCAGCAGCGAAGCGTGCACTGTGGTGTGAAGTGGGTCACATCAGCTCGGCAATGTGCTGGCTTTTGACTGGGTTCCAGGCCGGATGCAACAGGCCGTGCTGTTGCAGTGTGATGCACAGTCGTGGATGAAAACTCATGGCAGCGGCAGCTTCAAGCCCAGTATCCATATTGAACTTTCAAGGCTCTTAGTGTGTTCCTTTGTCTGCGTTGGGCGGCCCATCGCTGATCGCAACTGCACGCTGCACTGCCGGCATGCTGGGCCTGCTTGCAGGACTGCCATGTATGCTGCAGCAAGCTGGCACGTTTGCGTGCACGCCATTTGGGGAGCAGCATCTGAAGTTGTGTGCTGCTCAACCAGCATACTATACTGCAGCTACAGCTGTGGGCCCCACACTGGTTTGCGAGTGTTTGATGATCTACTGATGAACAGCTGACAGCTATGTGCACAAGAACTTCAGCTGCAGGCACTGCATAAAATTGCCTTGTCAGCAGCATAACACATGGGGCAGCCTTGACCCTGGGCATGCAGGGCGGGTTGATGGGTGGGCATCGCAGGTCATGACTGATAGATACAACACAACACCGTCTGCACGTTGCCGCGACGATTGCTTGGATTACAGGTCCTATGCAGGCTGCATTGGGTGTTGCATGGACGTGCTGCATACATATCTGGCGGCATGCCTGGTCGGTTGCAAAGTGCTGCCAAAACAATAATATGGCTGTGGAACAGCTGCTATGGTGTGCTGTCACACACAGTTGCCTTGAGGGCCCACGCGGAGCTGGCTCTAGATGCTGGCACTCTAGTGTGAGACGCAACTGCATGCCCCGTGAGCACTCAGGGCATGCAGGCTGCACGTCTTCAAGCCGGCATCTGCAGGTGCATCCAGCCGTCAGCACCCTTCCTTTGTTTGGACCAGGTGCAGGGCAGCCAGGTTGTTTGGCGCCATTTCAGCACTTGACAGTGCGGTTGTGTGGCGGCATTTGCAGCAAGCTCCTGCGGTCAGCGGGACTCCCGCTGCTGAGCAGCAGCAGCCCTGAGGCTGCTGACAGCTGCAGCTGCTGTGTCAGATGCCGTTCATTGTTTTGAGCATGCCTGCCTGGCAAGCCTTGATGGCTGGCAGCTAGCCTGAACAGCGCTCAGCAGGGCGACGCCTGCCAGCTGCAGTACCACGTAGTGCTGACAGTATGATACTGACAGAACTGAACAAGGGGTCTGCCAGCCGTGTGGCAGAGGTGCAGTGCCGGTGCTATAGCTACCGCGCTTGATGAAGTTGCTGCTGACGTCTCACCGCAAGGCTTGCCGCAAGGCTGTTCAGACGCGTCTTAGTTAGGTTGATCCTATAACTGGACTGGTTGTGTGTGGTAGTCTGTGCTCTGTTCTCTGTTGTGAGATGTCACTGAGTTGTCGCTCCAGCTCTACGGCTTCGCATTGACTCTTCCACTCTGTGTATCGGATCACTGGCTCAGTCCGCTTCAAGGTGTGCGGTCTCAGTCTTGCTAGCCTGTGACAGCCTCAGTGCTAAGTGCAGTCAGCCTCAGTGCCTAGTGCCCTTCCTGCTTGCCTCAGCACATGTATCAAGTCTAAGTATTTTGTTCCACGTCTCAGTACATTAGCTCATTCCAGAGGTCAGCCTCAGTGCAGTACTCTTGCTTCCTGCTCAGTCAGGCAGTGTTAGCTCGCTGGTATGTGAGCAACAGAGCCAGCAGACCAGTGCCAGTGGCGCAGTTTGAATGCCTTCAACCCTAGTTATACTTGTGTGCTCTTGTTGCAAGCTGAGTCTGGTTACTTCACGTTTTTTCGCAGTGAACACACGGCCAGGTGGCCACCAGCGCAGTTTGCTGCTTTTTTGCGCCGCCCTTTCCCTTTTTCCCCCCTAAAACTCTTCGCCGCCTGACAACTCTTCTTACTTTACTTTACTTTACATGCTCCACCCATCAAGGAGTGGGAACCCGTTTTCTCCCAGTTAAATATATAACCTCACACAACTGCTGCTGAGAGTAGTGATCAGGGCCAGTGGCCCTACTTTGGCCCTGGTTACCAAATTACCTTATTACCAAAGTAGGGCCACTGGCCCTCCCGCAAAAAGCCAAACAAGGCTCATGTGGTCCACAAAACCTCAAAGTAACCATCAACCGAAAGAAACCGCAACCTCAACAAGCTCAGAGAGCTCAGAACTCAGAGAATCAGTAACTTCAGAAGCACTACTAGTAATGCCATCACTGGGAAGCAACAAATGTGCCAACTCTGGATCGCTACGTACCAGTAAGCAACTGTGGATGAAAGCAGCAACCCTACTCTGTCTTTGCCGCATAAAGTCTGCCAGACATCGCCCGCGCGGGTTTGCTAAGGCATCTGGGTTCTGCCAACCACCGAACTCATCAAACAGACACCAAAAACGCTCCCGGACTAGCTCGTAAGCATCACACTCAAATACCACGTGCAACTTACTAAACTGCACATTTTACATTTCAGTAGCAGTTGTGTGAGGTGGGTGCAGCCAACACGCGTCGCCCCCTGATCACCCCCATATGTCCTCGGCAGAGCAGCCTATTGCGCATGACATCTTGGCGTTTTGAGGCTCAGTGCTGAGTTTTTTTATATTAAGGCTCACCGCCAGCACCCGCAATGGCAGGCACACTAGCATGACAGCCACGCTGAATCAGTTGTAGAGGGTTGCAAAAAAAGCACACATTACAAAGCGCAACGTAGCACTCGCGGTGCTAGAATGGGGCCTCCGCCACCACGGCTGAACTGTCGCTGAATCAATTGTGAACATTGCCAACAGCCGCGCAATAGCCTCATGACGCGTCATGAGGCGATGTCAGGCAGAAGCATCACTCTTAACGCAGCAGCAACAGGCAAAAAAGCAAGCAGTGTCACCCTACCCCTGCATGCGAGGCTGAGCATGTAAGCAAAGCTGGCCAGGGCTCCACTCACTCAGGCTGTACTGCGCCATTGGTGTACTGATGAACACGTAGCAAGCATCCAAGTCCAGAGTAGTTGTGATGCGTGCACTGTGCATGTGGCTCAAGCCAGCCGGGGAGGGGGGGGGGGCTACGACAGCCCCAATAATATGCCAAGAGTGCCACATCATACGTCCAGCTGGGTGCTGCAAAAGCTATTGACAAGGTTGAGAAGAGAGCAGTGCACAATGCGCAGCCTCGCATGCAGGGGTAGGGTGACGCTGCTTGCTTGCTTGCCTTTTGCCGCTGCGTTGGAGTGCTGCTTTCTCCACAAGGGCTGCATACACATGCATACTGATGCATCCTATGTCAAAACAGCTTTGCAACAGCTTTGCAAGCCTGGGTATGCCACAAGATGCAGCAGTACACTGCCAGCAGTACAACTGCGCAGGTATCAGCTCACGCGTGGGCACGGCAGCCCCCACCATGACGACAACAACCAAGCAGCCACCAAAGAACATGGTCCACAGTGAACAATGCCACGCTACGCAAAACACACATACGAACATGTGTCGTTGTTGTACATCAGTGCGCGTACCACCGTTCAATGCGCAGCGCGACATGTGGGTTGTGAGCTGGGCCAGTTCAGCTGCTGCTGCAGCCGCAAGCACTTGTCGTACCATCGTTGCAACATGCAGGGCATGCTTGCACCCAGCCAATCAGTGCATTGCAGAGCAACACTCCCACAAGTTTGTAAATGTCTGCGCAGAATTCACATCTCCTGACTCGAACCATATGCAGGTGCAATGCACACGCTCTGTGGCGCCCGGCAAAGAAAGCCAGGTGACACAACCAGTGACGAAACCTTGAACCTTGGTCAATACCCGATGCAACCAGTGCCACTGGAACACGAACCGACGAAGACCAACGTCAACGTGGAGAGGTTGGAAGCTATGCGATGTACACGCATTCAGCAGATGCCAGGCACCACTCAGCAATCCCGCTGCATGCTGCCGTGCTGCAGCCTGGGCCGGCTCGCTCAACAGACGACTACTGCTGTGCAACTCAAACCAAAACATGCATGCTACTGCAATAGGACACGCCAACACTCGGCAACACAACTTGACAGCAGTACAACGGCAATGAAACAGTAGCAAAAGGTGAGGTGAAGCTTGAAAGTACATGCACTGCCAAACACGTTGCCGGCAAGCACTGCCAAACCAGCAAACGGCCCCAAAACATCACCGCAGTGCATGAAGAAGTGCACAGCAGCCCGAGCACCTCAAGGAATGCCCAACATGCAGAGCCCTGCAGCGCCTCTCCCAGCGCTGCACGCTGCAGTGTGCTGCCGCCGCCCCAGAATCTTGCCACAGCATGGGTTGCTGCTGACAACGCTGACGTGGCCCCTAGTACTTGCTGCTGGTTCAACGGCAGCACACGGCACAGAGCAGCAGCTGATGCTGCCAAACCCTAAAACTCTCCTCCCCACCATGCCCGGTCAGTTGCTGACGTGTTCGCGACATGCTGCATTCATACGTGATGCACCTGCTGCATTGCTAGCGCTGCTGTCACTACTAAGCTCGGCCGCCAAACCAGCGACCTGCCCAAATACGTCAGCCACAGCCCCAGCAGCACTGCCGCCCTCACTGCTAGCAGCCCCGCCGCTGTTGCTGCTGCCGGCAGTACTGTGGCCGCTGTCGCTGCTGCAGCTGGCGTTGCCCAGCTCCACTATCGCCGTCACGGGGCTCCCTGCAGCGCGCCCCACATGATGGCGGCTGAACCCTGAACCCCCCAACCCACGATTCAACGGCATGTCACCGACAGCAGCAGCTGCAGCATCCTCTGGTACGGCAGGCACCCCTGACATGCGCAGCATCGGTATGCCCATGTCCAGCAGCACTGACGGGACAGCCGCAGGCGACTCGCGCGACACACACATAGCTGTTGCTGGTGCTGAGCTGGCGCCAGATCCAGGTGTGCTTCGCCAGCTGGCAGCGCACCGCCCCTCACACGCCGCACCAGCTTCTCGACCAAGTCATTCGGCATCGCATCCAGCCCAGGACCCTCACCACATTCGTCAAACCTAAGCCCTCACCCATGCCACCGCTGAGCTCGCCTGAACCCTGCTCGTCACCGTCGCCACATCCCCCGACCACCTGGGATCTGCTGCGTTCCTCACTGGCACTGTCGCCGACGTCTGAGGCATCAAGGGGCACATAGGAGCCAGGGCTCGGCGGTTCAGTGCTGTAGGAGCCCGGCTCCTCTTGAACCTCACAAGGTTGAGGCTGCCCCTGAGCCCCATCCTGAGAGCAGCCGCAGCCAGCCTCAGCACCAGGCAGCTGGCTCAGCAGCTCCTCTGGGCTGGCTGCAAGCGCTGCTGCTGCTGCTGCTATCGCCGCTGCTGCAGCTGTGCGTCGGCATGCTGCTGCTGCTGCAGTGGAGCTGCCTGCGCATGGCCTGCTGATCAGCACTGCTGCCGCTGCTGCTGCCACGGCCCTGTCGTTCTGCTCTACACCTGCACCCTCAGCATCCTCATTGCCATGCTGCTGCTGCTGGGGGACAGACAGCCGCAGCTGCACCAGCCGCTGCTGCAGGCCCTCCACGCCCTGCACAGCTCCTGCGGCTTGCCCCGTGCCCGGCTGCTGCTGGCGCTGCTCCGCAGGCTGCTTGTCACACACCCCACACACCTCAAGCCCGACACACACCATACACTGCTGCTGCTGCTGCTGCTGCTGCCAGTCCTGCTGTGCTTGCTGCTGCTGGCTCAGGCCGGCCCATGCAGCTGCACTGCTGCTGCTGTTGTTCCTGCTGAGCGGGCGGCTTTCATCGCCGCTGACACTGCTGCAGTAGCTGCAGCTGCAAGAGCACGAGCCACTGGCAGCACTCCCCTGCTTCAGCAGCAGACACCCTGCCGCTGCTACTGCTGCTGCTGTTGCGGGAGCTTCACCGGTAGCGTCAGCAACTGCTTGTTCTCCGCTGCTGCTGCTTGCATCAGCACCAGCAGCATCGGCAGCAAACACATCTGGAGCCTCACGGCTGGAGGCGCTGCTGCTGCTGCTGCCATGCACTGATGGCTGCTCAGGCACAGCGGCAACTGCAGCAGGGGTAGCTGATGCAACTGCCAATACAGAACTGCTGCAAAACACCGCCTTGGGCTTCAAGATGATCACCTCGCCAGTCTCCTCATCAATCAGGTACTCGTCCTCCTGCTGCTGCTGCTGCTGTCCCTCAGCAGCAGCAGCCGCAGCAGCAGCGTCGACAGCAGCAACCATGGGTGCAGACCCAGGAGGCGCGGGTGCAGCCAGTACTGCCACACGCCGGTGCTGCTCAGATGCAACATGCCCCACATCCTGCTGCTGCTGCTGCTGCTGCTGGGGCTGCAGCCAGTGCGGGACGGGTGGCGCCTGCAGCACCACCACACACCAGCACCCGCAGCGCTGCTGTTGCTGCCGCTGCTGCCATGCTGCTGCTGGCTGTGTGCGGCAGTACCATCGCCTGCTGTCTTGAACGGCAGGCCCTGGCCAGCAGTGCTCGCTGCAGCGGCGCCGGCTGCTGCACAGCTGCTGGCGTCTGCCACAGCCTCCGCTGTTGCACGTGACAGGATGCGTGCGGCAGCAACCAGCTCCGGCCCTGACGCCCGCTTGGGCCTAGTCAGCACGCCAGTGGAGGCCGCGGCATCAAGGCCCACAGCACTGCTGCTGCTGCTGCTGTCATGTGCGCTGGACGTGTCGTGCGGTGCTGCATTGCCGCTGGCAGCAGCAGCAGCCGCAGCCTGGCGAGCGGCGGCTTCCTTTGCCAGCAGCTGCCGCTGCAGCAGCGCAAGCTGAAGCTCATCCACTTGCCCAGCTGCTGCTGCTGCTGCTGCCGCTTCCCCGCGTGCCTGTGCCGTCCTCGCTGCTGCCTCTGCTGCTTCCCTGGCTGCTGCTTGCTGCGCCAGCAGCTGCCGCTGCATCATTGCACGCTGCAGCGCATCGCCTTCCTCTGCGTCTGACTCTTCATCTGTGTAAGCGTAACCCTTGTCTGCACCTGCTGCTGCTGCTGCTGTATTGTCTGCTGCTGCTGCCGCAAATGCTGCTCCTGCCTGCTGCGCCATCTTCTGCCGCTCAGCCAGCGCCAGATGCATCTCATGATGCTGCTGCTGCCTGTCAAACGCCGCATCCTGCTGCTGCTGCCGCTGCTGCTGCCGGTCGGCTGGTAGACCAGCGGAAGGTGTCCGCTGCCTATCTACAGCAGCAGAACCAGCAGCATCAACAGGCGTGCCGCTGCTGCTGCCGCCACCTGCAGTAGTATGGTGGTGGTGGTGGTGGTGGTGGTGGTGATGGCCGTGGCTGCTGCCTGCGCTGCCGTTGCCGGCTTTGGCTGCTGCCCCTGCCAGCAGTGCTGCCAACCCGCCCGCAGAGCCCTTGCCTGATGTGACGCCTGCCCGCTTCAGCAAGCCAGTCGATGGCGTGGGCGGCAGCGCTGCAGCAGGCATGGCGGTGGTCGCTGCAGTCGCAGTGTTGCTGCTGCTGCCGCTACCAGCGCCACCCTGCTGCTGCTGCTGCTGCTGCTGCTGCTCGGGTGCTGCTGCAGTAGGGGCATCCCAGAACCCCTCATCGTGCTCCTCCTCCGCCCAGCCATCCGGCTTGTACTTCATGACCTTGGTCTGCCATGACGGGCGCCCGTCAAGCCCTGCAGAGCCCTGCCCTGCTAGAACCCCAGACACTGAACCCTGGGCCAGGTTGTTCCCAGACCCTGAACCCCGCAAGCCGCCGCTTGCTGGCCGCGACTTGGATTCTGCGCTGCTCTCCCACCACTCTGGCGGTGGCGGGCTCCTGCTGCTGCTTCTGTTGGTGACTGGAGGTGTCTCCCAGAACCCGGAACCCCCACGAGCAGTACCACTGCCCTGCTGCTGCTGCTGTTGCTGCTGCTCAAGCTGCTGCCAAGTGAGGCTGCTGTTGTCGCTGCTGGCGGCAGCAGCAGCCGGAGCAGCAGCACCAGGCGACTTGCCAGTGGTGGCACCTGCAGATGCCGGCCGCTTGAACAGCTGCACTGGCGCCTGCTTCACAGGAGTGCCCGCATAGCTGCCGCTTGCACTGCCGCTGTTGCTGCTGCTGCGCACGTGCTGCTGCTGCTGTGGCTGCGGCACCGGAACAAACCCAGAGCGAGCTGCAGCACCAAACACACCACCCGCTGCTGCGGCACCTGTGGCAGCCGGTTTACTGGCAGTAGCAGCTGCTGCAGCGCCGCCTGCTGTGGGGCCGCCGGCAGCCTGCGCTACACCCTGCAGCACCTGCTGCAGCACTGCAGTTGTCTGCATGCTCTGCTTGTACTGCTGCACAACTTGGTGCAGCGCCGCAGGGTTGAGCAGCAGCTGCTGTGCAGCCTGCCGCACATGTGTGTTGCTGACCTGTACTGCGCCTGCTGCTGCAGCTGCCGGCAGCACAGCTGTACTGCCTGTATGACCTGTACTGCCTGATGTACCGCCTGGCTGTGGCAACGCCAGACGCTGAGGTGCCGCCGGCAGGAAGCCTGCCACCTGATGATGGTGCTGCTGTAACAGATGCGGCACGCGCTGCTGCTGCTGCTGCTGCTCCCGCTGATGCCCATCCCTGTCCACATAGCTGCCGCTGCTGGGGCTGCTGCTGTTGTAGCCGTGCGGCCCGCTGCTGTTGCTGCTGCTGCCGGCGGCAGGCACCAGACCTGCTGCCACATCCTGCGGGTACGGGAACGTCCAGGCACAGCGCCTGTGGCGTGTGCGTGCAGGTGCCAGGCAGAGCACAGCAGAGCAGCTGGTCAGGCAGGCCAGGTTCCAGGCGCGGGGTGGGGCAGCTAGCTGGCAAGTTGAGCTGTGGAGCAGCAGCGTACATCGCTTAAAAAGGACAGCCCGGAGCGCGTCAGCGCAACACAGAGGAGCAGAGCAGCAGGAGAGACCAGCAGTGGAGCAGCACACGGCAGCCTGCTGGCACGATTGCACCCGCCCATGCCGCAGTTCACAGAGGCACTCCACTGCATGACCTAGACACCGACTCGGCAACACAGGGCCTCTGTGGACTGCAGCATGGGCGGGTGCAGTCGCCCCAGCAGGCTGCCGTGTGCTGCTCCACTGCCGCAGGGTTGTCGCAGCTTCGCGCTGTGCTCTTGAAGACAGCGCCGGCTCCGCGCTCGCTGCCCACGCTGGGGGGGGGGGGCGCGCTCCTGCCCACGCTGCTGTAGGGTTGCTGCAGCGTCACGCTGTGCTGTTGACGCTGAGACCAGGCTGGCGCCGCCTCGCACACCTGCCCACGCTGCAGTCCAGGAAGTCCCTCCACTCCATCTTCCAGCTGGCGTCCAGGCCCCGGATCTCCTTGGACGCGATGGGGCCGTAGTACAGCAGCTCGAGCGACACGCAGCCCTGCTGCTTGCACCAGATGGCAGGCCGACAAAGTCTGCAAACACAGCAGCAGCAGCAGCAGCAGCAGCAGCAGCAGCAGAGCAGTCAGCATGATACCCAACAATGCGGGAGGAGGAGGAGCCGCCATGTCAGCGCTGACAGCAGCTGGCGATGAAAGCAGCAACACCAGCGACCCGACTTCTTCATACTTGCTCCTTCACCTCTCCTGCTGCTGCTGCTGCTGCTACTCCATATGGTGGACTCCAGCTTTAGCCTGCCATAACACTTCAACAATGTTGCTTCAGCAGCAGCAGCGCTGCTGCCTCTGCTACCAAGTTACGAGCTGCTCCTCCACTCCTGCTGCTGTGTTGCTCCTGCGCCATGCAACTTCAAAACACCGACACAGTACCAACCACCATCAGCCACAAGCAGAACCAGACAACATCGGCAACGCCACAGTACTGGAAGATGTTAGAGCTCATTATTGCCGAAGTAAATCAGTACTTGCTTTAATTTGATAACACGGAAGTCAGTGAAAGCCAACTGACTGAGTGAGCACACCTGCGTCTGCTGTTATGAGCAGCAGCACACCATCCTTGTGGCCTCGCACGCAGTCGACTGTGAAGTTCATCATCATCTGCAGGCCGGCAGCCAGATACACAGGCACACGGTTGAAGTTGCATGTGTGATGAAGCTGGTGGACATCCAGGGGCAAGGGCAAGGGCAGTAACGGACAAGCAGTCACATAGACATGTGGCTCAACAGCATCATGTGAGAGCAAATCAGCAGGCAGCCGTTCCAGCACGAACAGGAACAGCCATGCACGTCCTGATGCACCAGCGACGTCATGTTCAATGTTGCTGGTGGCTTGCATCATAACAGCAAACCAACTCTGGTTGCAGCTGCTCCTGTTGGCCCTGTGCACACGCCACTGAATGCAGGTGACGCAATGCTCGCAAACCACCATGCAGGTGACACTGCAAGGCTCTTCAGTTGCTGAATCCTCAGGCAGCACTCCAGATGCTCCACAGCAGACACACCTCCTTGAGAGGATGATCACTGTCGTCTGCCTTGCGGGGTCCCCCAGGTGAATTAATCATCATAAAGTTGAGCACGCCGTTGCTGCAGAACTGATTGAATCGCTTCTCGCCCACGGCTTTCTTGGTGCTATCCGTGAATGTGCAAAACGCCCCAGCGCAGCGGCGAGGCCCAGGCTGCACCACGAAAGTGTTGTACAGGAACCTGCAGCAGCAGCAGCAGCAGCAGCAGCAGCAGCAGCAGCAGCAGCAGCACCAGTGCCGGGTGCGCATTACTGAGTTGAGACCCTATTGATTTGGCCAACGAGATGCAGTAATATCGACCGCGTGCTGACAGTCACGACTCGCTGATGCCCTTGCCCACCTGCTTCAGTTTGCCTTGCTCACTTTACCAACCCACCTGATCACATCTGTAGACTCCAGCTCGGTAGGTGTCCTCACATTCTGCAATCATCCATTCGTACGAGTGCAACAGACAGCCAGCTCAGAAAGGGCGTGCTTGAAGGAACAGAACTGGCAAGTTGGAACTGTATGCTCACCTGAAAGTCCCAGATGATCATGATATCCTGACCCCTAGCGCCAACTGGAGGTACCAGCTCCGGAAGGGGTGTTTGCAGAGCTGGGCTTTGCCTGTTCAAGTTCATCGACCTCACTTGCTGCTGCCCGTAGGCAGGCAAGCCCCTGTTACCGTAGTTGTTACTGTACATGCTGATCGCTGATGTGTAGGGCAAATTTTATAGCCAACAAAACACGTTGCAAAGTCGGCAGGACACCAGCGCTCAAGCCATCGCGACCACGGCTGAAAGAGAGTGATATACTCTATGGCAGCATGCACGCGGTCATTGAGGCAACTACACCTTAGCCATTCTACCCATTCCCACAGGCAGGTGACTAGTAGTGTAACAGGGCTCCGAAGGTGTGCTTTCTGTCAGGTGCAGAACCACACCAGGGTACAGTCAGGGTAACAGCCAGGCGCACGCCTACAGGCAGCAGTGTCAAGCAGTCAAAAAGCTGCTTGAGGGTGAGACGACTCTACGCACTGAGCACATGAATGTTGATCTGGTAAGCTCTGGCACCCACGCTGCTGGCTGCAGCACCCCTGGCCTCAGCAATCAGGCAGCAGGATGCACGCTCGAGGCGTGCAGGATGCCACAGTCAAGGCTTGGTCCACAATTATAGTAACGTAGTTTGGTCAACAAAGAGTGAGTCCGCTCGCTGCGCAGCGTCAGCTCAGTGTGCTTGCGGAAGTGCCCGTGAGTAATGATCCGATCTGGCAGTACTGGCAGTACTATTTGCAATGCTAGGACGGTCCTGCACCACTTCCCCACCCCCGGGTGCGGTACGCTACCAAAGTCGTTATGCTGTGCTTCAGCTATCACAGAGGGCGAAATTGTTCGCTTGCATCCTTGTCCTGCTGGACAGCTGCCGGTTCACTGGCACGCCATGGAGCAGCAACACAGTGACACTCTCAACCCCTCCCTCACACCGACAGCCACATGATCATCATCATCATCATATTACCCATTCAACAGCCACATGATGCGGCATGGGCCCCGGCGGTTGAGCTGATGACCACAGCTCAGCCGCCACCGGCAAGAATGACACCTAGCCGGAACATCAAGTAGTGATATGCTGAGTCACCCTGTCTCCCTCAATGCACGCACGGCCGCACGGCCGCACATGCATGCAAGCTGGCACCACCGTGGCCCATTAACATTGCCGGAGCATGTGATGAATGCGAGTTGCAGTTTACAAGCAAGCCATCGACTGTTGCGAAGGTGATTTACGGTTTGCAGGCTGCCCACCAGGCAGTTGATGTAAAAGAACGGATTTAACGGCTCCTGGGCTCCAGGTAATGCAGAACTGCGCACCTCAAGCAATGCTGGACCAGGAGACCCCCGCCCAAGTTCCTGGTGCTCCGAGTGGGCTGCCATGCAGGCACGCATTCCTGCAGCAAGGCCTCAATATCCAAACATACCTGTAGCGCAGAGAATTGAAGGGCAGAAGTGTCAACGAGTGCACACCCCGGGCGGGGAGGCACCCGTGACACCTGCGCACCACCTTGAAGTAGTCTCCAGTAGACCCATGTCAGAGCCCGTCATGACAATAACACTCGCAGCAAAAAGCAGCAGCACGTACACACGTGCCCTGATGGCAACACCAGCACGGTGGCATCCTGACCATGATGCGCGAGTGCAGATGATGAACACGAAGCGCGTGCTGGGTGACTCATCGGCGTGCTTATCCCCATGGTGCGCTTTTGCCGTTCCACAGCAAAGTGTGCAGCATCGCTTGCATGCGCCAGTCTGGCTCGCATGAGGGGAATGGGAGGCACGGGGCTGCTGTCACTGACACAGCAGTGCAGTGTTCTGCATGCTACTGCCCAGTACACGGCCTGTCCTTTTGCGATATGCCAGGCTCCTACGTAGGAGTATAATTTTGTTTGCGGGAGCCCTGGAGTGTTTGTTGCGTGCCAATCAGTGCGTGAAAAGAAAACCTTGGGCTTCCTTCGAAGGAACGCATTCGTGTGGGCCGCCTGGCTGTTGTAAATGCACATCTGTACAATAAGTACAGCCAGCATCGCTTACAGCTCCCAGTGCAGCTTTGCATGAGGGTGGTCACCCTACAGTAGGGTGACTCTGCTGCGCTTTCCTTCTGGCCAGAAGCCCATGGGCCAGAAGCCCATGGGCTGCTGCTTGTTACATATGTGTCCTGCCCCAGAGCTCTGACGCATGCAACTGAAAACGGCCATAACCCCAGCATTGCTTCTTGTTTGCATCATACGTGCGCATTTACATGAGCACTGTGCTGCTGCTGCCTCCAATGCTGACAAAAGGCGGAACCTTTGCCAACATAAACTGCGAGCTGGTAACCGAGGCAGCCGCCCGAGGTAGCCCTGAAACTGTTGATGCAAGGTCGACTCATGTGAAAGGATGCAGCACTGCGTGCAAAGCATATAAAAGGACATGCAAGCGTGATAGCTCACATGTCCAGAGTGACAAGTGCTTGCAAGGACAACTGTCCTGCAGCTTCTGCAAAATGCAGTGCTCTGATGTAGCTGTGTCCCGCTTTTCTGGCAGTACACTGGACTGGACACTATGTGGTGAAATATCCCTCCCTTGTTGGTGCCAAGTTCATATCGGCCTGGTGATCGCCAGGCTGCAGCCTGCCAGCTGGCGGTGCGCATGCTGCCTAGGTACGCAGGACCGTTCGCACAAGACACGTGTCTCTGCACTGTTGTCAACCTGGTGGTTGTAACACAGTGTCAGTCTCGCAGATGACAGCAGCGGTAACGTCGCACTACCCTCGGTTCTTGAGCTACTGCAGGGTGTCACGGTCTTGTACCCTCCGGGCCGGAGTACTGCCTTGGCAAACCCTAGCGCATGGCCTTCCTGACACAACAGACTCGAACGCCGAGCCATGCATCGCTGAAGCTGCAGAGAGTTTAGGAATCTGCGAAACCTACGTGCAAGACAGCGACGATGCATGCAATGTGATCGCCATGAATTGCGTGATTGACACCATCAGTCGCCAAGAGCCATTGCTCAGCCTCGTTCGACGATGCGATCTGAAATACAGCACGTGCACAGCTCTGAACATGTGTCACAACCTATCTGACGCCCGGAGCCATTAGCAGCAGCGGCATCGGCAGCAGCAGCGCCAGTCTGAACTCAACACTTTTGCCTCACCTTTAGCATTGCAACCATGCTAATGATAGGAACGATACCTGAGGCAATTGGCCTCATGATGGTAGGCAGTAGCTGTGGTGAACATCGTTGAAGATCACAGGCCCATTGTGTGCGCTGCAGCCCTGTCTCAGCCAAAGGCAGCTGCTAGGGCCCTCCTGGCCTCGTGCTATGGTGTTGCAACTAACTGCTGTAAGATTGCAAGCCACACAGCCTACTACGTTTACGCTCTTACGCTGCCTCTTCTGCACCGTGATGTTCAAATGCTGCCATTGCAGGTTGGCATTGTACTGCTGGGCACGTGAGCGAACACAACTCGTCCCACTGCAGCAATGCAGTGCCGCAGGCGTCGGCCAACGCAGCACTGCCATCTTCTGCATGAAACTCCGGCACCCTCAGCAGCAATGTTTTAACAATCAGCAGCTGTCACTGTCACTCTGCCAGGAGTTTCATGCGCACCTGCTTCTGCGCAGTTTGCGCCCCACTACACCAGTGCCAGGCGCCCAAACGCATCACCAGCAGCGCTTCATACTCATGACGGCGCCTTCCTCTCCTGCCTGTCATTGCACTCTGGTGCAGCTGGCCTGCAGTTTGGAACCTCATCGAGCAGCGGGGGCGCGTACCCTCCCATATCTTCCTCGACTACGCACTGACCTACCTGGTGCTTGGCACTGCCGTGGCCCTCACGCTGGGACAGCTGGGCCCTGCAACGCCCGGCAGCCCGCCGTTCCTGCAGCAGCTGAGCCAGGACAATAGCCGCATGGTGGCGTTTGCGCTGGCTGGAGGGTTCTGCCTTGCCTTTGGGGTGAGCTGAGCGGGGCAGGCGGGGCTGTGGATGCATGGCTGGCTGGCAGGCTGCCACCAGGAATCGGCGGCGGCGAGACCTGGAGCGGTAATAGGTGTCGCTTCCATCAGCGGACCAAATGTGTAGGTTGGTGCGCAACCTGGGTACTGTAATGAGTTCGCAGTTGGATCAACAGCATGCTGTGCATGTTCACGTTGTGTTGTTGCGCACGATGCGACGCTGGTGCTGCTGCTCTTGACATTGCTTCCGCTGTGCGACAGGACCTAGGCATGCAGTATGCGACCGCACTGCTGGGGCTGAGCATCGGCCCTCCGCTGCTCAATGCACTGACGGTCATCATTGGTGTGGTGCTGGCGTACTTTCTTGATGGAGGCATCAACAAGCCACAGCTGGTGTTCCCTGGCATGGTGAGTTCAAACACTACTTGCAGGTGTGTAGCAGCAGCAGCAGCAGCCGCTGGTGTGCCCCGCCAGAATACTATGGCATTTGTACGGCAGGCAACAATCTGCACTGCGCTAGCCCTCTGCCATGCTGCAATACTTGCAACAGCTGTAGCAGCAGCTGTAGTGGTGCTGGCTGAGCATTCATATGAGGGGTGCATTGTCACAGTCCTGGTGGTGGCACCAGGCATGCCTGAAGCGACACCAGCAGCTGTCATGTGAGCAGCATTGCAGCCCTGGACCACAACAAATCAAAACCAGATCATCGATTGGGTGCAGCTGTGTCCAAAGTAGAGGCGAGCGCTGCCGCACGAGTGTGCAGTGATTTGAAGCAGCACAACATCAGTGCCAGTGTCCAATGCGCACAGCGCATTTGTTGTTGCGTGCTGTGCTGCTCAATTTATTAACCGCCCTCGAGCTTGTGGGAAATGGTGTGATGTTGCCCTGCAGGCATGTGCGGCAGTCGCAATCGCGCTGGGGGCTGCAGCACATGTCTTGAGCCAGCGACGCAGCCCACACGGCACACGCAGCAGAAGCACAGGCAGCAGAGCTGAGTGCTCAGCTGCGGCAGCAGCAGCTGCGCAAGCAGATGTTGCAGGGTTCGATGACTCAGCCCGGCCCAAGACAGCTGCAGGACAATTCAAACACGATGCTGACAGTTGTGACCAACCAAGCCGTGACACCCTCAGCAGGCTGCACTGTCAGCAGCAGCGCCAGCCGCAGCAGCAGGATCAGTTGCAGGGCAACCCAGCTGGCACTGCAACTGGCACATCAGCCGTGGCGCTGCACATTGACATCATGCAGCAGCAGCAGCAGCAGGAAGCAGCAGCCAAGCTGCAGCAGCAGCGCTCCATTCAGCTGGGTAGTAACAGCAGGTTTCTGGGCCTGGCAGTTGCGGTGCTGGGTAAGTGTGCAGGCTGTGCTTGGCTGCTGTTGACTTGCTCGTTGGCGCTGCGGGTGTGGCGGTGTCATGCACATCAACAGTGCCGCATGCTGCATGCTAGGCTGATCCGCCATTGCACATTCATCATGCTTCTCACGACCACTGCACATGGTGCTGCTACAGCGGCTTCCTAGTACTGTGACTGGCCTGCTTGCTCGTGCTTTCCACACCCACAGGCGGCACCGTGTACGGTCTGTTCTTGCCAGCCTTCCAGATCGCAGCCACGGACCCCTTCAACCTGCTGCCCCCTGGCACCCCTCCCCTGACAGTCTACACCACCAACTTCTGGTTCTCAGTCGGCTTTGCAGCCACATCAATAGTCATCAACGGAATCTTCCTCTACAAGCCGCCGTTTGGCACGCAGGCGTCGTCAGTAACAGGTTACATCAGGGACAACAGGGGCCGCGGGCTGTCGATACTCTCAGGGGCGCTTGCTGCGTTTGGGGACCTGTCGCAGTTCATGGGCGGTCAAGTGGCTGGCTACGCTGCATGTATGCTGGTGAGCTGCAACAGTTTATGCTTGTGTCCGGTTCATGCACATCTTGCCTGCGCTGGTTGTGTGCTGCGGAGGCCCACATCCTGCCCCAATGCACTGAAGAAACACACTGGATGTCAGCTTCTGCAAGACGTGTACTGCGGGCAGTGGCAACTTGGCTGCTTTTGAGCTGCTGGCAGCAGCCTCAGCTACTGCCCGCTTGACCCGAGTGTGTTGAACTTGAATAGTTGTGTGCCCCGCGCACCTCCATCTGGCTGCCTTGCTCTGCTGGACCCTGCCGACTCTGCATTATTGATCTGTTGTGTGTGTGGCTGCTTGCTGCCTGCAGGTGATGGCATACCCTGTGGTGGGTGTGCTGTGGGGCATGGTGCGTTTCAAAGAGTTCAGGCAGGCCAGCAAGGCAAGCCTGGCGCTCATTGCTGCGCAGGTGGCGGCGTATTCCACCGCAGTGGCGCTGCTGGCATCCTCCGCAGAGTTGCGCACTGGGGCCGGCCACCACTAGCGTGTGTTCATTCGTACTGTAACTCTTGAACACAAATAAAACTTTGCTCTGTTGTGTGCATATGGTGTAGTTTAGAAGCGTGCTTGGCTTTCTTGCTGATCAGGAGCCGGATGCGGCTGTGACCCGCACCACAGGAGGGGCTGCTTGCGTTGTCAGCTGAGTTGCGCGGCAGCGGCAGCCGCCAAAGGTGCCCTTTGTTTTTGAACGATCGCTTTGTTTGTACTCTACCGAACACGTATCTATGTTGTAGGAGGGGCCAACAGCGCTAGGAAGTGTACTAGTGTAGTTGCAGGCCTTCTGGCAACTGTCACAGTTGTTCCATTTCAAGTTGGCAGTTGTCAGGTGGCTGGCAAGCGATCCTCGGTATATTTATGTTGCCTTCTAGAGAATCCCACCCTGGCACTGCCGCTCAGTAATGGCTGTGGCACACCTTGCACTGTCCTACGTCAATCGTTGACGGCATGATGGTGTCTCTGCAGGAGGCCATCACATTGGGCTCCGGCAGCATGCAGTACTTTGTTGGTTGGTATGAATGTGATGCAGCTTCGGGCGCCACTGCTGGCTGCTAGTGGTGGGTGTTGTCCCGTCAGCACAACATCAAGCACAAAGTGGGCACTAGACTATAGAACACAGCTGCCGCCAGTACTCTCCTGTCATGATGCAGAACACTGGTGTTTCTTCAGCACTGGCCCAGCCGCATATCTTCACACTGTGAAGGTCTGGCAGACCTCTGTCTGCCCATGTCTTATTTATTGATAGCGGATATCTGTCATCTGCACAGGTCCGTGCATTCTTTTGAGAAGACGTCACCTTTGGGGGGTGTGGGCATGCACACAGGCAGGGGCGTGCTAGTCCATGGCTGCCGCAGCACTGGCCAGTGCTGCAGACCTGGGCTTTCACACCCATAAGTTGCGCTGGCGCTTGTCCAGTGTGGTCCCCTCGCCTCACTGTGCATATCATTCTCAGAGTGAGTCATGACTGGCAACGCTTGCACAGCGCAGATGGCCATTTGTACACCCTGTGCAGCTATGCAGTGACAGCCAGCCACGTGCTGTATGCATACGCCTGCTGTCCGTTCTCCTGGTTCCTGTTCTTGCATATGAGGCTGCAACGTAGTGCTGCAGCAGTCCCTGTTTTGCTTGCTGTTAACCAAATTTCAGTACTTGCTATCTGCTCCGGAGTCACGCCCCAGTGGGGTGAACCGCTGCGTGGCCTGCAGCCAGCACATGTTATGCTGGCGTCAGCATCTGATAGACACTGCGTGCTGCATGCAGTGCGAGAGGTGCTGTGCGATAGTGCAGTACTGCAGTGGCTTGTGGCGACACTTAACATCAAGGAGGCGAGCAGGATGCCACAGTGAGCCCAATCAGCTACATGGGCACTCAACCTTCGTGCAACTCAGAAAGACTGACCTGCTATTCAGAAACTGCGGCAAAGCTGCTGATATAAGAGGTGCCAAGGTTGCCCAGGGCCGCAAGTCACGTGAAAGGCTGAAGGCACAGAGGCTACAAAAATCCAATGAGCCTGACTATGAAGCTTCGCAATTTGGCGCCATACAGAGCTGCTAGTGTACTGCATGCTAGTGCCGTGTCCCCTCACAGAGCAGCGGGGAGGTGCTTAAGGCCTCTTGATCCCTTTCCTACAACTCTCCACTAGTCTTAGCAAGTGTTATATCAACAACATCGCTCTTGCACGCTTCAAAAGGTCTGCAAGTGGGACGAATGTGGTCGAACGTGCATGCCTGACCCCGTGGCCCTTAGGCTGCGTAAGGATATAATACATCAAATTAAGTGTTTACACAAATGTGTTGTAGCAGTTGCAAAGAACAGTTGAATGGCCCTCCGTTCAAACTGGGTGTTTTGTCATTAGTGCTTGACCATCGGTGCGTGGGTGCTGTGATGCATTTATCCTGAGCACAGCACAATCTCTTGCGCCTTGATCTTTTGCATTTCGATGCCTGTAACACGTTTTGTAATTGCCTGCTTATGAAGTACATTACGTTTGCGTGCTGCGTTTCTTTCTCAGGCTGAAAGCCAGGACACCGACACAGCCGCTCGAACGCTGTATGAACAGCTAGGAACGCATGCCGTGAACGGTACCGCTGCCTGTGCGGCGTTCGGAGCAGCTGCAGCAGTAGATGTCTTCAACCCATATGTTCAGCCTCTTCAGGCAGCACTTCATCGCAGAGAAAGCCTGGGCAAAGACTCCTTGTGACACAGATCAGCCTCAACAACCAGCTGCTGCAGGCTGTAAGGAGCCTAGACGGGTTCCAGTGGTCAAGATGGCTGGACTTGGGCCTCCAAGAGGTGCGTGCGTGCAGCCTGCAGCTGATGCCTGTCACAGTCCAGCACAGTGCAACAATCTACGTGCCCCTGGGCCGGAGGTTCCTGCCGATCCCTGTGTTGCATCTGCTGAGGCAGAACTGTTGCGACCTGCTGTTCCATGCCAGCAGCATTCAACAGCAGCTTGCCTGGCTTGCGGAGCAGCCCTGTGCATGCTCCTGGCTATGCTGCAGTTCCTGCAACACCATCAGCAGCCTCTCCTGGATCTTGCTGCCAGCCAACTGCAGCACTCAAGCGCCTGCATGCGCTGTGCCCTGTGTTCAGCCACACTTGTCTGCCTCACCACATGCATGTTGTCTGTGTTGGCATGCAGGCGGGATGATGAGGCCGCTGATGCTTGATCTGTCCTTTCTGCCACGTGACGGTCCAGCCAGCACCACGCCTGACTACGACGAGCTGCGGCGACAGAAGTTCGCCAAATTTGAAATGCAGTGCTCCAAGGTGCGGCGAAGTGTGCACAGCATGCAGCACAGGTGCCAGCAGTGCAGCAGGCACAGCAGGGGTGCCACTGTGCATGCCAGCAAGTCTTCAGGGCCAGCGCAGGCCGGCGGTGTGCTGCGGCTAGGCAGCGGATGCGACCAGAAGGCAGGACCTGGCAGCACCCAGGCAGCTATGCAGCGTTGGGTCATGTGCCTGCAGCTGCGCTTGTTCACTTTCAGCAGCTGCGAGTTGCCCGCAGGATTGGACGCCTGGCATGCTGCTAGCACAGAGCATCACCAAGCTGACATGCTGCTACCACAGAACATCACGCTTGGCTGGCCACGTTGCACTTGTGACTTGCGCAGGTGGCAGACGGCCTGTACGTGTCTGGCGCTGCCGTAGCGCAGGACCGCGCCATCCTGGCAGCTCATGGGATCACCCACATTGTCAACTGCGTGGGTGCGCTGTACCCCGAGTACTTCAAAGATGATGGTGTCGTGTACAAGACGCTGTGGCTGCAGGGTGAGCGGGCGACACAGGCTGCCCGGCAACTGCCAGCGATGGTGCCACAGCCAACACAGGGTGTTGCACACTGAGCACGCGAAGTACGAGTGGCGTTTGCACGACCAGTGCTGCAGAACCGTGCGGCAGTCTGGTGCACTGGTGGTACGCTGCTGTGCTGTGTGCAGTGCTCAATCACGTCCACTACCCCTTGGCGTGCTGGCTATCAACGCTGCGCTTCTTCTGCTGTTGCTGCCGCTCAGACACACCGCATGAAGACATTACATGTGTCTTGTATGACACATTCGACTTCATAGAAGATGCACGGGTGGGCAGCAACAACAGCATCAGCGCAGCAGCCCCTGCTGCTGGCAGCGACGGCTATGGCATCATTGCCGCGCAGCGGCAGCACTCCCTGCAGGTTGCTGCAAGCCAGCTGCAGCTGCAGCAGCTGCCAGGCTGTGAGCTAGGCAGCTCACCATCCCCACAGCAGCCGCACCACCAGCAGCCAGAGTGCAGTGCAGCCGAGTGTGGCACCGCAGCGTCAGCAGCAGTTGTGGCAGCGAGCAGTGCCTCCAAGGCGCGTGCAGCTGCTGGTGGTTACGGCAGCAGCAGCGGCGCCGGCGCCGGCGGTCGTGTGCTGGTGCACTGCAGCCAGGGCGTGTCGCGAAGCACTACGATTGCGATCGCGTACCTGATGTGGAAAACCGGCTGCTCGTATGATGAGGTGTACCAGGCGGTGCGCACGCTGCGTGGCGTGACCAGCCCCAACGTGGGCTTCATGTGCCAGCTGATCAACTGGGCGGTGAGTGGCGGCGTTGCGTCGGTCATGTGCTGCTCCTTGCAGGTGGCATGGTGGCACAGTGCAGTTTGGAGCCTTGGTGCCTGTTCGCCGCCAGTCTGTTCGTGCTCTGGCAGCAACACACGCACTGCTCTCCAGGGTCGTATGACCACTGCCACTCATCCCTGCATATGTCCTGCATGAATTTGCAGAAGCGCCGGCAGCGGCCGCCGGGCGGTGCGCGCATCTACCGCATCGCGCCGCACAGCCCCGACAATGCCATGTACCTGGTGCCAAAGCCAGTCAACCCCAAGCCAGGCTGCAGCCATGCAGACTGGACTGCACTGGACAGCCGTGGCTGCTTTGTGGTGCACCTGCCGCACAGCCTGTACGTGTGGCGGGGCAGGGACTGCATCGGCGGCATGGCTGACGCAGGCTGGAGGGCAGCTGCAGCACTGGTGCGGTACGAGGGGGCGCCACAGCCGCAGCTTGTGCGGCAAGGTGAGGGGCGGCACGGTTTCGTGGGGTGTGCGCTGGCTGGCTGTCGCTGTCCAGCGATCGTTCGGTGTACTTGTCTGCTGCTGAGTTTCCACTGTCGACATCGAGCAATGCGGTTTGGACTTTACGTCCATCCACAACTCCCGCTGCTGAGTGCGCGCATGGTTTGAGGACCAGGTGTGAGGAATGCCTGCATACTCGGCGGTGGCGGTGCAGCCACGCACAGCAGCGGTCCTACCCTTGCGTAGTGTCTGCTCAACCGCTTTCACTGCTGGCTCTGACAGTCGCTGATTGTGCTTGCGCCTGCTGCAGGTGAGGAGCCGGTCGACTTCCTGGCGGCCCTCGACCCTGGCAGCAGCACCAACAGCGGCAGCGCGCAGACTGCCGGCAGTTTGCTGCCATCTGTGGAGCCGTCAACTGCCAGCCTGGCCGGTGGGCCTGCAGCAGCAGGCGGCGGTGACGACGAAATAGCATGCAGCTGGGTGCAGGAGGTGAGCAAGCATGCCGCCATCCGCGCATGGTTGGCAAGCACGGACGTGTAGGCTGCAGCAGGGTGCATCAGGCCCTTCCTGTGCATCCGCGGTACCTGCAGATGAGCCGCTGATAAACGTTCATGCCTGCTGTCCAGCCGACCATGCGCATACGTGTGTGTCTTGTGTCATTGCTGTGTGTGTTGCTGTGTGCTTGCAGGCAGCCAGCCCAGCAGCGTGCAGCAGCACCACCAGCAGCAGCCACCGCCGCCAGCCACCGTGCAGCAGCGGCAGCAGCAGCAGCAGCGCCAGCCGCCGCCTTGGCTGGCAGCACCCAGCAGCAGCGGCGGCGGCGGCGGGCAACTGAGCAGCAGCGCACTAGCAGGCAGCAGCAGCAGCAGCAGGGCAGGCAACGCCATGCTGCAGCAGCAGCAGGGCGAGGCAGACCTGCTGAGCTTGCAGCTGAGCAGCAATGTGCAGCTGGCCAGCAGGCTGCTGGGTGTCGTGGGTGAGGTGGATGAGTTCAGCGCCGACTATGAGACCTGGCTGAGAGCGCTGCTGAAGAGCGGAGGCAGCGGCAGCGCTGAGGCAGGTGGGTGGCAGCAGCGGCTGCGCAAACCAGGTTGGAACCACAGCGATGGCGAACGCGCGCAGCGGTGTGCACGGCAGCGTGCGCCAGTGCAGCAGAGGCATGCAGCAGCTGGGCGTAGCGGATGCATGCGGTGACGATACGAATGTGGCGCACAAGCGTGTCCGCAGGTGCGCGAGGAGGCGGGTCGGCCTGCATGCATTAACAGGTGCAGCGGTGTCAGCGTTGCAGCATCGCTCAGGCCCCTGGTGCCGCTGCTGCTGCTGCTGCTGCTGCTGCTGCTGCTGGCATCCCTCCCTCTGTGCCGCTGTGTGTGCTGCAGGCCGGCTGACGCCGCGTGGCTCGCTGGTGGGCCTTGCAGTGGACGACATCGGCACGGGCGGCAGCAGCAGCGGCCGCTCCGAGTCCCCCGCAACAACAGAGGGCAGGAACCGCAAGTACAGGCGCAGCGAGACGGACAGGTGAGCGCAGGCCTGCTCGGCGCGCATCCGGCAGCAGCAGCACGGTCGCAGTTGCGGCGGCGCATGGTATGCATGGCTGTGCTGTCATGCTGAGCTCGCCTGTTGCTGTCTGGTGCTTGCAGCTCTTGTCTCTGCCTGGAGCACTCCGGCCCAGTCGCCCACTCGCATGCCTCCTCGCTGCTGCACGCTTCTGCCCTCACTCCTCCTGTTGGTGTCTGCCCTGCAGCATGCGCAGCGTCATCCAGTCCTTCCGCCAGCCGGGCCGGCTCAGCACCAGCAGCAACCCCTCGCTATGGCCGGGAGCAGCCACTGCGGCAGCTGCAGCAGCAGCTGCAGCAGCCGGAGCGCCTCCCGATGCAGAGATGTCGACCCAGCTGACGCTGGGGAGCCTGGCAGTGAGCAGCAGCAGCAGCCAGAGTTTGCCGGTGCTGATGCTGGGTGGGTGGGGGGTGGTGCTGGTGGGCTGCGCAGGGCGTGCAGCGGGATGCGGCAGATTGGCGACATCAAGCGCATGAGCATTGACGAAGGCGGTGATGGCTAGGGGTGGCTGTGCGCATGGGTGCACGGAGCAGCGAGCAACCAATGTGCATGCTGAATGTCAGCAGGGCTGGTGCGAAGGAGGCGTGGGCGGCTATCTATCAGTGGCTTGGCCCTGCAGAGGCGAAAGCGTGTCTGAAGACATGCCATATGGTATCGATATGTATACTTTATTGATGTGCAGGGCTGCGCTGCGCTGTGTATGAGCCGACAAAGTAGTGAACGATTTCCACAGCCGCGATGTGCAGGGGGCAGCAGACGGAAATCTAGGCGTCTGAAGCCGGCAAAGCCTGCCTCTGCCCTGCAGCGAGCTTTCCCCCTGCTGTGGCTGCGCATGGTTTCTGAGGCTCTTGCAGCACCCAATGCAGCTGGTGCAGCTGTCCAGGCTGGCCGGCAGGCTGAAGCCCACCACAGCAGCGCCCGGGCCATCTGGACTCCAGCAATGTTGTGAATGGCGCAGCAGGCTGGGCTTGCTGGCCTGACCTGGCTTCAATCGAGGTTTTGTCTTATGATGGTGGCTGCAAAATCCTGGAGTACTAGCGGCAACAGCAGCAGCAGCAGCGCGAGCAGCAGTGGGCAGTATTAGTAGGGGCAAGAGTGAGGCCAACAATGGCTCCATCGTGCAGGTTCCTTAGGAATGATTGATTGATTTGATAAGGCTGTATGGCGGCTGAACCTGCTTGACTGCTGCTGGATGTCGCCACCCAGTCCACTGTCTGAGGCATCTGCAGATGCTGGTTTGGAGGTGTGGTATCCAGTGACTGCTCAGTCGTGCCGTTAGGCAGCTTCAGCCCGCCGTGTGCGCCTGCGCAGCAAGCATGGGTCGCGGATTTGGAAACAACCTTGATTTAGCGTTGTGCCACCGATTGTTGTGGCCCTGGCAAGCGAAAGTTTGTGTGTGCAGCATGACATAGCATTGCCGTCACAGCAATCGCCTTGCCTTGCTTTTAGACGGCTGCCTCTGTCAGCCTGTATAGGTTTGAAAAAGATCACGTTACCATGTTGCCAATCCAGAACAGGTTGCTCACAAATCTTTGAGTACAGATTTGCGGTTGATGATGCCATTTGACCATGCTGGCTCACCCCATTGCTTCTTAAGTGCTACGATGTTTGTTTGCCCCTCAGCCCGCATCCCTCAAGGCTTGTCTTTTGCATGGTTCATCTTGTCACTAGGCCGCCGCCACATTTAGTGCCCTTTTGATTGGTTTTGTTGCTAGGATACACTGTGTGATTTGCAATTTGTGCATGCTCTGCCTCCCTTACTCCTTTGGTTGTACTGAGATGTTGTTGGACCCCATGAGCCAACGTGTGGCTCCTCGCGGAGTGGGCCAGTGGCCCAATAACGGTGAGTGGTGGTTGATACTATATTAGTAATCCTGACGTATTTGAAAAGAAAGGGTTTCAAACCCAAGTTGGGGCAGGGAACTAGTGCGGGCTGCTAGGGGAAGTGTTTGGGGCCGGGATCCAAAGCAAATATTTACAATCAATCGTGCCAGCTACCATGCTGATGTAGGCTGCGCTCCGAGATTCAGGTCGTCAGGTACAGGCAGGGAACCTTTTGCTGCTGGCACGCGGCCCATGTGTCGTATGCCGGGTGTACACCAGTTTGGGCACCTGCGCATGTAATAGGACGAGTTTTAAGCGGCTCCTGGGCTCCAGGTAAATGCATAAACTGCGTATCTCAAGCAATGCTGGACCAGGAGACCCCCGCCCAAGTTCTCCTGGTGCTCCGAGTGGGCTGCCATGCAGGCACGCATTCCTGCAGCAAGGCCTCAAATATCCAAACATACCTGTAGCGCAGAGAATTGAAGGGCAGAAGTGTCAACGAGTGCACACCCCGGGCGGGGAGGCACCCGTGACACCTGCGCACAACCTTGAAGTAGTCTCCAGTAGACCCCATGTCAGAGCCCGTCATGACAATAACCGAATTACCGAATTACCAAAGTAGGGCCACTGGCCCACCCGCAAAGGAGCCAAACAAGGCTCATGGGGTCCACAATACTCAAAAGAAGACCATCAACCGAAAGAAGCCGCAACCTCAACAAGCTCAGAGAGCTCAGAACTCAGAAAGGAGCCAAACAAGGCTCATGGGGTCCAAATTGTCTCTCCACAACCAAAGGGGGGAAAGTGAGGCAGAGCATGCACACACAAGCAGCCAACATACAGTATAGCCTAGCGGTAAACCCATGCGAAAGGGCACAATATCTGTTAGCAGCATAGGTGGCACGGTGAGCCACGCAACAAACCAGGATGGGGGTTGTGGCCCTCCTCTGTGGGGGCAGCATACTCCTCAAACAACAGCACAACCGAGAACAAATATGGATGTCAGCATAGCTCAGGTGGCATCAAAATGCAACATTATGCGCAAATTCCAAAAGGTCCATAGGCAACCTTGTCTCAAGTGGCAAACTAGTGAAAGCTCAAAGAACTCAAAACGCTGACACACGCAGCACTACAAGGACAAAGGCAAGATGATTGCTGTGACAACGATGCTATGACATTACATAAACGTAACACTCGCCAGGGCAGCAACAAGCGTCGGCGCACTACTGCAGACAGACTATATGCCTTGATACACATACATGTGCTCAGATCAACCCCAATCCAGGCATGCTGCGTAGGTGCACCCATGCAACTGTACCTGCCCAACATAACGGCTGCACATGCAGTGTTCAGCAGTCAATCATCACAACCAGGTCTGCAATCCAGAAAGCAGCATAACACTCGCAGCAAAACGCAGCAGTAGCATGTACACACAATCAGATGTTGATGATTGAAGTAAGCAACAACATGTGTAACCATAGGACACAGAATGTCATGGAGAAGCTCCCCATTCAGTCATTCAATATCCATCCTCTTGTTTACTGTCGTGTTGGCTGACTCAAGGACCTGAAGCATGTGGCACCTACAAGCGGAAATGATTGGACAGCAGCCTACTGGGACAGTGGACCGACCCGTCCCGTCCTGGCAATGCCGTGGAGAAGCCCTACTTAAAAACTAATTTTATCCTCTTATTGACTGTCGTCTTAGCTGATCAGAGAACCTTGAGCATGCGGCGCCCAAAAGCGGGAACAACTGGACGGCGGGATGCCGGGGCCGTGGACCGACCCGTCCCGAGTCCCGTCCTGGCAGTTGACCGGCATCTCCTGGTTATGCACGTTGCTGCTGAAACCAAAATGTAACAAGCATAGCTATTTTAGCAGTATCTGCGCTGCCAGAGACAACCATTCCGGGGCGGTGGACCGACCCGACCCGCGTCCCATCCTGGCAGTGTCGTGGAAAAGCCCTCCAATCAGTCGTCTTAAGTCCGTCCTCTTGCTGACTGTCGTGTTGGCTGACTCAAGAGTCTTGAGCATGCGACACCTAAAAGCGGGAACAATTGGACAGCGGGATGCCGGGGCGGTGGACCGATCGGTCGCGACCCGTCCCGCGTCCCGTCCTGCGTCCCGTCCCGCGTCCCGTCCTGGCAGTCAACAGGCCTCTCCTTGTTCTGCGCGTTGCTGCTGAGACCAGAAATGTGATAAACATAGTTATTGTAGCAATATGTGCGTCGCCGCACCCGACAAATGTGAGCATGAAGCTAATAATGGTGCAGCTTCCTGCTGGATAGCCGGTACCAGCTGTGGGGGCACCGCTGGCAATGGGCCATCTACCCGCTGAGGGGACGCTCCTTGAGATGGATCACCTATGCTTAGAACACAACAGCTGCAACATCAGCGTGACCTTGCTACATCGTGTCTTGGTGGCTTGCGGGACAATTGCAGCGCTGCATTTGTTGTGCACTACAGCTACATATATACAGCTATAGATATTGTTACCCTGTGAAAGTAAACGGACACAACGTCTGCAAGTGCTTGCACCACAGCGCCGCAACGTTTGGAAAACCAATTGCAAGGCACAAGCATAAGTCGCCGTAACAGCAAGCAAGGCAAAGCACAGCTGTCTATCATCCTGTAACACATTCTGTCGGACCACACTAGCAAATCCATCCAGACAGGGGCATGGAGCTGCAACATATCGCTGGTACACAGCACTCTGCTGTTGTTCGCAAACCTGTATCAGTGCAGGATGCTGTGCACCCTGCGGTAGGGGAACCACTGTGTCAATTGCGACATAGGTTGTTGTGTTCTGTCAGGGGGTTTAGCAATAAAACCACATCAACATAGCAGTAGCAGCAGTAGTAATGCAATAGCAGCTCATCAGTACAGCTCATCAGCAGAAACTGGCACCAGCAGGCTTTACAGCAGGGGCAGGGCGTGCAAACTCTATTTGACACTCTGGCTTATTAAAGTTTTGGAGTTTGTGCCAGATGAATCTCATTAGCCTGCCAACACCTACTAGGCCTGACAATCTTGTCCAGCCAGATGATGATTCACAGCAAACTTTGTCCAGGGATTGCATGCCTTCCGGGATACACCAGTGCGCTGACAAAGTTACTCTTGAGGGCTGGTGTAACACGTGATATGATCAGCTACACGATAGTGGACTGCCATGGCACCCACTGAGTACGGTGTTCTGGTATGTCGCCACATGGACCCATGGCGGCAAGCCGCATGTGCACCCCTCAACAGTGCCAGCTGGCAGGCACCACAGCGCCAGCATAGCTACCCGGCCAGCGCTGCAGAATGCAGCTGGAAGTTATCTCTGTATCGCTCTGCTGCGTGATGCCTGCCTGCCTGCTGCTTTTTGGGTGCAGGTGACCAGCTCTTGGCATGCTGGTGCTGCACTGGGCGGCAGCAGCTGGTCAACAGGCTGCTGACCAAAGCACTGCACCTGCAAAAACATGCAACTGCAGCTGCACAACCACAGCACGGCCTATGCAGCCGGGCTGCTTTACAAAGCTGGTGGCATGTGCAGCTGCTAGCTGCACATCCACCAACATTTTCTCCCTGCAGCGGCAGCTGGCACCAGCATACTGTACGTACACGTCAAGAGCTGATGGCGTCTGCTGCGGGTATGCTATAAAGCCGCAGCAAAAAAACGATGCACTCAGTGCAGTTGGTATTGAAAGCCGCAGTTGCGCATGCTCTGCATCCGCTGCTCCTGCTGCTGTACCTGCTGTTGCACGATCCCAGGCATTACTCCTTGACCACCGCCATGTGCAGCTGCTGTTTGGCACGGCACGCTGCTGCTGGCACCAGTGCTCGCTGTGCAAGGTGCAAGCTGCTGCTGCAGTGTTGCTGAACTGGTACAGAGGATGCTGGCTCTCACCTTGCTGTGCAGTAGCACGCCCTGCTGCACATCACAGAGCATACTGTGCCGGCTGCAGCGCAACAGCTGCGTGACCAGGCACGGGCTCTGCAGCCTCCAAGCATGCGCACAGCAGCTGCACCATGTATTATGTACGGGTGGCACACCTGAAGCCGCATTATGCCGTCGCACATGTGAGCACCAGCAGCAACCAGCAGCAGCAACGACCATCACTGCATGTCAGGGCTGGGTCCTGACCGCAGCATCGTTAAGCGCTTGTGGTTGCTGCAAAACCCACAAGCGTAATTGAAACACCGGGTGTCTCTATATGTGCCAGAGGACAGCTTTCGTTGTCGGGTGGGATTCCATAAATAACGTTGTGTGTGTGCAGCGGTTGCTGGCGCAGTAACTGCCATTAAGCGCCGTGGTTTCTTGCAACTCACAGAGGGATGTTGTGATGGGCATTCCAATTTTCATGCTATAATGATTTCTTACAAAGTTGCGCAGCCCTGTTTGAGTGCTACGTTGCACTAGACACATGAGCTCGTGGCGACTTCATCATGAAGCCTGCCAAGAGGTTCAGCTGACGGTGACACCAGTGGGGTGACAAGTGCGGACGAAGCACAAGGCAACATCATTGGCGATTATAAGGTTTTATGCTTAGGATGGGCTGCCACAGTATGATTTAAGCAGTCGCGGAATCTTTGCGCGAGTTCGCCTTTTCTCAATTGTTCCATCACCCTATTAAGCTCTTCAACAACGCTAGCATGCTGCGTGTGTACAACTTAGACGAAGAATTCAGGCAACTGTTATGACCAGGCCGGACTGCATGCTTGCAAAGCGCTGGTGCGGTCCCGGGCTCTGCCTTTGCTTGCTTCTGCTTTCGGGCCTGAGCAACCACGCATCAGCAACCGGAGAAGGTGGAGTTGACAAGGAAAACGCATCGAGTTCAGCAGCCGCAGCAGCAGCAAGTGGCAAGTGCACAGGTGGGCCTGGCAGCAGCAGTGACAGCAGCAGCAGCAGCATGTGTACCAACAGCACTGACAGCTGCAGAAGTAGCAGAACTGCTGCAGACATCCGTCATCATTTCAATCACAGGGAGCGAACGCGTAGCCAAGGACCACGTGTTTGACAGATCTGTGCCAAGCAGGCCCCATTTTTGCAGCATCCAAGGGCGCACAAGTAGCTGAGAACCAGCTGTTTGTTGCAATGCTGCTTCACAAGCCTGCACTTGCGTTTGCTGCCTGTTCACAGGCAAGGCATCAGGGGAGCCGATACCTGGGCAGTATGTTGTCATGTTTGAGCAGCAGAAGGTTGGGAGCGTGGAAGATGGCCTGCAGAGGTACGTGTGTCACTGCAGCACGTAGGGCGACCGCCGCTGCAGCAGTGCACACAAGCTGTGTGAGCACTACCCCTGCATGCTTCCCACTCTGCCACAGCAATGCCTGCAGCCGCACTGCAGGAAACACGACAAGTAAAGCTGGCGGCGACATGTGCAGTATGGAAGTTTTCTGGAAGTATAGCAGCAGCAGCATGCAGCAGATTGCCAGCCACAAACACTCTTCTGCTTGCATGCTTCACGTGCTGTGCACGTCCGTTCATGCACAACTCTGCATCCTCTGCTTTTGCAGCTTGAAGGTGGCATTCCAGCCACCAGCTAAAGCAGCAACAGCAGCAGCAGCAGCATCAGCATCCGTCAAGCCAGCAGCCACAGAGGACATCACGCTTCCGTTTGCCGTGTTGAAGGAGTACGGCAGCGAGCCTGAGTCAGCAGCTGGCGGCAGACGGCGGCTGCGCAGCAGCAGCAACGCAGACGGCATGCCCGTGCTGGGCTTTGTCATGGCCGTTGCTGCGGGCGCTGCTGGTGAAGCTGTCGTGCAGCGGCTTGGTGCTGTTGAGACTGTAAAGTATGTGGAGAATGACGTCTGTGTACGAGTGACGCAAGGTAAGCGGTTGTATGAACGTATGGGCATGGTAGGTGTGCCACGTGCCATGCTAGAAGTAGCAAGGCGGGCAGTGGGTGTGTTTGGCACCACTGTTGCCCCACTTCACCTCGAACACTGGAACCTGCAGTTGTGCAGTGTGTAGTCAGTTGCTCTGTGGTGGACAGCTGGCGACAGGTTGAGGCCAGCAACAACCAAGCAAGCGATGCAGCTGGTCTCAGCCGTGGCAGTCAGCAGCAGCAGCAGCAGCAGCAGCAGCTCTGCTGCTACAGGCAGTACATCAAGCAATGCTTTGCAAAGTGACTGCTGTAGCTGAGTAATCTGAACAGCTGCGCTGAACAACTCACAATGCACACCCATATACGCAGCTGATCCGCCCGGCCGACTGTCCGCGCGGCCTTCATTTGCACGCCCTCTGTGACGCCCCTTGGCATCACATCCGCCGCTCCGGGCCACTTGGCATCATATCCACTGTTGCGACTTGCGTTGTGCAGCCGGTGCACCGCCGCCTCCGTCTACCTTCAGCTGCATCCCCGCCCCTATGCTGTCGGGCATCACCAAGCAGCCCACCCAGGCAGCAGCAGCTGCCTGGCGGAGCTGCACAGGCGCCTCAACAAAGCTCGCCTGGTGGGGTGAGCGGTGCGGCAGCAGCGGCTACCAGATACAATGGAGCGGCGTGTACGCTATCGACTCCAGCACTGGCGCGGTGCTGCCAAACTGTGTGCGGACACGGCCGAACCAGGCAACGCCGTCAAACGAAACACTGTACTGGCTGGGGGAGTGCGGAGCAAGGCCTGAGGCGGTGCCGAGTATGCCTCTCATCGCGTGCACCGACCCCTTCACGCGTAAGTGGCGGGCTGGGGCGTCTCATGTCTCACGTACTAACGCTCCAACGTTGCACCTGGCTTCTTGAATGTCATAGTGTTGGAGTCTTGCCTTATGAGGCAGTTCTGCAGTCACCCACGTTGTGTTCTCCTACGTCACCAGTTATTGGGGACAGAAGCAGCTATGTCGGACAATTGCAGGTGGTTTCGGGTGCTGCGGCTGCCATACTCGCTGACATGCTGCTGCTCTGCGTCTTGCTGAAACGCAATGCAGCTGCCATCTCAAGCCAAGAACAAGCTGACAGTATGGTCAAGCAGGGTTGCATTGCCTTCGGATCTGCCGTAACGCAAACCTTGGATGCACCGCACCCAGTTCTTGGCTGTGGCCAGCCGATGCTGTCGATGGTCTACACAGGACAGCTCTGCAGCACTGGCAGCAGTGCAGTGGGTATCAGGTGGCTGTCAGCAGCACCAGCACCAGGATCTACTGCAGACTCCACCAGATGCAGCATACAGCGGTTTGCTAACCCTGCAACGGCTAGCGAGTTCCTGTACAACAAAGATTGGTTTGGCGGCTGTGGCGTGCCGCCAACAAGGGTGCAGTTCCTTGCAAGGGGGCAGTGCCCGCCGCCCCCGCCGCCGCCACCGCCACCACCCCCCTCGCCACCACCCCCGCCGCCGCCACGTACGCGAAAGCAGCTGCCAAGAGGTAAGTGTAGCACTGGAATTGCTCCCTCAATCTCTACCAAATTGCGATACTTTTTTCATACGGGGTGCTCAGTCCAAAGACTGCAGACGCGTGTGCGGGGGTTGGGTGCAAACAGACTCCTACTTTTTTTCATCACAAGGCAGGAGAGCAAACAACAGCACACGTTGCCAGTGAGCCTGAATTCTCTAAGCTTACATCCAAGAGTGTGCTGTGGCGGGTGCGCTGGCTTCAGGCTGGCACAGATTTGTGCAGGTGTTACTGCAGGAAGGTAACAACCCAACAGCAGCGCACAGCACAGCACAGTGCTGCAACTTCCACACTACATAAGATGCAGAGCACATGGTGAAGCAGGTTTACTCATTGATGAATGTGTTGTGCAACCATGTCGGTTGGCAGCTTGAAGTGAACAGCAACAGCCCAGTGCAGTGCAGGTGCTGCAGCTGTTTCACTGTTATTGTACAAGCAGCGGCAGGCATGTGCTTTGCTGTTCCACCTCATGGCTGCTGCACTTGCGTCACCTGTCTTGCTGCCACTTCCTGTGCTGTGCTGTGCAGTGCCAGTCGACACAGTCGGATGGCAGCAGGTTGGCAATGGGCAGAGACGTATCATGGTGGGCAGTTGGTGCGGTGCCTGCCACAAGTTTAATGGTGACAGGGCAATCCGTTGTTGTTTTTGTTGCGCCTGTTGTTTATACACCACCGCATGGCTGTGTAGTAATGCATGAAATGCGCAGCTGTGCACGTTGCTCAACCTGACAGGAAACGGTTGTGTACAAAGCAGTACACAGCGAGCAGTTTGTCTGCACTGTGCGTGATGCCCCCACAGATATGCATGTCTGGAAGCTGCTGGTGGCAGGCTGACTGCCAAACGTGATGGCACGCTGCGGCTGCTCCTGCTGCTGCTGCTGCTGCTGCCTGTGCCCCACTGCTGCACCTTTTTTCAGGCCGTGACAAGTGACCAGACAAGCAATGCACTGTTGACTGTTGCACCTGTGTACACCGCAGCTGTGGCCGTGCTGGACACGGGTGTGCAGTGCAACCATCCAGACTTGAACGTCATTCACAGCAAGCAGTTCAACATTGAAAGGAGCCCAGATCCCAGCTCACCTGGTGCCTGCTACGATGGATTGGGCCATGGCACCCATGTGTCTGGTGGGTGTGACACCGGCTCAAACTGACGCATGATGGACAAGAAGCGCGCAAGTGCGTGATGCCGGCAGACATGCCAGTATTGAGCTCTTGTGACTGAACAGTTGTTGCTGGTGACTGCCTGCTGCTGCTGCTGCTGTTGCCGCTGCCGCTTCACTGATGTGCAGGCATCATTGGTGCGCTTAACAACGACATTGGAGTGCTTGGGGTGATGCCAGGTGAGCTGCCAATGCAAAATTCAAGGCGCCAAGTGAACTGCTGCTGCTGCGGCGGCGGCTGCTGTTGCTGCTGAGATGGTTTTGGTTGCTGGATACCCCATGCAACAGGCTGCAGCTGCACGGACATCTTACTCTCATTCAATATGCAGAGGCTGTCATTCCTGGATGACCAGGTTCATGTTTATGCCCTTGCATGTGCAAAGAACCCAGTTGTTGTTCATTGATGTATTTTGCTACCACAAGTTGCTGCTGCTGCTGCATTCACATCTCCTCTAGGCACTCCTATTGTTGGCCTGAAAATACTAAATTCCAATGGCGATGGGGAGCTGAGTGATGTCATTGACGCCATGAACTGGCTGCTGGAGACGCGCCCAAACGGCACCAGCAGCGAGCCCAACCCGGATGGAAAGACCAACGCACAGGTGCGGCGGACATGAGTGCATTTCCTGCTGCTGCCGGTACCTTTAGCAGCACCTTTGCGGGCTGCCGTCGCTCTACTCCTGCTGACACAGCTACATGATCAGTACAGCAAACCCCCGGCTGTCACAGCAATGCACTGCCGCTTGTTAAGACAGCTGCGGAATCGCACTGGCAGTGATTCCTCTGCAGCTTGTTTGTCAATATTGGCAGTGTAGCATTAGAGCATGCCTCCACTTGCTGGTGTGGCGTGCTGATGTGGCATGTGGGGCCAGCGCAAAATCTTGTGCGTGTGCCAACACAACACGCCTAGCTCATTTATTCGTCATGCATCTCGTGCTGTGCCCGCGGACGTATGGGTGTGGCTGCCACGCATGTGCAGCGTAGCCTGAAAACAAAGGTGCCATGCAACAGACTCCCCCCTTGCAGTTCAAATAGTTTAAGCCTGGGCATCCACAGGTCCAGCCTGACCGTAACGCGGAGCCAACTCCTCATCCTTGCTGTGGCTGCAGGTACACCAGGTCAGCGTGGTGAACATGAGCCTGGGCATCTACAGGTCCAGCCTGAGCGAGGGACTGGCGGGCACGCTGTGCGAGATCGTGCGGCGGCTGGAGGAGGCCGGCGTGGTGGTGGTGTGCGCGGCAAGTGAGCAACAGCGGCGGCATCCATTGGCACCAAGGGCAGCACACCTCACCGAGCGTTGCATGCGCATGTGCAGCCAGTGTGGCCTGTACTAAACGAGGATGTCGCGCAGCTGCCCACCTCCCTGTGAAATCCTGGCAGCGCATTGTCCGATCCTGCCACCTCTGCTCCTGCCTCTGCAACTGTCATGGTGACTTTGGCTTGTGGAGGCAACGAGGGGCAGCCCAGCAACAACGTCGCGCCGGCAGCCTGCCCTGCGGCGATCTCTGTCACCGCGATAGACCCCGGAGACGGCGAAGCCAACGTCAACCAGACTGTGCCGGACTGGAGCAACTACTACTGGCTGATCGACACCGCCGTGGGCGACTACGTGCCGTGGAACAAGGACAAAATGACAAGAACGGTCGCAGCACCAGGTAGGCAGCATATGACACGACTTGCCAAGGCTTGTGGCCATACTGCCTTTGGTCACTCCCATCGCAGAGTGAGCACCAATATGTGTGTCTGTACCCCGTGGCGCCTTTCCCTGTAGACACCGTTGCCTGTTGGCATGCCTGGCAGCCTCTGCCGCACACTACTGCTGCATCTGCTGATGACAGAAAAGGCGTCGGCACCAGCACCATATGAACACATGCGAGTCAGCTCACATGCTGCAGTGCTGCATTCAACATTGCTGTTGCTGCTGCTGTTGGTGCTGCTGCTGCTGCCGCAGGTGTCAGCATCAACAGCACCTGCTCCACGCCTCGCAGCAAAACAGGCTACTGTGAGCTCTCAGGAACGTCGCAAGCAACGCCATTTGTGGCAGGCATCTATGCGCGCTGCTTTGCCAGTGGCGCTTGCCTGGAGTCCCTGGGCCACAACAACAGCTACATTCCCATTGAGGAGTTCACGTTGCACAACCTGGACAACCCAGCTATGGTTTCAGCAGAGACCCAATACGCATTGTTCCAAACTCGCAGCGGCAGAATGCCACCACGTTGCGGTATTTTGGGTACTTGGTCTGGGCAGGCGCATACTGAGCAGGGCAGCTGCAGTGCTCTGCTGGCGGTGCCGGCCACAACCCAACTTGTGGCGGCAATGGCTGCGTGACACAGCTGCTGAAATAGCAGCAGCATGCTACATAAATATATTTACATATATACGTATAAGAGACGTTGCGGCTGCCAGTGTGTCTGCTGTGAGCTTGCTTGGAGTGTCACTGTGCCATCATGTAACGGCAGTAGGTAACAGGTTGAGCAGAAAGCCATCCTCATGTTCATTATAACCATTTGTCTGTCTGCTGTGCTTGCCAAGTCCATTAATTACCACCAACCCCGTCTGCCAGTCTCCTTTCATAGTTTGGGCAACAACTGCAATGCTGCAGCTTGTTACGTACTGATCATGCTGGTCATACGGCCGTCAAGTTCCACACCTGCCTTTGGCCAACCAAAAACCTCTCTCAAACCTTCCCAATGACCCAAGACTGGCCTGGGGGAAGCTGGTGGCCAGAGTTGGCAAACGCAACATGAACAGACACAGTGTGTAACAAGCAGCAGCACTGCCTGGAGCGAACAGGCATAGAATTCCAAGGTCGGCTTGTTGTCATGAAACGGCATAGCAAGCACAGCAGCTGCCCCACTCCCTCCAACGGCGCGGGAGGCCCCGCCACAAGCACCGCTGCACACTCACTGTGACTACAATGCTGCCACTGGTATGTAGCAAACTATGACACTGCACAGTCACTGATTGAATTTGATGCACTGGGAGCCGTACCCTTGCGGGGCTTGGGCTTAAGCCTAAGCAACATCACAATTTGCCTTGCAAGCAGAGCAGCCAAGCCCCAGACGCTATCGTCCAGGTCCTGTTGTGCTGACAAGTTGCTAGTGGCAACATGCGCCCGCAAACAAGCAGCCTTGCGGCCAGCCGCCAGCTGCAAAGCTACACTGCAGAAGCAACCAAGAACACCAAGCAGTACTAGTCCTGCTGCAGCTACACTTCATCCGTGCTGAAGTAGCCAGCTGAGCTGAGCAGCAAGTAATAAGTAGCAGTATAGTTTTGCAGGGGAACGAAGCAAGGAAAAAAAAGAGGCAAGGACTGCGTGGGCTCTGGGTAACAGGAGAAAGCCTCCCGAGAAAGCATTATGGCAACCTACACACGCAAGTTGTTGTTGTCCCTGCCGCTCCACCTATCATCAGGCAAGCAGGCACGCATGCTCCAGGCTGTCGCCAGCACACAGCCACCAGCCAGATAAAGCGCAAGCTGTTGATTACGGCACACATGCCCGAAACAAAGTCTCAAGATCGGCCTCTGCATAACATTAGCTGCCGTTGGCCCCTCGTCACACCCCTTGCAGCATCCACACGCGTGGCGCACCCAAGACAACACCTCCAGCAGTCGCCAGTTCTGACTTGTAAAAAACTGCAAGATGCACAACAGCAGCCATCCACTGTTCATGTAAGTCACAGTGCTGACTTTGCAGCCTGAATGGAAGTGTGCATGCTGCCCTAGTCTCAGGCAATCACCTTCAACAGGACCAGCAGCTCCAAACAGTGCAGACGCTACACATGTGCAAAGCAAGCAGTGCAGCACACCAGGGGACAAGGCAACCACCAAGCTGTGGTGACCCCTGCTACTGATGTCAATGGCCTCCATAGTCAATCACTGAAGAAGCTGCAGCACCCATTATGTGAAGAATACATAACCCCCCTGACAGCATGAGCATCCCAACGGCGAGCGACGGCAGCAGCGCAGGCAGCCTGCGAGTTGTCACACAGCGCAGACGCTACACATGTGCAAAGTACGCAGTGCAGCACACCGGAGAAGCAGACAACTACCGTGCTGTTGGTGTCCCCTGTGTGCTGATGACACCTACCAGCAAGGGCTGTAACGCACGCTGTATGACAAGTTTGCAAGCCCCCTGACAACGATGCATACACAAAGGAAGAAAAGTGACAGCAGCAGTGCAGGTACCACGCAATCTGCTGTTGCCACAAAGACCATGCAAAGACATTTATGAAGGTGCAGCAAGGCAGACACTACTCATGTGCAAAGCAAGCAGTAACAGCATGACACCAGACAACCACCTTGTTGTTGGTGTCCCCTGCTGCTGTTCTCGATTACTGAAAGGGCTGCAACACATGCTGTGCGACCAAATGTTGTAAACCCCTGACAACATGAGTACCGAAAGAGCAGGCAAGTGGCAGCAGCAGTGCAGGCAGCCTGCAGCTTGTCGCTGCCACATAGACCATACAACACATGTGATTAGGTAAGACAGCCAACCCCGGCCGATCTATCTGCAGTATTGTCAGTGCAAGTACATCCCGCTAGTTTGTGGTGTAACATAATACTTGAACAGAGCCTAAAAGCCAGCCTTGCTATTGCTGCAAACAGCCAGCAGTGCATAATAGCAGTGTGTAGTGCATCTATATTGCTGCTGCAAGTACAGAACATGCGCCTTTTGGTTGGCCCGAAAGTACAGGTGGCATAGGACTCCGTCCAGCAGTTCGTAAAGCCATACACTGGCATCATCACACTTGCAACCACATCAGGAACACTCTGTGCAACACAGTGTGGTCAGCCCCTGCAGCTGACCTGGACATGTCTGCATGATGAGTAACGCCCACTACAGCAGATTCCAGGCTGTCCAACCGCCACACCAGCCCAACACCCCCGGCTCGACAGCACAAACGGCTGTAGTCGCATCCCATGATGGCTGCGCCACGAGGCAGCTGGCAATGAGCATTTCGTACGGCAAACATGCATGCAACAAGAGCATGCAAAGCATTTTGTAAGAGCACACACACTGCAATTTTAAGAACAAATTTCTACGCAGCGCACTCCATCACATATCAGCGCATGCAGCGAGAACACTAATGCGGCACTCAGCCCCGAGTCGCTGCAAGCCAATTATCCTGCAGGGAGCACTTTGGCTCGTTCAGGCACCGTGCAGTGCATGCTGCAAAAGCAGACGCAATAATATACACATCACAGCACCACAAGGTCATACCTATGCATTCAGGCGTGGCAGCGGGGCTACACTAACAACATAACAAGCTGTGGTGACGATAACAGCCAACCGACCGCAACCATCTTCTTATACGCAGCTGCCAGTTCAAATGCGCAGAGCTGCTGCTCAACAATGCACTCAAAAAGTCTCAAACGCACCATGCGTGGCCACTGGACACGGTGCACCTGACCCTTGCAAATGACAAACACGACACACTGTGGATGTCATGCAACAGAAAACTGCATAGCGCAGCGCTGCGCAACGTGTGTGCACCTCCACCAGCATCAGCGATTGTGTCCGGGACGCCAGAGACGATCTGAAACACGCATGCAGCTTGATCAGGCTGCTGACTAATCATCGCCTCATCCCAGAGGCGACCGCACCCAAGACTGCGGACACCCAAATTCGCCAACAACAACGATACAGCGGTACAGCGTTTCAGACATGTTGAGAGACATACGCAGTGACAGCTTCAACCAAGTGACAGATCCAAAAAGTGACAGATCCAAACAAAGCGGTTGCCGGCATTGCCTGTCTCTGGCCTGCGCAATTGCTGCCCAGGTGCAACAAGCTGCCGCACAGGGTGCTACGTACTGCTGGTTTCAGACCCTCAAAGCAGGTGGCCTGCAACACTCCCTACCATATCACCACTGCCGCCACCGGCAAACCCTGGGTAACTGAGGCAAAGTTGATACATGCGCATCTTCCAGGGCACGCCACTGGCCTGAAACAGCTCAAGAGGCGGGCACAATCAGCCTAGTCTGCAATGCATGTGAAACTGCGGCTGCGTGCCGTTTTGTAACTGCCCCACACCATACTGGCACACTGTCACACTGGCACACCGTCAGCGCAACATGTTCTGTATCTGTTGCAGAGCTGTTATTGTTATGTGCCAAGTGCGGCGATGTACCAGGCCCCTGCGGCCGTCCAACTATCAAGAAACCCTGCAAATGTAAGTGTCCAATGCAGCACTGTATGCTGCACAGTGTCTGACAATGACAGACATTGCTGCCACAGTTTGTGAGGTGCCTCACTGTCGGCACACCCTATGCTGCCACCATGACGTTGGGTGACAACATGACAGGCCTGGCGCCAACTTCCACCTGCATGACTTGTTGGACCGATCTACAGGTAGCTGACTAGTTCCAATATTGACGAGGCGGGCTGCTTCCATAATCGCCATGCTGCTGATGTTGCTGTATTTGCTGCATGGCTAGCTGCTGCTGGAACATCGCCTGCTGCTGCCCCTGCTGCTGCTGCTGCTGCTGCAATGCAACCTGCTGCTGCTGCTGCTGGTGTTGCTGCTGCTGCATAGGATTCCAAGTCTGGAACCCGGGTGCTGCGGCAAAGCCCCCGCCTGCTGCCTGCTGCTGCATGCCAGCTGTGCCACCCGGGCCCAGGCTGGCAGCGGCCGCAGGCATGCTCATTGCAGGCGGCAGCAGCACCACTGGCTGCTGCATTGCTACATCCTGCTGCTGCCACTGGCCTAACTGCATGGCCTGCTGCCTGGCTGCTGCTGTGCCATCTGCTGTGGCACCCCCACCTGCTGCTGCTGCATGTACATCTGCTGTGCTGCTGTCTCAGGGCCCCACATGGAGAAGGACAAGTTCTCAGCTTGGTCGTCGCTCATGAACTGCAATAGGCAGAGATGCGCAGCAATGCAGAACAAGGAAGCTCAGCTGGCATCCTTGGTGAGAGAATAAGCTAGGTGCCAGCAGAAAGCATATACAACAAACACATTGCAGATGGAACATATTTACTGTTCCATCTGCGCAGCAGTGCAGACTGACAGTCAAATCAGAAGACCAGACAATTATTCATCAGCAAAGCCCAGAGAACAAACATCTCCAACGCACAGCCAATTAAACCGCCCAACCTACATAACACATGGCAGGTGATAGTAGTTCAACAGCATGCCTCAACATAATCGACCAAACAATCCAAACTCGGCCTTTGTGTACCTGACTGGCATCAACTGCTGTGAGAAGCAAGCCACTCCAGGTTGCTGCTGCATCAACTGCAGCTGGGCCTGCTGAGATGGTGACAGCGAGTCCAGCAGCACTACCGGCATACGGCCTGAGTGCTGCTGCTGCTGCTGGAGCTGTAGTTGCTGCAATTGCAAATGCAGCATCTGCTGCTGCTGCATGGCACTGCTGCTGGTCAACATGGCTGATGTGTATGTTGGCTGCATCACAGGGCCCATCAAGCTGTCCACTCCACCGCTGCCAGCTGACATAGGGCTCAGCCTGCCAGGGCTCAGGCTGGGAACAGGCAGACCCATGGGCGAGCTGCACGTGCTGTCGGGAATGGACCCTGACAAGCGCCCCGCAGGCGCCTGCTGCGGCAGCGCCTGCAGCTGCAGCACTGCTGCGGACGCCGGCAGTGCTGCTGGTGTGTAGCCGGCGCTCAGGCTACGGCTGGTCCTGACAGCATGCATCTCCAGGCTGGTTCCATCAAGGGCCTGGCCCTCAGGACCAGGCTGGTGCTGACGCCTTGCAGCAACGGCATGCAGTGCGCTGCTGCTGCTGCTGCTGCTGCTGGCCGTGCCGCTGCTCGGCCTGCTGACTGTGCCGAGCAGCTGTGGCAGGGACTGCTGCCCTCGCGGGTGAAGCAGCGCCTTCGCTAGCTGCTGCTGCTGCTGTTGGGGTGTTGGAGAAGAACTTAGCAGGCCAAACGTTTGGCTCGGAATCATAGTAGGGGCACTGCTAGCCCTCTGTTGCTGCTGCTGCTGGGTAAGGCCTGTTGGTGAGGGCAGCGCTGGCGCTGACAATACACGCATGCCTGCTACCGGAACAACACCGCCTGAGGGAGCAATGTCGGCTTCTGACTGCTGCTGCACCTGCAGGGGGCCGGACACAGCCGCAGCACCTTCTGCTGTTTGGTGGTCAGGCAGGCTGAGCAGCTCTAAGGCTTTGAAGGCACCTGTCAGGCCTGCATCAGCAGCACTGCTAGCAGCAGCTAGCTGCGCAACACCCAGAGTACTCCCTGGCCTGCTGCTGCTGCTGCTGCCTGACCCACCACTAGTTGGCCCGACACCACTCTGCTGCTGCTGCGTGGGTATGTCAGCGTCGCTGGCAGACTGCTGCTGCTTCATTAAGCTGTGTGTGCTGCTGCTGCCGCCGGCGCCAGTGCGCTGGGGGCGCTCTTTGCGGGGCAGCCGCGGGAACATGTCTTCGTCTGGGTGGGACAGGCCTGGAGGCAGCGGCCGCAGCTCATCTGCAAAGCACAATCGGCACAGCAGTGCAGGCAGAACCGCGATCTGATGAGCACAATGCGAACAGGTGTGCTGGATTCATGATAATGTTGCAAGTGCAATGGGAGCCAGATGCGGCTGCACACAGGCTGACATCAGGGAGGGGCAACAGACACACAGCACTGGGGGCGCGCGATTCTCAAGCCGCAACAGGTGCCCATCGAGTCAAGTTGCTGCCTGATGGCATAAGCCCCACTCACGTTGCTCGTGAGCGAAGAAGCAGATGGGCCTGTTGCATGCTGAGCCCAGCTCACAGAGGCAGGTCATGTACCTGGCAACACCACCAGGCAGTACAACAGGAGTCAGGCAATATAACAGGGCAGGGGCAGAGGTGAGCTGGGGCGTGCGGCAGACACTTGCTGTGGGCATGCTTATTCCCTGCCGGCTTCCCCATGCATGGCTGCAGCGATGACTCATGGCTGTGAGTCGTGGAAAGTGCATCGCTGCCTGGACTTGGCTAATGGTCATCACCACCATGACAAGTTATACCCCAGTCACAGTTTAGGGGTGAACACTGCCAGCTAATGAGTCATAGCACTGCCAAGGCGCTACAAGGTAGATGCAGCTGTGGACACTCGTGTAGCGTGTTGCAGGAGCTCACCTGTCCGGATGAAGCCAGTACTCCCACAGGTTCTGCGCACACACACAGAGTGATGGTGACAGGGTATTCAGTGATGCAAGCGCATCTTGAAGTGGAAGATGCGGCAACTGACACTGTGGCACGTGCACTGGACTGCATCCTACTGAAGCTTGTATTCTGTGTGGCATGGCTGCTGGCTTGTCCTGTAACTTGTAACTGGCTAGCTCCACGTCAGCTAGAGCAAATCAGGTACAGCATACCAACCTATGAGCAGTGTGCTGCCACCTCCACTCGAGGCATACACCAGCATTGGGGTGCTGCTGTGCTGCATGCTGCAGCAGCCATCACTGCAATGTGACAGTTGCATAACATCGCTCTGCCCTGGCCCAAGTGTGCTCACATGTGTGCAGTTGCAGTCATCAGCTCTTGGGCACAACTTCTTCTGCAAGCAGAGACACGCACAGTGAATTCCCGCCGGCGTTCATGGTTGGCAGTGGCTGACCAAGTGAGTCACCGGCATGACTCCCTAAAAGCCGGCGACAACATTCTGATATTACTAAACGTTCTGATCAATGCGGCTGCAGCATGATGGGTGCCCCAGTAGGCAGCCATCGTACTCACTCACCGCACGAGCCTCCGGGCACTGAACTGCCTGGTATTTGCTGGGATGCCTGCGCCGAGCCCGTTCGCCTCTATGTGCATAGACACACTGCTCCCATTCGTGCTTCTGTCCTTGCTTTGGGCAAAGCGAGATCTTGTACTGATACATCATGAAGTCGTGGCTTCCTATCTTTCCTTTGCCCGGGCTGGACTTGTCCTCTTGAATCATACCTGTGTATCTCTATCTAAGGCCTCAAGCTGGTCTAGCGTTGTGCTAGCAGAGGCCGCTATTCGACAGCATGAGTAGTACTGAAGAGTGGCCTGATGTGTCGTATAATTGTATACTATGAAATTAGCAGATTTTTAATGAATAACAAATGCTACTAGTGCTTGCCTAGCATCCTCAAGTTTGGTGATTCATTGCCAAATGATCATTGCTGGTGGCTTTATAATGCCCAACATAAATAAACCAACACACTAAGTAACTTTGGAGCTTAACAGCAAGAGACGGCTTCGGGATGCGAGGGTCCGCACTGGGGATGCGAGGGTCCGCACTGGGACAATCTTCCGTAACAACTGTCACGTTTCCGAACGAGGAAACGTGTAGCGTTGATTGTAGCGATCATGTAACGTATCGCCTGACCACGTGTCTGGTTTGCGGCTGTTCTTTTCGTCAAAAACCGTCTGGGGCAATTGAAAGGCAAATTTACTCCAACTGCCCTTCCAATCTATAGGCAACAACTTGAAGCGCTAGCGCTCCTGGCCGTACTACCTCGTCCGGTGTATGCCCTCAGCAGGCGTTGCTAGTCGTGCTAGCCCATGCAGTGGGGAGTCAGCCTGCTGAGCCTGCTGAACCTTGGCAAAGGTGCACATGTTGCTCCATGCATGTGGGTGGGTGGTGGGCATTTGGCATGTACTGAATGCTGGTGCCGTTTCCCTTCACATGTATTATACTCTCAACGACCTGGACGCCATGTACCCGTCAGCAAAGCCATTTGCATGCATGCATGCAAATCAAAACCGTGTGCCCGCCATCCACGTGCACTGGAGACTCCCCTTGCTATGTCAGCTGTGCAACGGAACTTATGATCCTGCCTACTGTGCCCTTCATGCTTTCTGTTTAGACCTAGGCCTGCCCATCATGGCGTGGTAGCCACCTCAGGCAGTCCCAGCAGTCACTGCTGAGCAGTGCAGTTGAGTTTGCAGTTGTGAAGAAAGCAGCACAGCGTAACTGCAGTTTTTACTGTAGTAGTTATCACGTAGTACGACAGCACTGGGGCAGCTACTAGCCAGTATGGGGGTAGACCAGCTACTGACTGAGTATGATAAGCATTATCATCATGGCAAACTGCCGTGTTGCCCACAACCATTGTAGTCCCTAGGCTAGGACAGTTAAGCCTTCCACGATGTACGCATGGCAGAGCATCGGCTCAAGGAGGCTTGCCTGCTTCTGCTGCGTACGACTTGTATCTTTTACCAATGGCAAGAGCGTCAGGCCGTTGTGTATAACAGGCTGGGCTCACGTGGCCACTCCCTTGTCCCTCAAGGCTTGATTGATACCTACACAGTGACAGGCCCACAGCTGCTATAATTCTTTGCAATGCTGCATTGCACGTTTCCTGCACAGCTATAGGGTACCGAGCATAGCCCAACGGCAGGTGCTCGCCAAGTAGCATAAACCCACGGTACAGCTGCGTTGTCCTGACGCATCTGTCTCTGCGTCATCCTCGTTTTGCTACCGACCAACTGGTGTAACAGGTTGTCCCGATCACGCCACGATGGCCTACGCGATTTGTGATCCCAGAACTCCGGAGTTCAGGTCGGGAGAGTGCTGCCCAAACAGGTGAGGCAGCTGTGAAGTGCAGCACTGCTGCACCTTTGAGAGGTAGTAGCAGCAATACCAGTGCACGCACTCTGCTGCCACACTCCACGAAGCTTTGTGGCACCTTCATCATGTTCGCAGGTCTATCACTGCTCCAACACGCTGATCATGAGGTGCAGCCTGAGCTGTATCCTGCTGCACTCCATGTACACAATGCTGCAGCCGCTGCTGTAGCTGTGGATGTACCAAGCTAACCCAATCGGTGTTGCCTGCTTGTACCCTCCAGAAGCAGCAACACAACTTGCGCTGCTGATCAGCGCTGTGGCCCGTTCAGCGGCAGTGCCAGTAGCACACCCAGCAGCTGTCACACCCGCAGCCTGTAGAGCACACACTGAGCAGCTGCTGCCAGTGGCATTGCTGCTGCCAATCCGCAGCACACGCCAGCAGCCATCTCAGGGTAGCCATGGCAGAAGTAGAGCTACCTGCAGCCGCCATTCGTGTAGGAGATAAAGTTCATGGTGACGCCCCAGTTGCTTCACGCAACCTTCAAGCTGGACTTCCTGGTGCAAATGGTGAAGCGGCAGCCTTGCACAGGGCTGTCTTGGGCACGTCATTGGCGATTGAACAGATACATAAGGTGTGAGGCTTGGAAGAGGAGGCCTGTGCACGGTTTGGCGTGGCAGCGCTGGCGATGCAAGCATGACGTATGCCATCTTTTGGTGGCCAGCTTCACAGGGCTGTGTCTGGGAAGGCTCAACAGCTGAGCTGCATGATGTAGCGTGATGTGCCGGGACTTGGCTGACGCAGCCATTCCGTTACCAGGTGTCTTGCGCTCGGTTGTGAAGGCATGCTGTGCGCTTAGATCGCCTGCTGTGCTTTCCGTTGCCGTCCTGCCTTGTTCTGTGCAGCGCCGCACTGTGCTGTTCTCGCCGTGCTTGGCTTGATAGACTGATCACAACAACATAATGCGTGGCCACTGCAGCGTGCACACCAAATTATGCACATTGCAGCACTCTTAACCCTAAATCTGCTGTGCTTTGGCAAGCTGGTGCTGTCTGCAGGTGACAGTGTGCGCGTCCTGCAAGCACAACATGGGCACTGGGCGGTTTGAAAGAGTTTCAAACCTCAGTGTTGAGCCCTGTACCCAGAAGCACTGCTGTGCTGCTACTAGCGCATCACAATGCGGTGCTGCATGCTGTGCCCGGTGCAGGTGAAGATGCTCATGTCTGGGAAGTGCAGCATGGGCATCAGCTTCTGGCCAGACTTCTCGTTCAAGCCACCCGAGCGCGAGGGGCAGTGCGGCACTGTCACTCTTGTGCTCAACAATGCAGCCGTACACCCAGCCAGCAGCAGCGCTGCAGCAGCAGGAGGCGCAGCAGCGGAGCTACAGGGTGGTGGCGGCAGTGATGGGCGGGGCACGCCTGCTCCTGCAGCAGCAGCAGCGGCAGCAGCAGGAGGTGGAGCAGCAGGTGCAAGCTGCAGCTGCAGCCATCTACTGCACATCAACTTCACACGGGTGAGAGGCAGCAGCTGCTGTCAGTTGCGTGTCGGGCTGCTGCGACAGCCAGGATGGCGGTTGGTACAGCGCGACGGCAGCCATTGCGGTGCTCAGAAGTGGGGCAAGTGCATGCAGGCCAGGCTTGGCTGTTGGGGGCATGAGTCAGGACTCATGACGCATGACGCTCAAGATCCGCGTGACGGGGTGGTCCAAGGTGGGCAAGGCTGCTGTCAGTGTGTCTCATGCTGTTTGATCGCTCTTTGCCATCACTGGGCTGCTGCTGCTCTGCTCTTTGTGTGCACGGCTGCAGGACCCGCCGGATGAGGTCTCCACAGGGGCAAAGTTCCTGGGCTGCATCCCGTTCCCCTTCCTCACCATCCGCACCAACAAGCTGGAGGTAGGCAGGCACCCTGGTGCAGCAGTGGCAGTGCCCGCAGGTTGGAAAGTGCCGGCGTATCGGACTCTGTCAGCGCCCGCGCCTCGGATTGTGTCTGAAAGATGAAGCAAGCAGGCATCCCAGCAGATGCACATGCTGCAGCAGCATGCACAGCGCACACGCACGCTATGGTGTGGCCGCAGCATCAAACAGGTTGCCAACACTGCAACAATGCGGCCGCAGCGTCATGCAGGTTGCCAACACTGCAACAAGATGCAGCTGCCTGGTCAGCCCCAGCAGGGCATCGTTTGCTCCATCAATGGCGCAGTGCGTCTGCAGTTTGAGGCTGCCATGCTGGCACATGCTGCCGTGCATTTGTTGCCGTTGAACATGCCGCTGCCCCTCCCCCAACCCCCCTCCCAGGGTACCATCGACCCCTGCAGCGGTGCAGTGCGCCTGCAGTTTGAGGCTGCCATGCTGGCGCAAGTTGGCTCGCGGCCGCCTACACCTCTGCCCCTGTCAACCTGCCTTACCAGCGAGCCTGCCTCCGCCTTCAAGGTCACGCTGCAGGGGCAGCGCATGCTGGACGGCCGAGTGACGTGAGTGTGCACTGCCTGGTGTGCAGGCCAAGCAAGAGACCTGAGCACACTGGTGTGCTGCACTGGGGCGAGCAACTTCTCTTTCGGGTTGCATGTTGTGCCATATCCAGGCGGGGAGATCATCAGCATAGCAAGCCGTGATCACAATTCTGCTGCTGCTGCTGCTGCTGCTGCTGCTGCTGCTGCTGCTGCTGCTGCTGCTGATGTGCAGGCTAGTGTCCGCTGCAGAGGTGCCCCAGACTGGCAGCAGGCTGGCCAACCTCCTCCTGTGGCTGCCAACAGCGGCAACAGCAATCCTGCCCATGCGCCTGGAGTTCCTGGAGTGAGAGCTAGGCCATTGCCCATGCAGTGCCCTGAAGTTTTGGACAGCTGTACATGGTTAGTAGACTTTTCTTTTGTGCAATGCATACGTGCAACATACCACGTGGTGTGCCTGTGCACACGCAAGTGTACACAAGGGCAAAATTGGCATGGAGTAAGCAAGTAAGCACGATTGCACATATTGCTGCATATCAGAAGTAACACATTGGCCACCCTCTTGCTCAACAACCTTGTAATAGTGTACAATCAATGAATGAGGGATGAGGGAAGTTGTCAGATACCCCAGGCAGCTGCCACCCTGCAGGGTGGCAGCAGCAGCAGCATGCAGGAATGAGTGGGGCGCGGTGAGTCAGCAGGCAAACATCTGCCAGATGCACTCAATCAACGACGTAGCACGCTACTTCAAGTTGGCACCAGATGCGCCGGTTGTCAGCGGCTAGCTGCAACATCATGTGATGTGTTACTGACAGTCAGTCACTGGCTGACTCTCAGTGAGTGACGAGCATGGCTGAGCCCCTGTGCTTGTTGGAGACGAGCTATGTAGGCTCAAAACCTTCATGAGCGGAACGATGGCTCGCTGGGCTAGTGCCTGAGGCAGGTTCGGTCCTGTACTACTGTATTGTAGTGTTTGTATTGTAATGTAAAACTGGGCCAATTGGGTAACATGTTGATTATGAGAGTTGAACTGTGTGTGGTGCACCACTTGTGTACAATGCTGGCCCTAGAGCGGCACTGTTGGTGCGCAGAAGGCCATATGTGTCGAGTCACAGCTGGCGCCGTGTTCTCTCACAGCTGCTGACTCAGCGTGGTCCACCTTGGACTGGAATTCAACCATTGACTGGCTAGCAGCGGCTGGCGCCAGTCAAATTAAAATTAAACCTAATTTGGAGCGGCTCATAGCACTGCAGCTTGTTACCGTCTCATCATGCGGGTTGCAGGAAGCAATCAACATGCATGTGTAGTGTGGAAGTTGCAGCATTGTGCTGTTGCTGTGCGCTGCTGTTGGTTGTTACAATCCAGACGTAACACATGCACAGATCTGTGCCTGCCTATAGCCAGCGCACCCGCCACAGCCCACTGTTGGGTGTTAGGTTAAGAATGCAGGCTCATTGGCAACGTGTGCTATCGTTTGCTGTTCGGCCTTGTGGAAGAAAAAAAAGTAAAGAGTCTGTTTGCACCCAACCCCCGCACACGCGTCTGCGATTTATGGACTGAGCAAACCCATTGGAAAAAAACATTCTCAACTTGGTGGAGATTGAGGGAACAGCTCTAGTTCCTGTGCGGGATGCCGTCTTACGATGTCCCCGACCTACCGGTGGATGGGATGCCACCGGTTCTGCGTAGTATAAATAATATGATGAATTTCAAACAGCTGATACACGCAGGTATGCAGCTCGACGTGTTCCGGCAACAGCTGGATGCGACCAGTCCGGCAGAGGACGTGGTCACCTTTCTGCTGGTAGAGATGGCACGCTTGGTGCTGTTTTACGAAGCAGAGATACGCTGTGGGCAGGTCACCAACTTGACGCTGCAAAACCTGCTCACCAGCGTACAGTCTCCCAGCAACACAGCAGCAGCAGCGGCTGCTGCTGCTGTTCCTGCTCAGCATGATGGTGATGACAGCAGCAGCTGTGCAGACGGCGAGGCGGCAGCGGGCAGCCAGCCGGCCATCAACAGCAGCGGTCCACCAGCGAACAGCCAGCCAGCCAGTCAGCTTGCTGCTGCCGCCACTGGTCAGGGCAGCAGCGATACCCATTCCGAAGTAAAGCACATGAACGAGCTTCGGCAGCGCATCAAAGCTGTCCGGCAGTTCACAGCTGATTCCTGTGCTGAGGAATTTGCCGACAACATCAGCATGGTGCTGCGGGATGCAGAGGGGCTGTTGAGGTCTTGCCGCTCCACTGCAGTGGCCTCGCTGGTGGTGAGCCGCTGTCATGACGACGTGCGCACCACCTTCAGCCGGCAGATGAGCCGGCCGGAGTCAGTAGAGGCCTTCCTCACGGCCCTCAAGGCGGCGTACCCAGCCCGCATAGCAGACCTGCAGATGGCGCTGCAGCAGCTGAAACCCTGGGCTCCCAGCAGGCAGCCGGCTTCAGCATTCCCGAAGTCCATACGGCAGCTGTACCAGCAGTATGGTGTGCGCTTGCCGCACAGCCTGCAAGACCTCTGTGGCCTGCTGGTCAGGTTTGGCTCGTCAGCAGAAGCCCACCGCCTGGAGGTGGACTTCAAGATGCAGGCGAACGAGGCCATCAACACCGGCATGGCAGATGCGGTGTGCTTCACGATGCTGGAGGCCACGTGCCAGCGGTATGACACCCGCACCAGCAGCAGCAGCAGCAGCAGCAACCAGACAACACCGCAGCAGCAGTACAAACCGCAGCAGCAGTACAAGCCGCAGCAGCCACATTACCGTATGGCTGCTGCAGGCGGTGCGCTGGACGGGCAGCAGCAGCAGCATGGTGGCCGCGGCGGCGGTCGCGGCGGCGGCCGTGGCGGCCGAGGCGGGGGCTTCGGTGGCTTCGGGGGTCGTGGTCGCGGTGGCGGCTATGACATCCATGGCTACGGTCAGCACTGGTGGCAGCATCCGCAGCAGCAGAGGCACTGGCAGGGCCAGTACCCGGCTGCGGATCTGGGACCGGACCCAGCAGAGGCGGATGCAGCAGCAGCAGGCGAGGCGCAGTTAAACGCCGCGCGTGTGCACCTGGGTGCCGTGCGTGTGCAGCCGCCAGGCATGCAGACTGTTCAGAGGGGCAGCTCCCTTGGCAGCAGCTTGGGTGGTGTGACCCTTGTGGGGCCTACGGGGACCGGCAAAACCAGCCTTCTGGCCAGCGTCACCCGCTCACACGGTGCCAGCCCTGTGGTCACTATCAGCAGTGGCAACAGCAGCAGCGAGGTTGACGAGCAGGCAACAGCGTCGCTGTGTAATTTGCTGGCGATCGGTGCGACAGTGCCCTTCAGCAGTTGCAGTAGCAGCGGCTGTAGCAGCGGCACGGCTCCCTTCAGCAGCAGTGGCAGCGGCAGCAGTGAGGCAGCACCTTCGGACATCAGCGGCAGCAGGGCGGCAGCAGCTGCCCCCTTCAGCCATGACAGCTGCCAGGCTGCTGTCTCAGGCAGCAGCCGCAGCAACAGTGGCAGCGCGCACCCCGGTGTGGTGCTGGCTGGGGGCCGCCCCCAGCGGCGCGAAACAACCAAGCCACGCGGCGCTGAGGCAGTCGTCCCCGGCGTCGATGACCTGCCTTTGCCGCTTCCGGCAGGAGCTCCTCCGGCTGGCGGGCGGGTTGCAAAGCCCGTGCCTGTGGATCAGCTGTCCCGCAATTTGATGACAGCTCCTATCAGCACCAATCTGCAGCAGCTGATTAGTCTTGCAGCCGGCGAGCAGGCAGGGGCCCCCCTGCCTGCTCGCCGGCTGCAAGACTAATCAGCTGCTGCAGATTGGTGCTGATAGGAGCTGTCATCAAATTGCGGGACAGCTGATCCACAGGCACGGGCTTAGCAACCCGCCCCCAGCGGCGCGAAACAATCAAGCCACGCGGCGCTGAGGCAGTCGTCCCCGGCGTCGATGACCTGCCTTTGCCGCTTCCGGCAGGAGCTCCTCCGGCTGGCGGGCGGGTTGCAAAGCCCGTGCCTGTGGATCAGCTGTCCCGCAATTTGATGACAGCTCCTATCAGCACCAATCTGCAGCAGCTGATTAGTCTTGCAGCCGGCGAGCAGGCAGGGGGCCTGCGTAAGGCGCTCAACTTGCTGGGCCAGGCGGTAGATCCAAGCCTTTGCCGCGGGCCGGTGGTTGCAGCAGCGCTTGGGGCGATCGATTTGGTTGGGGACAGCAGCAGCGGCAGCAGCGGTGCCGCCGTCTCCAACATGACAGGCAGCGGCAGCATCGACGGCGGTGCTGCAGGCGTCACGTTGGGCGCCAACAGCAGTAGCAGCAGCAGCAGCAGTGGCGCGTATGGGCCCTACCTGCAGACAGGTACCATGCGGCCAATGGCGGCTGCATGCAGCAGCACCGGCGGCGTGCTCGGGGATAGCAGCAGCAGCAGTGCGTGGCAGCCCTATAAGCAGGCTCTCTCGTCTGAAGCAGTGGATCTGATCATTGCGGAGCAGGCGCGCGTGCATGGTGACGTCTGCGGGTCTCCCGAGGCCATGATGGTCGACCCCGGCTGCGGCCACAGCGTCATGTCAGAGGCAGCAGCGCAGCGCCTGGTTCACCCCGTTTTGCGGCCAGGCTGCCCTTGTGAGCTCATCGAGCTCGACGAGGCCGTTCGCATTGGCATGTTTGCGGGGCCCGTGCATGTGCCTGCCAAGTACGTGCTGCGCAACGTGCCGGTTGGCCTGGGTCCCGGCGTGTACCCAGTGCACTTCCTGGTCCTGCCGGAGGCCAACTTCAGCGTCACGCTGGGGTTGGACTTCATGTATGCGTACGCGGCCAAGCTTGTCGCGCGCGCATACAACAACCGTCACAGCGGCAAGTTCCTGACGATGCCGGTGCCTCCGCAGTACGCCCGGCCGGGCTACGTGCGGCCGACGCCGCCACCCTACGTGCCGGCGCACCTGCGCGCCTCCTGGGTGCCCTCGGCCGCCATCCCCGTCGAGTACGTCGTGCACCGGCACCGCTGCCGTGGCCGGCGTCTCCCGCTGAAGGCGCTGCTGTCAGCAGGGCGCTAAGGTGGTGAGCAGCAGCAGTGTGTGCGTGTGATTATCGTGAAAAAACCCCTTATCCTTGAATTAAATATATGTCAAGTGATGACGAGCTGTGTTTCCTGCCGGGTAGTGAGCCGGGCTCGCCCTGTGCGTCTGAGTCTGATGGTGTGCAGCAGCGTGATGCGTTGATGGAGGCGCTACGGTTGAAGAGCGATGCGTACCCACATCTTTCGGGCCAGCAGTTTGAACAGCTCCAGGCGTTGCTGTTTTTGTATTGTGACATATTTGCCGTTGATGATGCAGTCATTGGGTGTGTCCCTGAAGAGAAGGGCATCTTTCACTGCATCCCCACTGGTTCGGCTGAGCCAGTAATGCAGCGGCCCTACAAGTTGAGCCATCATGAGTCCTTGTGGCTGCGAGGTGAAATATAGCGGCTGTTGCGTTTGGGTGTTATTCGGCGCAGCAAGTCCGCTTGGATGAGTCCTGTGGTGTTGGTAAAGAAAACGAATGGAGGCTTGCGTCCGTGTGTCGATTTGCGTGCCCTCAACAAGGCTACGTTGCCTGACCCATATCCTCTGCCCCGCATTGAGGAGGTGCATGCTGCAATGGGTGGATGTGCTTTGTGGTCTCAGATGGATTATGTAACAGACTTTTGGCAGGTGCCTATCAAGCCTGAAGATTGTCCGAAGACGGGGTTTACTACGCCTTTTGGCAACTTTGAGTTCTGTCGTATGGCAATCGGCATGATGTCAGCGCCCGCCACTTTTCAACGGCTGATGGATGAGGTTTTGGACAATGTGCCGGGTGCAAAAACTTATATTGATGATACGTTTGTGTTTACCCCTGATTTTGAGGGGCAATTGGCATCTTTGCGGCGCGTGTTTGAGCGCAGCCGGGAGTACAATCTGAAAATGAACCCTTTGAAGTGCCGTTTTTGCGTGCCTGAAGTTGTGTGCTTGGGTCATTTGGTGTCCGCTCAGGGCATCCGGCCGGTTATGGACAAGGTGTCTGCCATCATGGAGCTGCCTCGTCCTCATTCAGTCAAGTCCATGAAGGGCTTTCTTGGGGTTATGGAACAATACAGAAAATACATCAGCGGTTATGCTCGGCTGTGTGCGCCGTTGCATCTTTTGACACGCCGCAATGTGCCTTACGTTTGGACGTCTGAGGCTGAGTCTGCGTTTGAGGCGTTGAAGCAGGCATTGTGCTCTGCTCCTGTGCTTGCTTTGCCTGATTGGTCGTTATCGTTCATTCTGACCACAGACTGGAGCCGGTTGGCTGTTGGTGCTGTGCTGTCCCAGGAAAATGTTGAGGGTGAGGAGCATCCTATTGCGTTTGCTTCGCGCTCCCTCACCTCTGCTGAGCAGAACTATGCCGCTACAGAAGGTGAATGTTTGGCTGTGAAGTGGGCTGTCGACAAGTTCCACTACTACTTGCATGGCAACCGCTTTTTGCTGCGCACTGATCACAAGGCGCTTGAGTGGCTTGATAGTGCCCGCTTTACCAATTCTAAGTTGGAGCGATGGGCCATGCAGTTGCAAGGTTATGATTTTGCTGTTCAGTATATCAAGGGGTCCACCAACTGTGTGGCTGATTACCTGTCTCGGCCCCAGGCTAGCAGCTCTTGCACGCTGCAGCATGAGGACGGTCGGGAGGAGTGTGTCCCTGCGGCAGCATTGGTTGTATGCAGTGCGGCCTGGCCCACCACTGTGGCGAAGCAGGCAGACTTTGATTCTGTGGTATGTGATGTCTGTCAGGATCCAGGTGGTTATGACAATATGGCGATTTGTTCGGGTTGTGATCGATGTTTTCACCTGCGTTGTGTGATGCCGCCCATGTCCACAGTGCCCAGTGGTGACTGGTTTTGTCCCGGCTGCGACCCGTGGTTTACCAATGTGTCAGAGTTGTGTGACCCGGTTACGATACTACAGTACGGGCAGGGCGACCCACATGTGGACGACTTTCTGCTGGCGTACGTCCGGAGTGGTATGAACGATGATGTGCTGCAGGGTTTGCCTCGCAGCAGAGTGCGCGCCATACGCCACAGGGCTGACGCTCTACGGCCACACCGCACTCTGCAAGATTGGTTGCTGGTGTTGCGGCTGGTGAAGGGAGGCAACCCTAAACGGTTGTGTTGCCCTCCTGTGTCCTACCGCTGGGATTTGATTCGGTGCATGCATGATGCGCTGGGCCATGCAGGTGTCCAGCAGACTTGTGCTTACTTGCAGCAGCACTTCCACTGGCGTGGCTTGCCTGGTGACGTTAAGCTGTATCTGGCTCAATGTGATGCTTGTCAGCGCCGGCGATTGGTTCTGCCTGCTCCCTTTCCCATGCAGGAACCTGTGATTCGTGGGCCTTTTGAGCATGTGCACGTTGACTTGTGTGGCCCCTTTGTGACTCCCTGCGCCGATCTGCATGGGCGACTGTTCTTGCCGCAGCCGCCGCAGAAGCCCCTCAAGGCGTGGGTAGTGGTGATGATTGACTATTTCACCAAAGCAGCGGAGTTTGCAGTGGTTTATGACAAATCTGCTGCTTCTGTTGCGCGCGCGTTTTACTACAGCTGGATTTGCCGTTACTTTGTGCCGAGTCCTGTGACAAGTGACAATGGTACAGAGTTTGAGGTAGAGTTTGGTCATCTGCTTGCACGGCTGGGCATAAAGCACATCCATACGTCAGCATGTCATCCTGCGGCGAATGGTGTCGCTGAGCGGCTTGTGGGTTCGTTCAAGAGCATGCTTGAGCGTCACATCAACTCGCATCCTGTGCACTGGGTGCAGAGTGTGCCTATCATGCGCCAGCAGTACTGGGCTCGTGTGCATCAGACTTTGGGAATGTCGCCGCAGGAGATGGTGTTTGGTAGGCAGCCGGTGCCGGTGCTGCCTTTGGCTCGTGATGTGCTGCAGGTGGCAGCATCAGCTAGTGTTTGGGTTTGGCCGGATTCGTTTGAGTGCACTTATCCTCCAATGCATGTTGCGCAATTGCGACAGCAGCTGGCAGTGGCTGATCAGGAGGTCTTCAACCGCATACAGCAGCAGTTTGCGCGCAATGCACGGGCTTGGCCCCTGCGTGGCGGCCGCCGTGCGGTCTCAGATTCCGTTGTGATTTCACCGGGCGATTTGGTGTTGGAGGTTGTTTCCGGTCCGGTGGCCAATTTGGGCGACGGGGTGCGAGGACCTTTTAGGGTTTTGGAGGTGCGTGATAATGGTGTGGTGCTGCTCAGCACCGGCGGCACGGGGTTCCGCGATGCTGCTGCCTTCTCCAGGCACATCAGCAATCTGGCTCGTTACCTGGACAAACGCTCTGTGCGTGCTGCTCTGTCAGTGCCCTGAGTGTGGGTGGGTTGCAGGCTACATGCACGCAGCGGTGGTAACAAATCCAGTGCTACATAATGTAGTGTGGAAGTTGCAGCATTGTGCTGTTGCTGTGCGCTGCTGTTGGTTGTTACAATCCAGCCGTAACACATGCACAGATCTGTGCCTGCCTATAGCCAGCGCACCCGCCACAGCCCACTGTTGGGTGTTTTTTGTCGGTGCTTGTGATGGGAGGTGCTTTGTTACCTGGCTTGTTATTCTTGGTGTTGTTACCACCGCTGTGCTGCATCTGCATGCCCCTGTCTGGACGGAGTTGCTTTGATTTCTTTTACTATACATCAGCTGTGCTTTGCCATGCTTGTTTGAGTGTCATGTCTTGCTTGTGCCTCGGTCTTCCCTTGGGGAGGGGGGAGAGAGCTAGGCTACACACAGCGCTAGCACAGATGCAGTATGTTGTGATCTTCAGGGTGAATAGGTATTGCAGCTGCTTGTGCATGCCTGCTAGGAAGTGTGTCAGCCCGAGGCACTACGCTGTGAAATGTCAGTGTTGCTGGGATGAGTCAGTGTTACAGTTACGGTATGTGTGATGACAGGCCGGGTTGGCAGCAATAAGAAAAGATTGGAGAAAAGAAAGTATGTTGCAGCGCTGTCTAAGCGTTTGCAGACGGTGTGGTCGTCTAATGCCACATGGTAACAAATCCAGTGCTACACATGCGACATGAAACGGAAGGTGCGGCACAACCTATTCCAATCTTGGACTGGCCAACACAGCTGCTCCACGATGATCACCATCACACAAACGCAGGTGATTGTTCCTCAGCAGCTGCTCCGCTGTCTCCACCCGTTGCTGCTGCTGCTGCCTGCTGGGACCAGGCCTGCTGCTGCTGCCCATTCAACTCCCGCCACGCTGCTGCCAGCAGTGACAACACCTCGCTGGGCCTTGACTGCGGGTTGGCAGCCACCACAGCTGCCCGCTGCTGCTTGCAGAACAACTGGTAGCCACTCATGGGCTTGGCGGTTGTAGTACGCCTGCGGCTGGAGCCACTGCTGCTGCCACTGCCACTGCTGCTGCTGCTGCTGCTGCTGCTGCTGCTGCTGGGGTGGTTGGATGTAGAATAAGGTCTCCTGCCCACATTGCTAGCACTGCTTGCAGAGCTGCTGCTCCTACTGCTGGATGCTTTACTGCTACTGCTTCTGCTGCGGCCGCTCCTAGCTCTGCTGCTGCTATCATCGCCTGTTGCCGTCTGATCAGCAGCACTTGCAGCTGCATTGATCTGTTTGGCTCGGTCACTGAACACTGCCTTTTTGTCGTCTGGTAGCACCTTCCATGCTCCTGCAATGTGCACCAGCATAGACCCTTTGCTGCTGCTGCTGCCAGTTGGTGCCACCACCTGCCCTTTCATTTCCCTAGCAAACAGGTTGTAACCAGAGATGCCCTTCACTCTGCTGCTGCTGCTGCTGCCAGCTGAAGTTTTTGTCTTGCTTTTGCTGCTGCTGGCTCCTTTCTTGCCCCCTTTCTTAGTGCTTGGCTTGACCTGCATTGCAAGTGCGGCAGCACACAAGTCGGCTGCCCGCAGTCAGTGCAGGCTTGGCAGACAGCAGCCCCCAGCCACGCAACCCCACTATGACGCTAGCAGTATGCTTTGTGTGCGGTTTCAATGGACGCCTTGTCATGCCAAACCAGCTACACATACAGTAAACGACCCCCGCAAAAGTAAATGCTTCATGGTCGCCTGCGATGAAGCGCAAAGCCATGCAACTCAAGGGCTTTGCCCGACCCTCAACTACACGCCACACGCCACGATGCCGCCGATGACCCAGGTGCATCAAGCCCAGCAACAATGCACCGACAGCGCACCTCGTAGGGGTCCCTGCCCCTGGCCCGCATCCGCGCCTCCTTGGCGGCGACGGCTTGCAGTGCCTGGTCCAACGTGACGTCAAGTGGCCCGCTGCCCTTGGGCAGGGTGACCGTCAGGCTCATGTGCTGCAGGTACGGGCCGAATCGGCCGCTGTTTGCGAGTATGACTTCCCCGCTGTCTGGATGCAGGCCGACCTGGTGCACGCAAAGGCGGTGTGTGGGTGTGGGTGTGGGTGGGGGAGGGGGGAGGCCCAGGGGGGGGTTGCAGCAGCAAAGAGCAAGGCGGCAGAAGTCCAGGGGACGGTGCAGGGTGCTGCCGGTGCGAAAGAAAGCAAGCGGTTGTTGCAGATGATGGGTTTGTGTGATGCATCCTGTTCCTGATGTGCGCTGCGGTGCAGGCAGGAGGGCTGCTGGTAGCACCCACAACACGTCCAGACTTCAAAAGATGATGATGTGCCGCGACACCATGCAAGTCACAATGAACAAGGCTGAAGCATGAGAGCCTGCAGGCCAGCAACCCTCGACGTGTGACACCAGTCGGGTGCTGGCGTAGCTTGAGGCTGCGTCGTGTGCGGCGTTGACGCGACAAACACGACGTTCAAGCCCACCGTGCGCGGCAGCGCCAGCTGCTGCAGAGCCGCCTCCAGCGTGATGTCCGACCAGCTGACACCTCGTGGCAGCGAGGCTCGGGCAGGGACTGCAGTGCTGCTGCTGTTGCTGCTGCCGCTGCTGCTGCTGCTGCTGCTGCTCTTAGCCTTGGCCCTGGGCTTGCTGCTGCTGTCACCATTGCTGCTGCCTCCAGCTGCTGCTAGTGCTGCTGCTGGGTTGGGTGCGTCGTCACCCTGCGTATGCGAGTAGACACGGTAGGATAAAACACGGGTAAAGATTTCAGAATGCCTTGCTAGGCAGGGGGGTCGTGCTGATTGATGTGTGAGCTTGCAGGTGACTGCAGCGGCACTCCTCCTAGGTCCCTAGGGCGGTTGGTCATGTAAGTGTTTGACCAACACAAGGCTGGCTGAACTGCACAGGTTGCTGCGGTGACAGACCCCAGCAGCAGGTACAAGTAGGTACACCAAAGGCACCCTGCCCATGCAGGTACATGCAGATGTGCCCGCATGGGCAGGTTGCGTTGGGTGTACCTACTTGTATCTGCTGCTGGGGTCTGTCGCCGCAGCCACATGTGCAGTGCCGCTGCTGCTGCTGCTGCTGCTGCCCCCAGCACATGCACAACTCACCTGAAATTTGCTTGCTTTCATTGTAAGACATGGAATAGCCGATTGATAAGGGCAAACACACCATGCAGAAACACACCAATTCAAGACAAAACAAAATGGAGGAACAGCGATGGGGATTGCCTCGTGGCTCATCATTTGCAGAGACAGCCCGAACGCCTGTGCTTGACCCCCAAAAGGTTGCCCCCACTGGAAGACTTGAGCATCAACAAAGCCCCATAAGCAGGGACTGAGGAAGGGATACATCTCATAACCACTTGCACACGGCTCACCAACTGAAGGTACAGTCCAAATGGCCCCCGCTTGATCCACACCGGCTGTCCACTGTCTGGATGCCGCCCTATCAGCTTGGCGCTGCCGATCACAGTGCCGCTGCTGCTGCTGCCTGCTGCAGCTGCTGCTTTCGCCACTTCCTCCTCTTCATCTGACAGCAGCGCTGCCTCTTCTGCGTCAGGCCAAAGGGGCCGACCGAAGGTGCAGCCCAGGCTGTCATGGTTGCTGTTTGTGCGACCAGACATACAGAGAGAAGCAGCACGCAGCGCCAGCAAAGGCAGGTATCAGCTGAGCAGGTGCGTTGTCAGGCAGTCCACACTCATCACTTGCACCACATGCCAACAGCAGGGCCCAGATATGCAAGCACGAGCTGGCTGCTTAGATCAGAGTTGATGATGAAGAGCATCGGAATGCAGCAAGGGGCAAGCAGCCCTGGCTGTTGTGCAAGACCCGCCTATGGGGGGCCGATTGACCATGCAGCCGAAGCATTCGTGCTTGCTGTGTGTATGGCACATGCATGATGCAATGCACGCACAGCATAGCACCAGCAGGTGCAGGCAGGCGGTTAGGTTTTTTTACAAGGTACGGCAAGGAGGTCATCGGATCTGAGCCTCCTGATAGGCCTTGAGCAGCGCGTAGCCGATGAGCAAGCGGATGAGCTTGCTTGAGGTTCCGCCCACGCTTGCTGACGAATGCTGATCTGCGGTGACCACCATGCACAAGCAAGCGGTGCTGTTCTATGGTCGGCTGCCATCAGAGCTGCTGATCAGCTTGGATGGCTTGGATGCACGTGAACAGCCACGCCTTTACGCAGCCCAGTGAAGCATAGCTACACACGCTGTTGTAACTTTGGGCTGTGCGCAGGCTCGCGCCCAAAGCAGCAGGCCCTTGCTTGTTGAAAGAGGGAGAATAAAACCCTACCTGCACCCAATGAAGCCTCCTGTGAGGCTGCTGGGCTTCAGCACCAGCCGTCCACCACACACAGGGCATACGCGGGGTCCAGCGAAGTGACTGAAGTGGCGGCAGCCCCTGCTTCGGCAGCTGCTCCGGCAGCCACCATTGCCTGCTGCCGCTGCTGCTGTGGGAAGATGAGGTGTTCCAGCTTCTGCTCCAGCTGCTCAAACACCTGAAGAGTCGGCGGCAGGGCACAGAGATGCACCCGACATGGCACGTGATTGACCCAGCAGGACTGCAGACCTATCAGTGAGGCATGCAGCACATATCTGGCATGCGCTGGTTTGTCAACAAATTCCGAACATCCATACGGTGCATCCGTCACACCGCAGAAAACACTCCTGCTGCCAACAACATGATCCTGATTGTTGATGTGAGCTGCATGGAGTGCAAAGTGCTGGATTGGAGGAGGTGGCAGGCTGCAGGCTGCGGGAGCGGACAACGCCGCCGTCATGTGGCAACAGATGGTACAAGAGCCTGCACTGAAAACAAGCTAGCAGACTGGCAGTGCAGCACTGCTGCGCGTTTGTGCTGCAGCACGCGCGACAGCAGAAACAGAAAAACTTGCATGACCCTGCTAGCATCCACCCTGCTGTGCGGTACTGCCGCACTGCTGTGCTGCTGTGACGTGCTGCTCAGGCTGCACACCGCACCAATCACCCCTGCTCGTAAAAGAACGACAGACACAGGTGTTACTGCCGGGCCTTCCACTGGTGGCTGGGGCTACCCACCTGTTGGTGCTGCACTGGTGGCTGGGGCTACCCACCTGTGTGGTGCTGCACTGGTGGCTGGGGCTACCCACCCGTGTGGTGCTGCGCTGGTGGCTGGGGCTACCCACCTGTTTGGGCTGCACTGGTGGCTGGGGCTACCCACCCGTGTGGTGCTGCACTGGTGGCTGGGGCTACCCACCTGTTTGGTGCTGCACTGGTGGCTGGGGCTACCCACCTGTTTGGTGCTGAACTGGTGGCTGGGGCTACCCACCTGTTTGGTGCTGCACTGGTGGCTGGGGCTACCCACCTGTTTGGTGCTGCACTGGTGGCTGGGGCTACCCACCTGTGTGGTGCTGCACTGGTGGCTGGGGCTACCCACCTGTTTGGTGCTGCACTGGTGGCTGGGGCTACCCACCTGTTTGGTGCTGCACTGGTGGCTGGGGCTACCCACCGTGTGGTGCTGCACTGGTGGCTGGGGCTACCCACCCGTGTGGTGCTGCACTGGTGGCTGGGGCTACCCACCCGTGTGGTGCTGCACTGGTGGCTGGGGCTACCCACCCGTGTGGTGCTGCCCTACCCACCTGTGTGGTGCTGCACTGCTGTGCTGCTGCAATGTCGTGCTGCAGCGGCTCGTGGAAGTCCCCCAGCACCTGCCGCCATGCCAGCGAGCCGGCTGCAGAAGCAGCAACAGCAGAAGTTGGCACATGGACCCGGCTGAAGCAGTAAAGATGACTCCAGAACCATCCTCTGACGCTGACTACAAGCGCCGGCAGCAGCAAGAGTCATGTGCAGGCATGGCTGGAGCAGGTGGCCGGGTCACTCGTCCATGGCTGGGAAGTTGCACGAGACGAGCAGTGATCTTCTAATGTCCAGCCGCATTGCCGGCAATCCAGCAGCAGCAGCAGCAGCAGCAGCAGCAGCAGCAGCAGTAGCAGCAGCAGCAGCAGCAGCAGCAGCAAAGGATAGCCCACGGCCTTGCTGGGTGCGGCACACCCGGGCTTCTGAAACAAAGTGCTGATGAACTGCATGGACCCCCCATGACATGCTTGACGGCAGTGCAGCTCAACAAGCAAACACGACAATCATTGAGTTGAACTCCAAGTTTAAACACTGTCTTATCCCACATGTTGCAGGCAAGCTCCTGCCCACCAGGCACAGCTGTCCAGTGAGCGCATATCTCCCCACTCACCGGATACTTCGTCCAGCTGCTCCTCCACCCTCGCGGTGAAGTTCACGTCCAAGTAGCGCGGGAAGAACAGCGTGAGGTACGACACCATCAGCCGGCCCAGGGGCGTGGGCGCCAGGGAACGACCAGACCGCAGCACGTAACCGCGCTCCTGCAGTTGCACGAGGGGAAGCGGCGCGGTTGCGGCGGTTGCTCAAGGCAGGAGCTGGCGCCTCAACACTCAAGCGCCTTTAAGGCGCACGCAAAGCGCACAGCACATAGCCAGGATGCCGCGGGCACATAGCTGATGGTGTGATGAGCATCTAAGGCAGGTTGTTGCATCTGAGCTTGTCAGCTGGCCCAGGGGGCTGGGAGGCAGAGAGGGGCCAGACCTCAACACGTAAGCGCGGTCACATGCAGCCACATACACTGCAGCCACGCGGCAGGCAAGCATTGCTTGGGAAAAGAGGGGGAGTGTGGCGTTGGTGATCTGATCTGATGACAGCAGCCTCCGACACCTTGTCAAAGGCCTTCAAAGTCCGCGGAGTGGTGTCATCGATGACGACGACGACGCAGTGCTGCTGGTGGCCGGGCACCGCACCTGCAGCAGCCGGATGGTGGGCGCGTAGGTCGAGGGCCGCCCCACCCCCGCCTCCTCCAGCGCCTTGACCATGGAGGTCTCCGTGAAGCGCGGCGGCGGCTTGGTGAAGTGCCGCGCCGGCAGCACCTACAGGCAGCAACAGAGGAGCAGGCAAATGTGTTTGAAACCTCATGAGCGGAACGACGGCTCGCTGGGCTAGTGCCTGAGGCAGGTTCAGTCCTGCACTACTGTATTGTATTGTATTGTATTTATCCGCCCTCAGGGGCGCACGCTCCAGGCATTGCCCACATGCCGTCCACTGTGACGCAACAGCATTGCACAGCAACCCACCAGCTGACCCTACTGCAGCTCAACGCTAAAACCGGCCACAGGTTCTGCTACAGCCTCTGGTAGACCAAATGGCCTGCAGTTCTGTTCGGCGAGACAACAAATGATACTGCAGCCCACACCTACTGCTCCATGCAGACACCAGCAAATGTGTTGGCTGTGCTGTTTCGCATGACTCGCAGCGGCACCCACCTCTGTCAGCTCCACCGGCTGTCCCTCCTGCAGCTGCTGCAGCACGCGGCTCAACGCGCTGCCTCTGGACCCCGTCAGATCAGCGACATCATCATCGTCATCAGCATCAGGCATCTCCCCGGCTGCTGCTGCTGCTTCACTGCTAGCGGCACCCGCTGCTGCCAAGCCACCACTGCTGCTACTGCTGCTGCCGATGCCCTGCCATGCTGCCAGGTAGCCAGGGAAAGCGAGGCTGCTGCCAGTGCTGCGCAGCAGCAGGCTGTTGCAGGGGCTCTGCAGCTCAGCCGTCACCTGCGGCAGAACGAGTTGGGAGTGCAAGGGCAATATCTAGCATGGATGCCACAGGGGTGAAGAAGATAACCCAAGGCTTTTGCAGGGCACAAAGCGGTGACCCACAAGCAGAAGATAGAAGGTCAAAGCACGCGATGTGCCTGCACCAGTCTCCCATCTGTGTTGAAGATGTTGATAGCACAATATCGCAGCATTAATATTGCAACATTACTGCGTGAAGATCGACTGCAAGTGCAGCGCCAGATGCTGCTTAGGCACTGCACTTGCACAAAGGGCAGGGCGACGGCTGAACCCACAACTTACCTGTGTCAGCTCTGCAGACTCCATCTGGCTGGCCACTGCCCTGGCCCACACCAATGCATACAGCTTGGCCTGCAGGTAGAACGCCAGCGGCAACATATAACAACACCAGCACAACATGCAAGATAACAACAGATGTTGATGCACTGTTCTGCTGATCCTCTGTGGGCTTGCATACTAGTGTGCAGTGGAGCGGCATCAGCCCCAAGCTGCTGCGCCTCCAGTATCATGTGCAGCTCCTGCGGTCGCCCCAACCCTGGACTTCACGCTGCGAACTCACGCCCGTTGGCGTGAACTTCCCGCCCCGCACCTCGTCAGGCGTCAGCCCCTGCACCGCCGCCGGCAGCAGCGACGGATCGGTCGGCCGGATGGCTTCGTGCGCCTCTTGCGCATTCTTGGCCCGGCTCTTGTACACCCTCGCGCCCGCTGGCGGCAGGTATTCGGCGCCGTACTGGCTGCCTATCAGCTCACGCAGCGCGCCCACTGCCTCTGCCGACAGGTTGACGCCGTCCGTGCGCATGTAAGTGATCAGGCCCTCCCCTGCATACCACAGCAGCACAGCGCGTGAGCGTCAAGCCACCGTCAGCGAACACACAAAACGAACCCTGCAGGCGGTACTGGAGACATGGTGTTGAGCAGCGCAGGTACGGACTGCATTTCTGCTCGCACACCACTGTGCGGATGCACATTAACTGAGCAGCAGCAGCAGCCAGCGCTGCACAGACAGCACTGGCTTCGCACCCGTGTTGGCACCTTCACAGAGCTGCCGTGCGACCGACGACCCTGATACCTTGGGCGCCACAATGCCCAGGCACGCGCCTGCATGCGGCTTGAGTCAACAGCAGCACACAGCCCACCTGTGTTGGCGCCCTCGTAGAGCTGCTGCGCCACCGACATCGTCTTGCTGGGGCCCCAGCCCAGCCGCCTGCCGGCCTCCTGCTGCAGGCTGGACGTCACCAGCGGCGGCGGCGGGCTGCGCTTCAAGGGCTTCCGTACAACGCTAACCACACGGTACAGCACACTCCGTGCTGCTCCTTCTCCATGTCCAGCTTCCTCTTCTTCGCCTGCTGCCGCTGCTGCTGCTGCTGTAGTGTGACGGGAGTCCTGCTGCTGCTGCTGCTGCTGCTGCCAGAGTCTTTCCACGAGGGCATCTGCTGCTTGCTGGCTGCCGATGGACGTCGCCTGCAGTCGCCTGCCATCCACCTGCACCAGCCGCGCTGTCAGCGACACACCGGAAGCAGCAGCAGCAGCAGCGCCCGCAGCAGCACCCGCACCGCCGGCCTCATCGCTGCTGGCGCCGAGTGCAGCCGTGAAGTCTGCTGCGATGCTCCAGTGCTCCTGGGGCTGAAACACCTGCCGCTGGTCTTCCCTGTCACACACCAGCCGCAGCGCCACAGACTGCACCCGCCCTGCAGCGCAACAGCAGACGGCAGCGGCACACCAGCCCCACGAGGCATTCAGCACTGCCAGCCGCGTGCTAAAACTGAGGCCAGCAGGCAACCACAGCGACAGGCCGCTGCCTATATCAGGCCGCCTCATCCCAGGCCGCTCATGCAGGCAGATTTGCCAGGCAGCGGCACGGTGCTAGCTGGCGGTGAGGTGCAGCGGGAGCCAGCGGCTGGTCACCTGCTGAGCGTGCACTGCGGCCCAGCCTGCGCCACAGCAGCGGGCTGAGGTTGAAGCCCACCATGTAGTCCAGCGCACGACGAGCCAGGTAGGCATCGACAAGGGCAGCAGACACCTGCAGGCGCAGCAGCAGCAGCAGCAGCAGCAGCAGCAGCGTTTGCGAACCGGGGTTCGGAGCGTGAGTGCTGACACCGGCCGAGGGACAGGAGCAGCTGGGTGCCTCGATCGCTGGCACACCGATCCTCACCTGCACATGATGCGAATAGATGCGAACAGAATGCAAACATGTGCAGCATACAACCAAGCCATGGCTGCTGGAGCATGATGCATTGCATGCCATACGAGCATACATGTGAATGCTTGGCTCAGCCAACCTGTTGGGTCCGCTGCTGCAGCGGCAGCGGCTTACGGCACAAAGCGATGCAGGCAGACGCGCGCATGCGCAGGGCGGCAAATGCACGCTCAGCAACCTGCTGCCCTGTTCGTCACCTGTCTGGGCTGCTGCAGCGCCTCAGTGACGGCCTTGTGTGTGACCTCGGTGAAAGTGACACGCTGCAGCACCATCCCTGGCCGGGGCAGCACACCTCGCCGCTGCAGCGGCAGCAGCAGCAGCAGCAAGAAAGGAGAAGCGTCGAGGTACAGCAAGCGCAGCCTCTAGTTTCTGCAACAAAGTCCTGCAAGCCCGCCGCGCAACAACAGCTGTGACCCAGCAGCTGAGGCAGCAGCAGCATTGCAGTTGCTCAGCAACACGGTGCAGCACCAATGCGATGATTGAACAGGACATCCCAACAGTGAGCCAACGCCCGCTCCAACCGCCAGCTCACTTGCTACTTGCCCGCGCCGAACTGCATGGCGACACGCTGCAGCACACACAACGAGGTGAGGAGGTGAGCAGGACATCCAGACGCAGCGCCCGCCCCACCTTGAGCTCTTCCGTGATGTGCCAGCTGATCGCCTCCCCTTCTCTGTCGGGGTCTGTCGCCAGCAGCAGCATCTGGCAGCCTGCGGAGGCAGCAGCCAGCTCCTGCATCCTTGCTGCTCCACTGCCGGTCAGCTGCCACGTCAAGCCCCAGCCGTCGTCAGGCCTGACCGAGCCTGGCTTGTTGGCCAGGTCACGCACGTGACCGTAGCTGGCTACCACCTGTGTAGCAGCAATCCAGCGTGCCCAAGAAAGCCACACGGCAGGTGGTGGCGGGCTGGTGCAGGTGTGGCAATGCGCGAAACGGTCTGTACACCCTTGTGCCGTGCATTTCACATGCAGGCAGCAGCCGGCCCCTGCACCCTGGCTGATGGTCCACGCCCAACAAAACAACATGCTCTGGGCAGGGGTGGATGACCGAGCCGGGCTGTTTGCTTTTGGCCGACCCCCCTGGTTGCAGTAGGCTACAACCTGCGCACATGTGATTAGAGATAAACTTGGACACATGGGTTGAGCAGGGCAAAGGGACTGGATGCAGGCGATGTTGCAGGGTTGTCGGTCAGTTGCTCATGTGGAGGAGCCAGCAAGGCACTCAGTGGGTGGAAATGGTTGCATGCTGCCGACATGCAATCAACCACAGCCGCCCTGACGGATGTCGATGCTGTCACAGGAGCCGCAGGAGCTGCTGCTGCACTGAGCAGTGCAACCTGGCCTCCGTGCCTGTCGCCCTGCTGCTGTTGAGTCGGCACACCAAAGGGAGCAGCCATGCAGACGGACACCTCCCTGCTCTCCGCTGGCATGCATGCGCCGTCATCACCTTGTAATCATCTCCCAAAAACTTCTGTATCTTTGCAGCCTTGGTGGGCGACTCAACAACCATCAAGGTCTTGCCCCGTGAGCTACTCCCACCAGCAGCTGCTTGTGCGTCTAATGACACCCGCTTTGACACTACGACATCCCCAGAACTGCTGCTGCTGCTGCTGCTGCTAGGTGCAACCTTGGCACTGCTGCGACTGCTGGTACGTCGGTTCCTGCTGCTGCTGCTGCTGCTGCTGCTGCTGCTGCTGCTGCTGCTGCTGCTGCTGGATGCAGCGTCACCGGCAGCAGCAGCAGCTGCAACTATGAATGGGTGCGCTGCGGATGGCATCAGGCTGCTGCTACTGCGCCAAGTGCAGCCGCTGTCTCTGAAGCACTGGCGCGCCACCTGTAGGTTGTTAAATCACGTAGGTAGCGGAGTCAATGGGCAGGCTGAAGCAAACACGCTGCTGCAGGACTGCCGACATGTTGCTGCTGCTTGTCGCTGTTTTTGACTGAGGACCCTGCAAGCAGCTCAGTATGCTGCAGCTCCTCCTTCTGACAATAGGCTCACCACTAATTGAACCTTACACATTCCGTATGTGCAGCAGCGGCTGATGACGGTCATGTTGCTGCCGGGAGTGGGAGCAGCAGTAGCAGCAGCAGCAGCAGCAGGAGCCTGCGTGCGACGCAGCTGCATCCTCCTACCACCCAGCTGAGCCCCGTTTTATGGTTAGAGCAGACCTAAACACGCTTTTTGCCCTCCACCTCATCAGACGAGGCAGCTACGAGTACACGGACACACCTGCAGCCGGAACATGCCGGACGTTCCCTTGATGTGTCAAAGATCAATCTAAATTCTCACAGTAGTTTCGAATGGGATGAACGTCTTATAAAGTGAGGTGCCCTCCCTGCAAACCCATGAAATGGCTTCACATGTTACTGAGCTTCGGATCCCAGCTGGTCAGCAGTCACTGGTGCAGTACTGCACTGAGTGTAGGGCCACCTTCAAAGGTGCGCTGGTGCACAAGGCGAAGCTGCTGCGGCGGGTTGGACTTATTGTGCCTGCTTGGTGATGTCTTGATGAGAACATGCTAACATCTGCCCATAAAGTCGACTTTACATGCCCCATGGCATGTCTGAAGGTACACTTGGCTCCTTAGTGGGTGGGCCGTGGCCCTACTTTGGTAATATATGGTGAAAACTTGACGCAAGGCAGTACAACTCTACTGTAAACAGAAATGAAGCACTACTCTTGGCGAGCTTCAAGCAGCTGTGCTTGTGCTTGCAATGAGGCTGTCACCAGCCTCGGTGCCATTGATCAGTCATGACTGCCGGGCAGTGTGCACATCCCATGCGGGGGGTGGGTGGGCTGCCAGTGTACTGCATGCTAGTGCCGTGTCCTGTCACATCCCAGATTTGTACCAAATACCAAATACCAAAGTAGGGCCACAGGGCCACCCACTAAAAGGAGGAGCCAAACAAGGCTCATGGGGTCCCACAACAACCAAGGAGTAATAATTCAACCAACTAATCCGAGGCCTCAACAAGTTTGAAGACTCTGTCTCTGAGGCACTTGTGTCACTTGGGAGCACAGCATGCGCTCAGCCGGATCATTTTAACCAGGAGACAATAGCAGATGAAAGCAGCAACACTACTCTACCTCTGCTGCATAAAGTCAGCCAGACACCGTCCATGAGGGCTCACAGCAGCAGCTCGGCTCTGCCACCCTCCAAAATCAGCAAATAGCCGCCAGAAGCGATCGCGAACACCCTGATATGCGTCACATTCAAACACTAAGTGAAACTCATCCTCAACTTGGCCAGCACCGCACCGAGAGCACAGTCGCTCTTGCCTGGGTAGCAGAGAGTTATCAGCCCTCTCCCACCGACCAGTAGCCACACGCAAGTCATGTGCACCCAGACGAAAACACATCAGAGATGACAAGTGCAGCTTGTTTAAGCCAGCTGTGTTGTGCACATAATCCGGACACCAACTCATTGGTTTCGTCAAGTCAAGCTCAACAAACGGGGAGCATGCAAACCAGCTCTCATAGGTAGAATGCATGACAGTATCAGACCCAGCCACTCTGGGGTTGGACGGCAAGTCCTGCCACTGCTGGTACAACCATGCCTGGAAAGCGCTCTCGACATTGCTCAAATCAGAGGCATCAAGGCAATGCAAACCAACCATTGAGTCAGGAATGTATGCTAACGTTCCCGTATGGGTATGTATCGTACGCACAAAAGCCCGAAACTGCCAAAACCACAGCGACCTCTGCCTGCCCTGCTCAACACTGCTGGGGTAGGCCCTCAAACTCAAATCCCTGTTCTCCTGCATAGCAAGAAACAACCAGTCATTGGGGGGCCGTGCAGCCACTCGGTGCTGCAGGTCCCAGCAAGCTGTAAACTGCCTCCGGGCCCCGGCCCCCGGGCAGTGTGAAGAATAAGCAGCACCTAGCATGAAAAGGCAAGCAAGTGTCTCTCTGCCCCTTCCCAAAATCAACTGCCTTTCTTCGAAGTGTCCTCAACTGCTGTGCTGGTTCCGAGTAGAACGCTGCCAGTGACATGTGTCATGCATGCATTTAGTGACTACATGCTGCATCCCCAGCTGCGGCAGCTGCTGCTGCTCTCCTCTCATGCCTGAACCCTCCGCCAGGTTCGGTTTCTGCGCTAGCAGCTGACGTATGGCAACGTGTGCAGCAGTGCTCTTGTGACAAGTAAGTTGCCACACGAACAGTAGCTTCAGATGCCACGAGTATGAGCAGCTGCTGCTGTATTTGGGCCGCCCGCGCGGCCGCGAGCATGGTGCGTGTGGACAAGGCGCTGTCAACAGATGACGGGGGCCTCCTGACCAGCAGGGTGGATTTTGCAACCAGCTGCAGATGTCCGCCATAATCACCGCCATGATCACCGCAAGGGAGGCTCCTTGTTGGTTGTTGGCACCTAGCTGGCTGTCACCAACACAGCCACTGGTCTCGTCAGGGGGGCGCATCCAACGTTGGCGTCAACACGCACTAGTAACCCCATGCATGGTGCTTCCTGCACGCAGAGGAGGGAGTAGGGGTGATGCCCCAAAAGCAACTGGATATGCTGCTTTCTACCAATCATTAATGTATCGAGCTTTGCCGTTGGCGTGCAGCGGTGCTTCTGATAGTGTTTTGGGAAGTATTAAGCAAGGCGCGTAAGGCATGCCGTGCAGGCCGACTCAACCCACTCGCGAGTTGCCGTGCAACGGTTACTACCACATGACGCAGTCGATGCGCATCAACCAAGGCCCTCAGGGGAACAACTTGAAGCTCTGCGACCGATGTTGGTGCTGGCCAACCATGGCGGCAAACCGACCTCTCCAAAAAGAGAGTGGCGGCCGACAATTTTGCCAACGCCAGCATCACTGAACCCTACATACCCTGGTGCTGCAGCTTGTGGTCCGCTCCACCATGCTTTCGGTGCCCCACCACACGCGTAGCCAGGCACTTACACACAGAGCCAACTTGCCAACAATCTTTGATGTGATGGCAATATACGCGGCAGCCATGCTTGCGTTTTGGCCGGGGGGGGAGGCGTGTGGTGTTCACAGTGTTCTGCATGCCTTTGCCGCCTGCGTTCACACTTTTTCGCCATCTGCAAGGCCGGCTCCTGATCGCCATGTATAAGCCCTTTACAGCTTCAAATATGGTTTTAAACGCACTCGTGACTGTCCGACATGTCAGCCTGTACGTGGCAGTAGAGAAACCACTGTACGGTGCACTGCAAACTGCACAATCCTGACATCGTCGCACGAGGCTTCGAACACGCTACCTGGGCGGCCAACCCGTACTAGAAATGGTTTTGTTACTATTAGTATAGCTTTAAACACTGCTATTTCCGTTCTTGGTTTAAGCAGATGTGTAGCAAGGCATGTGATGTGGTGGTTGTCAACAGCTGCTTCAGTATGCAGTTGATTTACTATAACAATCAAAAAACATACTATACTGCATACTAGATGGGTACGAACATAAGTTTTTGGGAGATACGATTGACGAACTCGGAATGCCGACGGAAAATGTACGTAGTCACCCCTTACATGGTTCGGAAAGGCAGGATAGATGCAGCAGCGGACAGCGTTCTCTTGTGTAAGGGATAATGCGCAACAAATGGTTCATTGCTTTTTCCAAGACGCAAGAACTGCCGTTTGAGCTACGGTAGCTTCTTGACAGATGAACTGGCCATGTGCGTCTCATGCACTTTGGTTTATAGTTCTCATCATTGGTTTGGTTTCAGCTGAGCAGCAGTTGCAGGCATCAAGCAGCCATCTCACAAGCAGCAGCACTGCGAATGAACTAACCCGGCAGTCTGCGATCAGACGCCGAGCAGTCCGTCAGTTTGACACAAAAATTCAAGGCAACCTTTTGTCAACGGTCGCTACAGGGCAGCTGTCCCAGGTCAAGGCTGCCAGCCGCTTCTCGGGGTCGCTTGAATCCCTTGCTGCTCAGCTGAAAAACGATGATGACTTGGTGGGTGGCACTTTGCTGGTTCCTGCAGCATCGCCAGTGTTCTCTGCACTAGCTATTTCAAATACTTATTGGCCTGCAGCATGGGTTGTGCCCCTATAGCCATTGAAATTGGGCTACAGCACGGACTGCAGCTAGGCCAGGAAGTGTCCAGGCGACTCAGATCAGATGCAAGTACCCCCGCCTGGTATTGAACAAGCCCAGCATACATCATGATGTTTTTGAGTGAAGTCTGCTGCAGCCGCCAGCAGTGATTTGAAGTCAGCCCACCGGCAATGGGCGCAGCTGTGACTCACACCAATGCCAGCGTTGCAGATGAGCAGGACATGCACAACCCTTGTCTCAACTGGAACCAAGGTGCCAGGCGCCCTGCTGCCTCCTGATGCCCTGCACTGCAGTTCGTGGTACCTGTCTCCAACAACCTCATCAGCAGTTGCACAGGCCTTCGTGTCACAGCAACGCCCCAGCAGCAGGCTGCTGCAAGAGCCGCTGCAGACGACATGGCAGCAGCAGTAGCAGCACTGCGCGGCACACTGAACTCGCAGCCGCAGGGGCAGCAAGCAGTGGCTGCCAGTGATACATCAGCCCTGAACATACCGAGCAGCATCTCAGTGTCAGAAGCGTTCAAGTTGAGCTCACGGCCAGGGTCAAAGTTCAAGATTGTCTTGGATTTTGATGGCAACACGCTGCTGAACAGCCAATGGAACCTTTTTCAGGGCATGGACAAGATAGTGACAGGGCCTTACGACAAAGATGGCAATCCCGCAACGTTCAATGCAGAAGAGGTTGCAGGTGTGTGTAAGGCTGGCACGCATGGCTGGATAAGCATTATGACCTGGTGCACTGCACAGTGCATGCTGCTGCTGGAGCTTGATGTGGTGTCATGCCTGGCAGCTGGACTCGAGTGTGGCTGTAACAGGAGCAATCGGCATGCTGCATAACGTCTATCATAGCTGGTCGGCATCACCTCACCTTGCCGGCTGCTGTACAACACCAACAGCAGCAGGCCAGACTCTATGATGGCTCCTGCCGCCAGCCACCACAGGCACACAATGCACCACCTGTGCAGCGTGGCGTGATGACGCTGCTGCCTCTGTTGTTGCTGCATCTGCGTCTGCTGCTCCACAGACATCGTTGCCATATGGCGTGCTGTTGCGGAAGGTGCGGCCCCTGCCTTGCTGCTTTGCTGAAACCTTTCTACGTTGTGCCACAGAGCGCTGACACACGCGCTCAGCTGACACTGCAGTCTGTTGGAAACTGCATCACGTGGATTACGTTTGCACAGCAGACGCTGCCGCTGGATTGTCTGCAGCAACCTCCTCCTCTAACTGCAAGCAAATCCGCATTGCAGCTTATTGTCAGTCTTGTTCTTGCTCGAGCCCCCGCACATCTTTCCAGTACTCGCCTTGACACCCTGCTTCTGCCCCTGCCTGTGCCACCGTTGCTACCCTGCACCGCTGCCACAACGCCTGCCGACTCCCTCTCCATCTGCACACAAAATAGACTACGCACCCTTTGACGTTGATGTCACCACGCTGGACCCAGGCGATGCAGCGCTGCGTGGTGTCGGCCAAAAAGCGGTCATCTTTGGCGGCGCCAACAGCGTGGCCGGCGACAGTGCTGGCATCGCTTTCATCAACAGCTTTGGCCAAGGCGCACCCGTGTATGTGGCTGCCGACAAACTGGGACCCTACAATCCAAAGGTGTGCAGGCTCGAAAGTGACCTGTTCATATAGTGTGGAGCAGTAGATGGGGGAGTGGTAAGGAAGCTGGTACGAGACCTTTGGTAGTACTGCAGAGGAACGGCCGTTGCTGTCTTGCAGTGATGCTGGCAGGCCAATGGCCAACAAGGTCTTCTGCGCCTCTCCAGCTGCCTGTTGCACGGCGCGCTGTCACCAGCCACAGCAGCTGACCTGCATCTCTGTTGCGTTGGCCTGTGCTGCGTGCTCAAACACATTGAGGGCAGTGCACCATGCTGGGGCTGCGGCGCTCACTGTTGCGCGCACTGCTGCCTGATGGCCAGCCCTTGCTGCATCTCACCTCAACGTCTCATCTCAATCTCTGCTGCCTATTTGTGGCCAGCTCTTGCTGCATCTCACCTCAATGTCTCACCTCAATCTCTGCTGCCTATTTTTGGCCAGCTCTTGCTGCATCTCACCTCAACGTCTCACCTCAATCTCTGCTGCCTGTTTGTGGCCAGCCCTTGCTGCATCTCACCTCAATGTCTCACCTCGATCTCTGCTGCCTGCTTTTCGCAACCCCCTGCGCAGTACATATGGGAGGCTGTGTCGCACGAGGTCGGCCACGCGTTGGGGCTGCTGCATGACGGCGTTGCTCCCACCGCTGCCAAGCCTCAGGGAGAGCCCTACTTCTGGGGCCAGGGCAATTGGGCGCCGATCATGGTGAGAGCGGGGAAGCCAGTACTGCAGTGTGTCGGCTGGTCTGCTGACTCAGCATGCAGGCAGGCAGCGCTGCGTGCTGCAGCAGTTGGGTTCTGGGCAATCCAGGGCCTGTGATAGTCAGGCGCTTCCCCAGCCCAGTACCATCCACCATGCAGCAGTCAGTTGCGATGTAGCCTGCATTGCACTGGACTTGCCCAAGCAGCTGGTGCATCACAACAGCACTGCTGCTTAATGCACACCTGTGGTACAAGAGTTGGCGCCAGCCACGAGTGTTGCGTGCACAGCAGCAGCAGGTGTACGCACGTGCAGAGCCTCAGGTCTCAGCCTACCAGTTTGATTGTGGAGCAAAGCCTGCCTTTGCTGCCTCTGCTGCTGCCGCTGCTGCTGCTGCACAATCTTTTTGTGTGCGCGCTGCTGCAGGGGGTGGCATACTATGCGCAGGTCACGCAGTTTGATTCTGGCGAGTATCCGAATGCCAGCAACCTTCAGGTGAGCAACCTGCTGGCGCACCTGTGATTTTCAAGTTAGTCCTTGTGTTAAGCTACTCTGTTGAGCTGTGAGCTTGGTGCCTGGTGTAGAGCATGTGATTTGCTGCTGGCAAGGGCTGTCAGGCTTGCCGCACAACTGTGTCGCTGGGCGCTGCACTCTCCCGCAGCTCAATAACGCTCGTGCCCAATATCCCTGCCCGCAGGATGATTTTGCCGTCATTGCAAAGCACTTGCCACGGCTGCCGCAGCAACACGGCAGCAGCTTCAGGACAGCCACCCCACTCACTGCAACAGCCGGCAGCGCTCCCACCGTCAGCGCCAGCACAGGTGCCAGCACAGCCATGACCACCGCCAGCAAAGATGGTGTGCTCACAGTCAGCGGCCAAACTGACTACCTGTACTTTGCAGCTGATGCAGGCCAAGCAACAATCAGTTTAGAGGTGACGCCGCCGTACGGCAGGGGCTCAAACACGCGCGCCAACCTGAAGGCAGGAGCGGCTCTGTATGACGAGCGCGGGGTGCTGCTGCAGAACATACAGCCGAACAAAACGGCCATGGCAGCGCCGCCGGTCAATGTGACGCTGCCCAGCAAGGGCGTCTACTACATTGCTGTGTCCGCCTTGGCAGAGGGCAGCGCAAGTGCCGGCGGCTTCAGCAACTACGGCTCTCTGGGGTGGTACCTGCTGAGCGTCACGTACCAATCAACGACGGTCGACTGCGTTGGGGCGTGGGGAGCATGGGGACCCTGCAGCAGCAGCTGCACGCAGGTTGCAGAATACAAGGTGACAAGGCCAGCTGCCGGCGGCGGCGCTGCGTGTGCCGTTGCGGACGGGGCCCAGCAGACCCAGCCGTGCAGCGGTGGCAGCTGCAGACCAACACCTCAGAACTGTGCCGGCGCTTGGGGGCCATGGAGCAGCTGCAGCGCAGCTTGTACGCAGACAGCAACATACAAGGTGCAGCAGCCAGCTGCAAACGGCGGCACTGCCTGTCCTGTTGCGGACGGTGCCGAGCAGACGCAGCCGTGCAGCGGTGGCGCCTGCACACCAAAAACTGCGCCGGCGCTTGGGGGCCATGGAGCAGCTGCAGCGCAGCTTGTACGCAGACAACAACGTACAGGGTGCAGCAGCCAGCTGCAAACGGCGGCACTGCCTGTCCTGTTGCGGACGGTGCCGAGCAGACGCAGCCGTGCAGCGGTGGCGCCTGCACACCAAAAAACTGCGCCGGCGCTTGGGGGCCATGGAGCAGCTGCAGCGCAGCTTGTACGCAGACAACAACGTACAGGGTGCAGCAGCCAGCTGAGAATGGCGGCACTGCCTGTCCTGTTGCGGACGGTGCCGAGCAGACGCAGCCGTGCAGCGGTGGCAGCTGCAAACCAGCACCTCAGAACTGTGCTGGGGCTTGGGGGCCTTGGAGCAGCTGCAGCGCAGCTTGTACGAGGACAGCAGTCTTCAAGGTGCAGCAGCCAGCTGAGAATGGCGGCACTGCCTGTCCTTTTGCAGACGGAGCCGAGCAGACGCAGCCGTGCAGCGGTGGCGCCTGCGTTCCACCACCTCAGAACTGTGCTGGGGCTTGGGGGCCTTGGAGCAGCTGCAGCACAAACTGCACGCAGACAGCAACGTACAAGGTGCAGCAGCCAGCTGCAATGGCGGCACCGCCTGTACCTTTGCGGACGGTGCCGAGCAGACGCAGCCATGCCGCGGTGGCGCCTGCGTTCCCCACCTCAAAACTGTGCTGGGGCTTGGGGCCCGTGGAGCAGCTGCAGCACAAACTGCACGCAGACAGCAACGTACAAGGTGCAGCAGCCAGCTGCCAATGGCGGCACCGCCTGTACCTTTGCGGACGGTGCCGAGCAGACGCAGCCGTGCAGCGGTGGCGCCTGCGTTCCAGCACTTGAAAACTGTGCTGGGGCTTGGGGCCCGTGGAGCAGCTGCAGCACAAACTGCACGCAGACGGCAGTTTATAAGGTGCAGCGTCCGGCTGCAAACGGCGGCACTCCCTGTCCTGTCGCGGACGGTGCCGAGCAGACGCAACCGTGCAGCGGTGGCAGCTGCTTACCCAAGAACTGTGCCGGGGCCTGGGGGCCGTGGAGCAGCTGCAGCTCAGACTGCAAGCAGACAGCAATCTTCAAGGTGCAGCAGTCAGCTGAGAATGGCGGCACAGCCTGTCCCATTGCAGACGGAGCCGAGCAGACGCAGCCGTGCAGCGGTGGCGCCTGCGTTCCACCACCTCAGAACTGTGAGGGTGCGTGGGGGCCTTGGAGCAGCTGCAGCGCAGCTTGTATGCAGACAGCAACGTACAGGGTGCAGCAGGCAGCTGAGAATGGCGGCACGGACTGTCCTGCTGCGAACGGCGCCGTGCAGGCACGCCCATGCAGCGGCGACAACTGCGTGCCACAGAACTGTGTGGGTGCCTGGGGTGAATGGAGCAGCTGCAGCTCAAACTGCACGCAGACAGCAATTTACTCGGTGCAGCAGCCAGCTGCAAACGGCGGCGCGGCCTGTCTGTTTGCAGATGGCGCCAATCAGACGCAGTCCTGCACCGGGGGCAGCTGCTCGCCGCAGCCGGTGTGTCAAGGCAGCTGGGGTGAATGGAGCGTCTGTAGCGCAGAATGCACGCAAACATCAACCTTCAGGGTGCAACAAACTGCAGGTGGCACTGCCTGCCCCGCCGCCGATGGAGCTGCGTACACGCAGCCCTGCACCGGCGGCAACTGCAGGCCCCTGCCGCAGGCTTGTTTGGGCAGCTGGGGCGAGTGGAGCAGGTGTAGCGCTGCATGCACGCAGACCACAACTTACAGAGTGCGCCAAGCGGCAGCAAACGGCGGCGCAGCATGCCCTGCCGCTGATGGCGCCCAGCAGTCGCAGCCGTGCAGCGGTGGCGACTGCGCGCCCCGGCCCCAGGATTGCGTTGGCAGCTGGGGTGCATGGAGCGGCTGCAGCTCAGCCTGCAATGAATCTGCGATGTACATGGTGCAGCGGCCAGCGGCAAACGGCGGTGCTGCCTGCCCCGTCGCGGACGGCGCCGTGGAGACACGGCCCTGCAGCGGCGGCAGCTGCGCTCCCCAGAACTGTGTGGGTGGCTGGGGTGAGTGGAGCAGCTGCAGCGCAGCCTGCACCCAAGTGGCGACATACAAGGTGCAGCAGCCAGCTTCCAGCGGGGGCACCGCTTGCGCAGCTGCAGACGGTGCGGAGCAGTCGCGGCCCTGCAGCGGTGGCGCTTGCATCGCCGCATCGCCGGTGGCTCCCCTCAACTGTGTAGGCGGCTGGGGTGCATGGAGCAGCTGCAACTCAGCGTGCACGCAGGCAACAACCTACAGAGTCCAGCAACCAGCTGCAAATGGCGGCACCACATGCCGCTTTGTTGACGGCACTGTACAGACCAGGCCCTGCACCGATGGCGATTGCGTTCGGCTGCCGGTTTCTGCTGCGCCAGTTGATTGTGTGGGCAGCTGGGGGTCGTGGGGCAGCTGCAGCAAAAATTGCACACAAGAAGCGCTGTACACCGTTATCATCCCAGCTGCCAATGGGGGTGTGGGATGCCGTTTCACCACTGGCGTGGTTCGCAGTCGCTCCTGCAGCGGTGGTGACTGCTCAGCGATGTAGAATGTATGGACGATGGGGAGGCATGGAGTAGCTGCAGCTCAGCTCGTGCGCAAGCTGCAACGTACATTGTGACACGGCACGAAGCCAATGGTGGTTTATTGTGTCGTTGTTACCAGCAGAATTGTTGCACTTGAGCCGTGCAGCGGTGGCAGCTGCAGACGTACAGCTGGACTTGTGCATCGTGTGGGTGGCCGGGACTAACGCAGCAGATGGGGCTCATCTTGCAGGAAGGGTGGCGCTGCAGGAGGCGCCGCATGCAGCTGCCAATGGCGGAGGCGCCTTTCACGTGGCTGGGCGGAGTGCCAGGACGCAGCGCCGGGTGTTGAATGCATTGCGGATGCATCAGCGAGTGCCCTGTACCGCGTCTGTGCTTGCGGGTTTTTGAGCAGCTGCAGCTGAGCCTGCATGCACACCGCACCTGGCCAGGTGCAGCAGCCAGCTGTTGTAGGTGGTGGCGACACAGCGTGCATTGTTGGTTGTGGGCACAAGACGCCAGCCCATGCAAGGGTGGCAGCTGTACATACCATCAGGTGTGCGTTGCAACAAGCGTGGTGTGGGTTCTGTTGATGACACTGCAACCGGATCAGCTGCAGCTCAGCCTTTATGGCTGAAGTGCATGGCAAGCAATCTGTGCTAACAATATGATGATATGGCTTGTTTGATTTACTATCATATATACATGTGCACAACTGTATCCGTCAAGACATCATTTGTTGGCGGGATTGCATGTTGTGCTGACTCTTATGTCTCGTGGTGGTGTTGGCGGAGAAGCAGCATGCAGACACAAGTCACAAGCTTCTTGTGCAGCTGCAGGAAGCAAACCATGTCAGCAATGTGCTGCTCAACGCCCGTGGCAGCCGCTGCTGAGCAAAGGCCATACGTGGTGCATTCTGCCAGGCGACGTGTGTGATGTAGCACTGCTCGCACAGAATTTGATGCAGTTGATTTGCACAGCTAGCACTACACTCATCCATCTGGACATGCCTCGCTTGTCTTTGCAGTTTGGCCGCTGGGCTGTCATATGCAGAACATTAAGTTACCTGGGAGGATGCACAAACACATCTCCCTGTTGCTGCTGCGTTGCAGCTGCAGCAGTCAAGACGTCTGCAAGCAGCACCAGTTTTTGCCATAAAGCCCATCAGTGTGGTGTTCAAGATGGACAGCCTGCTCTGCAGGGCCCCACGCACAGGCTGTCACATGCTCTTGGTGCGGTGCATGGGTCGATGGACAGGCATCCGTAAGGGTGTGAGCCGGGTCAATAAAGTGCAGCACTTGTCGCCATGAGAGGCAGCGCTGCAGGTTTGTGCATTTTGTGTAGCTCACGTATAGTGTATAAAGCTGCAGGCATGCAAATGCTGCCGTCTGATACTTGAAAGCAGTTGATGCCCAGCTGAGGGTGTCATGTTGTAGAGTCAGCATATGCACAGCACATAGATCTTGGGCTTCTGGTATGGTACGCTCCGTTGCATCACATTCTGTGTGCCTGGCTGACACTTGTTATTTTCAGCTGCCGACGGCGTTCTTTTTTACATGTACATTGCAGTGTGTGGCAGCAATTGCATCAATCAGTGGTTGAGTGCAGCAGCATGACACTCACCACAGCACTGCACACACACGCGGACACCCGCGATGTTGCGGACGCAGCGAGCTGGGCCAGCTAGCCCTGTCCTGGCCTTGAAGAGACTGTCAAAGACCCACTTTGAAGGTGGTATGTATGACGAGCGTTGCTGCAGCATCAGACTGCAGCACTTGAGGACCGGCAGCCACGGCAGGAGCAGCAATAGGTGTGGGTTTGGCAGCAATGGCCTCGATGTTCAGCGTTCCCTGGGTGATTTGTACTCACTCGTGATCTGTCAGCCTGAACGAGGCTGCCGTATTCAAGTGCACAGTGCTGATGCTGGCGACGCCTTCCTGAACTGTCAGAGCCACTTGATTTTGCCAGGCTCTGGGCATCGCGGTGCCACTTGCCATTCCAAGCGGCAGTGTGTGCAGACAGAGGAGTTCGCTTGTGGACTTGGTGGAGCACACACAGCATGGTTTGCATCGCTGCACTGGTGCTTGCTGTGGCCTGAGCAGAGTCGTGCCTGTATGTCCTTTCAGGTTGATGCTTGAGCCCCCTCTGGTGGAGTGGAGCAGAGGCCAAATGCCTCTGCAGCGCTTGCACGGCCTGCAGGGTAGCAAAGTACGCTGTGCAGCTTTCACAGGCTTGGGACTATCTGATAGGTGGCAATCATCATCATCATATTTACCCATTCAAGCCATAGCATCAGCGCCATCGGCCCCGCGCCCCACCGGGGCGGACAGAGGAGGGAACACTGCTCCAGAATGTTTGCATGCATTGCGCACATCCCAAGACTTGACAAGAAAAGCAGCAATACACGGTGACACCATCCGACATCTTCCAGAACTGCGCAGTTCTGGCATGCCCCAAATATCATCAGATACAAAACGCAACCCTTGATAGATGAATCAGCCATGGACAAAACGCTGCGCAACTTTTCAGCGCAACCAGGCAGGGATCTGATCTCAGCAAACATACTATCCCTCTGAGCAGAAGTAGCAGGGCAATCAAACATCAAGTGTGACAAAGACTCAACTTCTGCACCACAACAAGGACATCCTGAAGTGGAGTTAGCTCTGCGACCCCCAAACTGACTAGTACGCTCATGTAGACACAGACAACCCATACGAACACGCAGAAGCAATTTTGACAGGTGCAATGACAATCAGTCAAGCTCTGAGCTGTGCCCCCTATTCATTCCGCTCTTGTGGGGCACGGGGCTGATGGCCTTGATGCTGTGGCTTGATTATGGGTAACATGATGATGAGAAGAAGAGAAAAGAGGGGTTACATGGTGTGCACAAGCGACTACGTCGCAACGAACACCCGAAAGCAAAGAGAGCTGCTAGAAGTTCAGCGGAAAAATCAGACTGTCACGCAATAAGAGGCCCACCGCGAGAAAGCCTCTGTGTGCGAGCATGACACGTGGCTCTGCAGGCAGAACCGTCAGACTCAAACACGCAGTGTAGATTTCTAATGGGAGAAGCAGCAGGACTAACCTAAAACAGTGTCGGTGACAGCAGGCCATACTTGTGCAGTACAGCGGGCGGGCTGAACTCACCGGACAAAGTTGGCCAGTAGAGGTCAATACCTTGGTCCGAGGCAGCAAACAAGGGGGGAAGGAGCAGAGTACCTGGCAGCTGCTGCAGGGGCAATGCAACTGCATATTGCAGCAGCCGCACCACAAACCGTACAGCTCCTGCAGCGCAGGACCACCAGTCTCAGGCTTGACAGAAAGCAAACGGGCATAAATACATGCAGAATGGTGGCTATCACCGCCGTACCACACGCAGACCATTACCCCGCAACACAGTGTGCCAGGAGATAAACGGCTGCCGGGTCAACAGCTGGTTCTTGTACCGTCGCGGCACTCTGGCCGTAACGGCAAAATCAGCAAGCGCATCCCAAAAAGCACCAAGTGCCGCACGTACCGCCACCTGCTCCACCAGCACAGGCACCACAAGATCACTTGCCACAGCCCAGGCCGCTCTGCGTCTTTTTTCAAACGCATGTATAGATGCCAGGCAGACCATATCCTACACCAGTCGGTGCACATCGTGACGAGGGGAGCAAGCCAGCCACACCGCACGACACGGCAGGCTCTCACCTGCCGGCAACATGTTGAATGCTCTTAGCTGACCTTCAATCTCTTCACGAACAGCAATTGCAACAGGACACGTCCAGAAATGGTGCTCCACACCCGGCACAGCAGCAGAGCACGCCGCGCATCCCGTGGCAGTCTGCACACGCTGAGCAGTAGGGAATGCATTCAGGGCCAGGCGCCATGCAGACTCTTTGTACACGTTAGCCACCCGCACACACCACCGTGACAAAACCAGTTGCACCTGTGGCAACTGTGCCACGGCCGGCAATCCATCTAGGGCTCTAACACTAGCAACAAAAGCTGCATGATGGGGAGCAATTGCTTCTAGCGCACGGAGGCTTTGCAGCTGCGTGGCAGTAGCGACAGTCAGGTCCTTCAATTACACAACATCATCAGCACCGCCACCTGGTCGCCGCCAGCCCAAGCTCGCACACATCGTCTCCCGCGCTAGCAAGAGGTCATCTGGGAGTAAAGAAGATAACTGCGCAATGGGCTCACCCGCAGCAACAGCTGCGGCGAAACGCGCCTGCGCAGCAGTAACCCATGCAGCTGGCACCAACGTTAGCAGGGCCTGCACATGCTGGCGGGCCAGCTGACGGTCACCATAATGCGGCCTACTGCACAACCAAGGGCCCCACACCTCACGCTCCCAGGCTGAGCGCTGTGCCGAGAGCCCAGGGAGAGCACAAACTCGGTCTAGCTCTGCCAACAACACCACCGCCTGGCCCAGAGACTGCAGCTTCGGGAGCTGCAGCAGGCCAAACGCCACCGCATGCTCCAAGCCCACTACCACCTCACGCTGTTGGTTGCAAACCACTGCCAAGTTTGTACCGCCATAAAAATAGGGTTAGCCCATAGTGGCGCCTCCCAGCACATATCATCCACATCCAAAGGCTGGCTGCCCACATGCCGCAACGGCGGCAAAGCGCGCAACCCCATAGCCAAAACCCGCAACGGCTTGGGCAGAACCACATCAGCCTGGGCAACAGGGAAAACGTGATGATGGCACACCGCGCAGGCCGTGCTCCACCCAATCCAAGTGTGCCCTTGTCAGGACATGCTGGGCCATCATGGCCATGCATATGCCATGTCTCCACAGGAAGGCTTGCAGCAAGTGCTGCTGTGTTGTATCATGCCACATTCTCATGTATGGGCTGCAGTTCGCAGCCTGCTACTCCTATAGTATCTTGCGCAAGCAGATATCAGCGCAAAGATGAGCTGAGGTTGACAGTAATATGCAGAACAATACACTTTCAAGTAAAAATAATGAATGTAATTATGCAACACACATGTTTCTGCTCCAGGGGCATACACATCATGCGGCGGCGGTGTTGATGCATGCACACCATGCATTCATCAGTGCACTGAAGAGCTCAGCAGGGTCCAACCTCACTAAGACGAACATGCGCAACCCACATGTGACTATTCCACCCGCCAAAAGTTGTAGCCCTCCCGTTCAGCAGCTGCTGTTAAGCAGTTTGTGTGTGAGCAGACGCCAGTACCAACAAAGGCAAATGGTTGAGTTCATACTTCGTCCGTTGCATGACCTGCCGTGCAGGCAAACCGTGCAAGTGGCTGCGCAGCTGCTGGCACTGACATCCAAGAATATAACAACAGCGGTGCTGTGAAGGGTTGTGAGCAGGCATGCTGCACATGCCCGAGGCAGCACTCATGCTGCCAGGTCTTGCTTGGCATCCTGCTGATTATGGCTACGACTGCACGCGCCTTAAGCTCATATGCTTCTCAGGCAGCAAAGTGCACAGCATGCTGTCGTGCGGGCATTGCCTGCTGCCTTGGGGCCACAACCGCCCCCTCGCTTCCACCCCAGCCGCTGTGCGCTGCTGCGGGTCCTGCGGCACTGCCACCTGCAGCGCCGGTGCCAGCGGCAACGCCCCCGTGCACTGCCCGCTGCCGCTGCAGCCGCCGCACCAGCCTCTTGAGCTGCGCCAGCTGGCCGTCCGGCACATGATCCAGGAACATGTTCCTGCTGACCACCATGCCACCCACAATCAAGCTCAGGCCATCAGTGAAGTGCGGGCGCAGGTACAGCGCCGTGCGCTTGCCTGCAACTGCAGACGGTGCGGCAGCCAGTGCAGCTGCCAGGCCAAGGCTGCCAGCACGCAGCATGCCTGCTGCGGTGCCGCGTGCGGCGCTGCTGCCATCTTCCTGATCGCCCGCTGCATCTGACGCCGCCCCTGCTGCCACGTCCGTCGCCGGATCAGGGGCTGCTGCAGCAGCAGGCGCTGCGATGCTGTGCAGGCCGTTGCTGCTGCCAACATCAGACACCAATGGCATGGCCGGCGCAGCAGCAGCGCTGTCTGCTGCTGCTGCTGCTGCTGGTGGCCGCAAGCGCTGCTTGACCACCTTGTACCGTTCAAGCCAGACGATCTCGCCGGGTGGCACAAACTCGCGTGCAATGCGGACCTGCAGGCAACAGCAAGCAGCAACCATGCATCGCTGAGGTTGACACAACCATGACACACCGTTGTCGCAACTGAAACAAAATTGATCAGCAGATGTGTGTATACACACTGAGCCTGGCGCCATGCGCCGTGCCTTTGACACACGTTCATTGCCTGCTGCACAGCATGCTGCTGGCAGCTATCCGCAGCAGGTCCAAGCAACGCTACTGCTCCATTGCGTGCATGCAGTCCTTGCAGCGTGCCGGTTGCAGCTCGCCACATCCACAGCCCTCAGCATGCCTGCAGGCTGAGCAGCTGCTCACGCCCACCAACGCACACAGCAGCAGCTGCTGCAGCCTCAGCAGCTCCAGCTGGGCCACACACGCGCCCGCACAGCAGGTAGTGTCCTTGAACATGGCATGTGGCATGTAGCTTCGGTGGAAAGAAACAGCGGTACACCCTCAAGATAAGTACACAAATTGCTGGCTCGCGCCGCCCCCTGCCCTCACCCGCAGCGGGTCCATGCAGCGCTCCTGCTCCACTGCACGCCTGTAGGCCCGGTAGCGCGCTGCCTGCGCGCCCGTGAGGGCCTCAGGGGCAGCAGCGCCTCCTGCTCCTCCCAGTCGCGCCCGAGCGCCGCACCCAGCAGCAGCTTCAGCTTGGGCATCTGCGCAGGCGGCGGCAGAGCCGAGGCAAGAGAGGGGTCGCGGAGCTACAGCGATGGCGCAAAAACTTGGCGCGCTCTTTCCAGCCAGTGGAGCAGCGACGCCTCATGCCGCAGTGCTGCAGCGGGCGGCAGCATCAGCTTGAGCCCTGACATGGGTGATGGTGGGGCGGCACCAGTCATGCAGTGGTCACGCGCGTGGGGCGGCAGCACCCGTCGCGCGGGACCCCTCGTGCCAGTGCTGCCTGATGATAGGTGCAGACCACAGCATCTGGATTTGGTGCCCTTGCAGCTCGTTTCAGTAAGGACAGCATGCAGGGCGCGAATGTCGGCTACCTTTGCCGCCGTGCTTGGCAGGCTGCACATGCGAGGAACCCATGAAGACTCTTGGCTGCTACTGTTACAGCTACTGCTCCTACTGCTACTTCTACTGCCACAATCATCCTCTCATCCTCTTCCTCGCTCTGCAGATCATAAGCGCAAAGTTGGCAGCCATGCTGCAACATACCACGAGCGTCACGAACACAGCTGCCCGCGCACCTTGCAGCGCAGCGCGCACAGCATCATCTCGTCCCTCAGGCGCTCAATGGTCCACAGCGACATGCGCGGCACCATGTCCTGCAGCCGGGCAGCGTGGCAGCCAGCAGCAGCAAGCAGCAGGCAGACTGTGAGCCGGCAAACGTCATCAGGCGCAGCGAAAAGACACGGCGCGACATGCTGGGAAAGACGGCAGGCGCATGATGCGTCAACGTGCCGACCCCCCTGATCTGATGACTTGCTAGCAATGACTGCCATGTACTGGGCTGTACTGGGGTTCGCACCAGCCCGGGGGTGTACACCGCACTGGGCTGTAGTTGCTGCTGCTGCTTGCTTTGGCGAGCACACCTTTGCGCTGACGACGCTGTAGCAGATGTCCTTAAGGCTGGCAGCAGCGGCGGGGCTCATGAGGCCGCCGGGCGGCGCAAAACACCACACGCGCACGCGCGCGTAGATGCAGCGGTAGTGCAGCGCGAGCAAGGCGGCAGCGCCAGCGCCTGCACGGGGGCACGGGGCAAGTGAGCAGGCACAGTGCGGCAGACAGCGCCGTGGCGTTAGGACGGCCGGGACATGGGAGTCGTCTAGCTGCACAGCTGTTGTGACAGGGAGTGTGTGTAAGGGCCCGCAGGAGACAGGCGGGACAACAACTGCGGCAGCTGGCAGTAGGGGGCAAGCCCACGTTCGGCACAATGATTGACGACACACAATGCATCCCAGCGTGCTGCTGTCCACATCTTCTGCACAGACACCACACGGTTTGTGGAGCAGCAACAATATAAGAAGATATGAATGACAAATACAAAGCTGTTTGTTGACATGCCGGAGTCTATGCATTGAACACTACAAAACTTTCCTTTGACCTTTGTACAGGATACGAAAGCAAAAGAAAATCTGACCACAACACATTGTCATGCAAAAGCAAGGCCTAATCCTGCAGACCCCTCAGCACAGATGTTGTCATCCTTGTTTCAGGCTGTTACAATTGGCGCCACGGTCGGTGGCCTATGTGTGGGCATCGTGGGGGAGGCGCTGCTGCACAGACACGCTCATGTTGTGCAGGCATTGTGTGCGGCACACAGTCGCCGCAGCAACTTGCGCGGCGGGTCCAGCCTGTTGCAGCTGCAGCACGTTGCTGTCAATCCGCAGCACCAACGTGAAGACACACACTGCGCGGTGACCACGCGCACCACCCAATGCTTGATTGAACATCTGTTGGTGAAACAAACGCTCACCCAGGCTGTGCCCAGTCAGCACCAACGTCCAGCCCCTGCAGTCTGGAAGCTCCTTCGCCACCTGCGCTGCCGCTGCCGCTGCTGCTGGGCTTCTTCCCGCTGCTGCTGCTGCTGCTGCCGATGCATTTGCAGTGCGCGTATCCTCTGCTGCAGCACCGTCCCTGGCTGTGCGATCAGCAGCACCCCCTGCAAACCCTGCCACAGGGCCGGCACCACCATTGTTGCTGGGAAAGGCATGCTTACACCCATGCCCCTCCTGCCGATGCCGCTGCTGCTGCTGAGGTCATGCTGCTGGTGCTGATGCTGGTGCTGCGTGGGGTCTCTTCCCAGCAGCAGCTGCTCTAAAAGACCGAGGCTGCGCAGGTCATCCCTGATGGCGCGTGCACAGTTCAGGATGCCCTCGTGCGCAAACCTGCACACCCAAGTACAACAGTCACAGACATGAGCACAAGAGGGATGAGCATCCACTCATGCTGTGTACAGTGCAATGCCACAGTGATGGCGGCAACCCTGATGTGAGCAATTCACACGCAAGTATGCCGATCATGCACCGGAAACACTCATCTGTTCTGCTGGCATGTTACACCAAGAGTGGTCGATGCGCAAGGCGCAACCAAGTGCAGCAGCGCTTGGAGGCATGAGGTGCAGGGGTTGCTCCCACGCTCCCAGCCAATGCATGCTGCTCACCACAGTGCGCCAGCAGCACCAGTGTCCGGGGTTTCCTCTGCAGCGGCAGCCTGCGCAGCAGCAGCTGCCGCATCGTGCTCTGCCTCTGCACTCGCTGCTGCCACTGCTTCCTCCGCCGCCGCCAGCGACTCCAGCTGCTGCTGCTGCTGCTGCTGCTGCCGAGCCCAATCTGTTGATGGCTGCTGATCCTGCCTGGACAGCAGACCAGCCATGCGGCCCTGTTCGATGTCGCCAGCTGCAGGAGCAACTGCTGAGTCATCCAACTGAGCAGTGCAGCTCTGCAGCGTTGGCAGCCAGCCATCAGCAGCAGCGACTGCTGCTGCGGCACTGCTGCTGTGCTCTGCGACTTGTTCGGGTCTTGCTGAAGCTGGGGACATGTCCGTCACCGGCTGTTGACAGTGCATGAAGGGCGAATGCAGGCACTCGCCGACATCTCCTGCTGCTGCTGCTGCTGCTGAAGCTGCTGTGCTAGGGGTCGCCTCAGGATGCTGCACAGCTGCCGTCCTGCTGGGTGTCATGGTGCAGGCTTTGGTCAGCAGCGCCTCATCAGTAGGACCACCATCTTGCAGTGTTCCGCCCGTGAACCCCACGCCGCTGCCATGCATGTGCTGCTCTCTGTGCTGCTGCTGCTGCTGCTGCTGCTGCTGCTGGTGTGCCCCTGGCGCCCTAGCAGGCCAAACTGTGACCATGTAGCGCGCAGCTGGTCGTTCTGGCTGTTGGGGTCACATCCAGCTTCAGTGAGGCCGCGCGGCGCTGCTGCTACTGCTGCTGCTGCTGCTGGTTGCTGCAGCAGCAAGCCCAGCTGGCTCAGCCCCTGCCGCTGCTGCTGCCAGTGGCCAGCCTCTGCACATGACACTGCTGCAGCCCTGTGCGGCAGCGGAGGCCTTTCTACGCCACTGCTGCCCCGTGGCCCAGCTGCACTGCCTGCTGCAGATGCACTGACTGACTGCACGCCTGCAGGGACGGATGGTACTGCAGTGAACGCTGCCATGGCGCTGCTGCAAGCCTCACCTGTATGTTGCTGCTGCTCCTGCTGCTGCCAACTGCGGTGATCTGCTGCTGCAGCTGCAGCCGCAGGGTCTGTTGCCAAGCAAGTGACAGGAGCATACCTATGCCCGGCCCTGGCGGCACCTAGCGCCCTGTCAGCTGCTGTGGTGCGCTGCACCTGGCTCAGCTGCCGCTGACCCAGCAGCTGACTACCGGTGACTCGGCTGCTGCTCCTGCGGGGTATGAAGTTCAGACTGAAGCTCTCACCAAGCTGTGACCGTGAAGCTGGCCGTGAAGACGCACTGCCCGGCCCTGCAGCAGTACTGCCAGCAGCAGCAGCGGGTGCAGCGCCCGCCGTACTGCCTGACGTGACGTCCATACAAACAGCAGTTGGCAGCAGCGGCGGCTCTGGCGTTCCCTGCTTCCAAGATTGCCGCAGAGACAGCAGCGGTCGCAACAGCCCACTGCCACTGGTAGCTCTGCTGCCATCCATGCTCTGCGCCTCCTGCCGCTGCTGCCGCGCAACAGCCTCGTTTCGCGCTACATGGTCCCACAGCGATGATGGCTGCTGGTGCAGCAGTGGACCCTGCTGCTTGGCTGCAGCAGCAGCTGCCGCTGCAGCAGCCACTGACTGAGCTACAGGCACAGAAGGCCGCGGCTGCAGAGCTTCTCCTCCACCACCAGAAGCTGCTGCTGCTGCTGCTGCTGTACCTGGGGCTGCTGTGCCCTGCCCAAGTACCGCTGCAGCCTCACCACTACTGGCGGGGTCTGTGACGCTGCCGCTGCTGCAGCCGCTGCTGCTGCTGTCGCAAATGGCGACATTTTCTGGGAGCTGCTGCGAGGCCCCAGGCTGCCGCCTGCCAGCAGCTGATCAGGCTTGCCGCCAGCAGCAGCAGGACCAGCAGGTACCTCTGCTGGCTGCACCAGCGATGGTACAGCCTCCGCCGGCGGTGCTGCTGCAGCAGTCAGTGCAGCTGCTGCCACGTTTGGAGCTGTAGCTGGGCTGGCTGCTGCATCCACTGCTTCATCCACTGCCACTGCTGCTGCTGCTGCTGCTGCTGCTGCTGCTGGCTGGACGGGTGCCGGCTGCAGCAGCCAGTCCTCACCCAGGGGGGCAGGGTCGTACAGCACATCTGCACCATGCGCCGGCCAAACACAGTTGTGCCCAGCTTGTAGCATGTTGGAACCATATACAACGGTGAATCAAAAGGAGTCATCCCAGACACGACTGCAGCAGAACAGCCAGCCTGCATCAGCACACCTCTTGTGCACTGCCGGGATCATCCATGCCAGTCACGAAGACCACAATGCTGAGCCTGACGAACACCAGGCATGGCAGAGCCTCGGCGATCCCACACACGCACAGCCGACACACCCGGCACTGCGACAATGCACGACTGTCCCTGCCCACCGGCCACATCGCCAACAAAGCATCCCCATCCACGCACAGGCACACATACAAACCCGCAAACCGCTTGAGAAGACGCTGCGCACTTGACGCTGCACCCACCCGTCACGCAGTCCTCCACGCTCAGGCTGCCGCGGATGGCCAGCACCACGCAGCGCCGCGCTTCGTCGACCGCCACGCTGTACGGCAGCAGGCCCTCGACAAGGTTGGCGTAGTTGACGTGCAGCAGCGCGGCCTCGGGGATGCGCGCCGTCTGCCCAGCAGCAGGAGCGGCAGCGACACAGCAGCCGCGCGGCGAACAGCAGGAGGGCGGCGTCAGCATGCAGCAGCCACCAGCGGCAGCAGCATTCAGTAACACGCACAGCAGCATTGCACAGGCAGCGGGCAGCACTGCGAGCAAGGCGAGCAGCCGCAGCTGTGGAGGCGATGCCGCTGAGCCGCCCACACTGCGGGGGCAGGTGACCTGCCATCAAGACATAGACACAACGCAGCGCCTACCTCTTGCACACAGCCCTCGCTCTCTCACGCCATGCTGGGTCGAGGCAGCCGACACTGCCGGCCAACAGCTGCTGCGCAACTGCCCTGTTTACGCCGCCGCGCCACACCCGCACCTGTATGATGGCTTCCCGTGTCAGCCGCTGAGAGGCTGTCAAGGGCTCCATCTTGGGCACATGGCTGGGGCCCCACTCCCCACCAAAGCAGCTGCTGCAGCAGCAGCTGCGGTCACCTCGCAGCGCACCAGCACCAAGGCCAGGGCCACGCTTGCTGCTGCTACCTTCTGCACCAGCAGACGAAGCACACGAGGGCACGGCCGTCCTGCTGTGCTGCGCCTGGCGGACATTACATGCGGCGTCGCTGCTGCTGGCGAGCTGCTGATCTGCAAGGGCGCTGACCGGCAAACTGCTGCATGCAGCTGGTGCCGCTGCAACCGGCGCGCTGTGTGCATGGCAGCTGCTGCTGCTGCCCGCGTCAAGATCCCGGCTGGCGCTGCTGCAGGCGCCAGCTGAGACGGAGCCGGCAGATGGCTGCACGGCTTCCGGTGCTGCTGCTGCAGCTGCCGCACATGGTGGGTGCCGCCCGGGCTGCCACCTGCGTGCAGCGCGGCTGCTGCACCTGCAGCACCGACAGCATGCACAGCGGCCCCACCACCACCAGCAACAGCTGCCTCATCCGCGCCCTCTGCTGCCTCGCCCAGCGGTCTCGCACCCGAGCCAGGAGCAGCAGCAGCAGCAGCACTGCCCGCAGCCGAATGTAGCTGCTGCGCTGCCTTGCCACTGGCAGCAACGAAACCATCAGCAGCTGCCACCTGTCCTGCTGCTGTGATCGCCGCTGCTGCTCCAGTCTGGCTCAGGCTGTCGGCCTCTGCGCCGAGGCTGGCACTGCTGCTGGTGCGGCCGTGCAGCTCCACGCCACGCTGCATGCAGCGGAAGCAGCCGCCACAGCACAGGCGGCAGCAGCGTAGAACCCTGCAAGCCACAGCAGCAGGTTTCGGTTCATGCTGCGGCATGCAGCTGTACTAGCATAACGCAGCAAAAGTTGCAAAGAAGCAAAGACTGCGCCCACAGCCTACGCACCAGAGCATGCACAGCTGCACCACCTTCTCAATGGATAATGAAACGACTGATCTCTTGTCCATAGGTCAAGCGGGATGGCTGCTGGTGCTTGTCGCCACCCTGCCACACAGAGCACTGCATGACCCTGACTAACCTGTATCTGTGCGACCACAAGAACATTGGCCAGCCATAGATGGCATTGGCATACCTGCGTGCAAACACCAGGAAAGGCAGTTCGACTCCCATGCTGCCAAGCCATTGGCAGCAACTGGCAAGCACAGCTACTATGGATGCGCAACCAGACGTGGTTGATACCATTCACCACTTCTGTCTGCGCAAGCAGATTCGTCTCCACACCTCTTGTAAGCAATCAGGCAAGCAAGCAGCTGTGATGTGACTCACCTATGCCAATGCAGTGCTTCTTCCAGCAGTTCCAAGGAAACACTGCTGCCGTCAGACAGAACAGCAGCACCAGCACCAGCCTCGGCAGCTGTAACAGCAGCAGCCATATCTGAAGCTGCAGCAGTGTCACAATCACCTGCTGCTGCTGCTGCAGCAGCAGCTGCAGCTGCGTGCAGCTCAGCTGCCAGATTATCAGCTGCTGCTGCTCCGCCAGCGTCTGCTGCTGCAGTGGGCGCCTGCTGCACGCCCGGTGTAGGCAGGCCAGGTCCACAGCAGCTGTCTGCCACACCACTGCTGGTGCTGTTTGCACAACTGCCTGCTGCTAGCTGGCCCTGCTCTGGCAGCTTGAGCTGTGAATCTTGCTGCGCGTGCTGCTGTTGCCTGCCCAGCTTGCTGCTGTTGCTGCTGCTGCCGCCACCATCTTGTACTTGTGGCGTGGAGCCCTGCGCCCCAGGGCTGTTTGTGTCACACCCTTGAGCTGATGGGCCCCAGCTGCTGCTGCAACCTGAACCATCAGGGCTCGACACAGGCCGTGAAGCTGGTGCAGCAACACCACTCACGAGCGTCTCAAGCCCTGAACCCTGGCAGACGTGACTGCAGCGCCAGCCCAGCTGTGCGCTCTGCTTGCAGTAGTAATACCAGGGTTTGAGTGCGGCTGTGAACCCTGGCTGTGCTGGCTAGTCCTGCCAATAGATGCAGAAGGGTGTGGCACAGGGCTGGAACCCTTGGGCCTTGGCACTAGCCCTGAACCCTGCCGCGAGCCAGGGTTGAGGCCGCAGCCTGGAGCTACAGCCATCATTGAAGCCTGCCGCACGGCTTGTTCCCAGATGCTGCTGCCAGAAGCACTGCCAGCAGCAGCAGGTGGCAACGCAGCCGTGACACTGCTGCCACTGCTAGCGGGAGTGCCGCAGTGGCCGGGTGCAGCTGCTGCTGCTGCCGTGCTGCTTCTGCGCCCACCACTGCTATTTCTGCCAGGAGCTGCGCCGTCGCTGCTTGCTCTCCTTAAACTACCGGCAAGGGACGCCGCTGCTGCCTGCTTGGGCAGCTTCAGTACTGAAAAAAGCGGCAGCTTTGGACCTGACACGAGGTCTAACGTGTTGTTTTGAGTGTTAGCATGACAGCCGACAGCAGAAGCTTCTGCGGCATCCTGCTGCTCCTGCCCCTCTCTCTGATCATGGTCGAGATCCAGCAGCAGTTTCAGCAGCTGCTGGTAGCTCTTGTTCTTTGGCATGCCGGCTGCTGCTCCATCTTGCTGCTGCACCTGCCCCGCCAAGCCAGCGGCAACGCCAGGGCCACCAGCTTGGCTACTGAGTCCTCCTGCTGTTGCGGCGGCTGCTGCTGCTCCTGCTGTTCCACCCTGTGAGCTGCCGTCTGCATCTGCTCTTCCGCCGCCATGCGCAGCAGCCTCTGCGGTCTGCAGGATTGCCAACACGTGCTGGTAACCTTGCTGCTGGCCGCCCAACAAGCCCGCGCCCGCTGCTGCTATGAGCGCATGGCTGTGGCTCGCCCCGCCGGGGCGGTGTTCGCGTGTGCGGTGCGTGATGCCGACCAACGTGATGGCTGCCACAATGTCCGTGAAAGAGAAGTTGAGCGGGTAGAACACATCGCCAAACACCTTGGCAAGGCGCAGCACAGTGGGTGTTGCTGCGTTGGAGGAGGCATCGGGTCCGTCCTGAGCGCCCAGGGACCGCCAGCAGCATAGCACGTAGCTCAGGCAGTTCACCCTGCGCAACAGCACAGCAGTGCAGTGTGATGGGCAGCCGAGCAGACAGCAAGCAGCCGCACCTCTGTATACGCAACCTCAGGGGCGGTTAGTAAGGCACAAACAAAACTGAAGGCGTGTTCACGCATACAGCAGAACACGCTTGCAAGAGTGACCCCAACTGGCTGCCCTGGCCGCATCAGGATCAGCACGCAGGCCATCCTCAGTTGTGCAGGTGAGGCAAGCAGGCGACGGTTGGCACAACCAAAACTTGAGCAGTGATGGGCTCCACCACTGCTGGGGCCAAGCATGCCTGCTGACCTGTCCACCCAGGCATCCAGGCTCCTGTCTGGGTACAGGTTGTACAGCAGCACCAGCAGCCCTGCCACAGCAGCCAGCATGCCCCAGGATGTGAAGATGAACCAGCGGTGCATGGCAAGGTCAGGCACTGCAGTCCTGCAAGTGGGCGCGGCAGCACCAGCAGACAAGGAATGATGACCATGCCGTTGCTGCATTGCTGGCTGGCTGGCTGGCCATGCAATAACAGCTGCTGCCACACGTACAGAAACCAGTCATGTGAATCTGTTACGAAGACATGCACACATGCCGTGCATTACACCAGCAGGGACAAAGGGGCCTCCCTCAACGGTAATGATGAACGCTTAACACGTCTAACAGCTTGGCCTCCTGCAAACATCCGTCGGCCACCATCCACTACCAAATCTACGAGTCAAGCGCCCGCAGTGGTTTGCAGCTACAGAGGCCACGCCTACCTACCTAGCAAGCTCCTCTGCTGTGTAGCACGCATCTGTGCTGGTCACAAATCGCTCAAAGACGACCGTGGTGTACGTGAGTGCTGCCGCTTCCAGGCAGTACGCTGACAGCAGGCAGTACATTGCGGTGGGCACACTTGCACGCTTGTGCTCTTCAAGCATGCCGCCTGCAGGACGTGCAACGTTGTGAAGTACAGGTTGTGCAAACGACGCCTTGAAGGACACGGCAGTTCAGGTGTTGCACCTGACGAGGGTGCGGGCTTCCTGCAGGATTCGAGTGGTACAGCGGCCATGCTGCCGTTGCTCACGTACGCAAAGTGCAACATACCACGCTTGTACAGTGGCGCCTCCGCATGTCACATGCACCAGCACTGCTCCCACACCAAGCATTACATTACATTACACAACAAGCCAGGGAAGCTTTTGCACAGTCATTCCATTGCCATGTGTATGCAGGCCTTGCAGCAAACGGGCAGGTAGGCATGTGCAGCAATGGGCAGCACGCAACAGAAACGGCACAGGCGCGCCAGCTGATGTTTATCTGCTGCTGCAACACCGACAGGAGCTGCAACTGCCGGCACCACGTGCGGCTGCACCTGCAACAACACCTGCAGCAGCCTCCAGCAGTGCGCTCTCAAGAGCCTGCCTCTCACCTCTCAATGACGCCGCGGTAACCCACACTTGCAGTGCTGTTGTGAGCACAGAACTGACCAGCAGCCACAGGATGCTGCTGCTGGCCCAAGACTTTTGCTGGCAGTCATCTGGCAGGCCAATGACAGCAACCTGTGCTATGAGCAAGATGCTCCAGGTGCCGTGAAACAGGATGCCTGCAATGCCTGGCAGCGCCAGGTCTGCAAAGACAGGGCAATGAGCAAACAGCTTGCTCACAGCAAAGTGTGGAGCGATGCCATGTAGAATCCTGCAGCCACTCATGCAGCAGCTGGCTCATCAAGAAGGTCTCCTGGCGCTGAAATGTGATATCAGGCCATGTCAAAGTTGGACTGCTGTACTTGTGCTTGGCACAGCAGCAGAAGCACGCTTGCAGGACATACATGAACAGCCGGTGTTCATAGCACCAGTGGAGCACTTTCTTTGCACAGCCCAGCGAGTCGTACAACACGGCCGCAGCTGCAGCACGTCTTGCTGCTTGTCAACCCTAAACTACTGGTGATCCGGCTGAACTAGCTTGACCGCAAGTTACACAAACAACAGGAACACCAGATGCAGAGTCAACGCATGCTTGCAGTGCAAGCATACCCAACTACTGCTGCTGCTGCACGTGCAGGTGCACCCCTGCCAGCGCCTCACCGTCAGATGATATATGCCAGCTGCGCCCAAACAGCCTCAAAGGAGGCATGGCTAGCTGCTTTGACTGCTCATCAACTGGCTTATTGTTTGCACCCTGCGGTTCCTGGCCATGCTGGAGCTACAGGCAAGATACAAGCACACACAGAGCTAAGCTAGGGTTGAGCTGCTGCTCTGCAGGTCCGGACCCCAAAACCGGGCACTGTTGCAGTGTTTAGCAATTACGCGATCGCTTCCACGGCCCATTCATCTTATCGTAGTATGTAGCTGTCGCATGAGGGCGACCGATCCGCTCATCACTTGTTGGTTGTCTTAGAGGTTGCTCTTCGGCTTTTGAAATAAAAGTGCCAGTCACCTCCTTTGTTGCAAGAGGTGTCTGCAGTTCCTCACTCACGTCCTTCGTCCTTAGCTATCGAATCCCATCATCTGCGTGTACCCTGCTGCGAACAACCAGCTTGCAACACCGTCTGCTGCTATTCTGGCTGCAGCTGCCTCACTGGCAGCAGTGCTTTCCGTCCATTGCAGCTGCTGCTGCATCCCCCGCACCAGCTACCACACTGCAGCAGGAAGCACCATAGCCAGCCGCCAGCTATGAGACACTGTACAATAGCTAGTAGGCCACCCTGGTGGTGGAGCCCGTCATGGCTGAGTTCATGCGCCCCAGCTCTTTGCAGCTGGCGAGCTCCATACGGCGCGCAGCATCCCTGCCATCACAGCAGCCAAACAGCAGCAGCCAAACAGGCAGGCAGCACAGTGAACGCGGGGCCAGCTCAGCAGACAACGTTTTTTAATTCAGCTTGAAATTCTACATGTATCCATTCACAAAGAAGTGAAGTGAACACCGCGCAAGCAGCCAGATGCACCAACGTGAACAGTGTGCTTCCTATATGCGCATCACTGCATCCAGCACAGCAGTGCAGAGGCTGGTGCCAGGAATGCGTGCAGGCACAGGGCACGTCTATGTGAGGAGCCCCTGCGCACCTGTTGCCCCAAGTGTAGGTGCGGTGCTGCGCCATGCGCTCATTCTGGCATCGCTGGTACACACGCTCATACATGTCGGACTCAACCTGCAGGGGCAGGGGCAGGGGCAGCAGCAGCAGCAGCAGCAGCAGTAGAGATGTAATAGGACGAGTTTTGAGATGTGTGCCAGCAACTGCAGCAGCCAGACTCTCAAGCTATCCTGCACCCGCACACAACCCATGGCAGCCAGCGGTTGCCACAAGCAACAATGAACACAGCACATGCCGGACACCACCCTGCCTCACAACAGCCCCTGCACTCCCCAAGCGCTGTAGCACCATCCCAAGCCCCACCCTAGCCAGTCCCCACCTGCCGTTCCAACATCAGCCGCTTGTTGCTGCGGGATGGAAAGGTCGTCTCAAAGTCCTTGGCGTCCTTCACATAGAAGTTCACGCCCATGCGCTGCGTCTGCAGCTCCACTGCGAACTTTGTGTCCTGCACAAGGCTGTAGCTGGGCTCCCCAGAGCTGCTGAACAGCGTGAGCCCGACCACCAGCAGCACCGGCAGCAGCTGCAGACACCAGCAGCAGCAGCAGCAGCGCCAGCAGACAGCCAGTCAGACACGCACCCAGCGCTGGCATGCAACTAGACTGCGACAGGACTCTTGTTGTGCTGGTTGTGCACTCACTGCATCTCAGACCAACAATGGGCTTTGCAGCACCGCACCGCGTGATGCCAACATGTTGCCCCTGAGCATGCAAAAGAAGCCTCCAGCACGCACACGTGATCTGGCCACTGGCCCCACCTGCATCAGCCCCATCATGGCCCCGCGCTGCTGCTCCTCGCGGCTGGGCGGCCGCTGAGCACGCTGCTGCGCTGCAGCAGGGTGGCCGCCAAAGTGGCTGCGGAACACGCGAGAGTGGCCGCCAAACCCGCCACCCCTGCGCGCCAGGCCACGGCAATGCGCGCACACCAGACGCAGCGGCGTTGAAGCAGCAGGCGGGAGCTACCAACACATGCTTGCAGGACAAACTCAGCGAAACACTGTGCGCGCATGCTGCAGTTGTTGGTCGATATAGAACACAGCTGGCCAGGCCTCAGCAGGACATGCATTGCCGCACCACAGACACATTTGGGACGTCTGGCCATTCACAATCAGAGCATGCATGCCGCTGTCGTGTTTGCAGCAGCAGACTTGTCCTGCCAGCTCACCCAAAGAACATGTTGAAGATCGCCTCGGGGTCCAAGTCGTCCGGCCCGCTGTAGTAGTACTGCGCAGCACCGGCCCCACGCCTGCTGCCCGACGATGCTGCTGCCGCCTGCGCTGCACTGCTGTTCTCATACCCCGTCCTGCAAGCGGGGGAAAACTGAGCACAGGTCAGCACTGCATACGAAACATGCAGAAATGGGGCCTCCCCAGCTGCTTGCTTGGCTGCCATTGCCTGTGATGCCGCCCCGCCTGCCGTCTTCATTCAAACATGACAGGCAGCTCCCGCAACTGCTGCTGCCGCCGCCTGCGCACCTGTCGTAGTATGCGCGCTTGTCTGGGCTGCTGAGGCAGCTGAAGGCCTTGCTGAGCAGCTTGAAGGCCTCGTCAGCGTGCAGCGCCTTGTTCTTGTCTGGGTGCAACCGCAGCGCCAGCTGCAGGGCGGGGCATGGAAGCATACGCAGCAGCGCTACCAGTCAGTGTTGATGGCGGTCAGCACACGAGCACCTGGTCAGGACCAGACGGGGTTGTTGTGAGTGCTGAGGTGTGGTGCAGCACCAGAATGCCAGCCAGCAGCAGGCCTGCGTGCTGGCAGCACCTGGCCGACGGAGTAACAGCGTGAGCACCCTGTGGGCTAGCGCATGCCAGCACTGTGCGCACAGCAATGTGCAGACGAAGAGGCACTCCGATGCACAACAGCAGGCAACTGCCGGCCACCAACATGCACCTTCCAGCACATGCCCGTCGTAGGCACGCATGCATGAAGTGCCGTGCCCTGCAACATGTGGAGGGTTTGTAGTGGTCCTTAAGAGTGGCCCTTCAGAAGGCCTGAAGCCAACCAACCTTTCTGTATGCCTGCTTGATGTCCGCCTCTGATGCGCCCTTGGGCACTCCCAGCACGTCATAAAAGCCCTTGGCAGCCAGAATCTGCTGCACGACCTGCCGCTGCTCCGGAGTCACAGAAGGGTCCTCCTGCGCTTGCTTCTGCTGCTGCTGCTGCCTGTGCCGCAGACCATCACTGCCACCCATGCCGCGCGGATGCTGCTGCTGGTTGCTGCTGCCGCTATGCTGCTGCTGCTGCGAGTGCCGCGCGGACTGCTGCTGCTCCCTTTGTTGCTGCTGGCTGTGTGTCCGGTTGTGCTGCTGCTGCTGCTGGTTGTGCTGCTGCTGCTGCTGCTGGTGCTGGCGCCGCTGGTCGTGGCTGCTGCTGTGGTGGCTGTGCCCATTGGCTGCAGGTGTTGATGCTGATGGGCCACCGCCGCCGCGTGTTAGCTCACTGATGAACACCTGCACCTGCAGCAGCATGCTCTCCGTCTGTGTAGCAGCAGGGTGGCAGCAGGGGCAAGTTTGTCAACTGCGTGTGAGCTGCTGTTCGCATGAAGCAGTTGACGGGTGTGTCCGCAACACTTGATCATCGCAGCTGTTGTTGCAAAGGTTTATGCAAAGGTTTCAGGCGGAGACGTCCAGCTGCAGCTCACTTGTGTTCAGTAGCAACACTGCAGGTTGGCTTTTGTTCGACAATGGGTGCTAAACTACTTCTGCAAGGAACATGCGCAACTGCCAGAGGAACCAGCAGGTGCTCCACTCTGCTGCCTATATGCCTACCTGCTGGCAGCGGTACAGCTTGAGTGCTTTCTGGCTGAACTTTTCAGCACGCGCATGGTCGCCTGCCCGCAGCGCTGCTTTGGCAATGTCCAAGCACTCAAAAGCCGCGTCTCTGTTTGCTATGCTTTCCGACATGCTGTTTGTGATGTCACCCTTTTACCACAGCAATACAGCTGCTCGCTGCTTGATGCCCCAGCTGGTGCTGCTTGATGTCGCAGCTGACCAACTGTTCTGCAAGCAGCAGCACTGCATCGACAGTACAACCAACAGAAGCGCGCAGCAGCAGCAGTGTCAATAAAGTTTGACCAGATCTGATGCCTTGACCGGGTACACGATGCGATCATCAAAAATGCACGCATATGGTCTGCAACAGGAAGCCTGCCAACTAGGGCTGCTGCCAGGGTTGGTGCAGGACACAATGTGCAAATGGCGTGACCTGTAGCCCCCAGGTCTGCTGACCCAAAAATAACACTGATTTGTAATGCATATACTATGAGCAAACTGCTGTAGCGGAGCTGCGACGTGGAACGAACAGAGCGTGGTAGGCAGGGAGCACCAGACCAAGCCCGCCTACTACAGCACCACGCATCGTACACGCTCACGGCTTGCATGAAAGTTTTGGGGTACCTTGTGTATGTGCGACCGCAAGAAGCTGCGAGTAGGAACGATGGGTGAGGTCGACGAAGGAACAAACAGTAAAAGCTGTGCCTGTATGTTTGATCAGGTTGCTAGCAACCAGTTCGCGTCAAACAATGCATGACTGTGGTGCAGACCGGTCCCCCCCTCAAACTGACTGACCCGGCATGTGCTACTACCATAACACGTAACCCAATTAAGCGTATGGCATTGACTTCCCGTTCATAACCAGGGTTAGAATTGGAGCTCCGTGACATTAGTTAATTACGGCCCGTCAGCATACCAGCAGCGGCGGCAGCAGAGCAGCTGCAGCAGCAGCAGCAGCATGCATGTGTGTCCAGCAGCATCGCAGCTGCGGCCTCAAGGCTGCTTACCAGCCACCCAGCAGTCCCTAAGTAAAGTGTTGCCAGCCGTGCTGCCATTGCGCGGTACGTCAGTGCAAGGCTGAACTCCTGACCTGCCCAGAGCGGTTTTGCACGCCACATCTTACTTGTGCACATGCACTGCTTGCTTTCTGCAGGGCTTCTCACTTGCAGCAGCAGCAGCAGCAGCAGCAGCAGACATTTGATCACGTGCAGCAGCAGCCAAGGAGACAGTGCAGAATCAGCAGGCGCCAGCTGGCTGAGGTAGGCTGCACCGCCCTTGCAGGAGCAGCCACCAGGCTGCAAAAAAGCAGCAGCAGTAGCAGCAGCAGCAGCAGCAGCAGCACTGTTTGCACAACCCATTCTTGCAATGATTGGCTCCTTGCACCCCTCACATCCATACAGCACATACATCAACAGCCCCATGCTCAGCAGCTGCTCATGGCCACATCCCTGCCTCGTGGCGCCTGTCGTCACCATGCCATGATGCGCCGCACTAACGCAGCCCGCGCCTGCATCACAAGCAGCACACACTGCACGCATTGTCACACACGCATCTTCTTCCACTCCCTTTGCTGCGACTCGCATGTCCGACCCTCGTTGTGTGCCTGGCGACATACGGAATGCATGTTCTGCAGGGAGCGCCAGTCAGCAGGCAGCCGCGGCAGGGGCGGCAGCAGCAGCAGCAGCAGAGGCAGGGGTGGCGGCAGGGGTGGCAGTGGCGGCAGAGGCCAGGGGGGTAGGCAACCAGGCGAGCAGCGCAGCAGCCGCGGCAGGGGCGGGGCCAGGGGGGGCACCAGCAGGCCCCCAGGGCAGCGGAGACAGCAGCTGCCTGATCAGGATGCCGACCCTGACGCAGCGGTAGAAGTGGCAGGTGATGGGTTCAGCAATCCTAGCAAGGGGTGGGGCTACCGCAGTGGGTACATCCGCTATCCTGAAGGTTACAACAACGACAACGACCCTGACGATGACGGCGGTTATAACAATGACAATGACAATGGTGCATCAGAGTATGACACGGATGGCGATGATTTCATGTCACAGCGGCGACGAGACCAGCCTGGCAGCAGTAGTGGCCGGGACAGGAGCAGCAGCAGGGGCAGGGGAGGTGGCCCATCTGCTCTCAGGCCCGCAGCAGCAGCAGCAGATGGCGCCGCTGACTTTGTGGTGATTGGCAAGGCAGATGCAGGCTCGTACTTGCATGCAGTGTCTGAGCTGGAGGAGAGAGAAGGTGGCAGCTTTTGGGAGGCAGCTGTGATGGGTGACGCGGAAGAGGAGGATGAGGATGAGTATGAAGGCGGCCTGCATATGGGCGAGGCATGCAGCTGCTGGATGATGATGATGAGGATGAAGATGAGGATGAGGTTGGGGTGGAAGGTGGGTGTGAACTGAGTGCTGTTTGAAAAAGTCACAAGCATTGCAATACGAGGTGCAGCGCCGATGGCTGCTGGCAGTTGGCAGGCTCTTGGGTTGCACGCAGCAGTTGCAAACACAAGTCGATTCGAGGTACCCTGCATCCAGCACTTCAAAGCACTTTGAATGTCCAGCTGCTCGCTGCCCCCACTGCAGCGGCTGTCAGCCGTGGCCCACCAGCCGTGGCCCTGCTCACAGCGCTGTACCCTGCTTAAAGGTGTCTGCTGCTGGCCCTCAAACCCCGGCCCCCGCTTGCTTCACCGCAGAGGTTGCCAGCTTGATGCAGGAGCTGGCGGAAGGGCTGGGTGACGAGGAGCAGCAGCAGCAGCAGGGCCCCGAGGCAGCAGCAGCAGCAGCCTGGCGAGCTTGCTACATCAGCCGGCAGGTGCCCGCCCCACAGCTGGGCCCTGTGGCACTGAAGCTGGTCCCCGGTGGGCTTGGGTTTGGGGTTTGACGCAGCTGGTGCAGGTGCTTGCGCATGCGCTACACCTCACATGTTGCCGCATGCCAGCATTGCGTTGTCCTTCATGCCATGCATCAACTGGCTGCCCCATCAGTGCCAAAAGCATTGGCGATGGACACTCGCTGGCTGAGGTGGCACCTTCCCACGGAACCACTTGCACCCTGTCGCCGCGCCTGCACGTGTACCTGTGCAGGCAAGGGCCGGGGCGTGTTCACCACCGCTGCCGTTGCTGCTGGAGACCTGCTGCTGGTCGCGCAGCCCTTGGCATTGCTGTACTGCGAGGAAGGCACTACACCTGAGAACGAAGAGCTGGCTGACACGCTGACGGCAGCAGTGGTAGCAACAGCGGCAGCAGCAGAGGCGCCCAGCAGCAGCAGCAGCAGCAGCAGCAGCAGTGGGGGACTGGAGCTGTGGCAACAGCATGCGCTGCTGCAGCTGCGAGCGGCAGGCGAAGGGCAGGACGGTACTGCTGCAGAGCAGCATCAGCAGCTGCTGCAGCAGCTGTTGGGGGATCCTAGTGTTGTGGCAGCAGAGTTGCGGACTGCACAAGCCAGCAGCAGCAGCAGCAGCAGCAGTGCAGAGGCTAGCAAGCAGCAGCCGCAGGAGTTGGCACCGCTGCCGCCTGCTCCTGGTGCTCTGCCAAGCGCAGACAAGTTGCTGCAGGTAGTGCATGCCAACTGCACAGGTGCGCGTGCTGCATGCCGTCAGTATGTCTGCCACACACACATTCTCAAATTCGGTGTGCAACAAGGCACCAACCTTGTGTGTCTCTACCGGTTGTTGCAAGGTGCGTTGTCAAACTGCATGCTGCTGCCTGGAATTGGCCACGCATGTGTGAGTTCAATCCTGTGCTAGCAGTGCCGGCAGGAGTGGTTGCAGATCGTGCAGGCATGCCTGAGCAAGCCACAAGATGCGTAAACACAGCACCTCAACCGCGGCTGTCTGATTCCCCTGGTGCTGCGCTGTGGTGCCGCCTTGCAGGGGAGGAGTTTGAGGATGCGGCGCTCACGTTGCTGCGCGGCAGCACCAGCTGCGGCCACCTGGGCATATGGCCGGCAGCAGCCATGATCAACCACGCCTGCTGCCCCAATGCGCATGCCATGCTGCTAGGGGACAGGCTGGTGAGTGGGCTTTGGAGGCCGTGCAGCATGCTGCAGCTGACACATGATGATGTGTTTGTCATATTGCAGCATGAGCAGCTGTACTTCACAATGCAGCAGCTGTAGTTTTCGATGGTAACTGCAGGCTGTAGCACAATGCAGCATGCTGGCGCAGGCAACACAGTCAAGGTTCTGTCATGCGTGGTGCGCAGTTGGCCGCTGGTTCGATCTTGTGTGCACATACCTGTTGGTTACACAGGCGCCACGCACTCTGGCATGGCTCCGCAAGGAGCTGCACGTTGCCGCAACATGCCCGGCCTCTTCTGTCAGCGCAGGCATCCCTCACAGCAGCAAAGAACACCACCTCCTGCCCGTTGAACACGGCGTAGCACAGCATGCACCACCATTAAGTAGCTCCCTCGCTTCAGCCACTCCACACACAGCTGAGCTCCAGGAACCCTGCTAGGCAGGCTGTGCAGGCAGCAGCCCACCTCCCACATCCCCCATGTGCACCCTGGCCCTCATGCCACCCTCCGTGCTCAACCCACAGCAGTTCGTGCTGCAATGCGCATGCGTTTGCACACCCTCACTGCCTGCAGGTGGTGCGGGCAGCGGAGGACGTGCCTGCGGGGCAGCAGGTCAGCGTGAGCTACCTGGGCCCTCAGCTGTTTGCGCCAGCAGCGGTGCGCCAACAGGAGCTGCGCCAACAGTGGGGCTTTGAATGCGGCTGCGCCAGGTGCGGCATCGCGCAGTGTGCCGCCACTGCCTTTGTAATGACAAACGTCATCCCTCAGAGCCATTCGCGGTTATATTATACTATATTATATTATATTGATAAATATTCATCTGCAGTATGCCACTGTATGGTTGATATTTACACTCATTAATTGATAGCCACTGCCTGTGTAACAATGTTGATACAATTCATTCTTATAAGCCACTGCCTTTATGTCCTGGTGTCCCAACATATGTAGGGTTGCACGTCCGGGCTGCCCAATCATGCATTGCACTGGAGCAGCCCGAGGCTCAATGACGGCAGACAGATGATGATGGTTGAGACACAATCCTGCTTTCCTTTGGCTGAACCCTTGGCTTAATGCTGCTTCCTCTTGCTTGCCGCAGGTGTAAAGCAGAGGCTCGCTACGCTGGCAGCAGCGTCAGCGGCAGCGGCGAAGAGTCTGCCACACTCTCTCGGCTGCTGGGGGACACCTATGCTGCCTGCCAAGGCATGGCTGAGCAGCTGGATGCAGCAGTGGAGGCAGGCGACGTCGAGGCGGTCGCGGCAATGCAGCAGCAGCTGCAGCAGATGCAGCAGCAGGTGGAGGCTGGCATCCGCGCCGCAAAGCCGCCCGCCAACGTGCGCCGCTGGCTGCAGGTGTGCTGCCCTTGCATCTTGCTTGAAGTTGTGTCGTTGGTGGTGATGACGGGTCATCATATTACGTCACTACATGCTCCACCCAACAAAGGAGTGGGGACCCGGATGAGAAGCCAGCAAAAAGCTCATAGGGGGGACACATCAACAAGCTGTTGACGGGCAGTAGGGTCGTCGCCCGGGGGGCGGCGTCGTGTGCAGCTAGCGCGGGCATGACCCCTGTATAAGCATGCCTGCACAGCTTATGGGGCATTTGTACTTTGTCAGCCGCTCAACTGTGGCTTGTGTGTTGCCTCAGCCTGTGTTGTGCTGAGCCGCGCTTGTGTTGCCTCAGCCTTGCTTCTGTTGCCGGTGAAGCCGCAGCTTCAGTGCTCAATGCATGACCTGTGCAACGCTGTCAGCGCTTGCGCCGGCCAGCTGCCACTTGCGGTTGCCGAAGTGCTGCTGATGCTGATGCTGATGCTGATGAAAGTATCTGTGTACAAACTGGAGACCATGGGCGCCTCTTTGCTTGCCTTGGCCGGTGCTGCTGCTGCTTCTGCTGCTGCTGCTGCTGCTGCAGACTTGGTACAATCTGTACAACCTCCTCAGCTTCTTCGCTGCACCTCGTGCCTTGCTGCTTAGCTGCTGCTGCTGCAGGCTTCGTGTATGATATGTACAAAGCCCTTGCTGCTGCTGCTGCTGCTGCTGCTGCTGCTGCTGCTGCTGCTGCTGCTGCTGCTGCTGCTGCTGCTGCTGCTGCAGGCTTCCGTGTATGATCTGTACGACCTTCTGAGTCTATGTGCCGATCAGCTGCCAGCAGCACCCCCAAAAGCAGCCAACAGCGGCAGACGGGGTCCCGGCAAGAAGCAGGGTGCCGCTGCTGCGCCGGCGATAGAGACAGAGGCTCTGGCGGCCTGTGCGCGCATTGTTGGGGGCGTGACACCGGGCAGCAGCGCACAGGCCGACTTGACCACAGAGTACATGGTCCGGTGAGTGCTGCTGCGTGCTGTGTTTTTGTGTCAGGGGTTCAATCCCTGCTGCCTACACACGAGTAGGAAAAGCTCAGTTCTTGATGTTTAAGGGTCTGGTGAGCCTTTTGCTTGCTGTGTCTGGGGGAGATTTACTTGCCCTGCTGCATGGTTGGTGTGGATCTCATGTGTCCAGTTGACTGGCGCCACACCAGCCTTTCTTTCGCTGTGCTCGAGCTGAGTGACTGCTTTGTTGCTTTGGATCTATGCGATCAATTGTATGTGTCGCCCTGCAGCGCTGAAGCCCGCTTTGGCGACGGCCACCAGGAGGCGGCTGATGCGCTGCGCATGTGCAGCACGGCCCACGTGGCACGCTACGGGCCCATCAGCAAGGGGCTGCTGCAGCTGCTGATGGACACGCGCGCTGGTGCAGCCTTGCTGTGAGCTGACCATGAAACATCCTACCAATGTAACGGCTGTAACAGCGGCACGCTGCGGAGCTGGCAAGCTCCTGGACCGGCGGGGTATGGCGCGAGGTCGAGGTCTCGTTTAGTGTGATCAACCCGGCCGGGCGCAGGGTGCCATTGCTGCTGTAGCTGCTGTTGTGGGTGCTTGCAAGGAGCTGCGGCACTGCACAGGACACCTTTGAAACTCGAAGGGTTTTTTCACCTTCGAAGGTGGCGGTGTGGTTTGAGCAGAAATAGTGCTGCAGCTGCACGTGCAGGCGCTGCCGCAGCGTGCCGCTGCTGCGCGGCATCTGCTGCATTAGCGGCTGTAGCAGCATCATGGGGCAGCGGTTGCGACGTGGCTGCTACGACAGATCCAGGACGATTGCGATGTTGATGCAAGCAGATCTGTTCATCTGGAATGTGTATGTTGGTGCAAATTTGGAAGCTGTATGGCGCACATGGTGTGCATGGCAGTCAGCAGCTGGGGCCCAACATTGCTGCTGTCAATGGTCTTTTAAGCCTGAACATTACCAGCACTTACCCACTTGTGTCACTCGTTGCGTGACGAGCCTTTCAACAAGTTGCTGGACAAAAGCGCCTCACTTGAGCAGTTGCCCAAGTCCGGCTTTTTGCAGCGCCCCTGGCTACCAGCCAGTAGTACAGCAGTCCGATGACTTCAACATACCTGCACCTAGTCCTAATGTCAACGAACAATGCCATGCTGCTGCTACTTGTTGGTGTGGCGGCTGCTGCTTAGCCATGTATGTCATCATAGTACATGCTTAGCAGCATTGCTTGCATGCGTTGCTGATGACTGCTGACGTGCCCAATCACTAGTGTTTCTCAGTACTGAGTGCTCAGTACTGAGTGCGGCAGGATGGCAGCAGCCCTGCTTGTTGCTGCTGCTGGGCGTGGGTCGCGTCCTGTCTGTTTGGCGAATATCAGCAGCGATGGAATACAGTTGATGCTTTAAATGTTGAACACACTCAGTGTCATTTTGTACTTGGTCGGCTTGCTGTGCAGGATGCTGCGAAACCCATGCACCGACCAGAGGCACGGCATCCGCACGGAATGGCACAGTTGTATATGGTTGACGTAAACAACAGCATATGTGGAGCACAGCTCGTCCTGTGCTGGCACAACGTGCTGCCGTTTCTGCTGCGGTAGACTCTTTCGGAAACCGTGGGCCATACAAGCGTGCTTGGCTGCATGCATGCTCCAAAACGTTGATTGTTTTGGCACACGTGCAGTACATGCGTGGACATGGCAGGAGCAGCAACCTCCATGGCTGCGCCGCAGGTGTGCCGCGCAGGTGGTTACTGTTTGACTCCTGCAGGAGTCAAATTTGACTGCAGCCAGCCAGCCACGATGCTTCAAAACGCTTGCAAGGGGTTTCGGTTTACTAACATCAGGTACTCAATGCGCTTCGCGGCCGAGGCGGCCCCCTGTGCACGGTTGTCATAATGAATCATTCGTCGGCATGCCGTTTCTGCGCAGAAGGCGCTGCCGTTTCTGCTGCGGTGGAACTCGCGGGCCATGCAAGCGTGCATGACTGCATGCATGAAAACTGTACCTTCAACGCATGCATTACATGCGTGACTAATGGCAGGAACAGCAACCTCCAAGGCTGTACCGCAGGTGTGCCGCGCAGGTGGGTACTGTTCGACTCCTGCAGCCAGCCAGCCACGATGCTTCGAAACGCTGGCAAGGGGTTCAGTTTTATAAAATCAGTATTAAAACGCGCTGTGTGGACAAGGAGCCCTGCTGTGTAGAATTGTCACAAGAAAGCACTCGCCTGGCAGAACGTGATGACGTTTCTGCTGCGCTGGAAACCGCGGGCCAAACAAGCGTGCATGGCTACATGCATGCTCCAAAAATGTGGATTGTTGCGGCACGCATGCAGTTCATGCGTGACCAATGGCAGGGACAGCAACCTCCAAGGCTGCGCCGCAGGCCTGCGGCACCTGGGTGTGCCGTGCATGTGGTTACTGTTTGCCTCCTGCAGCCAACCAGCCAAGATGCTTCACAACGCTTGCAAGGGGTTTCCGTTTACTCATATCAGGTACTGACATGCAGTCGGCAATCGATGCGTCTTCATGTGCAGGGTTGTCGTCATGAAGCACTCGCCTGCAGTGCACTCGACAAAGTGCAGCAGCTGTTACTACGAGTCAGCAATACACATTCTGTACAATCTGTTGCCGTCGAGTATTTCAAGTCGGCTTTAGCATTGCCAGCAATGCAGAATCGCTCCTTGAACAACAGCAACAGTACTATATATTACACATGTGCTGTGAGCGGTATACATCAGCAGGCTGCTGCGCTGCTGTTGCAGCAGCACCGCATGACGATCATGCACTGTTTGATGCAGCACTCTCTGCCATGATGGCCATGGCTACCAATGGCGCACGTTGGGATGCACCGAGATGAAGCACACGAAGGCATCATCATCATCATCATCATCATCATCATCATCATCATCATCATCATCATCATCATCATCATCATCATCATCATCATCATTCATCATCATCATCATCATCATCATCATCATCATCTTCTTATCCATTCAAGCCAAAGCATCAACGCCATCGGCACATGAAGGCATGTGACACAGGTCCCTTCGACAATAGCATAAGGCGCAACTTGTGTGTGAAACAGTGCATCAGACTTCACATGCTGCAGGTACAGAACGCATGGACCAGTTGACCGCAACATCAGCGACTGGTGCAAGCCCAGCACCATATGCTAGAGCTGTTTGCGGCTCGACAATTGCGGGCATGTGATGATGGCTTGCAGCTGCTGGTGCTGGTGTCAGCCATGCAGATTTACTCTGCTGTGTCATCATGCTTTGGGGATTGTAAAACCATCATACGCATACACCCAAACATGCCTAGATCAGTGATGCTCTACTTCACCTGCCCTAGACAGCAGCGTATAGAACAGAGCAGCAAGAAAAGACTATGCTACTGCTATAACTACCCAGCCCATGCTACCGCAGCTACTGCCGTTGCAGCACTGCTGAAGCCAGCCATACCAATAACAGTGAAGGGGCTGCAGCAGCTCACTGATGCATGGACTGCACTAGCATACATGGTCTGCATGGTCCCTAATCTCAGGTGATGGCCCTGTTGTTTGTAGTTCAAGGCAGTAAACTGCTGGCCTGTGGGTGGAGGTCATGCTCAGGCCGCCCAGGTCAAAGTCTTGCACAGAAATTGGCACTTGTTTGTTGGCGTGTGGGCAATTGACCGGCCTAAGCTCAGGGAAGGTTACTGCCAAATCTTGCTTCATAAGCTGCCCTTTCTGCAGCCCACTGCTTGTTGGCTTGTGCATAGTCAACAAACCACCAAGTGGGGTGGTGCCAAGCAAGCGCCGCAGGCCTGCAAGACAATCGAACAACAGCAGCAGCAGCAGCAGCAGCAGCAGCAGCAACAGCAGCAGCAGCAGCAGGAAGACAAACACAAACATCAGCACACCATGAAAGGACAGTACTAGAAGCCGCCGAGTGGGGTGGTGCTTGGCAAGCGCCACAGCCCTGCGGGGCAACAGAGCGCGAGCGGCAGCAGTGGCACACCCTTTGGCACATATTCAGCGTGAATTCACAGGCCAGCACTGGCAAAGCGTTGCCAAGCATGGTGCTCAACCAGCGCTGCAGGTTCGCACGGCACAGAGAGCACGAGTCAGCATCAGCCGCTTCGTGATGAAGTTTGGGCTGAAATATTCAACTGGTGAGACGGGAAGCCACTAAATCTGGTGGTACGGCAGTGGTGCCAGGCCTGTGGTTGGAAGTCCCCACCAAGTCACACATGCAGCTGACAGCTGGCGCGCCCTTCTCCATGAGAGTCACCAGCACCCCAAACGCCGCCACTTGCCAGCAGCTCCGATCGCATGGAATATAAATAGATGTAAGCAGAGCCTGGAACCGCACCTGGCGGCTGGCACAGCCTCTTCGATCAGCTTCATCAGCGCCGTGTACACTTCCTGCTGGCCGTCACGGTTGAGGTGCAGCCCGTCAGGCCTCAACAGGCTCTGCCAGTTGTGCCGCTCAGTGAAGGCCCTCCACACGTCCAGCACCGGCACGGACAGCTGGGACGCAACGTTGCGCACTGCTGCTGCATATTGCGCGGTGAACTTGAATGTGCGGTTGGGCGAGCCCTGCAGCAGCAGCAGGATCAACAACACTGGTCAGTTGGAGCAATGGCAGTTTTGGTCGGAGGTTGACGCCCGGTATGGGTAGCTCTGCAGCAGCACTGGAGGTGTGGAGGTCGGGCATATATCAACTTGTGAGGTGCGCCAGGGGTTTGGTGCACTCGCAGGCATGAGCAGTAGCGCAGCAGGGTGCATGCAGGTCTTCCATCAGAGTTCACATGATCAGCCATCTTTTGCTGCTGCTCCCCGGCAAAAGTCACTGACAAGCCGTAGTGGAACGGTTTTGCAAGCCTGCTGCCGCGCAGTGGTTCTGCAGACAGACACTCTGCTGGCTTATCAGGGAGTGGCAGAAGTTTCCAGCAACAAGCTGCACTGCTCCATTGTCCTGGCACAATCAGGGTCTGCTCACCTCGTTGGGTAATATAGCGCCAGGCGCTGCCTCGTTCACAGGTGGCGGTGTCACCAGCAAAATGTTCTGCACTCCTGCTGCCTGCAGCTGGTGCACAATATCCAACAGGTTCTTGATAAAGGCATCAAGAGGCACGTGTGCAGCGGCACTGCACAGCAGAAGCAGCAAACATTGGAGGAATAAGGGGCAAATTAGTGGCAAGAAGGTATGACAGTACGGCCAGCCACTGCACAGTTGCAGAAGGTCGTTGGTGTACGTAGTCAGCAACACATGCGCAGCCTCACCATACACACGGCAGGCAGGGCAGCCACATTCGCTACATACTTTGAATAACCACTAACCACGAACAATTTGGTGTGTGCTTTCAGCTGCTTTATACAGCTTTGGAGTTGCCTGCCTTGTTGGCCATGGCGGCAGCACTTTTGTGCATGGCGCTAGCGTCCGGCAGATGCTTACAGAAACCTTTTCGGCCTAGTAGGCAGTCCATCAGGCGGGTTGCACAGTCACTGCATCAGTGACAGCATTGCACCTGCTGGCAGATGCATGCTGCTTTGGTCATACACACCGCCTGTCAGCAGCATGCACACATGAAGTCCAGCCTGTCTGACAGCTGCTGCTCACTCACTTTGCGCGATCTGGCATGGAAGCGTCATTTGCGCCAAGCCACACAGTGGCAAGGCAATCTGCTGCGTGCTGGTGCTCTCCAGGATCTCTGGCAGTGACAGCAGCGTGGTGGCTGTGGTGTAGCCGCCAAAGCCCCTGTTGATCACATCAGCCTGCAGACCACGCGAGGTACATCAATACTATGCATCATACCCACAGTATGTAGCATAGCAGCAGCGAGCGCCGCTGCGCCATCATCCCAGTTTCCACAGGGGGTTTGCTGCTGCTGCTGCTGCTGCTGCTGCTGGTGCTGCTGCTGCTGCTGCTGCTGCTGCTGCTGCTGCTGCTGCTGCTGCTGCTGCTGCTGCTGCTGTTGTGCTTAGCTTGCCTGCAATGCATGTGCTTTGTCAGTGAGCAGTCCAGCCACAGCTCAGTCCAGCCACTTTTTCGCCCAACGCTGATGTAACCCTTGGTGAAGGACTGCGCACAGCTGCAGGCATTGTAGTAATTGCAACCCATGCTGCAGCCGCGTTCAGGCTGCTGCAGTGGCTGGCCGCTTCGCCTTCAGCAGCTCACCTTGCGTGCATATGCTGCTGCCAGCTTCATCGTCCATCCTCCCTCAGGGTCCAGCCCTCCTTCTGTGATGCTGTCGCCGATGGTCAGGATGGTGGGCCGCTTCCAGATGGTCGGCTCTGCATTGCCCAGGTAGGCGCCAGGCATGGCCGCTGCACTCTTGCCGCTGTCAAGGCTGGGTACCACATCTGCAGCTGCGGCAGCAGCAGCAGCAGCAGCAGCAGCAGCAAGCAGCAGCAGCAGCAGCAGCAGCAGCAGCAGCGGCGCAAGTAGGTTCTGGGCAGCATGAAGCGCAAACAAGGCTTTGTGGCGTGATGCCACACCCGGGAATTGGATGTTGCTGCAAGATTGCTGACTTGCTGCTTCACTTCTTGACTTCAAGTGTGTGCAAGTAGCAATAGTGACATAGCAGAGTCTTGCGCAGCATGCGGTTGCTGCAAAAACACCGCTGATACACATTAAAGTGCCAGCCTGACACCTGGCAGGTGAGTTGCAGTAATGCGGCATGTGTAACATACCTGCTGCAATCAAGTGTGCCGCTAGCAGCAGGTGGGCTAAGGAGAGTCCATTGCATATCATCTTGATAGCTGTAGGCTTCATGGTGTCTGGTGGTGTTTAGGCCAGATTTGCTGATCCCAGCAGCAGCTGCACAACTGCAAGCAGCAGTGGGAGCAGCCGTTCATCATGGAAGTGATAAAATATAGACAGTTAAAACAACAAAGACATCATCGATTATTGTGGATATCACACGGGCGCTTCTGTGATGATAAACTGTTCGGCTGTGAAGGTGACTAGGACTTTCACACACCCAGAGGATCAACCACGACGGCGGTGACCTCCTGTCCTCCTAACTGTTTAGTACGTAAATGTTACAGTTGAAAAGCTTTGGAAAATGGAGATCGGCAGCAAGCGGCGCCAGCACACAGATGCGTAGAGACGCACTAAATCATAAAAAATGGTTACTGGCTATATTTATGTTAGATGATGATGCACCTACAAGCACCGTGCACTTGTGGTAGCTCTGCTATTTGAAGGTGCACTGTCCACGTGGATGACGACCAACACGGTTTGTCAGCTGCGCTCACTCTTATCCAATCAGCTAGCATGAGATTAATAATCATATAATACAACCTGATTTATCATAGAGACAGCATTAGCGAGACAGCTGCCACACCAAGACGTGCGATTGTCGCCTGTTTTGTCGCTGCCCGTGCCTTTTACGCTCAAGTTACAAACTGCTGTATGCACATGTGACTTTGACGACGTTGAAGGGTTTTCTGCATACAGATCAGTGGTGCCCACGAGTTTTTTTTGATCGCCTACCACATGAAACATCGATCTCATGACTGCTGCTGGCCCAAACCAGCATTGCAACGGCTTTTAATATTACTTCTATCACCTTGAGAACGCATACAGCTGCGTCGTGCGTGAACAGTGAAGCGGCCTGCAACGGCATCTGCTGATTGACATGCTGTGAACATGCAAGACATCCAACCTAGCGGCAAGCTGCCTCAGACCGTACGTTTGTAGTTTTAAGGTTCTCAAGGGCTGCTGGAAGCTAAGGTTCATCGCTGTGCAAGGTTGAATCCTGCCCCCTACTGCTGCCCCCTACCCTGCACTAGCAGGCTGCATCACAGGGCCTGAGGTGACCCGCCAAATTTCTGCTGTTGCTAACAGGTCAGTCATTGAGAGCACACCACAATAGGTTGTTAGCTTGGACCAACCAGCCGCCTAAGCACACCATCAGCCAAGGGAGCAGCATGCAGGATCGCCATGCTCCTGCTGATATGCTGCTTGCTCAGCAGCAAACTGCTTCTCAGGATTTTCGTATAGGGATCTCCAATTTGGATGGTGCCAAGGCAGTGCAGAAGGCCTGCAGTACAGCAGCGCAAGCACACTCACCAGACATGCATTATATTGCACAGGGCAACAAATATAACTTGCGATGGTGTGCCAGACAACCACATCCATGGCAAACCAGGATCGCTACTCTGGGCAGCATTAGCCTGTGTGTCATCATGCCACAAGAGACCACAGGAACATGTCTGCACCGGCAGCAGCCAAGCTGATACAACCAGCACAGATGCCTGCAGCGAGACAACAGGCATCACGTGTGTGTGTACATTTGCTGCAGCACTTCAATGCAATGCAGCAGGCACGGCCTCACCTGAGGTCCGGTAGTTGCTGCTCTACGAGCTGCATCAGTGCTTGGTACACCTCCTGCTGCCCCCGCTTGCTCAAATGCAGGCCATCCGATGCCAGCAGCTGCTGCTTCCAGCTCGGCTGCTTCAGAAACAGCTGCCAGACGTCAAGCAGCAGGACAGCGGTCTGCGCTGCTGCCGCACGCACAGCTGCCGCGTACTGAGCTGTGGTGTTGAACAGCCGGGGCGGCGCACCCTGCATGCCCGCACATGGCATATAGGCGCAGCACCCAGTGTCATTTTGGATGTGCAGCAACCCATGACTACACCTTGTACACACAAGTCGTGAACAAGTAGTGACTGGTGCAGGCAGCTTGTGTGGTGTTTTGGTGAAACTAACGGCTCACCATTTAGCAATTATGGAGGCCTTTTTCCACCTGAAATGCACTGGCAGAGTGGTGCATGCACAGGCACAGACACGTCATGCTTAACAACCAAATCCATGACACACACCCTGCACAGCTCTCTCTTCACGGCCTCACCTTCCCCGCCTTTCACTGCATCACTGTTGCTGCAGTTGAACAGCATGCATTGTAACCACCTCTGGATAGCTACTGCAACACACACCCAGGCACCAACAGGCACCACACAGGCACCACCAGCGACTGCAACACACACCCATGCACCACCAGCAACTGCAAATAACACGCAGGCACCGCTGACGGCTCAGCCCCTTGCTCACCTCCCCGGGCCTCACTGCATCTGGTGCTGCGTCATTCACAGGCGGCGGCGTCAGCAGCACCACATGCTGCACACCCGCCGCCCGCAGCTGCGACGTGATGTTCAGCAGGTTGCTGCGGTATTGCTCCAGCGGCACATGCGCCGACGCACTGCACGCACAACACGTGTTTGAGTGATCCAGTGCTGTTGGTGAGGCGCTGATGCTGGTGGTGATACCGGCCATCTTTGTACACAGGATGTAAAGGTGTCCTGCTTGACTCTCAGCACATGGCGGAGCAACACACACAGAGCAGTTGCTGGCGTGCCCGTCCGCCCCTCACACAGTCTGCACCCGCGTATCACAATGGCCACCTTTGGTCTGTCATCAGATGCCTAAATTACTGCGGGCCATTGCCCTGCACGCTGACAGGCAGCTGCCAGCTTTGCGAGTGAGCAGCTGCAGCTGCGTTCTGCGGGTGCCAGCAGCAGTGCCACTCACTCCCTCCTGCCAAGCAGTGCTGCGTCATTTGCGCCCAGCCACACGGTCGCCAGCAGCACCTGCTGCCTGCTGAGGTTGTCTGTTATTTCACACAGCGCCAGCAGTGCTGCATGTGTGTTGAAGCCACTGAAGCCCCGGTTCAGCACATCAGCCTGCAGGAGTGCCCAGGCCCAGCAGCAGCGATGCAGCAATGCATGAACAGCCCATTGGCAAGCTTAGGCTTGCTGGTTGCATGACTGTGGCTCAAGCAAGATGACAGCTGTGCCCTGCATGTGACATCAGAGTTCTGTGCAGAAATGCGTAACCGGTGATCCAAGTCCTTGCATGCGCAAGCCTGGCGGTTGTTGACCGCTCCGCCAGGCTTGACGCTCCAAAGTGCAGGTGCAGGTGCAGCAAGCGCTGCTGCACCGCCTGCTCCATGTGTGTCAGGGCCTCGCCGCAACTGCACCTGCTGCGGCATCAATGCCAGCAGACACTTGCTGCCACCCTCAATGCTGTGCCTTTGTGTGTGTGCTGCTGCTGCTGCTGCTGCTGCTGCTGCTGCTGTTCCTGCATCATACCTTTCTAGTGTATGCTGATGTCAGCTTAATGGACCAGCCACCATCCTCTGCCTGCCCGAGCTCCGTCAAGCTGTCGCCCAGCAGCAGCACAACCGGCCGCCTCCATACTGACACGGTCTGTGCCGCATCTCCTGCTGCTGCACCTGCGTTGCCTGCTCTTTGCCTTACTCTGCTGCTGCTGCGTCTGTTGCAGCTGCTGCTGATTAGGCCAGCAGGCCAAGCTTGCTCCTGTTGCGCTGCTGCAGCCGGCGTGCTGGGACTTCGCAGGAAGCTGATAACAGCCAATAAGACCAGCAGGCATGCTGCTATTGCAGCTGCTCTGGGTACTTGTGACAATGAGGTTGAGGAGAGCCATGTCTGCTGTAGTTTTTTGGGAAGCACTGGGAAGGTCAAGGGCGTGTTGGCGAGGCGCAGGTGCTGCTTCTGCTCTGGGCTGGGTGATGTAAACACCACGAACTTAGGCCTGTTGGCCATGTAATGGTATTACAGCAGATGTCGCGTTCAGCTGTGATTGCGTCAGCAGCTGATTACTGGTGAGTGCAGCTGGTGTCTGGTAGCAATGGCAGCAACAGCAGCAGTGCTATTGATGGTGGCAGCTGCAGCCCAGGAGCCTGACACCAACCATACAAAATATCAAGGGCTCAAGCACCGTAGCTGTGACTGTTGCAAGCCTTGATCAAGGAGGGTGCCTGAAGTCGTTGAAACCAGCGCTGCAACGGATCTGCAGCGCAATGTTTGCCTCACGAAGTTCTGTTGCTCATTCAATTCAAATCTTCCCGCGCCTCCTGGTTTATGCATGTGGTTCTGCACCCAAGCTTGCCAGTAACAAGGCATGGGTAATGTACCTCGTATGCTGCTCACTCCAGTGGCACCCGTCAGCCATCGCGAGCGGTCTTGTTTGTCTTCTTTAGTATGTTGATAAGATTGCAGTTTGTTCGTGCCTGCAAACAGCGGTCTTGTCGGAGACATGCTTGATCATCTGGGTTGCAAGTTGCAACCCAGCAGGTACAACTACAAAGATTTCGGCGATGGCCGGCAGGCTGGCTGTACCTCCTCCTCATGCAGCTAGATTTAGCTGAGACGGCTGCAGAGGAGCTCATACGACGATGGCAGCTGTTACTCTGTTAAGGTTTGCAGGAAGACAGCTGATACTCTATTAATCAGCAGTGTCGACATTGACGTCAGCAGTAGCCTGGTGTGTCACCGCCGTGCCTGCAGCACCCTCCAGCACTGCAAGGTCACTTGCCTGCAGAGCAGCCTGCCACTGCAGCCTAAGACCTTGAAAGGAACACCATGAGGGGTGCAACAGCGGTGCTGTGCAGGCAGCATGGCTGCTGTGTGTTGAGGGATGCAGGAAAACATCAGTGTCACGGGTTGTAAGACAATTGCCACATAACCTTGCATAGTAGCCGTGAGCTGACGTCCAGCAGCTGTCCGCCATCATCATTATTGCCGTATGGGAACAACAATAAACGTCAGCTGCAGAGCAAATCCCAGCTACTTCAAGGAATGCCATGTGCAAGCAAAAAACAGCACACAGCACTATTGTAAGGGTCGAGCATGCACACAATATGTGGGCATGATCCCGTTGCGTTTGAGGTTCCAACCTTAGCAGGCTGCTAAATGATACCAACTACCACATAATGCATGCAACATCATATGCTGCATGTGCTGTTCACGCTATGTTGGCTAAGTAGGAGCGTGATAGAATGATTATGAAGAATCAGCTGGGATGTCAGCCTCCACATACAGGTGGCCACCAACAGCGACAGCACGGAGTTGGCTGCAAAACTGCAACATGTCACACAAAAAGATTCAAGCGACCTGAGTGCTAACCTCTGGTTGCCACATGCCGTCAAATAGTGATGAACATGCAGGCGCACAAGCAACACCGCGGCGCGAGGTTGGTGAACTTCATGCCAGGTCCAGCAAAAATGCCAACGCCTACCAGCTGCAAGGAAGTCCTATGCCAGGGCTGCGCACAAACCGCAGCACCACTCAATGCATGCAACGCCGCTGCCCGGCATGCAAGGCCGCAGCCGCTTGTTTCAGCGCTGTGGCTTGTGTGAGTACGTGCCGGTGCTACCGCCATTCTGCGCCAGCTGCTTGCCTGGTGTTGCGCACCTGGACACACCAGCAATGTCAAACCAGCTGCCGGGTGTCTGCGCATCAGTATGCTCCCAGCAGTGCCCTTGCTAGCAGCTCCCCTGCTGCTGCTATGGTCCAGAGTCTCCTTCTGTACCATCCTTCGCCTGCTCTACCAGCTGGTCCTGCGCCTCTATCACTCTGCTGATGACGCGCTTGCTGGGCTCCTGCAGCTCACCTGGTGGCAGCAGCAGCAGCAGCAGCAGCAGCGGCAGCAGCAGCAGCACAGCAGCAGCAGCAGCAGCAGCAGGGCAGAGTGTGTGACTGACCAGATGACAAACGTGCAACACCAGCATGGCACCTACAACGCACACCTGTCTGCTTGTATGCAGCATCATCATGTGCACAGATGCCTAGTTCGTGGATGCATGCCCTCTCACCTGCAGACTGCGCCAGACTCACTAATGAACCCCCGTCTTTTTGACAGGCTGCCTGCACACCCCTGCAGCTGCTTTTGCTTGGCTGCCTTTCTGAGCTGCTGGTGCTTGCACCGCATGAGATGCAGCAAGACAGGTTTGCCTTGTTGCTACACTGCTGCTGTCGCTGCTATGATTGCTGCTGCTCTGCTGTGCCCACCTGCAATGAGCAGCTCGTCCAGAATGTAGTAGGCTTTGTGAAAGTTGAAGATGAGGTCCAGCTCACACACATTGCCGAAGTACATGTCCAGCCCCTAGCAGTTGGTTCAGGCAGTTGAACAGCAGCGGCAGATATCAGCAAGGCACACAGACGGCGCATGGACCTTTGGTGCAACACATGAGCCATTGAGTGGCTGCAACCTCAGCGGCACAGCGCTTGCAGGATGATCATTTGCGTCAATCTCCTGCTGCCCACGTCACTACCTGGAGCGCTGTCATGTGGTTCTGTGTACTGTATGTGGAGCTGCTGCCACTGATTGCCAGGCCTCATTCCGTGGTGTAATCTCAGGTGGGGCTACAGGCACCAGCCTCTGCATGCAGTGCTGCTGCTTGCATTGCTGCCCGTGATGCTGCTGTCACCCCATGATGTGCTGCCAGGAGGTGTGCAGCATGCATGCACGCACCTCCACGAAATGGTGGATGATCTCCAGCACCAGCAGCTCGTTGTCTGACGAGTCAACCCCACACAGGAAGTACAGGCTTGCATATCGCTTGTAAACCAGCTTCAGGTTCTTCCAATCTACAAAGTTGCACAGCTTCAGCGGCCGTGACAGCACCAGAGGTGTGGTCTCCTTCACAACGCGTGTACGCTCCTTCTGGCTGTATGTTGAGTACCACTTTGCCAGGCGGACCTTGCCCTGCCGGCTCATGAGGATGAAGAAGTGGATCTAGGGGGTTGGACAAGGGGTGCGCAGTAGAGCAGCAGGTAATGACCAGCAAGACAGCATCTTGGGTTATTGAGGCGAGCCAGCTGCCGTATGCTGCCTTTTCAAACTTCAGCATGTAATAAAACAGTACCAAGCCATCACCAGCATCAACATGCTGCATGCTAGCCAAGCGCTCCTCACGAACGCACGCACCATGGTCCCTGCTCCTCGGGGCAGGGTCCAACGTCAGCTGCAGTTCGTCACGGTCGAAAATGCACCTGATCAAAGATTTCGTAAAAGGAACAGGGCAGCTGCCAAGCAGTCGAAACAGATGGGCGGGTCAACTGATGGGGGTTCTGCTGTGCTGCCTTCACTTGTAGAGCCGCTGATGACGCTTCAGCAGACTGTAACTACGCTCGTCTCGCATGTGACTGGAATGCGGCAGAGGTAGGTCTAAATGGTCAGCAGTATGGCACAGGGCAGGAGGTTACGGCTTCTGATCATGAACCACACTGACACTGTCACTGACAAGCAACCACACCACTGGCATGCCTGATGTAAAGGGTTGCAGGATAGCACGCTTGCGAAGCACAACGCAGCACATGCGTCACTTACATGCCAGAATGCCTGTGGTTCCTATCTCTTCCCTCCACATGACGACATGCATCACCTGAAAACTCAAAAGTGCACGCGCTTGTCAGATGCAAGGCTGAAGGGCAAGGTGTGCCCTGACATGCATTGCGAATCTTCATCTCACTGCAATGATTGATTGAATGGTCGACGCAAGGGCAACCAATGGTCAGCCTTAACCGAGCAAATTGTCGAAGGACTGGCGGCATGCGTTAACATAATCTGCGCATTCTGTTTCACATGCGCAACACCATGACATCCTTGATTCATCATTCAGCCCATGCATGCAAAGAATTGCCTGCAAACAAACCCTTTGCCTGCATTCAAGCACACGCCGCTGTTTCAAGCAAACTGTGTGTGCGCAGCCACACCAGGTGACTATCAGCAAGCAGACATGACCTGAGACACGACGCTGTTCTTTGCTGCGCTGCCGTCTGAAGTACTGCTTGGTCAAACATGCTCCAAGCAAGCACACAACTCCAGCATGCGCTGCCAACAAATCTTTCATGTGCTGGTGCCAGCTAGCTCTCATGTTTTCACTGGAGAGGCAGCTGTAAAATTGACCTTTACTGCCTCACTTAGCATCACTGCTGATTGGTGACAGGGCTCCTCAGACTGTTGACAGCACCGTGCCGCACTGTACTAGATGCTCTTGGAGCAGCAGTTGCTGCAGCATGCATTCTGGGCCACTGAGTACACATCGCCAGCTTGTTGCTCCCTGCTGCTGAAAACCAGCACTCAGCCGGAAAACTTTACTGCCAGGGAGGTCGGTGGCGAGTTTGCGGCATCTGAAAATGAAGCAGCAGCGGCAGCAGCAGCAGTGCAGCCGAAGTCAAAGTTGCCAGCTCACAACAACGGTGGACGGCAGGCACAGCATAAACACTCACAAGTTCACGGAGAGGCAGACTGTGATAAAGAGGATCGGCACCAACACATACGTGCCAACCTGACAGAGTTGCCATTCTCCATCACCTCAACTAGTCGTAGGATTGAATCAGCTGTGTCAGCAACTTGACAGACCTCAGTAGAACAGCAGCGGCAGCGGCAGCTCACCAAGGCATGGTGCGCATGTGCTGACTGCGTCCAGGCAGCCCTGCAGGATGCTCTTCTCTATCTTGGTCAGGCGCGCCGCCACCTTCTGCCGGGGACTGGCTGCGGGGTCCTCCAGGATCTCCAGGTCCCGCCACAGCGGGTGCCTGCAGCGCCAGACATGCGCAGGCCAGGCAAGGGACAGCGAAGCACGAGCAAGGCAAACATGAGCCAACAGCAGATGCCTGCAAGGTGCGATGCGTGCAAGCTGCGGGTGCCTGCAGGTGCGAGCAAGGCGGCCGCAACTTGCACAAGAGTGTAGGCAGAGTCGAACGGATTGCAACAAAGCTGGGCAGTGGGTCGAGCGTCCTGACTGTTGCTGTGTTGTGTGTGCGTTTGGCTGTGCCTGGTGAAGGCTTAACGATCTGAGCATCACATTCACAGTGCCAGTTGCCAGACAGAAGTCAATATGTGCATCTGCTGCTGCCGTGTCTTGTCTTGTGGGGTTAGCCGCTGCTTCAGGTGGGCAGCAAGATGCTGACTCGGCCTGTTGCACACACTGTCTCAAACTCTCGCACAACATTGATGCGTGCACTGACAGCAGGAGGGGTGTGCGAGCAACATTGCCACGCCTCACTTGTATCCTGCCAGCCGCTGGTTCAGGTGTGCAGCCAGCTGGCATGCCACCGTCTGCTCCAGCTGCGGGTCAAAAGCAGCGGCGTCTTCACTGAACACAACCTGGCAGCAGCAGCAGCAGCAGCAGCAGCAGCAGCAGCGGGGGGCTGTCATTTCACAGTTTGTAACGCACGGCTGCCTGTTGATGGACAAGGCAGCAGCAGTCTAGGGCTTGTAGTCCTCCGCACTTGCAGGTGCAGCAGCGCCAAATCAGGGAGCAGCTGAAAAGCGCACAGGGGCCCTAGCAGCGCGCAGCAGCTGCCAAAGCACAAGTAAATGGCACAGGCAACCCTGCATTGCTGTCGCAATGAGACACCGCCACAGCATGACTCCAGGCACACCTTGTCCAGCTGCTCGTGTGTTGTAGCATACGCCAGGCGTAGGTACGGCAGCAGCAGCGGAGGCAGCGGCTGGGAGCGCTTCATGTCAAATGTCTGCATGGTCACCAGGTTCTCCTCCTGCGCGGCGGCAGGCAGCAGCAGCAGCAGCAGCAGCAGGGGAGCCTCAGCAAAGCGGCAGCAGTGCCAACAGCATCTCCTCCTGCAAGGCCCTTGCCCATCTGCACATGGTCGTTCAGGCAGGCTTGAGCTGTGCACGGACAGCTCCAGCATACCGGTCATACATACAGAATCACAGAAACTGCGCTTCAAGGGAATGTAACCCACCACACAAGCCGCACCTGCAGGATGCCGCGCTTGAGCTTGTAGAGTGGGTCGTCTGCCGGCAGCGTCACGTTCAGCGCCAACTTGTCGTACGGGTTTGACTCATCCACGATGCCGTAGTTGAGCAGCAGCCTGCTGTTGGGCTGCGGGCCACACCACGCATACAGCGGCTCCCCTGGCGGCAGCAAGTCGGCGGATACGACAGGTTTGCGTTGAGCGCAAGTTTTTCACAGTTATGTGTGGATCCAGTCACCGTGTCATGAGCGAGCCCAGGAGGAGCAGCAGCTTTTGTGCAATGGTGTGTCGCAACAGACCAGCCTTTTCCTCTAGTAGCAGGCGACAACATGCATACAACGGCTCACTCGGCGGCAGCAACAGCCCACACCGACATGCCCCAGGTGAGAGAAGCACAGTGTACAAAGACTTCAACTAGCAGCAGACTGGGCTGGCTAAGCCGCAATGCACAGCTGAGGTAGACAACGCCAGCAGCAAAAGTCACTGGCGTCTGCAATGTCCTCTGATGATCACCAGGGGAGCAGGCAACAAGGTGGGTGACAAGCAACACCTTGCGCCCCTACGGGCGAGCTCATGGTGGGCTGCCCACCTGGGGTGTAGTCCCGGTCGACAACTAGCTCCACGCGTTTGTTCTCCGGGTTGTACTTGAACGTGGCCTGCAAGTTGGGGGGATGGTATGACAAAAAGGCAGATCTGACCCCAAGTTAGCATGTTGATGCTGCAGACACAGAAGTCGCTTGCCTGTCTGTGGATGTCGGCAAATGGCTGAGCGCTGCTGCCCAACCAAACAGCACAGGGGGTTTGCCGCTCGAATCACCAGACATGTGCGCACGCGGCTGCTGGTGTGGTAGCTGTACAGACCTTGGCTGTGCTGCTGTACGACAGCAGTGGTGGACCTAGCGGCACGAGAGCAAAACGGCGCGCGGCTGCCACGCCCTGCAGGTGCACGATGCTGGCCTGCACTGCCGCAAAGGCCTGCTTGAAGCGAACAAAGGGGAAGGCCTCTGTGGGGATGTCAAAGGGGTACCTGCGAGACATGACGCATTACATAACATTCACATGGGTTGCTTGACAACATGTGCATCTGTGTCGTGCAGGACGTTGCAGTGTAGTGCATCAGCCGTATGCACACACAACTTCACCACAACATGCCAGGAGCCCTGCCTCAACAGGTCTCAACAGTTACTATGCCGATAGCATGCTGTCGCTACAAGCTGTCAGCTCTGAGTCATCAGTGGCCACACCCTGACAACAGCCCTGAAGCATAACCAACCACTGTGCCATGAACCCACTTGTTGAACAGGCTGCCTGCCATGAACCACACTCCATCCAGCTCGTTGTACTCCTTCTCAATGCCTGTCAGGCGCGCACGCACCGCAGCAACCACGGGGCTGCCCTGCACGACACACGGGAGCCTTGCACAGTCGGCCAGCTGTGCATACATTTGTGCACGCCAGTTGACTAATGGAATGTTTGAGCAAGGGAAAGCGCGGGCTTCCCCAGCTACAGCGCTGCCCCATGCTCAGTAATGTTTTTGGTTGATGACAGGCATGTGCCAATCCAGCTATGGCGCGGCTTTCACAATGAAGTAGTCCACATGCCGCACGACACAGCCTGTCGGCACCCACGTGTCCTGCGAAGCTCACCTGCAGCAGGTCGCCGAGCTCCTCGTCGCTCCACAGCAGCGGGCTCTCCACCGCCTGCACGCCACGCGCCGCCTGCCTGTCCAGCTCCTTAATGTACTGGTACCAGAAGCCCTCCTTGCCAACCTGCAGGACACACCAGGTGACACGCCAGGTGACACCAGGTGACACAGCAGGTGAGATGCAGTTGATGCGCTCGCGCTGTGCTGGCTGCATGCCTCGCTTGTTGGTGTACTGGTACAAGAAGCCCCCTTGCCGACCTGCAGTTCACGCCAGTTGGGGCACAGGGACACAACAGGTGGGAAGATGTTGATGCGATCGCGGCTGTGCTGGCTGCATGCCGCGCTTGTTGGTGTACTGGTACAAGAAGCCCTCCTTGCCGACCTGCAGTTCACGCCAGTTGGGGCACAGGGACACAACAGGTGGGAAGATGTTGATGCGATCGCGGCTGTGCTGGCTGCATGCCGAGCTTGTTGGTGTACTGGTACAAGAAGCCCTCCTTGCCGACCTGCAGCACGCGCCAATTGGGGCACAGGGACATGTAAGGTAGCTCCATGTGATTGATACGCTTGTGGCTGTGCCGTCTGCATGTGTGGCTGCCTGTCCTGCACCTTAATGCTACTGGAGGAGCACACACACTAAGAGACATGCCATGCACCTGCTGCCAAGCGCTTGGCTACGCCCTAACGTCACGGAGCCTACTGAAAAGCATTCCCTTCCTTGCTTTTGGTGTCACATCCTGCATGCACCCCCCCTAATGTATCAATCAAAGTGCCAGGCCTGTGGGCTGAGCTTGCTAGCTGAAGCAGCTGCGCACAACACCATGAGATGAGCAGCGCTATCACGTTTGTGTAGCAGATTCCACCACTGCCCACCCCAACAGCAACTGCTCAAACAGGACAACATGTAGACAGGCCAGTGGCGCGACTGTTGTGGTCCAAACAACAGCACGTCACACAACAAGTGTGAGCACCGTCTGTTCTTGCACCATGAACTGTGCCAAGCACGCCAGCTAGCTCAGCTTGCGGGTTGTCGGCATCGCCAAAAGACCTGGAAGCAGCTTGATCTAGGTAGACCCTGCCACCTGCTGTGCATGCAACAGCCCCCGCCGTTGCTGACGCCCAGGGCAACTGCTGGAAAAAAAATGGGGATAAAACTCCCCACGTGGGTAGACCAGCATACAGCTGCTACCATTACAGCAGCAGCCAGTCAGTGCCGCGCCGCACCTTCTTCTCGTACATCATGTACAGCGCCAGGCACGCCAGCTCGCTCAGCTTGCCGGCCGTCAGCATCTCAGCCAGGCCCTCGCTCTCAAAGATGCGGTCCAGCGTCACGACCAGCTTCTCAGGCACAGACAGCGCCACATCGCCAGCGCGCAGCGGCTGCGCGGCAACAGTCACATCCAGCGGCCGTCCTGCAAGCGCACAGAACAGGCACTGTGGCGTGTTCCATGCAGGCGTTCGAGGAGCGCGCTGCTCAAATGTGCGTGTGTGCTTTGCTGGTGCCTGCACTGCTGCGGACGGATGCGGAAACCCACAGCTGCACCCGTAGCTGGGAAGGGCCAACGGGGAAAGCTGCAACGGACCTGAGGCCTGCAGGCGGCGGCGTAATGGCGTCATGCGTAACGGCGTAATGGCGTAATGCCTCTGTGCAAGCATACTTAAACAAGACATCATCCACCAGTTTGTACTGCCAGCTGCTCAGCGGTGTATGTAGGCTAGGTGTTCATGGCACATGCAGGATTCCTGCTAGCATCCTGCTTGCTGACAGGTACGACAGCAGTCTACAAGTATGGACATGTTTGCTGCAAGCTGCTGCTGAGTCAGCTGCTTCTGCTGGTCGCTGTCCCAGCTGCACATGCACAGAAAACTGTTGCCAACACCTGCAACAGCAGCTGCTGCTCACCTGCTGCATGCACCTCCAGTGTGCGCAGCTCTACCTTGTCCTGAGGTGCACCATTGTCCTTCAGCCACTTCATTAGATTCAGCCCAGGTGCTTCTGTCTTGTGCTCTGCTGTTGCTGCAGCGCACACTGGGCGCCCTGCGCGCCTGCTGCTGCTGGTGCTGCTGGTGCGCGGAGCTGCAGCTGGCCTGCTGCTGCTGCAGACGCGCACACGCTGTGCGAAGACCTGTGTGCAATGCCATGGTTAAGCAGGCAGCGCCAGGCAGAGCAACTTTGCGTGCATGCCGCAGCTCGTCCTCCTAGACGCTAGTAACGAGGGCAAAGTGATGAGGTGGTTGTGCGTTGCAGGCCAATGCTGCCAGATTTGATGCTGGCATGAGCTGCTAGCACTGCTGCTATGATCAACCTACAGCAGCAGCTGTACTGCAGCAACAGGGAGCAAGGTGCATAGGCAGCAGTGCGCTGCAGTCAACCTGACATCTTTTGAGGTCCAATGCGGCAAGGAACCACAAGCACTGGCAGAGCACAAGAAACTTTGCGAGCAAGTTACTGCACAGTGCAGCATACGCTAAGATCTGTAACACTGCTTGCGTTCACTTCGTAAAACAAATCATCACCAACCCACATTTCGATCGCAGTGCATGTTGCCTGTACGCAGCGTTCCAGAGGCCGATTGCATGTTGCACGCGGTCAGGTAGACCGGCACTCCCGTGATCTCCAAACTTATACGGTGTCTCATTTCAACTTGGTGAATTTCAGGGCCCCGGCCAGCCGTCTGAGTTCATGCTGGCGCACAGCAATTACAACTGGGGTTGTAGCACCGTCAGTAGCACCGTGCACCGGTCGACCAAACGCTTTTTGGCGTGGTCGATGTTGGCAGCGTGAGCTGAGGACGTGGGTGGACGTCAAAATGTCCTGACATGACTTGTACATGGGCACATCACTGCTCTGCTCAGCACTGAAATCAACCTGAACTACTCAGACGCTGCCAGCCAACCTTGATTGATCAAGCATTAGACACTGACACAGCTGTGCCTGCAGTGTCTCCAGCAAGCAAGCCTGTAAGAGTTACACTACTGCTGGCTCCTCAAGTGAGGACAACTCGAGCACACCACTCATTCGAGCTCATGCAGACACTTGTACCACCATGTTGAGCCAGCCATGGGCACTCCCTGAGCGTTAAGTCAGTCCCTGGGTCGCAGTAGCAACAGGGACAACAGCAGCAGCAGCAGCAGCAGCAGCAGCAGCAGCAGCACAGCAGCAGCTGGGGGCCCCATGCGGGACTCGGACGATGCAGCAGCTGGCAGGAGGGCGGAGATTTACACGTATGAAAGCAACACGCTGGTGTATGCTATGAACTGGAGTGTGAGTGACGACCTGTTCGCTGTGTCCCACCAGTGTGCAAGGATACAAAATGCTGCCTGCATCGCATTCCTGCTGCCAGTGCAGCCGTGGCGCTGCAGGGTGCAGTGCACGGACACCAGCCTGGTGTAAGCCAGCTTGCAGAGCTACAACGTACTGACGCCTTAGGTTGGCCGCTGAGGCAGTAATGCGGGCAGCAGCTGCAGCAGTTGTGCAAAGGCCAGCGTGCAAGGGAACAATGCAACTATCGCACGCCTGCAGCTGAAACAGTACACCTTGTAGCCCGCTCCACCCTGCAGCAGCTGCACAGGCCCTGTCCCATTGTTTGTGACAGCAGCTGTGGAAGACCCTCACTTGACGGCAAGATGGCCCCTGGGTCACAGTTTCCTTCTTCTGCTGCTGCTGCTGCTGCCGCTGCAGGTCCGTGGGGACAAGAGGTATCGCCTTGCTGTTGGCAGCTTCAAAGAGGACACCAACAACCAAGTGGAGATCATCCAGCGTGAGCAGAGCATGGTGCACCAGGATAGCACAAAAACTGTGGCAGATGCAGACTACATAGCACCAACAGCAGGGAAGCAACACCCCTCATGCATCATCAGCTGGTGCACAGGGTTCCACCAGCTGCAGAACAGCTGCTGACCTTGTAGGCGCTGGCAAAGCAGCAGCGGCAGCAGCAGCAGCAGCAGCACGGGCTAGCAGAGGCAACGCTTCAACATGTACAGAGCTGATGCCATGCATCCACAAGGCATTGCCTGTTTTCTCAATGGCCGATTTGCTTTACCACTTGATCCCATGCTATTGCTGCTGCGGTGCTGCTGCTGCTGCTGCCAGTGGATGAGGAGAACAGCCGTCTGGTGTCCAACCCTGCACTGACCTTCCAGCATGCATACCCGCCAACAAAGCTCATGTTCATACCCGACAAGTGAGCGCGTGACCGCTTCAGCACACCAACTGATGCAGCAAGCAAGCAGTTGCAGGGCAGCGACTTTGCCGCAGAACAGCAGCTGTTTTGCTGCCTCATGCAACTGGTGTGTTGGTTACGGTTTATCATTGGCTCCCGACCATTTATCATTGGCTCCTGACCATGACCCAGGTCCATGGCATCCATTCCTATGTCAGTGAACCAGCCATCATCGCACCTGCTGCCTCTCAGACCTCTCACGCCTGTCACCCGTCAGCCATCACGCCGGTCATGCATGCCGCCTGTAGGCCCGGAGTGCGGCCCGACCTGCTGGCCACCAGCGGCGACCACCTGCGCATATGGAACATCCATGACAGCCAGGTGGTGCTGGACAGGCTGCTCACCAATGTGAGTGCTTGGCTCAAGCGGTGTCACGAGACCGTGGTTGGATGCGTGAGCGTGCATGCATGGGTGGATCCTAGGGATGGTTGCCAAGCAGCGTTGGACAGGCTGCTCACCAACGTGAGCGGAGGTTTGTCAAGACAGCATGAGTAGTTGAGGTTTGCGCCCTGCACCGCAGCATTACGACATGACCTCGGCCTTGCTTGCACTCAGCACATGAACAGTGAAGGCAATGCCAAGGTGCACTGAGCAGTCTCTGTGGCTGCCTTGCCAGCAGCAAGCCAGTGATGCACCTGCTACACCTGCTTGCCTTGCTGACAGCTTCAGCATTAGCACCTGCTGCAGCCATGCTGGCGCATCCTGGCTAAGCAGCGGTCTTGTGGCAAACGTGGGGACTGCAGCGGAAGGCATGCACGATGACAGCAGGACTTATGCAACACTGCCACAAGCAGTGATGCAACCAAACTTGGCATGTGAGCACGTTGCTTTCGCATAATGGTGAACCTGCTGCAGGCAGGCAACAGACATCAGGCAAGTTTGCTTCCCTGTCAACAAGCTCTCTTACAAGTGTTTTCTTTGCTGGTCCTGCATCATGTTGTCCGGCCGGTTGCCGCAGAACAAGCAGAGCGAGTTCTGTGCACCGCTGACCTCCTTTGACTGGAATGACGTGGACCCCAAGCGCCTGGGCACCAGCAGCATAGACACCACATGTACAATATGGGTGAGGCTCGCTTGGTGTCCATGGCACATCGCTGTACGCTCGTGTCTGCAGGATAGGACGTTGGGGCGCACTGCAGCACAGCACAGCTCAGCGCAGTATGCATGGTCTTATTCACACCAGATTCCAGCTGCCCAGAACCAGTAGCATCTGCGTGCTGCCAGTTTGGTAGCGTGCCATCAACTGCCGTCTCCTACGAGCAGAAGTGAGCAACACTCACTGGTGCTGACTATGCTGCCGCTGCTGGCGCTGCTGCTGTTGTCTGCTGGGACCTGCATTCACAGGACATAGAGCGAGGGGTGGTTGACACGCAGCTGATCGCACACGACATGGAGGTGCACGACATCGCCTGGGGGGGCGTGGGCGTGTTTGCGACGGCGTCGGCAGACGGCAGCGTGCGCGTGTTTGACCTCAGGCGAGCCGAGGGAACATGTCAGGCTTCTTGTTCTGTTGCGTACTGGCAGCGGCAGGTGCCCAGCTGAGCCTCTGTGTTGCTGGCTGCGCATCGTGCCGTGTAGCTGTGCCTGCCGCAGCTCAAGGAGTGCTCCCTGACCCGTCCAGGTGCAGCGCACAGGTGCTGATTGCCGACATCAGGTCGTGTAACGAAGCTGTCGAGGCAAAGCGGAGACCGCAGGCCTGCCGCAAACTGCACAGGGAACAGCAGCACTCCACAACTCCTGCGGAGTGCGCTGCTGACAGCACCACGCTGCTGGTTGTACTGCGTCGTGCGGCAGGGACAAGGAGCACTCCACCATCATCTTTGAGGGGCCCTCAGACACGCCGCTGCTGCGGCTGGGCTGGAACAAGCAGGACCCGCGCTACATCGCAACGCTGGTGGCAGACAGCCCAAAGGTGCAGCTGCAGCGGCAGGCCTTTCTTTGGTTCGTGTGCCTGCCCCTCTTTGCAAGTTGAGGACTGTGATGACATGCGCAAGGGTGGGCAGCATTCAAACCAGCTACCACCTGTATGGAGGGACCATGCAAAGTACCGGCGCATGGCATGTGTGCCTGTCCTTTTGTTTGGCTCCGAGCAGTGAATCATTCTAAACAAGAGACGACCAAGGCTACTATGATGTGTGTGCAAGGTTTTGTCGAGGCATCTGCTGGACAAGCAGGCTTGCCAGCTGCGCCTACGCCGTCGGTGTTGTGGTGTCACTGCTGCATTGTTTCTTACCGCAGGTTGTCATCCTGGACATCCGATACCCCACAGTGCCCATCACGCAGCTGGCCCGCCACCACGGCTGCGTCAATGCGCTGACCTGGGCGCCACACAGCGCAAGCCACATCTGCACAGCAGGAGATGACTGCCAGGTGACTGCACGTTGCGTGGTGTAGCGTAGCGTACAGAAGCCGGGCGTGTGCTCTCATTCCGTGGTCGGGCTGTGTGCATTGAGGGCGCAGAACTGCAGCATGCCACCATTCGCTTACCTGCATGTTGTGCAGCCGCTGCCATGCATGCAACATCGTTCCGTGCTTGAGCTGCGTGTTGCCCTGTGCTGCTGGTAGTGCTGGTAGTATCATGCTAGCAATCTACCATTTACCTGTGGTGCTATATTTAGAGTGGTGAAATAGTTGCTGCTACTGCTGTGGTACCTACTGCAGGCCCTCATTTGGGACCTGTCACCACTAGCGCAGTCAGCAGCAGCAACACCGCCCAACAACCCAGCAGCCTCAGCAGCAGCGGCTGCGGCTGCGGAAGGTGGCAACAATAACATCGCATCGTCAGCAGCCGCAGCTGGCGCTGCTGCAGGGGCGGCAGGCGCTGCTGGTGCGGCTGGCGGACCCGGCAGTTACAACCTGGACCCAATTCTGGCGTACAGCGGAGGGGCAGAGATCAACCAGCTGCAGTGGAGCACGGCACAGCCGGACTGGGTGGCAGTGAGCTTTGCAAACAAAACGCAGATACTGCGGGTATAGGGCCATACTGGCACAATGATTGTCTGTTGGCAGCAGCACTCGCGCAGCCCGATGGTGCAGCACATGCAGCTGCTTGGGGTGTGCGCGCGTTGAACAGCTGGCGCAGTGCACCATGGTGTGGCGTAGTGCGCAGGCGACCGTCTCTGTGCTTGATGCAGCGGCATGCTCGCACTGGCCATCTGCAACTCATTGTGCAAGCACCCATTTGCTACATGCTGTGACTGCCCAGCGTGCAACACAACCTTCAAGTTGCATCTGGTGAGGAGAGTAGCGTTACTTGTTGGGTGTACCTGTTGTACGACTGGAGTGCGTTGCTGTCGCGCAGGGCTCGGGCATCGTGTCTCAAGTTGCTCTTTTGTGTCTGCCTGTGACGGCTACGGTTACAGTGTGATCACGACCCTTCGTCTTCGCTGTGACTGTATGATAGGTGGTGCTCGAGCTGCCTTGATTTGAATGGATATATAATGAGAGTGCCATTCGGCGGGTTTGGAGCGATTCGTGGTCTTTTTAGACGTCGTGAGTCATGTCAAACCGAATGTGCGGGCAGCAGTCTCGTTTCAAACTGAGCGAGCTGCTCCAAAGGCTCTCCTGAATCGACGCCAGACTTCTTCGACTGATATCTAATATTTGATATGAGTAAGGGTCGGCTTGCAAACGCCGCGGATCGCCTTAGGATCAGCTCTATCTACAATCCCAATCCTGCTGCTGCCATCCAATGATCAGCACTAGAAGCATGGGCTATCTGCTTTTGACGGCCTTGCTGTTCATCATCAGCAACAGTAGTAAGCTTTTGAAGTTGTGCTTGCGGGTGGCATGCTGAATATGCAGCCTGCCCATGCTGTTGTGCATACAGTTTTTAAGTTCACGGCGCATGCATTGTGGGCCATGCTGTTGTTGTGTGCACATATTTGCGCGCAAGCAAGCATCGCTGCATAACCGCACCAAGCTGTGTGCTGCACCTTCAGCTGTATGAATACTCGTAATGCATGTGTGCAGTCGTGCATTCAACAAGTCTCACCGGTGACACGTGGCGCGTATGACAAGGCATGTGCACTGCAGTGCAGCAGACAGGCTGTATACAGCCTTACCACTTAACAAGCAGCAGCACTGCAACCTAGCAGTACAGGCTTACTAACATGCCACAAATATGCTTCTATGTGCTTCCACAGGGGCGGCTGCATTTAACGTGGGAGGGCTGCGCAACAACACACACCCCAGCATCTTGACGGCAGCCGTGCTGGGCAACCATACATACCCCTTCAATGCACTGCCGCTGGGAGTTGAGGAAGCCGTCAACGCATGTACAACAGCAGGCGGTGTGCTGCCTACTGGCGAAACAGAAGAAGAGCGCACTTTCATACAGCATACCTTTCAGAGTATGATGGACTACGGCTTTATGCAGTCTGGCCTCAACAGTACCACCAGATGGCTGGTCAACTTCAACGATACTGCATATGGCGGCAACAACACATATGCTGTATATGAGGCATGTGAAGGTTACAACAGTTTTGACCTTCCACACAAAGACTGCGGTGCCGCGTTCACCCTCCAGCCACTGTACCCAGTTCCTGCAAGCCCAAACTGCACAGTGCGAGAAAAGGTAATCTCATCTCACACTGTGCTTAAAACTGGAGATGATCCTGATGCGCCTCCCAATGAGCCAACTAACTTGCCTGTTGATGAGCCAACTGACTTGCCTGTTGATGAGCCCACTGACTCGCCTCCTGATGAGCCAACGTACGGGAATGCAGCAACTGCCAGCCGTGGCCGGCTCTTGCTGGATGTGCTAGGGACACAAGCTACTTTGCACATGTTGGCCATGTCTGGAAAGGTGAGCGCTGCGCTGGAGCAGGCTGCTGTACAACTGTTGCTCAGGCAACCTCTGCTGCTGCTCAATGTGCGCACTGCGTGTGGCTGTAGAGGCAGGTGCACAAGCCACATGCAACAACAGAGCGCATAACAGCAAGGTGCAGTTGCAGTGGCATTGTGTGGTCAGCCAAGCTAGTAGAGCTGCAGGCTTCATCAACCTGGCAGCAATGTTGCTGCTGCTGGTGCTGCTGCTGCTGCTCCTGTTGCTGCCGCCGGTGCGGCTGCTGTAGATGATGTACAGTGCTTGAGCCCAGAGCAGAAGAGTATCAGCATCCTGATATGGCTGGGGTGCTCGCCATCAGCAGGTAGGCGCAAGCCACGTCCACTTCCTGCCCACAGCATGCATTCCATGCCATGCAAGTTTCCGAGCCATACAAGCGCTCCCAGAATGTGGTGTGAAAATCACCAAAAGATCACCCACCAATCACAGCTGAGATGTGCGTTGTGTCGGAACTACAAGGAGTCGCAACCAATGCTCACCTGGTTGTAGCAGCTGCTGAGCGCTTGCTGCAGCTCCCACTAATGCAGAATCGGCAGACCATGATACCACAGCTTACGTGGTGCATGTCAGCATGATGAGGTACTACAAAACACTCTGATGCCGTGTACAGGTACATCTGCCCAGAGCTGGATCTTATGGCAACCAACACGAATCCGTGCCTGTGAAAGTCGATATTTTGTCAAGAGGCAGACACTCAGGGCAGGCTGCGCATCACCCCCCACCTGAACCTGTCTTGGCCACAACTGAACTTCCCACTTGCGCATTACCCGCCAACTGGGTGGCAGGGCACACTGCATCATTTAAGAGAATTTGTATTGAATTCTGTTGACGCTGATGAGCAACGTAGGTTAGTTCATGACGATCCTCAGTACAGCTATGGCAAAAAACCACGCCAGCTGGAGGCGCCATTCGGAACTGTCAGGGCAGTGGTTTACAATGCCACTGTATTGGGGCAGCCGAAGTTCCTGGGGCAGTTAGATTTGCTGCAAAGCACGTATAATGGCACATCCGTGTCTGAGAATATATGTGTGCATGCACAGAAGTACAGTGCTGAGACATTCAACTTAGCAACTCGGAGTTATGAAGGGTCCTTTCATGTCATGCCGCACCATGCTGAGGTGAGTTCCACATGTTCTTGTTTTCAAGTGAGCACGGAAGAGCATGGGCTTGAGCAGGCTCGCCTGCTTCAGATGCATATGATAAGAACTTGTAAGTTTCACATGTGCTCCGTACATTGTGGTTCTGCATGTAGAGCCCGGCAGCCCTCTAACTTGCAAGGAGTAGTTTCAAACATTTTAGCAGTCACAGCACCCTCCGTAAACTGACACAATTACATGTCAGGCTATTGTGCTGTTGCTGCTGCTGCTGCTGCTGCTGCTGTTTTGCTGCTGATGATGATGACTATGGTGCCAGATGCCGCCCCTCGCAATGATTGCACCCAACCTTCAAGCAGTGCACGTTGATACAATCTACAATCTAAATGCAGGTGTTGTAGCCTGTTGGAAATCAAGCCTCAGTCAGCTGTGCGGCCTTCAACAGCTTCAGGAGCTGCACATATCAACAGGCGGTGGCTTCAGCCAGCGCTGGGCAGCTTCTACCGGTAGCAGCAAGCAGTCACTAAGTGGACAAGCAGGAATGGTGGTAAATGGCTTGTCCATGTGTCCATCTGCTGGATGCTACATGCACTCAACTGCCCCAAGTGATGGCTGCCCGCAGCGGCTGCAGCATGCAGTGCTTGGGTGCTACGCGAACTTGACGCAGCTGCGCATACTCAACATCACAATTCCGGGCGGGAGGACGCTGAAAGACATGAAGGCTGTGACGCATGCTGAATTGACGAGCGCCAATATGGGTGAATGCACAGTGTGTGCGGTGCATACATACCCCAGCAAGGCACTGCAAGCATACAACGTGCCGACGCCACTTCCTGGTGACCAACAATTGTATGGCACGCAGCCAACAGCCTCCCATGTGCCAGTTCTCATGCCGGCACATAACTCAGTGCCACCACTGCCAGCTGAGTGGAGCAAGCTGCGGTTGCTCCAGCAGTTGCACATCATGCCAAGCACCTTGAGGGTGGCGAAATTTGCAAGGAAGCAGTTCGAGGATGTGCTGCCAAAACTTTACAGCCAGTCTATGTATACAGGTTTTACAGCAGTGTTACGGCCAAGGGGGTACAGTGCAACGACTCACCGCTTTGAAGAAGGGCAGCCATTCCTTAACTACGGCCAACACATTGAGCACCATGCTTACCGTGCACACCAGGGTTCCATGGACAGGTGTGAAAGAAAAGTTGGTGATGCAGTTGGCCCTTTGGGTTCTGCTGCAGTAGGCTACAGATCCGACTCTGGCAAGCAAGGCATGACGGAAGACATCGCCTACGAGGGGGAAACCAAGTTTGACCTCAACATCTTTTCGTTTCAAGCAAACATATAGATGGAAGGTTGTGTGACAGAGTGCTTCCAGACAGCACCTGGTCGCCTGGATGGAACTCTCTCACAGAGAGTGACGACAATACTTGGTTTCCAGTGCAGGGCAGCGTTCCAGAAGAGTACGGCAGCCTGAGCACATTGGAGACACTTGCCCTGCCTGGGCTGCAGCTCAACGGCACAATACCAACCAGTGTCTCGGGGCTTCAGGTAACAATGGGTGGTGTGGACGCGCTGACAGTTGATTAGCAAGGTTGCAGCTGCCTTGTGCATGCGCCATGCAAATGCAGACGTAACAGCATTAAGCAAAAAATGCCAACACCATATTTACTTCAGCAAGCGCTCATATGAAGCGTGTCCCATGTTTCTTGTTGCGCTGCAACTCGCAGGCCTTTACTAGGCCTATCCTTGTCGTTCTCTGATTTACGCATAATTGAGCATGGGCTTGAGCAGGGCTCGCCTGCTGCTGATGCGTGTGACTTATACCATGTGATTGCTGCGCTGCGTGCAGGCTCTGCAGCAACTGGACCTCTCATACAACCCTGGCTTATCCGGCCGCCTCCCAGTGCAGCTGGGGCAATGCAGCAACCTCACACACATCTGGCTACAGCAATGCAGCTTGAATGGGTCCGTGCCTGCAAGCTTCGGAGGGCTTGCAAAGCTGAAGCACATGAGTCTGGCATGGAACCAGCTGACTGGTGGCTTCCCAATGATGTCAAACATGCCTGCGCTTCAAGAGCTGCATCTTTCTGGCAACAGGCTGGGAGGTATGAGACGGCACCTTCAACAACACAACGTCTGCATTCAGATGGCCATGACCTTTGGACTAAACACAGTGCTTCGCAGAAGTGTTGACAACGCAAATGATGTTCCAGCAAGGGCTAAGCATGCTGAGTTCAATGCCTAGTCTGTCATGGCAGCAATGCTGCAATTCATGCGTATGTTAACACCGTGTGTGCTGCTCATTGCTGGCATGGCAGGACCATTGCCTGGTGCCATGGCAGCTGTGTCACCTGCTGACAAGATCAAGCAGTGGTTCAGCAACTTTGCTGTGACTAAGGACGACACGGGAACAGAAGGCTTGACCAATTGGCCAGCAATGAAGCTTATATGCATTGATGATAACCTTTTCAGGGTGCGTACAACTTTCCTGAAGCATTGTTCAAACATGAGTCAGACCGGACATTGCAGTCATCCGTTGCTCCGTCTGATGTATGGCACTATCACTGCTGTCATGTGATGCTGTGCCACAGCTGTAACACAGTACCACAAGCTGTCCTGTGGCGCGTTGCAATCGCAGGAGACGGTATCACAGTTTTCATGTGCCGCAGTAACGTTTGAGGACACAATGCACACACCGCCGGTCCATTGCTGCAACTGTCTTGAATTGTGCATGTGCGCTGTTGCAGGGTGGCATACCGGAAATCTGGCAATCCGACCTCTGCACACGGAAGACCTTTATCAGGGTGTGTGCAGCCAGCATAATGGTAGTTTGCTGCTGCTTGTGCCCAGCAGAAGGTTGGCAGCCAGAGCTGTGGCTGTGCAGGTGTCAAAGCTCTTGCACATTGTGTGGTGCCAAGCAAGACAGCAGGGCTGACTAGTACTGTAGCATGCATGGGTGATGAACATTTTGTGCATACCATGCCAATGACAGTCAGTATCAACATCTTGTAAAGTACTTCGTGGCACTTCTTCCACAAATGCCGGCGTGTGCCAATACCACTCGTGTAGATACCTCACATACACTCACAGGCGTATTGATGTCATGCCAGTGTGTGTGTTCACATCTTGCTGTTCACATCTTGCTCTTCACACCTGCCACACGACTGCACATGCAACGTTGCAGGTGGATGCAGCAGGCAATAGCCTCAACTTTGATCATGTGGACAATCTACAAAATGGTGTTGATGTGCATGAGCGCGTCAATGGGTGTGGCAATCCCAATGCTGTGCCGATTCTTATCCGAGTATGGGCCGTCTTTGGTGGCATAGTGCTGCTCATGCTGATTGCCACTGTCTGGCGTGTTGGCCTGAAGTTCAAGTCAAGGTTTTTGTAGCGCAAGAAGCGGTTCAATTCCGCACGCCAGCCCCAGCCTGAACAGCCAGAGGACGCTGCTGCAAGCCATTCTGTTGTGAATGAGCTTCAGTCCTGGCTCAAGGCATCCAAGTATGCCACGGTGGCGCTGTCGCTGTACTACAGCTTGAAGGTGTTCATGCTGATCTACGACATGGGGAGCGACGTCCTGGTCGTTCTCAGGGTAAGCTTGCAGATAAGTAGTTGTGTCCAAGGTTCGAAGAGATTGTGCTGCACAGCCAGCGAGGCACCTCAAGGCAGCACCAAGGTGGAACTCAATGTGCAGCTGACTAAATCCAGTCTTTGCAGCACGTCACAGGTGGTGTGCCTTCTGTTGTGTGCAGATGTACCCCTACCCCTGGCTGTGGTGGTTCTTTGGGGGCCTCTGTGCACCGCCTGTGAGGGCGCGGTGTGCAGCCACATCTACCTCAGCAGGAAGGCGCGTTGGATGGCGGACAACTGGGTGCCCCAGAGTATCGCCACCTGCTGCCTGAGAACCACCCAGGTATGTGCAGAGCTGCAAACCCAGCATCATCTTCATGCCCACGAGCATTAGGTGGAAAGCTGCTTCGTGTGATCATATCTGTGGGTTTCCACCAGCAGATCCCTGCCACACCATTTCCCAGCACCGTATGTGTCTCTATGCTGACAACACATCCTGACCCTGCTGTTGTGCGCCTGTTGCAGGTCGCAGCATGCAGCGCATTGCGGTGTACAGCGCCATTGCAGAGGGCTTCCTGCCGTGCGACTTCCTGGCCTACCTGCTGTTCCCGCTGCTGGTGCTGCTCACGCTGCCGCTGATGCTGCTCAAGTTCCTCAGCTTTGGGCGGGTGCAGCTGTGGTATGCAAAGCACATTGATGGCGTGGCATTCCTCTTCCTGTACCACCTGCTGGTCGGGCTGGTGAGCTGTTTGAGCTGTACTGCCCCAGGCCTGAGGTACAACACAGAACATTCTTAGCCATTGCAGTGCAACCTGTTCAAGCCTGCAGACATACGTACCAACATTGCTTTTATTGGCATAGCATGCGTGCCGCTGTAGGTTGATGGACACTGCACACGTGCCGCCTGCCTGCAGGTTCAAGCCCCAGTCTCTGCTGCAGTGCTTACTGTGCTGTACACCATGCCCGTCACCCCTAGCAGCCCCACCTACCTGAGTGATGGCCTGTTCGTGGCGGTGAGTGGCTGTTGGAACTGCTGCACATGATGCATGATGCAGGCATGCTTGGGCGCTAGAGCAACACTGCTGTCACCTGTCACCTATCCTGCGCCGGCTGTCTGGACGCCGCTCCCCTGCATCTTCCGGAAACTTCTCATGTGTCCCGGCTGTTTCTGTGGTGCTCCCTGCGCTGCAAAACATTGTGTCACCTATGGTGGACATGCTCTGCTTCTGGTACAGGTGCGGTGCTCAAGAGGGAGGGTTTGCCAGCAGCTCTGTAGCAGCGTACAAAACCCAAATCACACCAGGCACAGCTGCAGCGTGTATGATGCAGCAACATATGCCATCTGCAGACCTGCCAGCAGGTCCGTCTTCCATGCCCCTTGCCACAGCGACGGTATACGTATGTGTTTCTGCCGTGCTGCTGGTCCTGCTTCTGCTTCTGCAGCCTGCCCGAGATGGCGGTGTCAGGCGCCAGCCTGCTGGCCATCTTCAGGCTGTTTCTGAAAAGCTGCGCCAAGCTGGGGCCGGATGGCGAGGACCTTAGCCTTGTGATAGACGTCGATGATGTGATAGGGGCAGCTGGGGCAGTTGCAACGGTTCAGCTGGAGAGGGTTCCAGGAGGGGAGGAGCGCAAGGCAGGCATGCAGCTTGCAGCAACGGGTGAGGCCGCCAGCAGCAGTGGCTGCACAAAGCAGCCAGCGAGCTTGAGGCCTGAAGGTGGCCCTGTTGGGTGGCTAGCAGACGGAGGAGCAATGATCGCACGGGGTGGCGGTGTGCCTGCGGCCTGTGGTGCTGCTGCAGCTGCGGAGGAAAGCGACGACAGCAGCGTTACAGCTGCGTTGGTGGCGCAGGTGGCATCTTTGCAGCAGCAGGTTGCTCTTATGCCGGTGCTGCAGCAGCAGGTGGCTCTCATGCCAGCGCTGCAGCAGCAGGTAGCGCTGGTGCCAGCGCTGCAGGGTGAGCTTGCAGGACTCAGGATGGAGGTCTCGAACTTGCAAGGCATGTTGGCTGCACTGCTGCAGCACGTGCCGGCTGTTGCTGCACACACAGCACCAGGCTCACCAGCAAGGGTGTGATGTGCACAGGACGATTCCTTCTACAAGTGCTACTGTTGGCTACTGAAGCAGCGGAAACCTGGGTATCCCACTGTCTGGTGGGTGGTGCATGCAAGCAGACGGCTTTAATGAGCTCAACTGTTGACGGAAGCACAGACGCAACACCTGTGCAGCCAGCAGCTTTTGTACCTTTGCAGTGACATGGGTGCATGTTGGGTGCATCAGCATTGCTACGTGCGGCAGCACCCATGCTCGATGTTGTGCAGTGGCAGCATCTGGGTTGTCTGACGTGGCAAGCCGGGCATATCATGAGCCACGTAAAGGATGGGTGCCTGCAGCCAGAATACTATGTAGCGCTGCTGCTGGCCAGCAAACCATGGAACAGATGGCAGCAGCAACAGCAGTGTTGCAGCTGCATTGGTAGCGCAGGTGGCTTCTCTGCAGCAGCAGATAGCTCTTGTGCTAGCGCTTCAACAGCAGGTAGCACTGATGCCAGCACTGCTGAATGAGCTTGGGGCTCAATGTAATGGTGACAAGCCTGCAGATCACATATCGTATTTTTACATTCTCACATTTTGGAAGTTACATGGGTAACTAGGCCCGTTTGGGAAGCCAACAACAGGCTCATTGGGCAAAGAGCAAAACAAAGGCAAGCCAGAAAATTTTCCTAATAATAAGGACAAAGCTGTCCCTACCAAATATCTTCCTGAAAACCATCCGACATCAGATCGCTAACTAATTCCTGATGTCTTACGGCCACCAAATGTACCAGGTCAGCCACAGCTGCTTGGTCTTTATGGTTCATCATTCGCAGCATACATCCTGGGTCACCAGGGACCCCCGTGTTCCGATATAGCCGGCAAAACTGCTCACGCAGGTCACAATACCAATGGCATTCCAACATAGCATGCTTCTCATCCTCATTATGCCAGCCTGCACACCGTGGGCAAAGCCGATTACCTCGACTCACACCCCGCCAACGCCCTTTAGACACCTGCGATCGTTATGGCTGCACTGCTGCAGCACATGCCGTGCCCGCTCACATGCCGGCTGTTGCTGCAGCACTCAGCATCAGGATCACCAGCAAAGGTGTGTAACCTTAAGAGGTCTGTTGATGGTGATTTCAGGTGCACACAATGCGCATATGTATGTTGATTGACCAGTGAGCAAGAGACTTCTTACAACAGGTCACATCAGTGATTGCGGCGAACTGGTGTGTGCTCCCCGAGGATATGGCACTGCAGCATGCATCCCTTTCTTTTCGCTTCCAAGTAGCTGCCCAGAAGGGCTGACGCTGATACAAATTGTTTGCAGAGGGCATGCAGCGATGCACAGTTTAAAAGTTACATGGATAACTTCGTTGGTGCCATATTTTGGGTAATATGATGATGATGGGTAACTTCGCCCCGTTTGGGTGGATGCATGGATAGCTGTTGTAACAGCACGCAGCTAAACCTGAACATTGTCACGGCCCTGCCTTTTGCTCTTCTTTGACAGCGTTTCATGGAGCAAGTTCAGCAGTTATTGTTTGTGAATTGTGGTTTCTGTCAGCCATTTACCATGTTTGCACCTCATATCGTCGAGTCTATAAGCACTTGGCTTAAAACCTTGTTACGCTGGTTGTCACTTGTAACCGCCCGTTGAGCCGTGGTAACTTCGTCGTTGATGGACGCTGTGCGTGCATGCACATCCCCAGGGGTGCGCTAACAGAGAACTTCCAGGCAGGACAAAGTCAAGGGTCAGGTCCGGAGGTCACCAGTGCCTGCCGATAGCATCGCCTTTTGTTCGGACACAATCAAGCTCTAACGGAAGCATATAGATAATACTAAGCGTCTTGTCTAAGTTGCGGTAATTGCTAAGAGTGCAGCTTTGAAGAGGTTGCAACCTCTGTAAACAACCGCTGCTGCAACTGCAGTAGCACAGTTGCCATGACCACGGAGGGCAGTTCTGCTCTTCAGCATCACCAGAAGTATGATGCGGCAAACGAAGCTGACTTCCAGGTCCCACAGCAGCTGTTGGACGAAGAGCTGCAGGACGCTGTTAAAGCTGGCATTGCTGCAGCAGTAGCTGATGTCCTGCAGGCTGGTGCTTCTGTACATGCAGCATGTGGTGAGTTGCGGGCTCTGCCACCACTGCATATGCAGGCATGGTACAGCATGGATGCTTCTGGTGGACCCAGCAGTGTCCAAGTGGCAGCCGTCCGGCATGCGAGTGTTCTGCAGCCCATTGCACCTGAGTCAGCTTTGAGTGCAGTTATCAGCAAAAGCAGCAGCAAATAAGGCACAAACGCAGCTATTGGGCAGCACAGCAAGCTGCACAATGCCTTCTACCTAGCAGCCTACTGGTCATTTGTCAAGCCCGGTCAAGGTCCAGTTGCCGAATTACCGAATTACCAAAGTAGGGCCACTGGCCCACCCGCAAAGGAGCCAAACAAGGCTCATGGGGTCCACAAAACTCAAAAGAAGACCATCAACCGGAAGAAACCGCAACCTCAACAAGCTCAGAGAGCTCAGAACTCAGAGAATCAGTAACTTCAGAAGCACTACTAGTAATGCCATCACTGTGAAGCAACAAATGTGCCAACTCTGGATCGCTACGTACCAGTAAGCAACTGTGTATGAAAGCAGCAACCTTACTTTGTCTTTGCCGCATAAAGTCTGCCAGACATCGCCCGCTTGGGTTTGCTAATGCACTTGGGTTCTGCCAACCACCGAACTCATCAAACAGACACCAAAAACGCTCCCGGACTAGCTCGTAAGCATCACACTCAAATACCACGTGGAACTCATCCTCAATCTGGCCAGCAGCGCATCGGGTGCAAAGCCGCTGATGTCTAGGTAACAAGGAGTTGCCAGCCCTCTCCCACCGACCAGTAGCCACGCGCAAGTCATGTGCACCCAGACGAAAACGCATCAGTGACGACAGGTTTACTTTGCACTATAGCTTGCTCAGCAAGCAACAAAGCAGTAAGCAGCAATCACCACAATTGCCATGCTGCTGCTGCACCTGCTTCTGTTCCTGCAGGCTACAATGGCCTAAAAGCTCTGCACCTAGCAGCAGCAGAAGGCCACAGCGGAGTCATCACACAGCTACTGGCAGCAGGAGCGCCGCTGGAGGCCAAATCAGCACAGGGAGAAGCAGCGCTGCACCTTGCAGTGAGGTGCCAGCAGGTAGAGGCAGTGAAGCAGCTGATTGCTGCTGGCAGTGATGTGAGCGCACCCAACAACTATGGCTGGCTGCCACTGCACATGGCGGCTGAGTGTCATAACACAGCAGCAGCCAGCAGCATGCTGCAGCATCTGGTGGCAGCAGGTGCAGCAGTGGATGCTGCCGGCCGGCCAGATAACTGCACACCACTGCTCCAGGCAAGCAAGATGAAGTGCATAGCTAATATTCAAGAGCTGCGGACAGCAGGAGCAGCAGCAGATGCAGCATTGCTATAAGCCACACCCCGTTTGATTACAGGACCCAAGGCATGCAGCTGTAGGGGCCCCGTTTTCCAGGCAGCCGGCTGCCGCGCTGTGTGCATGCTGATGTGCAAGTGGTGCACGCGTTGCTGCGCCTTCCAGAGGGGAGCAGTGCAGCAGCTAAGGCCACAGTGCCGACGGGCTCAGCTGCGTTGCTGGCTGCAGTTGAGTTCGGCAGGCCAGCCATTGTAGCAGATTTTACTGGAGGCAGGCGCGGCAGTCGATGCAGCAGCACCAGATGGCACCACTGCCTTAGTGGCGGCCATACAGGCGGGCTCAATGGATCTGGTGACAATGCTTCTGCAGGCAGGTGCAGCAGTTGGCGCAGCAACCTCAAATGGCACTACACCATTGATGGCTGCTGCTGCCTGTGGCCAAATGGGCCTCGTGACTGCGCTGCTGGAAGCTGCTTTGCCGCTCGACGCGTGCACAGTAACAGGGAAAACCGCTTTGGTGATGGCTGCTGCGAAGGGCCATGCAGACATTGTGGCAGCGCTGCTGCAGGCAGGGGCAGCATTTGAAGCACGGGATGACCAAGGCTCCACCGCTCTGCTGTGGGCTGCAAAGGCGCGTGCGCTTGCTGCGGTGCGCGCTCTGCTGGAGGGTGGGGCGTCGGTGCATGCTGCGGCTGCACTGCGGATGGCGGCACTGCGCTGCACAGGGTGCTGGTGCGACAGGACGACTGGGAAATCTTGCCAGCCAACCAAGACGCGGTGGTCGCTGAGCTGCTGAAGGCAGGCGCTGCAGTGTCTGCTGCGATGCAAGGCGGCATGCTTGCAGGCGTCACCCCTCTCCACCTGGCAGCAAGGCATGGGCCTGCCTGTGTTGTGCGGCGGCTGCTGGCAGCTGAGGCGCCGCTGGAGGCGCTGGTGCGCAATTGCGAGTGCGAGTCACAGGCTTTGCTGGGCAGGCTCAGCAGTGCGTTGCAGCACTGACATGTTGTGGCCTGTCATAGACATCCAGCACTTGTTGGCTCTGCATGTACTCAAACCCATTCCTTGAGGCCTGCTAAAGCCAGTTCTCATCCAATTCAACTATTCACTTGAAAGCATGCCTGACATACAAGTACCTCAATGCATTTTGTCTGACTCATCCTACAACTGGGCTCATGACACCTCTTGACTGCTCTGCAGATTCAACGCCTCTACATTGGGCTGCTCATGGCGGCGATGCAGAATTGCTTGCCATGCTGCTGGAGGCTGGGGCCCGCGCCTACGCCTTCACCAGTGTTGGTGACACCTGCCTGTCAATTGCTGCCGAGAGTGGTCGGCTACCAGTCGTTCAGCACCTGCTGAAAGTTTGGCGCCCTCCTGTTGACATTGTTCAGAAGGCAGGGTGGCGAGCAGTGCAGGCCCAGCACTGGGATGCAGCTGCGGTGCTCGTCAAGCACACAAGCAGGCAAGACAATTTGGGTGCGGCAGCTCTGCTGGCACAAATGCACAACGCTGCATCTGCTACAGCAGCTGTTGCCTTTCAGCCGAGCCTGTTGGATGGCTGGCTGATCAGTGAGACAGAGCAGCAGCGAGCAGCGATGGAGGAGGAGCGGCGAGCACTCGAGGTGGATCGGGCTGGGCTGCAGCAGCTGCTGGTTGGGGTGGCGTGCATGCACAAGCACGCAGCGGCGGCGCAGGCAGCAGCACCTGGGCCAGCGGGAGCACAGCCAGGTCGTGCAACTCACACAGACCGGGGTGTGGCAGCACCGCAGGTTGGGCTGCAGCCAACAGCACTGCGTGTGGGCGGCAGGATCCTGGCCATGCTGGAGGCGTTGGTGAGTGGCTGAGCTGCCAGCTGACACAGCCTATCTGCGTTAGCCGTAGTATGGCAACGCTGTACAGCGCATCTAAATGCTGCAAGTAAGCTGGGATCTGACTGCGTGCTGTTTATGACGGCATCAACAGGTGTACCGTACACCCGACTGTGACATGTACAAGCAGTGGGCATGAGGTCCTACACCGTGCAGCCTGCAGCTGCCACGTACATCTGGCATGGCTGATGCTCTGCTATGCGCACACGCAGCCTTGCCAGCATGCAGCATATCAGGTTACGGTGGTGTACTATTGTGGGTCAACTTCAAGTAGAGTGAGGTTAGGCGTCCTTTTTTGCATATGCAGGCCTCCCTTGTGCATACACACCGCTACCAACACAAATTGTGCTCTTTGAGTGTGTCCTTTGTGGGCTGCCAGTATACTGCATGCTAGTGCTGCGTCTTCTCACAAAACTTTGGACGTCCGACGGCACGCCTTGAGAAGTCACACTTTAAGGCATGGGGTGCTACTAGCAACCATCCATTGCAGCATTACAATAGCTCATTAGTTGGCGTGTCACTTGACTGTCGTCCTGAACGCCTAAAGAACTTGAGCAGGAGTCATGTGCCACACAGTCCCCAGGGCATTGTCAACGTAGAACATTGTACTCATCATCATCATCATATTACCCATTCAAGCCATAGCATCAGCGCCATCGGCCCCGCGCCCCACCGGGGCGGAAAGAGGAGGGAGCACTGCTCCAGAACATTGTACTGACCTGAGCTCACGACCAGTCAAGACTCGGTCTGTTTCAGCAGAACTGATGACATGCACAGCTCAGGCAAAGAGGCCCTCTTTGGGTGTAGGTCCCCATGTAAAGTTGGACAAGGAAGCTGTACAGTTCCAGCAGCAGCCAGGCCCTCCATTTGCACTGCACAGTGGCTGGCTGCACATCCATCACATGTGCTTCGACAATACATTAAAGATGCTGCTGCTTCATCACATCACAATCAGCTTCTTATTTGCCACCACCAGTTGAATAGTAAGCAGAACCTCCACTGTGCTCCTGCTACTTCACCCACTGGGTGGTCATGGCAGGACCGCAGCTGCTCCTGCAACGCTTCAGCAGCCTGCAGGCTAGCGGCAGCTGCTGCTTCCATGACTGCCCAGCTGGAACATATCTTGCTGCTCCTGTTGCCAAGTGCTGCTGCTACTGCGCCTGCCCGTCCACGCGTGTGTAGACGTACATGTAGCCCATGCTGAGGGGCGGGTGCTCACTGGCTGCCACCTTCTCGTCATTGAAGATTACCCAGCGCCCATCCTGCAGGGACGGGGAAAGCAGCAACAGCAGCACATGCAGTGCATGCAGCGAGTAGGTATATTAGCGCATCCAAGAGGGAGCAAAGGCTGCCATTGCCCTTGCGTTTGAAGATGACCAGAGGACCTGGAGCAAGACAGCAACGCAGCCAACATGCCGCACTATGGTCGAACCAATGGTCGAGCCAAACACGACCACAGTGTACAAGCATTTTCAAGCACTGAACATACACCACACCTGCAGGACGGTTACTCTGCAAGCGACGCTGACGCACTGTCGGTCTACCATTGCAGTGCACACTTGAAAGGGTGTACTTCAGGGCTGCTGTTGTGCTCTGGGGCGCACCTTCTTCACGTGTGCCACATAGTGCCCGCATGCCGTATTGCTGCCCATGTGGCTCACAATGCCCAGCAGCTTGTAGTGCCCGGGGCCGTCAAGCACCTGGGGCCTGCAGCAGCACCAGCAGCAGCAGCAGCAGCAGCAGCAGCAGGATGTCAAATTGGGTGGTTGTCAGCAGTAGATTGACAACAGCAAACGCATTCCCAGGTACCAGCTGACCACAGCCAGTATGTAGGCAGCAAGCTCCCACAGCAGCCCTGCGCCGTAACCCCGATATCTGTGGCCGGCTGCTGCAGCATCAGCGCCATCGTGGCCAAACGCAGTTGCTGCTGCCTGGCCTTTCGTGCTGCAACTGCTGCCACATCATGTGTCTGGCTCACCTCAGCCAGCCCTGCAACACGCACACTGCAGGACACTGCTGAAGTATCACACCGAGACATCAAAAAAGATAACAAAGGTGTCACGATGACCAACTAGAAAAGCCTAGACAGGGGACAGACCACTCCTACCTGTTGCTGCCTGCTGCTGCATCAGCGCCACCGCCAGCAGCGCCTGCTGCTGCTGCTGCTGCGCCGCCCTTCACCGCTGCCACTGCCGTCGGCAGGTCGTCCATGTGGCTGAAAAGCCAGTCCCCCGCCCTCTCGACACTGCCGCCTGTGGCTGTCAGCGCTGCCTCTGCTGCATCTGCTTCGAAGCCCATGGCTGTCAGCATGGACACCTGTCAGCGGCAACACAGAGAGGGGCGCAAGCAGCATGTTGACATTGGATCACAGCCAAGTGCAGGGTGTGGTGACGCTGACACGGCACCGTCACGGCGGTGCTGATGTCTGTGGCGGTTGGCATGGGCAGCTGCCGCAAACGCTTTGATCACCAAACAAGTTGCCTCTTCAAAAATGCAGTCTGCGGATGACAGGGCTAGAGAGCAAGGCGGTAGGTGCGGGCGCTGCACGTCAAGCACAGCCAAGGGCTACGCTGCGCCAGCACAGCAGTCTGCTGGAGACCAGCAGGCTGGTCACAATCGCGCAGCATGCATATCGCTGGCATGGCGCCAAACAGCAGCACCAAACCCTCTGTGCGTACGCTGGCGCCTCACCTTGTCAGGATCCTGCTGCTGCTGCTGCGCGCCAGCGCCTGCTGCTGGAGCTGCTGCTGCTGCTGCTGGCGCCGGCAGAGGGTCGTTGAAGTCCGGGTCCTCCATGTGCGCAAACACCCACTCCATGGCGGCCTCCGCATTGTTGTTGCCGGTGGCCAGCGCTGCAACAACCCGGCCGTCAACGCAGGACGTCAACGCAGGACAACTCATCTGAGCGTTTGCTGCAGTCATGGTGGTTCATGCCTGCAAGTAAACAGCTGCTCTAAGGCCGTCTCTGCATCGTCAGTGCCGACGGCCAGCGCTGCAGAAGGTTGCCAGGACGGCATGCAGGCACAAGGCAGGTGGCACCAAGGCAGGTGGCAGCAATGGGGCAGCATGTGCATGGTGCGTTGGCCGACACACCATCAACCCATTGAGCAAACCATGGCAGAAGCGATGGACACCAAGTTCCACAGCGCACACCTGACCTGCGGTCGTACTCAACTCACCCGCACGCTTGCTGCCGTTTTCTGAGAAGCCCATGGTCACCAATTGCGTCACTATCACAGGATCTGGCTCCGGCGCTGCTGCTGCTGCTGGCACTGCAGCTGCTGCTGCTGCCCCACCGTCTGCTGCTGCTGCTGCCGGCTCTTCGGGCTGCAGCTCCTCGCCTGGCTGTGCCCCGTTGCTGCGCAGCTGTTCGATGTGAAGTTCCTCGGGCATGGGGACTTCCACCTCAAGCTTCTTGGGGGTCCAGTCCTCTGCAAGACGCGAAGTTTACAATTCACAATGAAGTCGACAGCAGAACACACGGAGCGGTGTTGTGGTGGGGCTGCAGACCATCACCATGGTGGCAGCAGCACTGCATTGACGTCATCGTTGGCGCATGTGGCTGCGCAGGTACGCAGTTCAGCGTGGTGGCCAAGTCATTCATGATGTGCAGGTGCGCTGTTGACAAGCTCCATACACAATGATGATAGTAGCCCACCGGTGATCCCCTTCGCCTTGCACATGCAAGGCTTTCGCTGCAGCACCAGCACACCGCTGCAGCACCAGCACAACACCAATCAACGACTGGTCACCAGCAACAACGGCCGTCCAATGTGCAGCCAACATTTTGCACCTGCCACGTAGTAGCGCTTGAGCACCAGCACCAGCACTGCGGGGAAGCTGGCGAAGCGGCTGGTACGACAGGCGGTGGACTTGCGGCCGCCCAGCGCAGCGGAAGCGTAGTCATCCAGCACCTGCATGGACACACCAACGCCCACAAAGAGCATCCAAACCCCCTGATGAAGGTGTGGCGCTGGCATGCAGTGGCCCATGCATCGACGCATGCGAGGAGGGTGCACCCAGTTGAGCACAGCTCTGGTAGGCACGGGAAGACTGTTGGCAGAGGCAGGGGCGGTGCGCGCAGCTCCGTTGTGTGGGATGCTCACAGGCAGCAACTCAACAAGGCACCATCGACGGCGGCCAAACCACCTGCCTCCATGCCTCCTCATTTCAGCTGCCGTAATCATGTGTTACCAGCCTGACAGACTAGTGCAATGATGGGTCAGTGTCCATCAAGTGATGCCTCACCTCAGCTGCTGTGAACTTGTTCAGACACGCCTCAAAAGGCACCATGGGCAGCACCGGTGACTCAGCAGCACCCGACTTGACGGCAGCAGCTGCTGCTGCTGCAGCAGCAGCAGCAGCAGCAGCAGCTCCGCCTGCGCTGCTGCTGCCGCCGCTGTCGTCTCCTGGCAGCAGCACCACGCTTGCGGCTGGGTCGCTAGTGGCGTCCAGGCTGCTGTCTGCTCCAATGTATGCGCTTGCCTGCGACCGAGCAAAGCACACGAGGGGAAGAGAAACATGATGTAGCAGCTGTCAGTGGTGCAGTACAACTGGGCAGTTGGTGTTGTTTGCTGCCGGCGTCAAGGCTCCTGCCAGCTCAAATGTAGCCAGCAGACCGACCACCAACAACCAACACACCAGGCGGCACACCCAACCCAGCTACGCATTGCCTCGCGGTGCAGCACCTGCTCTTCCCCCAGGCGCTGCCGCTTGCCTCAAGTTGCTCACCTGTCACTGAAGGCCTGCTGCCTCCTTGTTGACGGCAGCGAGCTGAACACACGCACACACACACACATAACAAGACAGCCACGAAATCCAGCCACAGGCAAGAGGCCAGCGGCACAGAAGAGGCCGGGCAGCACTCCCACACAGTGCCCGCACCTGTTCCTCCTTGAGGCGCTGCCGCTTCGCCTCCCGCTCCTTGTAGGCCGCCACGGCCTCCTTGTTGGTGGCGGCCTCCAGCGGGATGTGCAGTTCCAGGCTGGCAGCCATGCTGCGCCTGCACGCCACGTTTGACAACCACCAATTAAAACAGTTGAGAGCAGGCACATGATTGCAGAAATGCGAGCTTTACAGAGTGCATGACGTTGCTGCAGTGAAGGTTGGCAGCCATGCAGGATGGGCCGCAACACACACTCGTAAGCAGGGAGCTCAGCGGCAATGCAGCAAGATAGATGGCAGCAATTTCGGTGGTGTAACACTTACAGCCAATCAGCAACTGCAAGCAGGTGCATGGCTGTTTTGGAGCTACAGCGGTGTGATGCACGTTGCAGTATGAATACCATGACATGCAGGTGCATGCAATTCAGGGCCGTCAAACATGCAACCTGCATGTGAAGCCCTCCTGTCCTGTACAGACGGAGAGGCAGCGGGGGCACCTGTGCCTGACGGCGCTGCTGGTGACGAAGTAACCCGTGAAATAGCTGATGTAGCTGTGCAGCAGCAGTGCATGGCTCCGACCGACACAGCCATGTTCCCAAACCTTAAGCTACAACAACAACGCTGCCTGTGCATGGCTGTGCAGTTGCTCACCTGTAGCTTACGGCGCCGCTGGTGAGGCACTGCGTGCGGTACTCCAGCTGGAAGTTGAACACCGAGGGAGTCAGCGCCTGCAGGCACAAAGGGCGGGCCGAGCCTGGCGCTGAGCACCAGGTTTGTGTGGTTGTGAACAGGCTTGATGGGATTGCACATTTGGTTAAATACAGCGTCAGCAACACTGATGCCCGGCTACAACCTGCGCGTTGGTGTGCAGAATGCATCGCAACCAGTACAGACAATTGCAGGAAAGCAGCGAGAAGAGGTCACACCTGCTCAGCCCCTAGCCCCAAGCGTGCTGCTGCTGCGTGCTCGTTCCTGCTGATCAGCTGCAGCAGGTGTGTCAGGTACTCAGCGGCATCCTGCAGCAGACGCAGCAGCACAATGACAAGCAGCGGCATGCGTGTTAGCGGGAGGGGCTTCAGCTGCATTGGTACACCACGTTGCACCCCACAGCCAGCAGCAGCAGCAGCAGCAGCAGCAGCAGCGCAGAAAGACAAGCAGCGGTGTGCGCATCAGCGGGAGGGGCATCAGCTGCATTGGTACACCACATTGCACCCCACTGCCAGCAGCAGCAGCAGCAGCAGCAGCGCAGAAAGACAAGCAGCGGTGTGCGCATCAGCGGGAGGAACATCAGCTGGATTGGGTTGCCACACTGCAGTGCAAGCCATAACTGCAGCATCAGCAGCAGGCCTCGCCAACTCTCTGCTGTCAGTTCAGCTTTGAGATTCCCTTGCATCCCACTGCCAGCAGCACACTCTCTGCCAACTGTGCTCCTTTAACCTTTAGGAGTGACCACTGCCCGCAGCACCTGGTCTAGCAGTCCACTTCTTTGATGTACTCTGATCAAAGACACACCCTCGTAGCAGTGGCGCACGCACGCACGCACGAGCGCACGCACGCACGCACGCACGCACGCACGCACGCACGCACGCACGCACGCACGCACGCACACACACACATAGCAAGCTAGCAACAGCGAATGTGACAGCAACCACCCCCCCTTCCTTATGGGTTGGAGGTGAGATGAAACATCTCCAAATGTGCCTACCTGCTGCCGGCCAGAAGAAAACTCTGGGTGCCCTTTCCCGACCAGCGTCTTGAAGGCAGCAGGCCGCACGCTGTTGGCCTCCTGCATCTCACTGCCGGCTGCTCCACCACCCAGAGTCGCTGCATCCTGCACATCACCAGCGGCACCAGCAGCACCAGCCGCTGCCGCCGCGCCGGCTGCTGCTGCAGCAGTCGCCGCCGCACCATCCGCGCCATCTGTCTCCATGGGCTCTGCACCGCCATCACCCGCAGCAGCAGGAGCAGCAGCTGCGGCCTTGGGCTGCGGAGGGGGCTTGCCTGTCCTGCCGCTGCTCAGGGCCAGGCCTACTTTGGCCATCTGGGTGGGCAGGTCGCCCGCCGCGTCTGCTGGGGCGCTTTCAAAGATGGCCGGCGCCGCGTCAGCGTAGCGCTGCGCCACCTCTGGCAGCGAGAAGAGCACCTGCGTTAAAGTGCAACAGGTGCGGCACAGCCGGGTGATCCCGCACGGTTGTCCCGAAAACAGAAAGCCTGCTGTGTGTGCCGGTGCGCTGGCAGGGTGCAGCTGTGCTGGCTGGTGTGGAAACGACCGGCTGCCGGCTGAGCCATACTCGTGCGTCAGAGCGCCGCCGCAAGTCACCTGCAGCACGCTGTTCATGTAGCAGCTGTTGCCCAGGTTGACCAGGCCCACGTGGCCCGGCCCCGACAGCTGCGTCAGCTTGGTGCCGCTCTCGGTGAGCGCGCTGAACTCGTGCGCCACGTTCATGTCGATCTCCAGCTCTGCCATCGTCTTGGCCGTCTTCTCCATCTGCAGGGCGACACAGAGGAGGGCAAGGGCAGCGTCTCGTAGTCCTGCAGCTGGAGGCGGGTGTGCCGCGGAAACATAGCAGGCAAGCGATGCCCAACACCTCGAGGACAAACTGCAAGCAAAGCTATGCCCAACAAACGATGAGCGGCGGAAGCACACGTGCAAACAATATCAAACCGGTTGCAGCCCTACCTGCATCATGTTGATGCCCCAGTGCGCCAGGTGGCTGGCCAGGTTGGGGTCCAGCACCATCTCGTCCTCGTCAGCGGCGTAGCTGTACACGTCAGCGCCTGCAGGGGTGATCGTGCCCAGCTTCACCACCAGGGGGTACTTGCGGCCGGTGGACTCGTAGTGGCGCATCGCAGAGCCGTTGCCACCGCTGCCGTCAGCATACTGCGGTGTGCAAGCAGACGCGTGCAGTGACAGTGCAGAGAGAAGGAGCAGCGGTGCGTGTGTGGGCTCTGACCACCTTGGAGCTTGATTGCTGGCTTGACAAGTGCAGCGTGCAGTGCTGGGTTGTGCACTGCTAGCCAACGCAAGCCCCACCTGGCATCCGCTTCCAGTGCTTCCTTGACAAGCCACATTCTGCACAAACTGCCGGGTTTAGAAGGTGACAAAACCACGTTCCTGGGGCTCACCTGGCGCCCTGAGCCGATGTGTCCCGTTGACAGGTTGAGCCAGAGGTTTTCGGTCACGCCTGTTTCATCGCAGCGCCAGTCAGCAGGGTTGGGGCTGATCTTGCGGCCGCTGTCCTGCTGAGGCAGGTTCTCAGCATACCTGGCAGCAGCACCAGCAGCAGCAGCAAAGTCTGCAAACACGGGCGTAACGCAGGCGCAAGTAGACCCTGACTGACACACGCCACACCACAGCAATGTGCAACACAGCGTACTACGCAGCGGCAACTGCTGTCTGTCGTATACGCCACGTCGGGCATGGCTGGCGTTTGTGGTGACAGCACCGGCTGATGGGTTTGCCGCTGCACCACAGCTGACCACTTTGTCTTCACCTTGAATGATCATGCAATAAACAGCCGTTATCCCTGCGCTGCATCCGCCATAGGTCCTGGTGACTCATCTGTCTGCACATGCAGTGTGCAGCGTCGTGCGCCAGCTCACCTGCTGACGCGGCGCTCCTCCTCCCATGCGGACACTGCCTCCTGCTTGCTGGCGTCCTCATGCGCCTGAAAGGCAATGCATAAGGAAACCACACGAGCAGCAGCATGAGGCATGCAGCACAGCATACACATGCAGCAGCAGGAAGCACAGCACGCACATACGCAGCTTCACTTGTCTCTTGGTGGATGGGTATATTTAGTGTGGCTCACCACGGGCGGCAGGCAGCACAGCACTTGGGACAGAACAGGCAGACGACAAGTCCGGCTGCAGCGCACAGGTTTTAGAGCAGGTGCGTGAGCCACAACTAACAAGCAAGATGCACTTACCTGAGCCAGCACGATTGGCTGAGTTGCGGACTCAGCAAGCATGTTCTTGACAGCCAGATTGTGATAAATGGATATGTGGTCATCATAACTTTAAAAAAGTTTTAAACACACACTACGCGAGGCCTGAGCCCACCTGGATGGCGTTTATCACGTTGATGACCAGCTCAGGCAGACCAGCGCACGGCAGCGCCACACGCAGCCGCGGCCGCCCAGCGCCCGGCAGCACCACCAGCGCCGCTCCCTTGTCCAGCGTGTAGTCCTTTTGGGGCTCGACCGCAAAGCCGCCCTCAGTGCCCAACGCAAGCTTGGTAGGCTTGGTGGCCGCATCAGCTGCTGCTGCTGCCGCCGCTGCTGCCAGCTCCTCCTCTGGTATCGCAACCTGAGCAAAGCAGGGTGGTGCAAGAGACCAGGGGATGAGTAAGACCGTGGGCACAGCAGCAGACCAGGAGCAGATGACGGATGGGTGCAGGCGTATGAATGCACACTTGTTTCCCATGCATGATTGCAACGTGCTTGTGAGCATGCGTGCTAGTGGTGGTGCTTATGTCCAGGAGCGATGAACCTAATTGATGCACTGCTCTTGTTGGTGCTGCTGGTGGCAGCTGTCGCTGGTCATGCGCCGCCGCTGCTGCTGCTGCTGCTGCTGCTGCTGCTGCTGCTGTGCTGTGACAGCCGCAAGGCGCTGCCCCTTGCCTAACGCGCGCTGCCATACAAGCAGCTGCAGCAGCCAGCTGGCTGTTCAGTCGCACCCGCTTCCACAGCAGATGCAGGTACAGTGTACTGCCTGTCTTGCGCTGATCCAGCTCCACATAATCCTCACCGAAGCCCTTGCAAGCAAGAGCGGTAGGCACAGGAGGCAGATGGTGATGACAGGCAGTAGAACTGACAATGTGGTAATGATGCGCAATGGTGCAGGCTCTGCTGAGCACAGCAGCAGCAAGTGCAGGTGCTGGCCGTCGTTGGCAGCCTTGTGTCGCTGCCCCATGCTGAAGTATGAGAAAAGCGTAGCTTTGCTATGGCAATGGCAGACGCTGTAAGAATAAGAACTGGACATTTGCCTTCGTGCAATTTTAGACAAGTACTGCGCCTGCAAGTGATGTCTCAAGAGCACATGTGCAAGCACAGCCGTGTGGTGCGACAGAACAACTTGCAGTAAAGCAGCTGCAGCGCACAGGAACCACCCATGCCCTGATCCACCATTCCAGTACAATACTGATCAAGATCAGCACGTATGCTGCCAGATACGCCGAACACAGGCGATGTTGCGGGCTTGCTGCCTTTTGCTGCTGCTCACTACACACCTGCCATGTCTTCAAGTTGACGTACAGTCCTCCTGGAGACTCGGGTGTGTCGAACGAGTACATGCACTCGTTTTTATATACTTTGTCAAAGTGACCTGGCGCCTGCAGGCCGCGCATGCCCACGCGGACCTTGTCCAACACGTCCTCAGGACCTGCCATGCTGCCGCGTTCACCTCCGCAGGCGCGGAGCAGTTCTGCCTGTTGTTGATTACTTCAGCTACAGGCAGCGGTGTGCTTGATTCCAAGGCCCAATCTTTGGAAAAGGACCAGAGGTGCCGAAAGCCTGGTCTGCTGTTCCAAATGCTAGTTTCAAACGATCCACAGGCTTGCAACTTCGTCTGCGTCCAGCACTACAGCAACAGTTAATGCAACCGTGGCAGTATGATCTGTGGGTCAGTTGTCCCCCTGCTGCCGTCTGTCAGTGACAACTGCTACTATCAAAATTGTACTGCCGCACACAGTGTTGTACTGCCTGCATGCACTGCGACAGCAGGAAGCTCGACGGTCCACAATGCATTGGTTCCATGCAGAGACCATGGATGTGCAGCAGTCACCTCATGACATTCCACATGCAGGTTTGCTCCTTGCATAGGCGTAACTGTATGTTGTGTTATCATCAAGGTTTGAGATACCACAACATGTTGGCCCAAGGTCAGGTCCAGCAGCTGGGTAACACATTGGCCTTGTTCCAGAGCGCAATTTCGTATGTGCCTACTGGTCAATAGTAGCTGGCACCACAATATGGCAGCAACAAACAGCAATGCATGCACCTTTCACCTGTCGTTGTACCTATGCACCATATGGCAGCCCTCTCAACTCTGCTCGTAGTTGCTGGTCGTGTGCATGTTGCCTTTGTTGAGTATCTAGTGCACTACAGCATCACAGGAAAATCAGCACTTCACGTTGCCGGCATTTGCTGGTATGTTGTGAAATGAATGCTGTGCGTACAGAAATAAATGCAAACAGACTCGGCACTAGCACGAAGAAAGTTGTGCATACCCTGCACCCACCACTCCCACCACGCCGCTCGTGGCAATTCAGCAATTCAGCAGGCCTTCTCAGCAAAGATGGGAGCACCACACTACGCAGTGCGCAGGAGCAGCTAAGCAGATTCCAGGAGCATTTCCAGGAGGTCTTCAGCAGCGATAGCGTATCTGCTGAGCAGGAGCAGCTCATGGAGCAGCTCATTGCCGGTGTGGAAGCCTCCCTCAAGGGCAGAGTCAGTCACAGCAGCAGCGAAGGTCATACGATTACCCCTGAAGCGGCGCATGTTTCCAGTAGCAGCAGCGACAGCAGCAGCAGTGGAAATGACTTGAGGGCAGCAGCATCCCCGCCGTCACCTGAAGAGGTGGCTGAGGCGAGTGCAGCTCTTAGGAATGGTGCAGCAGGCGGTGTTGATTGCATCACTGCGCCTTTGTTAAAAGCTGGGCCGCTGATGGCAGCGTGGTTGCATAGAGTGATTTGTGCAGTGTGGGTGTCTGGCAAGGCCCCGGTTGATTGGAAGCGTGCTTTACTTGTGCCGCTCTACAAGGGCAAGGGCAGTGCTAAGCTAACAGGCAATCACAGGCCAATCAGCTTACTTAGCATTCCTGGCAAGGTGTATGCATTGCTGCTGCTCAGCAGGGTTAACGCCCAGATTGAGTCACAGTTGCTGGATTGCCAGAGTGCTTTTAGGAGAAACAGAGGTCTGTCAGATGCTGCATTCACCTTGCATACGCTTATGTCTAAGTGTCGTGAGCACAAGCAGCCGCTGTACATGGCTTTTGTTGACCTGACAAAAGCATATGACTCCATACCAAGGCATGCACTGTGGTGTGTGCTACGAGCATATGGAGTTCATGACAAACTAGTACATTTGCTCACTGATCTGCACACAGGCACTCAAGCAGCAATCAAACTGGCAGGTAGAGTAGGAGAGTGGTTTAATATCAGCACTGGGGTGCGGCAGGGGTGCGTGATTGCTCCTTTGCTGTTCGACGTGTTCTTTGATTGTGTAGTTAGGCAGGCGCAGGCAGCAATGCCAGAGGGCTGTGGTGTGCAGCTGTCTTGCCATGCAAATGGTGAGCTGTTCCAACGGTCAACCCGTGCTGGTTCCTGCTTGTTTACCCTTTCCACTTTGTTGTATGCAGATGATATGGTGCTCATGAGTTGCTGTCAGGAGGAGCTTGAATGCATGCTCAGGAATGTGGATGACATTTGCAACAAAATGGGCATGCGTATCAATGCCAGCAAAACAGAGTTGCTAGCTCTGGCACACTCTTCTACTGGTCCTCCGCCGCAAGGTGTGCAGCTGTCAGGAGGGGTGGCAAACTACGTGTCTAGCTTCAAGTATCTCGGTGGCATTGTTGATACAACTGCCACTTGTGATGCAGAAGTATGTGCCCGCATAAGCAAGGCCAAAGGCAGGTTTGCTCAGATGCAGAGACTCTGTGGGATGAAGAACATGTCTATGAGTGTGAAGAAGCGATGCTACAATGCATATGTTTTGCCTGTTATCATGTTTGCCAGTGAGACATGGGCTTTGACGAAGCAACAGACGGAGCGCCTGGAGTGTGTAGATTCTAGCTGCTTGCGGCAGCTATTACACGTGCGGCTCTTTGATAGACACCGTCTGGTGACTATCAGGAAGCAGTGTGGCACAGTTAGCCTTGCAGAACACCTTGCCGCGGCTCGCCTGAGGTGGCTGGGGCATGTTGTGCGCATGGATGAGGGCAGGATCCCCCAAGTTGCTTTGTTTTCTTCATTGCATGGAGTTACGAAGCGGCCTAGGGGCCGGCCTCCAGTTCGGTGGCAGGATTGTGTACACAGCGACTTGCAGCGGCTGGGACTCCCTCATCAGAAAGATGACCTGCGTGGTTACTGTCTTATGAGGGGCGCATGGCGGTCTATGGTCTACAGGATTACACACCCTGAGGCCGTGGGGGCTCCCCTGCGGTTCTCCCGTTCCTCCTCCCACTACAGGCAGCAGCAGTCACTCATGAGACAGCAGCGCCTACAGCAGATGTACCCGGTTTCTAGTGAGCCGTTTATGATTGCTGGTGTGGGCTGGCAGTGCCCTTGTGGGAGGATTCATCCCACGCGGCAGTGCACTGACGCTGCGGTCCAGCTCAGGGCCATCAGTGATTAGGGTTTGGGTATGATCATTGTATGAGAGATCTGTCACGCGAGCGCTCTTGCGTTCAAGGTTTTGGCCGTATCTGGCCCTAGCTTGTGGGCCTGCGCCCACCGGTTAGGAACCACTGAAGGTGGTTTGGGAGCGGCTCCCATATTTTTGGGTTTTCACTCTTGCTAGAAAAACGTGTAATTGATTGATTGATTGATTGCAAGCAGGACATCCGAATGTCAGCACTGTGCAGGCTGCACACCCAGTGCAAGCACATGCTGGCACTGCTGAGTGTATGCACCATGAACTTGACTGGGCTGTTGTTCATGTACCGTAATCCACTAAAGTGTTTCGCCCTAAAATAATTAATTCTGAATGAATATTTGTTACTTTTTGTAACATATCTTCTCGCAGAGGGGTCCTATCAAGAAATCGAAGCTGCAGTCGTGTTCTGCGCCACCTGCTTGTTATATGCACGGCTTTGCAAGTGGTGCAGGGCTAAGGGAACTGCTTCAAATATCCACTCAAAGTACGATTAAAACAGCGGCAAAAACATTAGGTAAATTACGGTAGTCTGGAGCAGGGTTTGCGCAACTGACTTACCTGCCACAGTACAGCTGCCACTGCGCCACAGCGGGCGATGTTGATTCAACATTGGACCATATGACACGTTGGACCATATGACACGTTGGACGCACCAATGTTCGTCACTTTTATTACATGTACAGCACACGGCGAGTCCGAAATGGTTCACAAAGCACCATATGCATTCGATTTGAATGGCAGGCTTGTGGTCTGACGCCCGTACATGTCATCAGCGCTTCACGCACCGAGTGTCACTCCGGTAGGGCTTGCCTTTCAGCAACTCTTCCTCTCTCATTATAACCTCTGGGCAGCTAGCCACCAGGCTATGTTTAAACAGGTGCCCCCAAATTCAGCAGGTGCCACCTATTGAATGCAGTGTTGTCCTTGAAAGCACGATCCATTGGTTGGACAACAAAGACCATGATGCGGTGTGCTGCAGACAACCTGTGAAACATGGATGATGATCATGCGTAACTTGCACCATGCAGTGGTTTACAGTCACTCACATATGTAGTGTGTGATTTGCAGTAATGTGCTGTTGCTGTGCTCTGCTCTAGGGTTGTTATATCCTGCAGTAACACATGCCCAGTTCCTGCGCCTGCCTATAGTCAGCACACTCGCCACAGCACATTGTTGGGTGTTAGATGAAATTGAATCTACACTTGTGGCACATTCGTAGCGTTTGCAGTTGAGCCGCCTTCTTGAAAAAGCAAAAAGTATCTGGCAATACCCAACCCCTACACGCGCGTTTGCGATTACGAGCTGAACACCCCGTGCTTACTTGGAAGCAAATCTTTGTGGTGGAGACTGTTGGGTGTTTAGTCTGTGTTTCTGAGTGGTGCACAATGACTGGCTTTTAGGGGTGCGGGTTGTTACCACCGCTGTGCTGCATCTGCATGTCCCTGGCTGGAGTTTTGGTAGTTGCCTGAATTCTTGAGTCGCTGTTGAATGTGTTGGTGTGGTGTTAGGTTGTGCTGGCTCGCTGGTGCCTCAGTCTTCTCTTTTGGGATGGGGTGAAGGGCTAGGCTACACACAGCGCTTTAGTGTGGACTACTACAGCCGTGAGTTGTGAGTTCGGGATGGAATGGTGTCAGCGCTTCTGTGTGTATGCCTGCTGTACTAAGAGTCAGCCTGATGCACTGCGCTTCTGGACACAGCTGGTATGATGTTATGTTGTGTCAGCGTAACGGTTATAGCAAGGAGGTTATGTATGCCATGAGTCAGCGGCTGAAACTATGATGAGGAAGAAGGAAAGTATGTTGCAGCGCTGCAGTAAAGCGTTTGCAGGCGATGTGGGCGTCTCTTCCCGCAAGGTAACAAATCCAGTGCTACACAAAGCCAAAGCAATCAACCATTACATGCAGTATGCCATTGCTTGTGATTATCAGCAGCCTGCTGCGCGCTCCTGGCCTGCCCTTCATTGTTCAGCCTGAGCAGGCGGCATGCAAACGAGGTGCAGAAGTGGCGTAGGTGGCATATCCGCTGTTGCTCTCAACAAGGATGACATTTTAGAGGTACTCGCCAGACGCTTGTAAGACTGATACTTCACGCCCACAGCAGCGTTATCATAATGTAATGCCATGCCACACAGAAAAACTCACCCCCAACTACGCGCAATTATGACCGGCCGGCAAGAAATAAGGACCCAGAAGTGTGCCAGAAGCACGACCAGCGCATCAGCTCGGTTGTACTGCCGTAGTGCAGCTCTCCAGCTGTTTGGGCCAGTTTCGTAGAGCAACCGCAGAAGTTTCGCGGCTGCAGGGGGTAAGCAGATAGACAGCAGCTATCAGCTCATAATACACACTGTGTTCAATAGTACAGGTTGCACAGCAGGGACTGCATCTGCTGCTACCTGCTAGCTTGTCTGGCAGCGTGCTGCAGCAGCTAGACAAGCTTCTGTGCGGCAAATTGAACCGTGAAATTGCGTGCAAGCTGCAGGCAGCGTGGTCATTTCCTGTGGCCAGCCAAGACGCCTGGATTGGCAGCTTTGGCTCCCACCTAGCCTGAGCTGGTTGAAATTTAAGTGTCACTGTGTTGCAAGCAGTTGCTGGTGTGTGTGTTTGTTGTGCTGGTCACTGCATACGTGCTGATTGCTCAGGAACATGAATGATGCATAAACCTTTTTGCCTATTCCAACTGAGCGAGAATGTTGCAGAGCATACTTCGTCGGCTTCCCGCTCACATGAGCTAGGCGCTGCCATGCTGACTTAGCACGTGACATGCGATGTGCGCGCTTGTTCGCACCCCTCCCTCGCCGTGTGTTTTGGCGGTTGGTGCAGACATCGTCCTCTTTGCAAGTTGAGGACTTTGGTGCTGGGGTGAGCAGGACTCGAACCAGGCACCCGGTGCGGTGACCGCCTGTATGAAGGGGTCTATGCAAAGTTTGGTCCACCGGCGGGCCCGGCGAGCCGGGACAATTGCGCTATAGATTGGGGAACTTTGCTGGGACCGCTGCTGTCGCTCCTCCCGCTTCAACTGCTGCTGCTGCTGAAATGCGCAATGCGCCTGGGTGGCACAGCATCTCGCCTATCGGCAGCTTCTCGGGATCTGCAAGTGTGCCGCAGTTCTTCGTGGTGTGTCGACAATTGCCATGGAAGAAGCAAAAGTCGAGGTGCCATTGCGTGGCCGCGCTGCCAATGCTGCACCCAGCGGCCCGCTGGGACGCCCTGCAAGCGCTTGCTCGACTGACAATCTGATGTCCACATCACGCCCGCAAATGTTGCTTATACAAAACCGCAGCAGGCCCCTTGAAAAGGCGCGCTCTCGCTGGCTGGTTCCCTGATCCCAGGGTCGCTCCCTGGCTGCAACCAGCTGCTTCTGCAAGAGCTCTGCAAGCTGCAACCCAGTCAAGCTGCTGCTGAATGCCAGGCCATTGAAATCTTTGCCGCGCAGCAGTAGCTTTGCGTCCTTGCACACCTGCGGCAGTGCCACCACCGCCCCGTAAGGGTCGCGGGGAACCCCCTCGCGGAAAGCACGCTCTGCTGCTGCTGCATCAAAGAGACTGTCCTTGGCCTCACTGCTGGCTGCTGCTGTGGCCGGAGCCTGACCCCTGGGACCTAAGCGGCTGCTCACCGGCTGGCGTTGCGGCTGCGTCGGCTTAGCAGCAGCAGGGGGCTGCTGCTCACTGGCTGCAGCATCTGGCTGCTCTGGAGCAGCCAGCTGTCGCAGTAATTCTCCTGCAAAGTTCTGCCGAAAGTTGTCAACAATGCTGTGCTGCCGGGGCGGCTCACTTGCTGGCTGCTGGGCTTCCGCCTCAACGTCATCAGCATCTTCGCTGGCCGGCAGCAAATTCTCCTCACTGCATGACATGACCCACCTGCAGAAACAAGGACACGACACGGGTGAGCGTGTGCCTCCCTGATTAGAAGTCATGCAGATGGCTGACAATAGCACCACTGAGTGGATAGCTGCTGCTACTTGCTGTAGCTGCCTGCTGTGGCTGCCTGCTGGTCACTCGGGTGACGCCAGCTTGCTGCTGTTGCCACTTAGTGCGTCGACGTCGGTCTTGCGGGCGTGACCACGTTGGGCAAAGTGGTGCCTGCAGGCGGCACAGCACCCGTAGGTTGCACATGCTTCTTAACCTCAGCTGTGGTGTAGGCGTACACGTCACCATCCTCGAAGTGTACATCAAAATAGGCTGGACGGCGTAATTTGCCGATGAAGTGCACCCTACCCCAGAATGGCTCAACCTGCCAGTGGTGGGGTCGACAAAACTTTGCTTGACGAGCCTGCCATGCAGCGGCTTGGCTGCTTCATCCCTCTGCCGCATGGCCTTGTCAGGTACAGGTTTGGTGGAGCATCTAGTGCTTGCTCAGTGAGGCGCTGCGTGATTGCAGACTGCAGCTGAGCTGCTGTCACCCCATCTGCCACACACCTGGGGCAAAGCCAGTTGCCGGTGGGCAGTGCAGCCATTGGTGGTTCGAGGCACTGCATGTGCCAGCCTGCATCGCAGTAGTCACACACAGCAGGATGGGGTTCTGCTGAGTGGAGTTTGCTGAGGTGCAGGTCTCACAGAGCACTTCAGCTGGCTTGTTGGCCAATGCAGGATCGATGCTGGCGTCGATGCCAGGTAGGTGGCAGGGCGCGCACTGTGTCATGTGCCGATCCATGAATCTGCCACATCTGCCTTGCAGGATGAGGCGCCCTGTTGGCCTGACCTCGGCTACCCTGAGGACAGCAGGTTTAGCACGCGGCTGCAGCGCATTATGCACGTTAGCATAGGCTGTGTACACAAAGTCACCCACCGCAAACTTGGTATGCTTGGGTTTGTAGGTGCCTGATCGGATCTGGGCATAGCGCAGAGTGTCTCTTTGCTGTGCAATCTGCAGGTTGCTCATGGCCTCAGGACATATGCGCTTGACCAGCTCGTGCCGCTGCAGCAAAGAGGTGGCGGCAGCCGAGGGCGAGTCAAGATCGATCGGCTCTTGCATGCGTTCTGCCACTGCTGGTGGTATGACAGGTGCATGCGCATAAAGAATCTCGTAAGGGCTGAAACCGGTGCTGCGCTGTGGGCTGCAGTTGTAGCCCAGCAAAAGCCACGGCACCTCTGTGTCCCAGTCACGCAGCTTCTGCTTCTGCAGGCATGTCTTCTCAAGAGCACGCTTCACGATGTGCACCGACTTCTCAGCAGCACCATTTGCTGCAGGATGGTTGGCTGATGTAGCCCTGCTGTCAATCTTTGTCTCAAGCAGCAGTTGCTAAAAAGCGCCACACCACTCACCGCCTCTGTCGTGGACACACTCAGCCATCGCCCCGTACTTGCTTAGCACGTTGTGCAGGAAGGCGTAGCTTGTGCACTCTGGGGTTTTGTCTGCAATTGGCACGGCAACGATGTGCTTAGAAAAGTGCTCGACTGCAATGAACAGGTATTTGTGACCTCTTGCGGTCTCGGGAAGGGGCCCTGCCTGGTTCATCCCCTAGCGGTACATAAGGCCTTTGATAGGCAGGGGTTGCAGCTCTGCTGGCCTGGCATTGAAGTTGCGTCCACCCTGCTGCACTCCTTACATGCACTCACCATTGCGGCCACATCGGCTTGAAGGCCATGCCACACCAGGTGTGCAGCAGCAGGGCTGTCGTACGCCTGGTGCCGAAGTGCCCTGTGCGGTTGTGGCAGTCCTTGATGAGCTGTAAGCGGCCAGCAGGTGGCGGCACCTCCCGCTGTGTGCCGTTAGGCATGCGCCTCCAGACCTTGCCATGTTGCCAGGTGTAGTACTGCAGGCGCTTGTTGACCCTGCTCTTCTCAATGGCTGATGTGCCCTCTGGTACTGCGCCATTGCTTGTGCCCTGCCAGCAATTGACTAGTTCCCATGGCACAGCGTGCCCTATCAGCAGGATTGTCTTAGGTGTTATCACACGAATGTTGCAATGCAGGATGTGTGCGGCCAATGTGTGTACTACGGCAGCAGTTCATACATGCAGCTGCTGTTCTCCTGCATGCCTTAGCGCCCATCTGGCAAGCGCTAGTATGTTACGTCACATGAGGGTAACGCCAGGGTGCTTTGCATGCACGTCACGCAGCAAATTGTCGATAAACAACAGGTACAGTGTGGGCAAATAATATCACCCTCATGCAGGCCAAGGTCGCAGGTGAACCTATCCGTGGTGCAACCCTCATGAGACACCACACGCTGCGCGCCCTGATACAAGTTGTAACACGATAACATCTTTCGTCTACCAGGCTTTGGGGAGCCGGCGACAGCTCAATGGGCGCATCCTGGCAGACTCATGGATGGTGCCGCTTGGACCACTGCATCAAGTCGCTGTTAATCAAACACTCGATTGTAGCAGCTGCAGCCTTGAGCTAGATGGTTGCCACAGCCTCTACTAGAGATCATTTTGGCATGTCACATGCCCCCCCCCAAGGAACTGCACTGATCATTCTGGTCAACATGTTGGCCAAACAATTCGCAAGACACAGGCCATGGGTGACATTATTATGTCCCCAACGCTGGTGACTCAAGTTACAGCAGTGCTGACTCAGCATGTCTGACAAACGTACGCTGACTTCATGTTACGGCATGGCAAGGTGCCCAGCCTGCATTCCCTGAAATCCATACATAGCTATCTTTTACATGTGTTCTGAGGAAAATCTGCACGGAAATGCTGTGAAGAAGCAAGCATCAAGTGATCAGTCACTGCACTGCCCTGTAGGAAATGCCTGACGGTTAGCCTGAGGGCACGCTTGCTCGTAGGGTTCGCCAGTCTCTTTGCTACTGTTCAAAATTTTCAAATATGCTATCTTCACCATATTCTCTCGTGCTGTGCGGGATTGCAAGCCACCTGAAGAATTTGTTCACCTCGTCATATCGCCCCACTGCGGGCCCTGGCACCCCTGAAAGCGCCCTTCAATCAGCTTTGAGCATCCGGAATCACATATAGGCCGTTGGACTGGAGGACACTGGAACAGCACGAGTAGACAGAAATGATTGTGTTGGTGTGACTGTGACAGCGGATCGTCTGCCATGTCCGGTTCGGCAATCATCAGTTAGCAGCTCGTCAAGTGTTAATGGTATGAAGATCACCGACAGATCACCCACCATTTACAGCTGGTTATGTGCGTTGTATCGCAACTACAGTCTGTACCAAATCACCTTCAACAAGTACCAGTTCAGTACAGCACATGGCGCTATCACTGTGAATTACCTATGAAAATGCTTCAAACGTAATTGTATACACTATCGGCAATGGCTCGGCAGCCTTGCTTGGGGATGGAAAACAACGAGGCTGGGTAGTCAGGCCTTCCTTCTTCACCCACCCAGGCCGGGGAGCATGGGCTGTGGCAGCTCCAAAACAGCACAACAAGTCCTGCAGGCTGGCGTAGCTGACACCCGTAACGTAGCAGTGGCAGAGCTGCCGTCCTGCTTGGAGAGCACAGCAGCAGCAGCAGCAGCACTCCCAGCAGCAGCAACAGAGGACAGCACAGACATTGGGCAGCAGCTCCAGCAGCAGCAATGTACACAAGCTCTAGCCCGTGCTGACTGCAGTGTTCAGCAGGATGCTGTTGCCGAATTGGACCTGCAGCAGCAGCCACAGCAGCAGCAGGCAGCAGGACAGCAAGCTGCATCGCCGCTGCCCCAAGCCGCTGCAATGAATGTCATCCGCAAGGTGATGATGGGAGCTGGAACAACAAGTGTACTGCTTCACAGCACAGCATGTACCTTTCCCTCCCTCGCCCCCAGGGCTATCGGGCATGAAATATCTGCTGTTGCCGGCCATTGCACCAGCACAGCAGCAGCAGTCGTGGGAGACCTGTCACTGCAAGCCCACCTGCAAATGCAGCAGTAGATGCAGCATGTACATGAGCATGTATAGCCGAGTCACGTGCACCCTGCCTGTCATGCACCGCCAGCAGTTGTCAAACCTGGCGTGTGCGTCTATCAACACGCTCCATGTTCACCTTGTGTGCTGCATGTGTGCCAAGTTGGCTGTCCCACGCATGCATTGGTCCTGCTGCTTTGCATCCTTGCATGGCTTCCGGGCACGCCCCAGCCACCGCCGCACGCTCCGTGCAGCGAATCAGTGGGGCATGCTTGGACCGCGCGTGCGGGTCGAGGCAGTGGCGCGGCAGCGGCTGCAAAGCATCTGCGCATGCACCACAGCACCCCGCCACGCCAGTACACCGACGCTCTGTGCCGTGGTTGCCCCTGGTGCGTGTGTGCAGGCAAAGGCAGTGATGCAGGAGCTGCACGCCATCTGCGCAGAAAACAGCTGGTCGACGTGCTGCCAGGCAGCCCAGGTGCTGCAGCAGCAGCTGCTGGGCGTGGAGAACGTCAGGTTGGTTTCTTTTCTTTGAGCACTTGGGCGCTGCTGCTTGCATGCACTCAGCTGCAAGAGGGCTGCAAGAACCTGTGCTGCGTCCAGCGACAGGCACGGCAAACGCGGACGCTGCCGTTGGCTTGCTGCGCAGCAGTCCTGTGCAGGTGCTGCCGCTGCTGCCTGCTGGCTTCCTGCAAGGGCGCGGGCAACGTTGTGACCGTTGTACACCAAGCTCGTGCTTGCACTGCCTGCATGCGCGCCTGGCCCGTCATGCAACATGCTCACGCATGCCTGTCGGTTGTCTCTTGCCGCTGCCGCTGCTGCTGCTGCTGTTTGCGCCCTGCAGCATCGCTGCGCAGACGGGCAGCCCCGGCACCTGCATCCTTGCAGGCGCATACGGCCCCGGCACAGAGTGGCAGCAGCAGCAGGTGTTCATGTCGGGCGCCGGTTGGTCGCCCTGCATGTGCCTGCAGCAGGGCGGACAGCACCTGTACCGCACAGGGCGGCCGGACGGAGCAGCAGCAGACGAGGGGTGGCCGGAGGTAGGCGGGCTGCGCACATATGCAGGGGCTTGTGCATGCAGGGCTTCGTCAGCAGGCGCATGGACAAGAAGCCGCAGGCTCTGCCGCAGGAGCTTGCAGGATGACGGTGTCAGCTGCTGCCACCGGGCCAGCGGTGGGTGTAGCAGCGTGCTTGTGCTAGATGATTCAGATGCACGCTGACCGGTAAGCCGGCGCCTCGGCAACGACCTTACGCTGCGGCATTGGACAGCCCACCGTACTGCGCTATCATGGCACTGTATCGTGTTGCAGCCACTTCAGCTGCTGCACCATGCGAAGTGATTGCTGCACATCTGGTGTGCGTGCGCGTATGCTTGCAGGACTGGGCGCACCTGCACAAGGAGCAAGGGCTGAGCTCGTTCCTGGCTGTGCCCATAGCTGACGCGCACGGGCGAGCGTTGGGCGTGCTTTGCCTCGCTTCAAATGCCACCGGCGCGTTCCAGGACGAGGAATGGTGCGCTGCTGTGCTGTTGCGGCAGCTGTCATCCGGCCAGCGTTGAGCTGCCCCCTGTGTCACATGCGATGGGTGTCACATGTCGTCCATCAGCGGCGCTTTGTAGCATGCTATGAAGTCTGCTGGGCGCGGGCGCATGCTCAGACGTGCGCATGCTCGTACGCGCCCGTGTGACTGCGCCTGCCGCCAAGCCTGCGCCGTTGCCGCCGCTGCTGCTGTTTGTGGCTGCTGCCGGTGTGCTCAAGTCTCGCCGCATCGCCCGGCTGCTGCCTCGTAACTCTCCTCCTGCAGCATCCGCCCCATCACCGCCGCTGTCATCTGGCATCCCATCTGCTGCCGCGCAACTCATCCTTGTGTCGTCTGCTGCCTCCCCCCCTGGCTGCCCCGTTGCTGCAGGTGGGAGCCGCTGCTGAGCATGGTCTGCACTGGCCTGGCCACGCTGCTGAAGAGCCCCGTCATGTCCCGTCTGGCTGAGCTGGCTGGCTGCCTGGTGGACGCTCGCGACGACTTCCCCCTGCTGGCCAAGGCCTTTGTGCAGGTGCGGCTGAGTCAGCGACTGAGTCAGCGTGCTGGCCAAGGCCTTTGTGCGCGTGCGATTGAGTTAGCGACTGAGTCAGCGTGCTGGCCAAGGCCTTTGTGCAGGTGCGGCTCAGCCAGCGGCTGAGTCAGCGTGCTGCCCAAGGCCTTTGTGCAGGGTGCGGCTGAGTCAGGGGCACGGCTGTTGGTTGTGAGGGGGCATGGAAGGTATCCGTCACTTGTTGGCAACCTGCACAGTACAGTGTGCGAGTGCCTGACATATCGCTGGCCTTGCTGCAGCTGCGGTGTGGCCCCTAACCAATGCCAAGCACACCCCACACCTCTGCAGTGATTGCTGCCGCGGTAGACGTAAAAGCAATTGCGTCACGTGCCAGCGGAGGTGTCATTGCAGGCAGTCAGCAGGCTGTCAAGCCGTGCAGTGCCTGCGTGTGCAGGGCTCTGCGGCGCTGGTTGAGGCAGTGACCAATGTGCGCGTGGAGGTGAAGCTGGGCCTGCTCAGCCCTGACGGGCAGCACGTGCTGATGCTGTACATGCCCAGCCGGAGCCCAGCGGTGAGCCACAGCGGGACTATGCCGGCCAGGGCCTTGCGGCAGGCCCTGCAGATGTGCTTGTGCACTTGTGGGCACTGCAGCTGGACATGGGCTGGAGAGCATCTGAGTCAGCCTCATCATGGTGTGCTTGCACTGCGCATGACACGACGGAGCCAAGCCATACATGTACAGGCTTGCATGTCCAACACATGCAATAAATCGGGTAGCTGGGTTGCTCTGTGCAAGCACAGCATGCAGCGTTATGTATGTTGGCTGCTGCGTTGTTCAAGGTGCCATGATCAAGCAGCAGCATGCCGTCTTTTGCGGCACACGTGGCAGCCTGTCTGCCCGTTGGGTGCTCTCAATTGTTATGCGAGGAATCAGCTGGAAGTTGTCTGATGAATAGGTGTTGTCTGATGAATAGGATCAAATGTGCATGACAGCTGCAATTTGTACCCTGTCATGTTGTTACCTTGGGCAGGTGCTACCATGTCGTGGTCGCAAGGCTCTGTGGGCCTGTTTGGCGAGGGGAGCAGCAGCATGCAGGGCGGCACCAGCAGCAGCAGCGGCTTGCGCCCGCTGCTCACAACACGTGTCTCCGCATCTGACAGCATGTTGTCGACGGCCGTTCAAATTGAAGGGGCATGCTTCTTGTGCGATACGGCTGCCGCTCTTACTGAGGTGGGTGTGGCGTCGTGGGCACGGTTTCAGTGGCAGGTTGTTCACACGTACGCTTACTTCCGTAAACTCTATCGATAGGTCTGGATTTGACCCTGTGCTTGCCTTTGCCTTCACGCGCTTCCTCTGCTTTCTCTTTGGTGCATCGTACATACTTGCGGCATCTTGCTGTCGACAGACAATTTCCCAGCAGATGGCCTGTGCATCGGCAGCCAGCAGGCAGTGCGCGTGACCCTGGCTCCCAGGCGCGCCGATGCAGACACGCCTGCGCGTTGCCCCCTGCACGCCGCCAACCCGCTGCGCTGCCAGGGTGCCATCCCGCCCGCGGACGACATGTTCACCGGCAGCCAGGAGGCCGTGCGCAGCATCGTGGTCATCCCGCTGCTGGGCGCCGCTTCGGCCTTTGGCGGCGTGTATGTGACGCACAACGAGCCGGGCAGCTTTGCGGAGTGCAAGGCGGCCATCGTCGAGGTGTCGTCGCTGCTGCAGTCGCTGCTGCTGCAGGGCCTGGCGGTGCCGCCGCAGGACTGGGAGCAGCTCACGCAGCAGGTGCGGCGCTGTCGGTGCGGCGTCGTCGTGCTGCGCTGTGGCGGCTGCTGCAACTTGCATCGGTCGCTGTGCTCTGGTGCGGCGTGCGTGGAGCTGCGCAGGTCGGCGGCTGTGCTGCGCGATTCTCGCCTGGCCCCTGCGCCAAACTCGGCGATGTGAGGGAGCGTCATGCGGATGTAGTCGTCACCTCACATGGTGCACAAGGCCAGCCCAGGATGAGCACGTGATCACACGTGACAGAGTGGGGAGGGAATTAAGCTGGGTGTTGGTGGTGTGCTGTATTGGTCTGCACGCTTGTGTTGGCTGGCGAAGCTGCACAAGCCCCGCACATCAAGCAGCACTGTAAACCGCCAGGTTGCACCCGCGCATACTTTGTCAATCAATCAATCAATCAGTCGATCACCGTGTTTCTAGCAAAAGTAAACAGCATACTCCGTGTACATTCCAAACTACAAGCGCGGCTTCTTCAATCGTGACAAAAATTGCGCCGGCAGTTGCGCTGAACCTGCTGTTTGCTGCATCCCCACCCCTGCTGCCGTTGTGCAGGGCCATCTGTCTGGGGTGGCCTACAGTGCGGAGCAGGCGCGGCGGCTGTCGTATGGTGGCAGCGGCAGCTACAGCGGCAGCTCCATAAACAGCAGCAGAGCTTCTCCGGCAACATGCTGCAGGTAGGTCAGGGGGCTGAGAGCCACACCAGGTGTGAGTACGGTTCGGATGTGGGCTCCCTGCGGCGACTGCTGCTGCCACTGGTGGTGTGCACGATAGCTTGCACGCTTGGCCGTGCTGGCTGCTTGCGTTCAGGTGCAAGCACGCGCTGCTGACGCAAAAGAGTCGCCAACTACGTCGTCTCTTGCCGCTGTCTGTACTTTGTTTGTGCTGCTGGCTTTTGAATGCTCATGCACTTATCTTGGTGCTGCTGCCGCTGCTGCTGCTGCCGCTGCCGCTGCTGCTGCTGCTGCAGATGCTGCAAGCGGAGGTGCAGCAGTATGGCCGGTCCAGCAGCAGCAAACACGGTGACGACTACCTTCGTGACCTGCAGCTGCTGCGGCTGCTGGGGCGCGGCGGCTTTGCCAGCGTGTATGAGGCGCGCTGGCAGGGCAGCCTGACGGCAGTCAAGGTGCGGTGCACGGCGCGTTTGACGACGGTCATGCTGGCCAGCTGTTTGCCAGCTCAGTACTGCCTTGCCCTGCTCCTCTCAGGCAAGCGGCAGCATGGATGCCAGTGCTGCAAATGGAGCTTAGTGTAGCAGGTAGTGCATCATCGCTGCTGCGCTGCTGCTGCCGCTGCTGCTGCCCCTGCTGCTGCTGCAGGTGATGTATGTGCCGCAGCGCTTGCGCGGCGTGATGAAGGCAGCGCTGGAGATGGCCATGACGGAGGCACTGAGCCACCCCAACATCGTACGCACATTTGCGTGCCTGTCAGACCTGGTGCAGGAGGCAGGTGGGGGCACGCATCATCTTGCCTTGTTCATGGCTCGTCTTGTCTTGTTTATAGTATGGTGCTTCTATCAGTGTATTATTGTTTTGGACGTCTGCGGTTGTAGCATTATTGCTTGGGCCATGCTGCCCTACACCATTGCTTCTTGCTTGCTATAGCTTTGCTTGGTTGCTATACTGTTTGACGGGTGTGCTGTGTCAGCCCGCACCGGTGTGTCCTGCGTGGTGCATCTTGCCACGTAGGCTGCCGCAACAGCTTGTGCCCTTGTGATGGGTCTTATTGCTGCATTGGCATGCTCTGCATCCCTTCCCCTTGGGTTGCGCTGAGTCATTGTTGGACCAATGTGCGGCTGCACATGGGGTTGGCGATTGGCCCGCCTTTGGTGCCATGGTGGTGGGTAAGCCTCAAACTAATGTAAAAGGGGGTTTTAAATACAAATTGTATATGAACAGGCCTTTGTCTGCAACAGACAAATGACACAAGGTCATTAAGGTAATGACATGTGAAGGTTGTTCGTACTACTGTAGCAGCCAGCAAAGTCACCGGGGGCCAGCAGTTCGTGTGCCATCACCTTGGTGCTTGTGACACCTGTGATAATGTGATGGCAAGGTGATGCGTCAGCAGCAACGTCCACAGGCGTGATTTGTTCATGTTGTTCTTTCTCTCTTTCTTCTCTGTTCCTATTCTGTCCACCCTCTGTCACCGTATGCTGTCCTTCCCTTCTGTCACCATGGCTGGTGTTATTCCCACCTCTTTGCTGGCTGAACAATCAATGCAGGCGGCCACGAGGCATCTGCGCTGACACCAAGCAGCATCCGCTTCCGGCCGCTGCGGGCCGGCGAGTGTGGTGACGAGTGCGACAGCCTGACGCTGTGCAACCTCATCATCATGGAGCTCTGCCGCATGGGCACCTGCGCCAGGCGCTCAACAAAGGGCTGCTGCACAAGCAGGTGTCGCCAGGGAAGCTGACCGTGTGCATGGAACTGCTGCTGCTGGTGAGGCGTGTGCTGTGCCCGGCAAGTACGGCTCGGCTCGACTCGTCGGCCTTGTGGTGTTTGTTGGTTTGTGTTTGCATGGGCTGCCATGTGCAGTGCGTGTGTGCGGGCGTGCGTCCGCGTTTGCGGGCGGCGGGCGCCAGTTTGACCATGCACCCAACAATGGTGGCCTGTTTGCGTGCCGCATCATGCTGGGGAGCGGCAGCATGCAACGCTGCACAAGCAGGCAGGCAGGCTGTGGTGTCGGCTGCTGCGCAGACAGTCTTGTCAGCACAAGCTGAGGGTGTCGCATGCTGAGCTGTGAGCCTTTTCTATGCCTTGGGGTTGTGGGGAAGGTGCATTGCACGGGCTCGTATGCAGCCGCAGCCACCTGTTGGTTGCCACGTTACGACAGGCTGCCAGCAGTGCCACTGCAACACGCCGCACACTGCGTGTGCTGCAGGCGCTGCTGGACATTGCGCGGGCACTGGAGCACCTGCACTGCCTCAACATCATGCACTGCGACGTGAAGAGCAGCAACATCTTCCTGCAGCACTCCAGCGGCGGCAAGGGCTTCGTGTGCAAGCTGGCAGACTTCGGCCTGTCGAAGCTGATGGGAGAGGACCGCAGTTACCTGATCAACCAAAGCGTCAGCGGCACCATCACAAACCTGGCGCCAGAACGCATGCTGGTGCGTGCGCTGTGGCTCGACAGCAGTGCGTGCGTGCAGCGCCGAGCGCGGATCGACCCTGCAGCAACCCATTGCACTTCAACCCATCTGCGATGCACCTGCAGCGCTTGAGGCCGACGTCGTGACGCGGCGTGTGGCCAACTCTGGCTTGGGTGCTCATGACGACGCTGGTGATGGTGATAGTGACGTGCGCGTTGCTGTTGCTGGCCCGCAGGGCGACAAGATAACGCTCGCCACGGACGTGTTTGCGTTTGGGCTGCTCATGTTCACCGCCTTCACCGGCCAGGAGCCGTACTGGGCATGACGCCGGCAGACATCGTCTCCAAGTGAGCGCGGCGCGGCGCAGCACGCGCTGCGCATGCTTTGTCCCTGCTCGCCGCTCGAATGACAAGGCAGCCGACAGCAGTCGCAGCAAGCCGCTGCCGTACACATGCAGCGCACACTCAGCGCAACCGATTGCCCGTCATGCAAGCCAACAGGCAGGTTCGAAACAGCGCCTGTCCACAGCCTCGCCCTCAGTGAGAACGTGCGGCTGGTGTGTGCCTGCTTGCTGCCGTGCCTAGGGGCGAGCAGCATGCGGCGCTCTCAGGTTGTGTGGCGGCTTCTTGCTGCTGACGCCTGCCGGCATGCCTCGCTGCCGTGCTGAGCTGCCCACCATGTTGCCGGCTCCTGCAATGCAGGCGCTGTCTTGCCCTTGACCCTGTTGCAGGGCGTGCGGCGGGCTTCAGGGGCCGCTGCCTGCCAGCATGGTTCGCTGCAAGACAAGCTGCCGGAACATCTACCTGTGTCATGTGTGCATGTGGACGCCAACCGCCCGCCGTCGTTTGCAACCTGCTGCAGGGTGTGTGAAGGGTTCCGGCCGCCGCTGCCCGCCGGCATGCCTCGGGGATATGCGGAGCTGCTCAGCTGCTGCTGGGCGCATGAGCCTGCGCTGCGGCCGAGGATGGGCCTGGTGGTGCAGCAGCTGCAGGTAGGCGCGAGTGCGCATTGCGTGGTGTCGTGGCATGCAACATGCAGTGAGTGACTCTCCATGCTGCGACAGATGCATTGCTCAGGTGGTGCGGCAGCTGCGGGCGGCTGTGAGTGTGGGGTTGCAACGCATTGCTGCATTTCATGTTTCTGATTGTTTCAGCATGCTGCGTGATGCACGAGCTGAGGCCGTACTAGAAAGAACTGTCAAACAAGACACACGTGAAGGAAAACAGCAATGTTCTGTTCTTGGTGTGGTGCGGGGCTGCAGGCAGGCAGGCATCCTATAAGGTTGCTGCTGCTGCTGTTGCTGCTGCTGCTGCTGCTGCTGCGGTCCTGCCATTGCAGGCGCTTCTGCTGCATGCGCGCGGTGTACGGCACTGACTCCCCTGCTGCCACAAGCGGCAAGCACGGCCGGGCTTAATCCAAAGGAATGCGAAGGGGTATGGCTTGAGCCCTGTGCATTGCTCCAGCAGTGATATGATCAATCCCAGTTGCTGTGTGCTGCGTGGTGGCTCGTGTATTCTGCTTTGAAGGAATCAGTACACAAGCAAGCATTGTAGCCGTACTCTCTGGTGTCAACTTGAGGGAATGTTTGGCATGAGCTCAAATAGTGGGTGGTGGCCAGCAGGGAGCATGGGAAGCTCAAGCACGTCATTGGTGGACGTAGAAGTACAGAGACTGAGATGCATCGTTGGAGTGCTATAGGGGTGCGGGCTGTCACCCTCTACAATGTTACAACTGCGGTCAACAGGCGTGGCGCAGCTCCTGGGCTGTTTTGCATCCACAACCAATACATGAGGATGGTGAGCTTTGGTATGGCATTTTGCCTCTGCTGCTTGTTGTGTCATAAACATGCTGCAGGGTGCTGCTGTGCGATTGTTGCATGAGGAACTGTGTGCAGTGCAAGTGCTGCGCCTGCCGTTGCCGCTGCTGCTGCTAGGTTGCGAGTGCCTCAGCCAGGGGGGTGGTGTTGGCAGCAGCACTGACCTATCTGCCCACTCAATTGTCTTGGTCGCACTGCCACCTGTGTGCATAGCCGCACACTTATCCGCTGCATGCTTTGGAAGTTGAGCCCAAAATTTGCTGTTCATATAGGTGTCGGCGCGGCTTTCTATTGCGTGCTCCAGGAAAAGTTTTGGCGTTGACAATGAGTGCCAGTCCAAGCGCTGGAGCTTTGCTTGTCAATTCCATGCACATCCCTGCACTGCATGCAGCCTTGGTTGTCGTGTTGTCAGCAGCTGCAGGCTCCCAGCAGGGTTGAGCTGTGACAGAAGCGGACGGTGTCTATGGCATGCATTGGCAGCAGGCAGTGTCGTCACAATGGTTCTGCTACATGGTAGCACAGGTTGCAAGCTCAATCCCGTTGAGTATCAGCGAGGTTAAGTATCAGCAAGGCACAAACATGCGTTTGGTGTGCGTTATGTTTGCAGTTGTGCTGTGCAGCTGGAGTGGTCTGCGGTGTGGGGCCGCTGCTGTTTGTGCATGGCCTCTTTCATGCCCGTACCCTGCCTGTGCCGCCGTGCAACGGCCTAGTGCTGGATGCTGTAGCAATGCTTCCTGTTGTGCAGCTGACCCCTGCACATATGCTGCGCATGTGTTGCATTGATAGCAGCTTGCTGCACAGCCAGGAACATCACTGCATTTAATGCGCTCAACTGTGTCCAATGATGCCTTGGGGCAGGCTGCTAGGGCTGCTGCCCAGGCATTGTTACGCCTGGCGGCTTGCTGGCTGATGTTGGAGCGCCGGCCCCTGCTTCGACTAGGGCTATGGGCACCACCTTGGCTGGACCAGGGCCCTTGCGAACCGTGCTGCTGGCTCTCCAAAGTTCAGGGCGGGGTGCCTATTGCCCAATGCCTGCCGCTGTGGCAAGTTGTGTTCTGCCTCAAGCCGGGTGCTGGTGCGTGCTTGTTGCTGCAGGCCACAGCGACTTGTGCTTGTGCATGTGAGACATTGCATCAGGAGCATTGGGACTTGTGCTGGGCTTGACGCGGCGGCTGTCACGGGCAACTCAGCGGGCTACCAGGCTGTTACTGTTTCTGCTGTAGTGTGTGGGGTGCATTGCCGTGCGAGCGGCATTCTGGCTCGCTTGCAATTTGACCGGGCTGGAACTTCTGGGTGGGTGTCAGTCTGACCGGCAGTGGTGGGGTGTGAGCATCAACAGGGCTGTAAAAACATGCGCCAGCACATGCAGTTGGGTGAAGGCCGCAGGTTTGGCGCTGCAGCTGCATGCTGCTGGCGCGCCTTGCCATGCTAGCGGGCAGCCACAGACGCCTGGTGTCAAGGTACAGCAGAAGCGACCCCCGGCGCGTGTGTGTGTAGGCTGATGCATGCTGTGGCTGCTCCTCTGGTGCAACTGGGCTTTTTGATACATTGCTGCGTACCCGTCTCATTTTGCGTGACCCTGCTGGGAGGCAGCGTCACAGCTTGCTTGCGCCTCGGTGGCCAGCAGACAGCTCTGATACCGCGGCACTGTCATCTGTTCTCATGCAAGTTGCGTATGACTCCCCCAGTCCAGTTTGCGGACCTGCTGCTTACGTACGAGCACCACAGCAAGGTCCCTCCGCACCCTGTAGCTGGCTAGACATCTGCTTGCTTCAGCTTTCCCCAGCCGTTGGTGTTTGAGTGAATTGTTCCTGGGGTCCCTGCCCAGGTGCCCAAAGTACTACCGCGTGGTTATGTATCAGAGTACGTCAAGTATGGCCGTGCTGTTGCAAGCATACGCCCTGAGCGGTGCTTCTTGCTTGGTTGCCTGCTGATGCAGCAGCATATGACGCTGTGTGGTGGCTGTGTCCCTGCCACCAAACATGGCCAACGATGCCGCCTTGCTGGCGAACGGGGCTTGCAGAACATCTTGATGGCCGCAAGGGGTCCTATGTACCTGCGTTTGAAGCTGGCACACTGTCCAACTTGTTGTTGTTGGGAATGCGGAGTTGCATGCGTGCAGCTGTAGGTAGTTAGTTACCTTGTGCCTCACACGTTGATGTGCAGCAGCACAAGTGCATATGGGGGAAGGGGGCCGGCAGAGTGAGTATGCATGGTTGTGTACTTCCATGCGCGCGAGCTGCGTTGTGAGAGGGCTGTTTGAGGCAAGTACCACAGCTGTACTCTGCAGGATCGCACCAAGCACATGCGCAGCTGCAGTGTGTGTTTGCTTGGAGTGTGTGTGCTTTTGTGTGGGCAGGTCTGACGAGCAACGGCCTCCGTGCTGTAGCCAGCTTGTGCAGCGCCCTGCTGCATCAGCGGCCTGGTGTCCAACAGCAGTATTAACTGCTGTTGGACGCTAGGTTGGGTCAGGGCATCAGGATTGCAGATGTTGCGCAGCATGTTGCTGCTGCAGCTCAGCTAGAAGTTGCTGCACCTGGCAGCAACACAGGCACAGGGTGCAGGAACGGGGTACACTGTGCACGTGGACTGGCAATTTATACCCTTTGCATCAAGCTGCACTGCACAGTTGCTGCATACCTATTGGGGACTCAGCTCTGTCCCGTCAGTGCGGTTGTCGTAACAACAACTATATGGTTATATTGCATCGGCATGATGTAGTGGGTTTATGTACAGGCATGGCGGCTGACTTGGGCTGGCCCAGCTTGCTGGATGTGATATAGCTGCTGCTGCATTGTTTGGGATTAGCAGTGGCCTGTTTTTGTGTGTCTGCTGATTTCTTGTGACACATGCGTGTATGTTGGCAGTACCAGCGGTTGCTGGGCTCCATGCATGCAATGGTTTGGGCCAGTTGCAGGAATAGGACAAGTGTCACCTTACAAGCTAACACACATGCGTGTTGGCTTGTAAGGGCTTTGTACAAACATTGACGCGCAGGTGCGGGCAACGTCGCCCTGGTATATATCTGGGTTTGTAGGCGTGCACACCTTGTCAGCTGCTGCGATTAACAAGGCATGCGCCACTGAACGGCCAGCTGTCTTGCAGCATGGATGTCGTGCACACAGCGAGGATCCTTCCAGAAGTAGTGCATCAGGTCTGGGTCAACATTGTCAGAGACCCAGTGTCATCAGGAACATGTGCGCTGTGTCGGCTGACATCCTGCAGGTTCAGCAATTGTACGGCCCAGTGAAAAGGCAGCAGTGGATCAGGTTTATGCGGGCCTGATGGATACCAGGGCTCGCAACCACATCGACGAGTCGAAGTTCAGGAGCCGATTTCGAAGGTTCTGGTTGAACGAAATGTGGAGATGGGCGTCGACCAGTTACCTGAATACTATTGCCGGCGGCCCCTGATCAGATGTTGTTCATGAACAGAGGTTGTCTCATCAAATCTCCCGCTAAAATCCCCCCCTCCAGAACAGACCCACTGAGAACCTGGTCTTTATCGGCCTGCCAAATGAATGGTCGAAATCTCCAACTGGTGGTTGCGAGTCCTGCTGGCGAGCATGCAGAGTGCCATTTGAACATCAGCATGTTATGCTGGAGACGCAGGTTTATTTCCTAGTTCAACCGCCCATGGCTGGGCATTGAAAGCATCTGTTTTGACGGAGTTGCGCGGGTGATTTCGATCGCCCAAACAACGAGGGTGGAAGAAGTAAAGCTACAACGACGATCACCTTGTGAGTAACGGTGTCGGCTCGCTGGGCTAATGCCTGAGGTCTACTAGGTTTCAGTCCTGAACATGCTACACTGTATTGCATCGCAATCTAGAAGGCACATATCTGTGTACTGTGAAAGAAGGTAGCAATGTAATTTACGCTTTCTCAAGCTGCGCATGTTGCATGATTTCAGATCCACGGTGGATCATGGTCTGCTTGAAAAATGAAGCCAACTTTGCCGGCCACAGTTGCTGCTTTTTCCACTGGATTCATCCCTTGTCGTGGATGCTGAGCCAGTAAGTGTCTCTGTACTGCCTGGACTGCCTATCTCTGTACTGCCTGGACGGAGAACCACCTGACAGATACTGCACCGCTACACGCTCCACTCTATACAAGCATCCTCACTACTGCAACATGTGGCACCGGCCGGGTGGTGATGCCACCACATGCAGCCAGGGGTCCACAAGCTGGCAATTGCCTTGCAAGGTGCAAACCCACTAACCCAGCGCTGCATGCAGCACCGCCGTCACCACAGACGCACACCCCTCCCCGAGCACCAGCCCACTGGCAGTCACCATCATGAACGCAGCATGACTCCCGGGGCTGAACAGCAGCCACAGCTGATCCACAACACTGCCAAGCACGCGCGGCAGCGTCCAGTTCGCTGTCAGGTACATGCCAACCGCAAAGCCAACGCCGCTGGGTAGAAGCGCCAGCACCCAGTCCACGCCTGACCTGGCTCTCCACGTGATCAGCAGCCGCAGCCAGGCTTGACTGCAGCAGGCTCCGACAGATGATGTGAAGCTGGGCTGCTTGAGGCCGCGCCAGGCGCGCTGCTGCTGCTGCTGCTGCTGCTGCTGCTGCTGTTGATTGTGTTGCCGACTGCCTGCAACTGACACGGGTAAGCCTAATGCATTTGCCGCCGCTGCTGCTGCCCCTGAGTCAGCAGCGCTGCCATCATCACTGTACTTCCGTGTGTCAGCGTAGTAGCCTGGTGAGCAAGCAGTGTGGCATCACCATCATCATCGCCACCGTCATTGTTTGCCTGCCGCTGTGCCTGGCGCTGCTTGTGCCGCTGCAGCAGGTGCTGAAGCACAGGCAGCGCTGCCGCGATGGCTGCTGCTGCAGCGCAGAACGGGCCGACGCGGTCTGGCAGCTTGCCGCCATTCACCTGCAGCCAGCGTGTCACACAGCAGGCAGCACCAGGCACGCAACGCTTGGCAGGCCATCATGAGGCTGTCATCTGTCAGACATCACCCAATGCCAAGGAACTCCACGGTGAGCACCGGTAGATCAGAGGCACCACGCACCTGCCTGACAAACCCCAGACAACCAGGCACCAGAGCGCTTGCCGGTGTCACAGTGCAAGCCAAATCGGGTTCAGAAAGCAGAGCACTGCAAACTCACGGAACAGCGTCTTGCAGCTTCTGCAATGCATGCGCAGCACTGCATGGCTAGGCACTGCATGGTTATGAATGGTGCCATGCCCCTGAACAAGCCTATGCAACAAATCGCACCGATCGCGCCGCATGCCACGACACCAAACACGCAGCAGCAGGGCACCACCCACCAGTTTGGCCATGTTCAGCCAGATCAGAGCCATCGGCGCCGGCAGCTCCGGCCCCGGCACCTGCCACGCGCTCGTGTACAGCATGTAGGCTGCCACAGACAGCGGCACGGACGCGGCGGAGCCCAGCAGCATCGCCAGCAGCTGGGAAGAGGGGGCCACGCCCAGCAGGTGCGCTGTCTTGAAGTCCTGCGCGGCAGAGTCACGCCCACAGCCGCAATGATTGCGCTTTGAGTGCGAAGTCCGTAGGAAAGGACAGAAGCACGACGCCCCACAGGTGCGCTGGGATTCCAAGTCCTATGCTTCAATGCATTGCTCGTTGAGTTCGCATGCATCCGTCCCGGGTGCTGCAGCGCTGTTCATGAGCCAAGGCACCGGGGTCGCAAGCATGACGCTGTTGACCATTCCCACGAGCAACAAGTTGGGCAACACGCCACTCAATGAGCATTCAAGTGCGTTGCTAATCAAACCCAGGAATTGCCCTGCACAGCTGCACGGGTGCAACACACCCGGCGGACACTTGCGCCTCGCATAGCCTTGTGAGCAGTGGCGTATGTGTCAGCATCCTGTGCTGTGTCAGCATGCACAGCTGAGTCAGCAAACTATCCCACCATGTAGCTCGGCCAGCACAGCTCGACCAACTTGCCTGCATGAGGTCCCCAGCCTGCTGTGCCCCAGCTTCAGCAATTGCCCCGGCAACCAAATTCGGCACGACAGCGCCTGGCGACACCACCGCAAACACCAGCTGCGGCGCAGAAGAAAGCCAGCAGCAGCAGCAGCGGCAATACAACCATGCTGGACTCGAGCAACAAGTTGCAGCTGCCGCTGCAGCCGTGATATGAGCAGGATGCAATTATTTGAAGGCGGTTGCAGCAGTCCGCCACAGCACTCGCACAGACTGACATCTGCAGTACATGTTGTCACATACCATAACGTAAGTTACAGCTCACGCACACCTGGGATATCTTGCCGACCCCGCTGACTGGGTTGAGATCTGTTTGGCCGAGCGCTCGCACAGCCAGCAGCGCCACCAGCAGCGCCACAACAACCTGCGCCGGTCAAAGCAGAGAAGGAAACAAGCGGAGATAACCAGGTGTTTGTGACCGTGACCACCACAAGCATGACAAACGCTTGCATGCCGCCCACTGCGCTTGCGTGCAGCAGGCAGCACAGTGCACTGCCTGGCCACATCTGCTGCACAAGGCATTCAGAATGTCACCGGGACGTTCTGTTCCTGGTCATGTGCTGCTGCTTCGCGTGGCCAGGCACGGGCGTGCTGAAGCAGATGCGCAGCGTCTGCAACACATGGACTTTCCTACTTGTGCCACAGGTAGCCAGGAGCATGGGCAGCAGTTCTGCCTGCTTGCAGGAGAAGGCAACCGCAGGCACAGCACAGCCGCCGGTGCCTCTGCATAACAATCGTTAACGCGTCAGTGGCATCAGCGTCCCAGAGATGCAAAAGCTCTATCGGGAAGCCTGCCAGTGCTGGACGCACCCGCCGCGAGTCTCTGGCCCCTCGCTCACCGCAATGAGTGGCTCGTGCAGCGGCATGTCCAGCGGCAGCAGCGGGCCCAGGACTGCGCTGCACAGCCCGGTCGACAGCAGCAGCCCCGGCAGCCAGAACTTGACCGACAGCATCCAGCCGCCGCTGTCCCTGCGGCTGCCTTCATCGCGACAGCGGCCTGCACTGCCAGCTGCTGCGGCGCCACAGCAGCCCAGCCAACGCTGCCACTGGTCCGCCGCCAGCTGGCGCTACTAACACTATTACTAACACTGTTAGTTCCGTCAACCGGATCAGCATCAGCAGCGTCGGCATCTGTGTTTGGCAAGCCGTTGGCACTGCTGCCGGACTCATCTCCAACGCGCCCCGCGCTGCTGCACTGCCGCTGGCGCTGCCGGCGCTGACGCCCAACCCTGCAGCGCTGAACCCCTGCTCAGGATCTGCATTTCTTAGCCGTGCATATTCAGCTGCTGCTGACTCAGCACTTCTGCTGTTGTTGTCATTGCGCCAACTCCTCCCCTTACCACTTCCTCCTCTGCCCAGACCTTCACCACCTCTGCTGGACCCAACCCCAAGCAACCTTGAAGCCCAAGTCGGTTCACGTGCTGCAGCAGGCTCGACTTGCTGACCTTATCTACTGCCGTCTGCAGCAGCAACAGCCCAGCTCTGAGAAGCAGTCACCCAGCAGCAGCCCGAGCGACACCCACAGCAGCCAGCCTGCTGCGCCTGTCTCTGCATCCTTGATGGGCCCAGGCGCCCAGCCGCGCGCCTTGGCTGTGGGCCCCAACACACCCCAGCCTGCAGAGTTGAGTGCAGCGCAGCAGGTGCATGCGCCAGCTCAGCTGCGGCGGTTCTGATCCCACGTCAGCTGCGGTCGTACGACACCTGGACGCGCGGCTGCACGCCGCGTCTGCCGACACGGCAGAGCAGTTCAACACCGTGTGTGTGCTCCTTCTGTCCTGGTGGGGCGCGGGGCTGATGGCGTTGATGCAATGGCTTGAATGGGTGATATGGTGATGATGACAGTGTGTGTGCCACATAGGAGTGTTACGGTTGTGCCACTGCAGCAGGCGTGCTCACCCACGAGGGCGCCCGCCATCATTGACCAGGCCGTCTTGGGGCCCATGATCATGCCCTGGCAGCAGCAGCAGCAGCAGCAGCAGCAGCAGCAGCAGCAGCAGCAGCAGCAACAGCAGCAGCAGCAGCAAACGCACAGAGGCATGTTGGCTGCCTGCTGCCGCCTTCCACAGGCACCGACGCAGCACAGTGCAGTGCAGCAGGGCGCAGCACGCCTCCGGCCATCTCCACAGCAGTACAAGCTGCGGCGGTTGTTTCCGCATGCGCCCATGCCCCGCTTCAGGTTCCATGCCCCACACACAACGCCAACGGCAGTACAAGCCGTGGCGGTTGTGTCCACGTGCCGTCACGTGCTAGTGCCTGCGTTCATGTCATCGGTTCGTGACGCAGGCTGTCGCGTGCTGTGCTTCCACAGCAGCAGTGGCTGTGGTGGTCGTGAGCGCGTGCTGGCATGCGCTTCACCTGCCCTACCTGCCCTATGTAGCCGGGGGACGGCTGCAGCACCCAGCCCCAGGCGGTGACAGCTGGCAAGCCCAGCCAGTCAAAGACGGGCAGCACGCTGCGGCACAGGCAGAAACAGCGCAGTAGCGGCAAGACAACTGACGTGGTGTGCTGCATCCACATTGCTGTGCATCGCCAGGTTGAGTGTGCATCCAGGGCCTGCTGACCCTGTGAACCGAGCGATGCAAGTTGCGCTGATGACAAGCTGCCTGACGGTTGGTCGCGGCAACACCATTCAGCAAGCCCGCCATGCCTGTGCGCATTCGTTTCGTCTGCACTGCGCTACTGCAACTGAGTCAGACCTGCTGCTGCTCTGTTATCCTCCCTTGGGCCGTCATGTGCAACATGAAAAGCTTTCATCTATCAGAGCTGCACAATCTTCGGCAAAAGTACTGCTACGCACTCAGATTTACTTCTCAACTGTCTGCAATAACACTGGCATGTCACCTGAGTGGCTTCACCCATGCCGCTGCCAGGCAATACAAGCCAGCGACTGCAAAGCACCACAGCAGCAGCCGCAGCCCGCGCCGCCACTGCTGCTGCCGCAGCAGCTGCTCATCTGCCTGTGCTGCTGCTGCTGCAGCTGCTACTGTTGATGGTGCGTGGCCTGCCAGCAGCAATGCGCCTTCTGCTGTGTCGGATGCCTGCAGTAGTTGCAGCAAGCGTGCAAGCACACAGTGCAGCACCTGGCTGCTTGCGGGCCCACCCATGAGCATGCATTGAACCGTCATGGGGTCGCGCAACCACAAACCAAACACAGCAGCAAACACAATCTGCAACATGATGCCAACGGCATCTGCGGCATTCTCACTGTCCCAGCACATCTCAACAGGCGGTGCGTGCATGGAGCAGTCAGGCCTGTGCTCCTCACCGCGACCACTTCCAAATCAGTGCGGCTCCCACCGACGCCCCTGCTTCCAGCGTCATTGCTAGCACCAGCCGCACCAGAAGCGCCTCCACGATCGCCACCAGCTGCACCAGCTGCTGCTGCTGCCGCTGCGCTATCTGCTGCTGCATGCTCCGGGACGCCGTGCAGTGTGCGTATGACGCTGGCTGTTGCCGTGCCCGATGGGAAGCGCAGCTTCTCCCGGATGATGGTCTGCTGGCGCAGCGGCACCGCCACAAACACGCCAAAGAAGGCCAGGGCGGCGCACCACGCCAGCAGCTGCCAGGGGGAGAGCAGTATGGGGCCGGCTGGGTGCTCTTCTTCGGTGAGCAGCCCCAGGGCAGGGATGATGCCCACGAGGCCTGTCGCGAGGTGGTGGGGTCCACGCAGGGGGTTGTGTGCAGCACAGAGGTCCACGGGCAGTGTCACACAGGAGCGAGCCGATGGAGCGAAGTTTCACAGGGAGCAGTGTTTGATGTACCAGAGGAGTGCGCAACCACCAGGGTGCTGTTGTCGGCAGACCCAAGGGCAGGGAACTCCTGAGGTGCATGCCACGTCAACCTTGAGTAGGCGCGGCAGGACACATTGCACAGCAGTTCTATGGATGTCCTGGCTTTGGAGTTGCGAACATAAGGAGCAGTTCACAGCAGCATCCACCAGGTGCGCGGCTTGTGCATGCTGTGCATGTACGGACCACAGTGCATATGATGGCAGCACACAGGCGACTGGTGCTGGGGTTCATGCTGGCATGGCAGGCTGGCCTCTTATCTAGATAACAAGATGTCAGTGTGCGATAGCCACAGCAGCAGCAGCAGCAGCAGCAGCAGCAGCGCACCTGCAGCCAGCGGCATGGTAGCTGTCGCCACTGCTGTTGTCTGTACGATGACGTTCTCTGCCACCGTCAGCTGCTGCGTCAGCAGCCCCAATGCGCCCAGGCCTTGGAACAGCCATAGCCTGCCGTACGCAAAGGCATGGCCATGCACAGGCCGCACAAGGGGCAGGGCACAGCACCAAGCACATCATGCGGGTTGACACCAGGGAAGTGGTGCGGTTGCTTGCTGCGTCAGTTGCTCAAGGAGAACCTACTGAATGCAGGCTGGTAGACGCCACACGTGCTCCAGTAACCCATTGCATGTGCTTGCTGCTGAGCAAATGCGCACCAATCATGCACTTGCTGTTGTGTGGGAGAGTGCTTAGAGTTGAGTGGGCACCAGGCCGGTTCCCTGCTGTGTGGCCGCCTGGCTTTACACGCAGCCTCTGCACTGCAGGTCGCCCTCCGACACATTCCTGGGCCAGCAGCAGCAGCGCCCCATGGCCAGGCCAGTGCCCAGGCCCCCATGCACCCCTCTGCGCTGCATGCAGTGCTCACCCAGGATGGCCGACTGCAGGCTGCCCATCGTCACCCAACCGGTCTGCAGCCCAAAGTACATGTTGCTGAAGCACAGCACCGACCCCACCAGCAGACCTGCTGCAAGTGCGCGCAGCGTAAGGGCCTCGCCAGCTGCTGCTGATCCTGTTCCTGAGGCAGCCATGCCGACAATTCTGCTGCTGCAAAACGCACAGAAACCTGTGGCTGTGTTGCCTGCTGGCCAGCAGCTGCTGCTGCTGCTGCCGCTGCTGCTGCTGCTGGGAGACAGCAGCAAGCGCCAGCAGCCTGGGCAGTTGCTGCTGCTGCTGCTGCTGTGCCTGCTGGTGATGCTGTGGTGCAAGGGTTTGTGTGGGGTGGGAGGTGCAAACAGCGGCCGTTGATGACCGCTCTGCTCAGCGTAGGCAGTGCAGCCCAGACGTTGTGCTGCTGCTACTGTTGATGCAGCGCTACTGGTGGTACTGGTGCCCAAGGGTGCTGGGAAAGCTGTTGGTGCTGCTGCTGCTGCTGCTGCTGCTGCGAGCTAGTAGGTGACTGTAGGCTGCGCACTGCTGCACTGCTGCGCTTGTGACTTGAGCTTAGCCTGCTGTCTGGCTGTTGCCGTGGGCAACAACTGCAGGGATTTCAAACTGTCGATATGGCCCTACAATACATGCAGAGCACGTGATGTGATGTAAGGGTCGGGAAGCAGTACTGCTGCTCTTCTGCTTGATGCATGTCAGACACACCCGGCTGGTCTCACCTGCTGTGATGACAGCCTCTTTTGGCACACCGTCTTCTGCTAAAGCACCATATGTCATGCAGACAGCAGGATCGAACAAGTGACACAGCTCAGGTCCCACCCATAAGGGCGAGCAGCTCCAAAATATGCCAGGGGCTGCTGCCACGGCCCCGACAAACCCTGCACAAAAAGCACTGATCAGTCTTGCTGCCACAAGGAACGAACCAGACAATCAAGCAACAACGTGTAACCCTTGCGGTTTGATGCACCTTGGACCACGCCATGCCGGCCGGACATTTTAAAAGCCGTGGCACGCCATGGCCTCTCTCATGAAGAAACTTTGTGCCTGCCGTAGTAGCCGTTTATGCGGGTAAAGCTTGACTAGCTCCGCTAACCAAGCAGGTGAAGGTCGCTGCTGCTGTTTCGTGTTTTCCTGCCGTCATGCGCTTTCAAAAGCCGCAAATAGTGTTTAAACGTTCTCATGGCTGGTGTGATGCTTGAGATTCGGTCCCGGCGACCACTGGTATGCTCTGCCAGCCCATGCTGACTCGAAAAATGCCGCCCTTGCAGGTGTTGCCAATCACCTACGAACTTGCCTTGATTTGGAAAATGCACAGCAGCTTCCAATAACGCAGCACGTTACTGGCTACGCCCTGTAGGGCATCTGCAGCAGGAGGTCACAACGAAACAACCTGTTTAAGCAGCAGGAGGCGCGTGGCACAGTCAGCAGCAGTACAGCATGGCAGCCCTACTGGCGAGCTTTGCAGCACCGCTTGCCCGTGTAAAAGTGGAGCCAAGGGTGGCAAGCCCATATTTCATATTGCCCCTACGGCTCCACGTGGGTGGATCAACGACCCCAACGGTGGGCACAGCAGCATGACGCTTGCTGCAAGCAGGCTGGAGCATGACACATCATTTTAAGCTTGATCAAAGCAAGCATCATTTAAGCTTGATCAACGTTGTGTTGTGCGCAGCTGTTGCTGGCGCAAGAGCAAAGGGGCATAGCTGCTGCTGTGAACAGCAGCAGCACACAGTTGTCCAGCCTGCAAGCCAGCAACTGGTGTGACTCATTTCGGTTTTTTATTCACCAGTGTGATCCTGCTACAGAAACCCTGACTGACATGCTGCAGCTCAAAACATGCAACCCACACACTTGCAGATGCAGTGGTAAACACGTGCCGGCTAATGGTGCAAGTTTTGTTTGCAGGAAGCGAAGCTTCTGCGTGCACAGCAACTGCTGCCATCTGACCTTCACGTCCCTGCTGCCTGCTTTGCTGCTTGCAGGACCCCTGCTGCACAACGGCACCTACCACCTGTTCTGGCAGAACGTGCCTAACAGCTCTGAGTGGAGCTGGGGCCTAAGCTGGGTGAGCGCGTAGCCTGCACAGCAGTGCCAGCTGTCCAATGCGTAGGCATGGCGCATGCAAGGGGTGCGCCCAACAGCAGCAGTCACGGCAACGTGCTGCAGCTGTTCGGCAACATGTTGGCTGGTGGACAGGCGAGGGCTGCCAGCTCTGCGCATGTTTCCTGCAAGCGATTGGCGTGCTGGCGCTGTCTTTCCTGCAAGGCTCCTGCCACCTGCAAGCATTGTGGCTGTCGGCAGCCGCAGCCTGTGACTCACTCCTTGCTCAAGCCCTGTCCATGGCCGGCTTCCTTTCTTTGGTACGCTTGGTTCAATTTCCTGCTGCTGGTTGCCCCCTCCTGCAGGGCCATGCTACAAGCAAGGACCTGGTGCAGTGGCAGCCGCAGCCTGTTGCGCTAGAGCCCAGCCCAGGCGGACTCGATAGGCACGGCTGCTTCTCTGGGTGTGCCACGGTTGATGTGAATGGTGTCCCAGCATCCTTTACACTGGGGTGAGCTGAGCACTACACGGGGCTGTTGGGGGTTTGGGAGAGGTTCAGGGTTGAGGATGGGCACTGGTTAGAAGCAGAACTACACCTATCCTCGGCGCTGGAGTGAGCTACGCACATGTGTGCGCTGCACACACCGTCCCTTGTTGAGCACACCCACCTGACGCTAGTGTGACGGTTGGAGGGGGTGGGCTGCTAGTGAAGGCAGTGCCGCATTCAAGGTGAGTGCAACGGCATGCCCAGCTTTCTGCTTTCTGATGTCGAGATGAGGGTGTGCCTTCCGCAGGCAAGCTCTGTTTCATTGGTCTGTGTTGACTGTTTCCATGCCTGCTGTTGCTGGTGTCCGGCCTGCTGCCTTGTCCTGCAAGGTGATCCGCAAGACTCCAGAGGAGATGGAGCCAGGTGGCAGCCACCAGCACGAGGCGCAACTGCTGGCAGTGGCAGCAGACCCAGGTGGGCGGCTGCAGCAGCAGCAGCAGCAGCAGCACATGCATGTGAGGGTCACCTGTTGGTCCTGGACCCAACATGTGAGCAGCAGCTATTTGCAGTGGCGACCGGCCCAGGCGCAAGGGCAGCAGGCATCACCTTGCAAGCAGCAGCCTGGTTGAGTTTGGAACTGATCAAAGGTTCTGCATTTGAACACGGCTCTTTGCAACTGGGCCTGCTTCTGCCTTTTCTATTGCCTAACTTTGTACGCTGCCTCTTGATCTTGACCGGCAACTAATCGTTTGCACGCTCTCACCTGTGTGCACCGGCGCATACAGATGACCCTGAGCTCAAGGACTGGGTGAAACTGCCGGGCGAGTTCCTGCCGCAGCCGCCAGCAGGCATGCACCTCACGGGCTGGAGGGACCCCTTCATCCTGCAGCAGCCCAGTGCTGGCAGCCCCTGGTGGTACGTGATGGTGGGCGCTGGCGTGAAGGACAAGTGCGGCACTGCGCTGGTGTACAGGAGCAAGGACCTCAAGCAAGGTGCGTGTGGCGGGGCTTCCGGGGCAGCCTTCTGCAGGAGGGCTGGATTGCGCAGATTTGGAAGGGGGCGGGGAGGTGCAGCAAGTGCCGGCTGGTAGAGGCAGCAGGAATTTCCTCGCAGCACCAGGTTTGACTGACAGAGCGAAACAGGGGACGCAAAGCTAGCAGCTGGCTGCAGGATGTGTGGCTTCCTTGTTCAGTTTTGTTCACACAACGCCTGGCTAGAACACAGCAACCACAGCAAACAATTAATGTGCTGCTGCTGCTGCTGCTGCTGCTGCTGTTACTCCCAACCCTGGTGTCCTGCAGGTTGGGAGTATGATGGCCTGCTGTGCGAGTCACCTGCTGCTGATATGCACACCATGTGGGAGTGCCCCATCATGGCACAGCTGAGCAGCAAGCCTCCAGCAGCTGCAGGTGCTGCCACCAACGGCCACACCAACGGCCACTCTGCTTTGCACAACAACGGATACAGCAACGGCTATGCCAACAGCCACGCGGCGCTTCACAGCAGCAGCCACACCAACGGCGACATCACTGGCCACCCTGCCTTGCACAGCAACGGCAGCAGCCAGCCCATCAGCCGCCACATGCTGTGTGTGTCGCCCGACTACTGCGTCAACGTGCCGCTCTGCTACCTGGGCAGCTACGCAGCTGGCAGGTTCGACATGGCTGCCGCGAGCGCCCCCCAGCGGCTGGACCTGGGGGACATCCTGTACGCGCCAAACATCCTGACCGATGATCAGGTGAGCGCGCGGCGCGTGTTGGCCAAGTAGCTTTCACGCCATGCCTGAACCCAGGGGTTGGCATGTGGCTGCTGGTGCTTGGGCATGATCAGCCTGCAGCAACACACCCTCTGCTCACGGCTGCATTTCCTGCCAAGGCCGCTGCATGCTGTGGGCGGGGGCGCCACATGTCTGCGAGCAAGCGGCGGCAAGCGCAACCAGCCTTGCACCCGGCACCGTGCGCTGCTCCTGCTGCTGTGCTGCATGAGCCGCTGCCCCTGCTCCTGCACAACCGCACCGTGCTGTGGGCTTGGGTGCAGGAGAGCAGTGTGTGCGAGCTGCGCTGCGCCCCACCCTGTCTTGGTCACACTGTGCCGCCTGTTCCTGCACGCCCTTCCTTTGCCTGCAGGGGCGCACCGTGCTGTGGGCCTGGATGCAGGAGAAGCAGCAGCTGCGCCCGCCAGGCGCCTACGACAGCGCCTGCTGCCTGTGCGTGCCGCGCGTACTGTACCTGTCACCGGACGGCGCGAGGCTGCTGCAGGAGCCCCTGCCTGAGCTGGCAGCGCTGCGGCAGCGGCGCGGCGCCTGGCACGTCGGCACGGCTGGCACAGCATCATCAGGTGTCACTGCTGCAGATGCTCTTGAGGCGCCGCTTGCGTTGCTGCCTGGCGTGCCCCTGCAGCTTGGCGGTGGCGGTGCCGGCGGCAGCAGGGGCAGCAGCCATGTGGACCTGGAGTTGACGCTGACACGGGGCGAGGCGGAGTCTGTGGTGCTGCTGCTGCAGCCGTTTGAGGGCGCTGCGGGCGCTGCCATTGCGTACTGCTGGTCCACTGATACCCTGCAGGTGCGGCTGCGTGCTGTTGTTGACCTGAGTTGCTGCGCTCTGCTGCATTGTCATTGCCTTATCAGCTGGCCCCTGCCCCACCAGTGATATTCACGGACTGCTGGTGACATGTGTGGTGCGTCATGCTGTCATTGTTCAACGAATGGCTGACGCGCATCTACTTGATGGTAAACTGCTATTGTCGCCGCTGCTGTGCTGCACACTGCAGGTCATCCACTCCACAGACCTTTCAACCTCGAGGCAGTGGCCGCCATGCCTGTGCCGACGCCCGCCTTCAAGCAGCTGCCAGGCCCCACACCCGAGGAGGCAGCAGCAGAGGCGGCGGCAGCAGCAGCTGCTGCAGCAGCCAGCGGCGTGCCCATGCGCTGTGGCGGCGCACTGCTGCGCGGCAGCGCTTCTGCCGCTGCGCATGCAACCAGCTTGAGCAGCAATGGCAACGGTGTTTGCAGCAGCAGCCAGCAACTCGCCGAAGCAGCAGGGTGCGGCTGCGTGCGCTGATGTGCCAGCGCAGCTGAAGCTGCGCGTGCTAATTGATGGCAGCTGCGTGGAGGTGTTTGGCGGTGGACAGGCGCTTGGCACGCGCGTGTACCGCGGGGATGAGCACCCATTAGGATACACGCCCTCTGCAGCAGAGCTGGCTGCAGAGATGGGCACGCTGACCGAGACGGCGCAGCAGCACGTGTCGCTAGCGGTCTGACTGGCACAAATGGTGCGCTTCAGCTGGTGTGCTTTGGAGATGGGCCTGCGCAGCTGCTGAGTGCATCTGTGTGGCAGATGAACAGCATGTGGGTGCCTGATGCTGTGGCTGTGCAGCAGCAGCAGCTAGAGGAGCTCATGCCGGCTGCTGCTACTGCAGCAGCGCAGGTGCTGCAGGATCTGGTTGCGGCCGAGGTTGCAGCAGCAGCGGCAGTGGCGGCTTCGCCGCTGGTGCTGCCTGTTGGTGAGCTGTCCGTGTGTGCGCAAACGGCGGTGGGTGAGTTTGAGGCTCTGTCACCGCGGGGCGCTTGTGCGGTGCCTGTGAAGGCAGCTTGAGCACCGCAGCACTGCTGCAGTGCCGTCAGTGCAGGGTTCGAGGGTTAGTGCAGAGTGAGTATTTCTGTTGCATGCCGTGTTTGGTGTGCAAGCAACTGTTGCTGGCATGCCCACCCTGTTTGTTGGATGCTGGCATCTGCAGGGCAACAGACAGCAATGGTGCTTCCAGCCTGATTTGCAAACATGCAAAGCGTGAACCAGTTCTCAGGCAGCTAGCACACTGCTGCGTGCCTGGTTTCTTGTTGGCGTACTGCACGTATGTACTGCCTCTGCATTGTCATGTACTGCCTGTTCAACTCAACCACCTGTGCTGCGTATCCACCGCCTCTGGGGCGGTCTCTCAGCCAGTGGTAGATGCTGGGTCAAGGACTTGAGTGATGTCAGCATGGTATCTTTGACCTGACGGCCAAATGGCTGTGGTTCTGTTCTGTGTGGATATGTGTTGTTCTCATCACTTTTGCCCTGGGTCTGCAACACATTTGTGGTCCATTCCTGTAGCGAACGAGGTGTATGCGTGCGGCTGCGCCTTGCGGCAGGTAGTCACCTGCACCCTGCCTTGATGGCCTGTGCGTGCATGCTGCGCAGCAGGTGGATATTCACAACGCGACACAACATGCAACATTCAACATGCCTTCTCATTTGTGCATGTCGCCTGTGAGGCTCTTGCAGCAAACTTGGTCAGCTGGAGCTCTGACTTGGCTGATTGACCTCTTCTGGGATAATCAGTTGGGGTTGTGGCAGCGCATGTGACAGTTGCCTCCCCATGGCTTCTAGCCACTTGGGCTGTTGGCCGAAGCACTGGGCTTGCTCTGTCACAAGGGCTCCTGTTGAACACGTGCAAATTGCAGTGACTCAGTGGATACTAGTCCTTGGGCTGCAGAACTGCTGTGCACTGTGCTTTTGTCCTGCATGACAGAATGCAGCGCCTGTCAAAGAAGCTTTTGAAGTTAGTATCAAAAGGGAAAACTGTGTGCACATCCCCTTTTGCAGGATCATGCACTTGCTGATATGTGCTGGAGGTGGCGATGGTTGTACTGCATGGTGTGCTGCATGCCATACACAGACGCGTGGGGCTGCTTTTCCCCTCGCATGCCGTGGTTGTGTCAAATCTGTAGGTTGGCAAGCGGTTACTACTGTCAGCAGACCTTTGAAACTTGCTGCTCTTCGATGTTGTTGATTATACTGTTAGAGATCCCTTGTGGTTGTTAGACTATACGCAGCAGCTGCTTTTGAACAAACAGAGGGCACGCTTTAAGCATGTCGCCCTGTGTGATGCATGAGATCCCACTTGCCGTCAATCAGCACCCATTCTGTGATTAGGACTCGCTTGCGGCTCGCAAGTCGTCATAGCACCAATGTGTTGTCAGGCATGCATGAGCAGGCTGTACACGGCGTTGCCAGTTAGGTTGGGGGTTGGATTTTGCTGAGTTTATTGCTTACAGCTGCTGCAAGCGTTCTGTTTGTGATGAGTTAGTCGTCTATTGCAGGAACATGCGGTGGCAGGGACATCCGTTGCCATGTGAGTCTGGCCGCCAGCAAGGCCGCACCAGGCCTGTCAGGGAGCAAGTGACCAGCTGGTACTGCAGGTACCAGGCTAGCACCAGCGGATGGATTTTGCTGTGAGCTGCGGCGTGCATGGGCCCATTGTTGCGCTATTGCAGCTCAAACTTAGGCTGTCAAAATCAGAAGTCAGTGGCGCCTGATCTTGCATTGTTACCAGCTGTGCCCGGTCGTCAGGCTTGCCAGTTGAGTGAGCCTGGTGGTTGGGCAGATCCACATGTGAAAAGAAGCAGCACTTTTCCACATGTGGGTTGGGAAGTTGTTCAGGACCAATGGCCGTATGATTTGCGTGCTGTGCCACAGTGTGGTAGGCGGCAGGTGGAGGGTCGGTTCAACCGCAATGTTTGCGAGGGTGCGGGACCTGATGGTCTTTTGATGACAACCAAGACACACCTGGCTGAGGGGAGCGGGGGCCTCTGCTGCTTCCTGCTTTGGTTCCCTGCTAGGTTCAAGTGCTGCTGCTTCCCTCCTCCTTCCGTCCCGGTGGGGCTCGGGGCCAATGGCGTTGATGCCATGGCTTGAATGGGTGATATGATGATGAAGTGCTGCTGCTTGTTACATGGGCCATGTAACTTAACTGATGTGTCTGGTCAGCTGGATCTGGTGCAGCCGCTGCAGCAGGTTTTACTGGTGACTGACTCAGAATTTCTTCTCACAGATTACGGTGACTATGAAACTGCAACGCTGATGAGTTCTTCTCTGCTGTTTCTTCTGCAGTGCTTATTCTCATGAAAATAAATAGTTTGATAAACGTTCAAAAGCCCCTCTCCCCTCCCTACGAGCCTTTTGTTGGCTTCTGTCAGGTGTTCCCACTCCTCTATTGGGTGGAGCAGGGGTGGAAAGTATAGTACACCATGATTAACCCGCAGTGCACATGGAGCAAGCAGTCACAAAGAGTCAGGGCTGTACAGAGGATGATCGTGTGCATGGCATGCCCTCCCCCTCATCCATTGTATATAGTGATCAGATAGGAACCGCGACAACAGGGCTACACAGTTCTACATCCGCAATGCTCGGGATGTTGTTGACAGATGTAATAGGGGCATCTCACACATATCTACTTCACTTGGTCAGGAGTTTATCTACCTCTTCGCTGTGCAGTACAAAGGCCAGTACTGCTGGCGCTAGTACTGCTCAAAGTCGAAGCCCCTGCATCAGCCCCGTCATTTCCCATTACAATCATGAGACACTCATCCACGTCAGGCGAACGTGCGCTCTTCCAGCTAGTAACACTGGTAAAGACCGGCCGGTCATCTCACGTGACTTGCAACAATGGCTGTATGCCATTGTGTTCAGTCGTTGCAAGAGTGTGATTTGACCGAACTGGCAATTCGAAGCTGCATCTACAAACTTAAGCCCTCCTGGTCTTCTCGCTGGTCACCGATGCTGTACGTGGCTCTTAGCTGCGCGGCTGCCAAAGGTATAAACTGCAGCTAATTTGCAAGTGGAGCACTCGCTACATCCGGAGGCCGTAGAACAGCAGTAGGACCTAGACCAGCCTGGCAGCAGCAGCACCAAGGCAGCACATGTGGGAAAGGAAGCTAGGCAGTTGAACGGCTGTAGGTTAGAAGCGTTCTACAGTAGACACAGCACCATGGCTGTAACACCTGGGTATCCCTGGCCTGCCAGCCTAAGCAACAATAGTAGTATGCCCTACCCCAGTAGCAGCTACAGGACAGTGGCAGCCGACAGCAGCAGCCACATTCGTGCAGGAAACTACCGCAGATGCAGGTGCAGATGCAGTGCGTACTTGGGAAACAGCAGTAGCAAGGCAAGCGAGCAAGTATGCTCGACGTCACACAGCCTCCCTGGCAGGCCGGTGGTGGCGGTGTGTCAGCAGCAGCACCTGCCACGCACATCGACTGCAGCATTGCTGCAGCCTGCTGCTGTGACCTGGCAGCAATCGCAACCTGGAAGTGCTAGCAGCAGCAGTTGTAGTAACAGCGGCACAAGTAGATGTCACAGACATTTGGTAACCTGCAACAGCATAGCCAACGGGGCTGGCACTGCTTCAAGCTACAGCATTCAGCAGGCAGCAAGCAGCAGACAAGGCCTGTTCATAGAAAACCGGCAGCAGCCTCCTCCTGACAGTGGCCGCTCACGGCTGCTGCAGCAGCGGCAGGCGGCAGCTGCGTGGGAGAAGGAGCAGCTGCAGCAGCAGCAGTGGCAGCAGCAGCAGCAGCAGCAGCAGCAGCAGCAGATGGATGCTGCAGCTGAAGTCGGCGGTTACGTTGTGCCTCGTCAGCGGTTTGTGCTGCGGCCCGCCAAGCGATACAGTCCAGGTGAGGCCTGCTCCTGCTGCTACACTTGCACAGGCTGCGACAGCCACCTGCCGCACTCTGTCCACAAGTCAGCTTGCCTCCAGCCTGCAACGGCTGCAGCGACGCCACTTGTCACACACGCCCTTCAGTACTCTGCAGCAGGGCTCATCCACACCTCGCCGCACCCACAGCACAGCCGCCCTGCACACCAGCCGTGGCCACCCTGCACGCTGGAACATCCCGCTGCAGCAGCAGCAGCCTGCTGCACCGCTGCTCATCCACCAGCACCGCGCGTGCGCGACTCCATGGCATGCACCCGCAGCGTGAAGCAGTGCTGTTCCTGGGCCTGCAGCCCCCACCGCGTCTGCCCCCCCCCCCTCCCCTGCACCCCCCCCTGCTCAACGCGCCGCCTGCACTGCCGCCGCCGCCGCCGCTGCGGCCCACGCACGCGAGCAGCCAGCTGGTACACGCAGCCAGAGTACGGCAGCGCCGCGGCGCTGCATGCGGCCATCCTCGAGCGCTGCGGCCGGGGGCGGCTGGAGGCTGCCGCGCTGCGCTACCTGCTGGCCAGCGCAGCCTGCAGGCGCGACGCGCAGCTGGCGCTGTCGGCGCTGGGCGCTGTGCGCAGCGTGGCCGTGGCGAGGGGCGACGTGGCGCCATGGAGCGACTCGTTTGTCAAGGCATTTGTGCGGGTGCGTGTGGCTGCGCGGGCGCGCTGTTTGGCAAGGCCAGCAGGGCGCGCGGCTGGTGTGGCGGCGCAGCGTACGACTGTGCTGCTGAATGCGCGCAGACGCGGTGTCCGGCAGTCTGGCTGCAATCCCGCACTGCGTGGCGCACCTGCATGCGCCGCCCGACCCACAGCCGCGCAGACGGCAGTGCTGTGCGGCTGCCTGGCCTGGCCCTGCTTAGGACTGAGTGAACTGGCGCACTTGAGGTGCCGCTGTCTGCCACGTGCACCCTGCCTGCTGTGACCAAAACACACACCGCCGTCGGCGGCGCGCGCGCCCACGCTGTGCGTGCAGATGGCCACGCTGTGCGACGCGCATGAGGTGCTGCTGTCGGCCATGCGGCGCGCCAACGAGCTCGGCCTCGTGTTCAAGTGGCGCAGCCTGCTGGCGGCGCTCAAGCACTGGGGCGACCGCGGCGCAGCGGGCGTGGACCAGCTCGAGGCTGTCGTCTTCGCGATGGAGGCCGCGGGCCTGCCGCCGGATTCCAGGGCGATGTACGCGCTGGTGCGCGCGTACGTGAACGTGCGGGCGTTTGAGCGTGTGGATGCGGCGCTGGCGTGGTTCAAGGAGCGGGGCGTGGAGCGGTTCAAGCCGGCGATGCTGCCGCTGCTGGCCGTGGCGGCTGAGGGCGGCTCTGCCGGGGCGGCGGCGGCGCTGGCCGCTGCGCAGCAGGGTGGCAGCGGTGGCGTGAGTGAGGCGGGTGACAGCGATGACGAGGGCCAGGGCGCGAGTGGGCAGCCACGCGCCACACATGCAGTGGCGGAGGGTGAACAGCTGAGCTGACCTTTGAGCTGAGCTGAGCTGAGCTCACATGCAGTGGCGGAGGGCAGAGAGAATAGGCACATTCAACCAGGGAGGCGGATGGGCTGCTGTGCAGGTGCTGCGCTTCGCTGTACTTGGCGCGTTGATCTTGGCATGCTGGTGTTGAGAGGCAGCTTCTCTGGCTGCAGCAGGGTTTTCAGGCAGTGCAGGGCAGCCTCCTGTTCATTTTGAGGAGCAAGGGCAGCGAATAAGCGGTGTACCTTTGTTGTGTGCGGGAGAGTGCTGAGGCGGGGCTCATGTACAGCGGCATGCCGTTGGTCAAAGTGGTGGAACATTTGCAGGTTGGCTCCACTTGGCTGTCGGTATGCTCGCATGACCTTGACGGCATCAGTTGCTGTGTTCAACCGGATAATTTTCGAAATGAAGCCAGGCCCTTTTGGTACACGCCTGAGATCTTGATGAAGCTGCATGCTCTTGCTTCAGATGGTTGCCACACCTTGTGCCTGCAAGCACTGCTGCCGTGACAGCTGCTGAGTCATCTTTGACGAAACCGATCCTCCAACTGTTGATGTTGGTCACGTGTGACCTGCTATACAGCAGCTGTTGGGATTGTGATTGATATCGAAGCGCCGCATGCACAGCAGGTACAGCAGGTGTGCACCCGTTCTGCTGTGCTTGCTCAATTGCAAGATGGTGAGCGTGGACTTGAAGCACAAGATCGGAAGAGGTAGTACGCTGACATTCTGCATCCAGGGGTATGCATTCCTCCATGGGCGCAGTGCTGCTTCCCGCTTACTGCAATCTGATGGTGTATGGTGGCTGTCATGTCAAGCATGATGAGATGGCGCCTGATAGCACAGCTGGTTGCGTGTGAATAGAGCACAATGTGGCATCGTTGTGTAGCGTGCACAAACAGCTTACTGAAACGGTTTGGCAGAGCAGCACTGCTGGCTGGATGGATCATCATCATCATCATCATCATCATCATATTACCCATTCAAGCCCTAGCATCAGCGCCATCGGCCCCGCGCCCCACCGGGCGGAAAGAGGAGGGAGCACTGCTCCAGAATGTTTGCATGCATTGCGCACACCCCAAGACTTGACAAGAAAAGCAGCAATACACGGTGACACCATCCGACATCTTCCAGAACTGCCCCAAATATCATCAGATACAAAACGCAACACCTTGATAGATGAATCAGCCATAGATAAACGCTGCGCAACTTTTCAGCGCAACCAGGCAGGGATCTGATCTCAGCAAACATACTATCCCTCTGAGCAGAAGTAGCAGGGCAATCAAACATCCAGTGTGACAAAGACTCAACTTCTGCACCACAACAAGGACATCCTGAAGTGGAGTTAGCTCTGCGACCCCCAAACTGACTAGTACGCTCATTTACACACAGACAACCCATACGAACACGCAAAAGCAGTTCAATACCACGTGGTATTGCCACTGAACGCAAGTACGGCCTAGGCCTCCTGAAACCCATAGCATCAACATGAGTGGGATGCACATGAGCCACATACCGACTCAAAGTGGAGTGTTCCAACGTTTCACATGCAATCCTTTCAGCATGTAGTGTCCTGACCTGCTTGTTGACATGGCTCTTGCACGCACTGGCTCTGCCTTCCGCGGTCACAGGATTCACACCATACTTGCACAGCAGGCTCTGCACATACTTGTGCCACGGTGTCACCGCCACAGCACCACTAGGACGCCTCCATTCAGCTGTAAACACTTGATTTGCCAGCCGAACCCCCTGCACACGCTGAATCCTGTAGTAGTACTCCAAAGCCCTCTCATGAAGCCACATTTGCAACGGTTTCACACCCCATTCTGCCAGGCTGGATGGATCTGACAATGAAGGCATGTAACCCGCAGGTGGAAGTTGCACCTGTGCTAGGGATTTTGTTGCCCCATGTCAAGTTGCACACATTGCAGCAACGTTGGCTGTGCATGCTAAATGCAATAAATGACGCAGGCATACAATTGGCTTGAATTCACAACCTGAACCTGAATTGCGCAATGAGCTTGTCATTGGCTCGAAAACGGGCGATGTTCTCGTCGTGTAACATCCAAACTGTGAAACTGTGAACCTCGGAGCGTGGCCAACATTGCTGTGTCCCAACACATTGCATGAGGCTTGCCGATTACACACTACCAAAGTAAGCCACTGTCCTACTTTCCCACCAGTGTAACCTAACATCAAAACCAAGCGAAGGCCACAACATGTGCCTCATGCCGCCAGAGGCGGCAGCCTACGTGGCAAGGCGAGCTGCGCAACAAACAAGGGGGCGGGCTGAGACAGCACACCCATCAAACAGTATAACGAGACAGTATAACAACCAAGACACAAAGCGGCATGAAAAAAGCAGAAGTAATCTCAGACCCTGCATGCATGGTCTGTGGGCAACCTTTGGCTGTCTAGTGGCATGGTAACTTGGTAGATTCTCGACCTCCATATGCTGGAAGGAGCAGCATAACCAAACAAAGTAAGGCGGTTGCTGCTTCAGCAATGCTGCGACGTCACACACATGACCCGCACTGGCCAGGGCCACAACAAGCAGCGGCGCAGCACTGCTTCAAGGTATGTGTTTGATCCCTTAACTCATCCCTGACCCTTTGAAAGTACGTGTTTGATCCCTTGCTGCGCCAGTGCACATAGCCAGCTGAAGCTGCCTATGACAGCAGCGCCACAAGTTGACACTGCAAATCGGTCCACCCAGCCACTCAGGCTGATAGATTTATGCATAAATTGGATGGTACGTGCTGTTGTAATGCAGGTACAATGCCGCACAGCAGGCAGTAGGCACCAAAACAATTGTTGGTGTCATTGACAGTACATCACACTTGTAATTTGCAACTCTCACCATACATATGTTGGAGTTTCAAGGCATCAGTTTTCAGTCCATCACCCTGATTGGCCCAGGACAGGCTTCCCCTGCTGCAGCAGCGTCAGCGCTCGCCCCGGGGCCTCCACCTTGAACTGCTGCACACAGCCGGCGCCCGCGCCCCATGGCACCCCAACACCGCACCTCCCGACCACATACAACGTCTTGCCCTGTGGCCCGCCCAGCTCCAAGTTTGTGGCAGCTGAGAACTTCAGGCTGAACTTCTTCAGGGTCTTGCCGCTCGGCGAGAACTTCACAACCGCCTGCCCCTCATGGCGGGTGACGTACAAGTTCCCCTTTGTGTCACTCCGCATGCCATCTATGTCGATGGTGGCGGTGCCATCCTGCTGGAAGTCGAAGAACAGCGTTTTGCTGCCGAGTGTGCCGTCAGGTTTCAGCGAGTAGCGCCAGATCTTGTTGCTGATGGGGCGGCCGCCGCTGTTGAAAGACTCACTGACGTATAGCGACCTGCACCACCCAACGCATGGCATGCACAGCATGCAGCAAGCAGGTGTGACATTGGTCGGATCGGGCCGTGCAAGCACCCCAGCGGCAGCTGCACATGCACACAGCAGGTTGCTACCACATTAAATACGGCACACGAGTGAGCTGCCGCTTCGTGTGCTGCAGCACACGCAGCTGCACTGCAAGCACATGTCGAATTGCTGCTGCGCTTGCATTGTACCAACACCCGGCTGCAGCAGCCTCCACAGGTGATCCAATGCAATCACTGGTGGTAGCAGCAGCCAACCAGAGCACTTTGCGCCTGGCAAGTTTCCGCCCAATGCAGAGCGCTGCTGTGCCCAAGGCAAGGCGTGCACCCCGCAATCTCCTAGCACGTGGCTGCAACACAGATGGCAATCCACTGCAGCGGCCCCACGCACCTAAGCAGCCCACACGCGCATCAACTTACTTTTCATCTGGCGACAGTTCGATGCCGTTTGTTCGCCCCAAGAGGGCCAGCTGTTGGGAGCTGCCCCCCTGCACAGCCACACGCCGCCATCGCCCACTGCTGTGGTGTCGCTCCAGCGCTGGCCGGACACGTACAGCAGGCCGCTGCTGCTGAGGGCCATGTCGTTGGGCCGCACCATGCCTGATCCCTCGCAGTAGGTCTGTGCCTGCTGCCCGTCCGCCGACACCTGCAGCAGCAGCAGCAGCAGCAGAAGCAGCAGCAGCAGCAGCCACAGCTCATGCTGCCAGGCTGGCAAGGTGTGTTTGCGCTGTTCCTCTCGCTGTCATGCAGAGCATAGATAGGCCTGCAGAACCTAGAAAAACCTTGGCTACAGACCTGGACTGCCTACTGCAGCGTCGGTCTGCTGTCTGCTACCCCCAAAACGCGGCACTGCAGGTTGAGTGGATGCAGCCAATCAGGGGTTGCTGGCTGGAACCAGTCACGCGCTCACCAGCACGATGCGCTGGTTGTTGGTGTCACCGGCCAGCATGCGGCCATCAGGCAGCACCCGTATGCTGTTCAGCTCCGTGTTGGGCACGTCGGTCACTGCGCGAGCAGGCGCAGGCAGGCCGGCAGCAGGTGGTGACCAGTGACCGCACACATGCTGTGCAGCTCAACGCTTGGGCCTGTCAGTGACTGCACAGGTTCAGGGGCGCACACGGCCAAGAGTGATTGAGACAAAACGCTTGGGCCTGTCAGTGACTGCACAGGTTCAGGGGCGCACACGGCCAAGAGTGATTGAGACACAACGCTTGGGCCTGTCAGTGACTGCACAGGTTCAGGGGCGCACACGGCCAAGAGTGATTGAGACACAACGCTTGGGCCTGTCAGTGACTGCACAGGTTCAGGGGCGCACACGGCCAAGAGTGATTGAGACACAACGCTTGGGCCTGTCAGTGACTGCACAGGTTCAGGGGCGCACACGGCCAAGAGTGATTGAGACAAAACGCTTGGGCCTGTCAGTGACTGCACAGGTTCAGGGGCGCACACGGCCAAGAGTGATTGAGACAAAAAAGCATCAAATGCAGCAAGCAGCAGGCAGATGCTGAGCAGTTGCGTCTGGCGGCTGCTGCTTGGTGCTGCTGCTGCTGCTGTGGGTGCTTTAGGACAGATGCCCCGAGGCAATGTTGAGGCATAGCTTACCAGTGGCAAACACTCCACAGTCGCCAGTTAGCCTGCCGATTGTATTTCGCTGGTTCCCTGCATTGACCGCAAACGCCTGTCCTTGCTTGTTGACTGCTGTGCCCTCTATGAACGGCCCGAACTTCCCGTCACAGCCCGCTGCTTCACTGCTGAGCGCAGAAGATACTATGTTCACGGCAAGGAAAGCATACATGAGGGCATGTGTGTTCAAGACGGGTGCAGATATGATGAACGGGGGCTGCCCATTGTTCTGCTTCATTTTCGCGGTACCGCTGATGAAGGTCTGTGATTGAGTTCAGTGCCTGACATGTCGTGTTGCAAAATATTTTTGTTTGATAGAGTGTTTACTTAGCCAGGCCGCCTGATGGTGCTTACAGCACCTGCTCGCTCCGGATGCTGCCTGTCAGTTGACACGTTTTAAAGGTATGACAACCGCCTGTCACTGCGCAGCACCGACAACGACAAAGAGTCCACGAGAATCCATACATGTACAGAGAACCTTGGGGTGATGAGCCCCCATCAGCACCTACCAGCATCAACCACGTTGAGAGCCAGCTGGTCACCTGGCAGGTGGCGCCACTGCACTTGGTCGCTTAGATAAGTTCATGACTGCATGCAATAAACAAACCAAAACAGCACGTGGTGTCGCATCCCCTGTGATTTACACGCTTCTATTGCACTTGGGCATCCAGCACTGCAGTTCCCAAAACTCTGGACAGGGCATGCGGCTGCCAAGCACACTCTTCCGCCCGTGTCTCATGAGGCAGGCCATCAGGCCGTCACCAAATCCAAAACCTCCAAAACGTGGCTCGTTGCAAGGTCTTGCACTGTGTGCACCGCAGAGAGCAGCATGCCTGCTGCTGCATCGCCTACCTCAACCTACGCCCAGCAGTCAGCTGGCCATCAGTGGAAGTACACGCTCAAGGTTTTTGAAGCGCAGATATACCTGCACACAATCACCGCCATGTTGACGATACGTTCCCCCAACAGCAAGGCACAACAAGGTCTGCATGGCATGTCACGAAGGCATGCTGCTGCCTGCACGCTCATCACAAGGAAGTTCGTGCTGCATCCTCCACATGCTTGCCAGTGCACCGGCAACTGCACCCTGCACACGGGCTGTGGCGCTGGTGGTGGCTTGAGACCTGGGTGGGCAGAAAGATGCCTGGCAGCCGCATGCCGCTGTCAGAATATGTGCAGCACCACACAGCAGCAAAAGGTTGACCACAGCAACAGCACGCGGCCAGACTGACTAGCCAGGGTGGGCGGCGCCTGCAGGAAGCAGTCAGCTGTCCACGCGCAGCAGCCCTGCCACCACGTGCTCCACCACAGCCCTGCCCACAAAGTTCATGGGCCCGTTGTACTGCAGCCAGCAGCAGCAGTGGCGGCAGCGGCGGCAGAAGCAGAGGTCGCAATCAGGGAGCAACGTTGGTCGACCCCTGGGGCAGCAGCATGTGGCGATAAGCAGTGACAAGCAGCTGCCGCGCTGTTGCCGCAAGCTCCCGCCTTCCAAATCTGCTCCAACTCGCACTGCTGACGGCAGTAGCCACTGCTACCTATTGTATGTACTACCTGAACACTGTCACTGGACGCTCAGCAACCTGTAAGCAACACGTTGCTGCAGAACCCTGCAACCCACCTGTATGTTGCAGTGCGAGGAGCCCAGGCAGAGCCGCGGCCAGCGTACATGGTGGTGCCGCCACGCACCAACGCCCTGCAGCTGCAGCAGCCGCACCGACAGCGGCCCAGCAGCAGCTGCCGCTGGTGCTCCAGGGTCAGCAGCAGCGGCAGCATTGTCATCACCAGCAGGGCTGCGCGGTTCAAGGCCGCCGGCAGCGTTGTCTGCTGCTGTGTGCTGGCCTGTGGGTGCGGCGCAGCTGCTGCCTGACGCGTCACTGGGCTGCTGCACCTCGTGCTGCAGCTCGCGCTCCTGCTGCTGCATCAGGCTACTGTGCCGCCGCCACTGCTGCTGCTGCTGCTGCTGCGTCTCCGACACCACTCCCTCTGCTGCTGCTGCTGCTGCTGCTGCTTGCTGTGGCCACTGCACGATTGCTGGCTGCCGCGCCCACAGTGCAGCAGCGGGCAGCTGCCCCGGCCGAGTTGGCAGCTGTCGGGGCAGCAGCAGGCTGCTGCTGGCCCAGGGGATGAGGTGGTCACCTCCTGCAGCAGCAGCAGCGGCGGCAGCGGCAGCAGCAGCAGCAGCAATGGTAAAATGTGTGCCCTTGCACATTGAGATGGCTCCATGCCGCCCGCCCAGTAGCTGAACAGCAAGCACTTTCAGTGATGCATCAGGCGAGCCGCAGCCTCAAGCCGCATGCAGCGCAGCGTGATGCAAGCCGAGCCCTGCAGCTGGCAACCCACACAGCAGGTGATGCAGCACTGTAAGCTTAGCGCTGCTGCTGCTGCTGCTGCTGCTGCACCTGCTGCTGCGTGCACCTGCAGTGGAGTATGTGGTCCTGTGCTCAAACATCTGCAGACTCGACAGGAAGCAGCAGGCATGCAACGCCCCGCAGCTGCTGCAGCGCAGCAGCACATCGCGCGCCAAAGCATCAAGCAGCGGCACTGCAGGTGCTGCTGATGTTGCTGCTGCTGCGGTTGCTGCTGCTGCTGCTGCTTGCCCTGCTGCTTTTGGGCAATCAAGGGAAGTCGAGTGCAAAGTAAGGTGGCTGCTCCCGCAGCAGCTACAGCATCCGCACGACTGCAGCAGCAGTGGCTGCAACAGCTGCTCTTTGCTGCCACAGCATGCACATGTACCATTATCGCTGCTGCTGCTGCTGCTGCTGCTGTTGTTGCTGCTACCACCCCGCAGCTGCTTCTGTCGATCACCACTGGCTATGATTTTGGTACAGCTGCTGCAGCAACAGCCGCATGCGTTCACTAGTATGCTGTTGCTGCTACTGCTGTGGAGCTTGCTGCATTTGCCTGTGTTGCTGCCTGTACTGCCTTTGCTTTGACTGCTGCTGCTGCTGCTGCTGCTGGGGTCTGCTGCTGGCCCAGTCCATGCATCACAGCCCAGCAGCTGGATGACAGACCTGCAGGGAGTCCACGGCCACACCTTGCAGCTGCTGCTGCTGCTGCTGCTTGGTTTGTTGATCTGGGTAGCATCTGCCGGTGCTGTTGCTGCAGGTGCTGTCAGTGCTGCTGCTGTCTCGGTAGCAGCAGAAGCAGCAGCAGCAGCAGCAGCAGCAGCAGCGGGCGGTGCTGCCACTGCACCCCCCAAGTGTCCCGCCCTGACTGCTGCTGCCAGCCAGTGCATCCAGGGCCTGTCCTGCCAGGCCACCTGCAGCAGCAGCAGCAGCAGCGGCAGCAGCAGCAGTAGCAACAACACCACAAGCAGCAGCAGCAGCAGCAGCAGCAGCAGCAGCTGTCACACGTGCAACCTCAGCAGATCACATTGGTGCATGCGCTGCAAGCTTGCAGGAACGTTGCCGGCAAAGGCCAGAAGGTCACAGCAGCACTGCTGCGTTGCCCCAGCCCCCACGACGGCAGCGGAGCAGCCAGCGGCCCGCACCTCGTCTGGGTGGTCACTGCAGCAGCCGATGTGTGGCGTGGCAATGCTGACAAAGTGGCTGGGGTTTAGGCCCGCCACCTTGCGGGTTTTAGGGTCTGCAAGCATGCCAAGGGCATAGCGGGCGACCAAACCGCCCATGCTGTGCCCTAGCAGGGAGATGCTGGTGAGGCTGGGGTGGGCAGCTGCTGCCGCTGCTACCTCTGCTGCTAGGCGCGCACCGCATACATCTATGCCTGCAGGCATACAGAGGTGCAGCAGCAGCAGCAGCACCAGCAGCAGCAGCAATGCATGACCACATGTGGCTGCAAGTTCCGCTGCATGTTCCGCGTGGACATGCAGGTCAGCAAGGGACTGCCGATGCATGCGCAGTACAGCAGCATGCCAACTTCCTTTAGAACCCTGCAGGGGCCCAGCTGTGCCTGTCTGAAGTATCCATGACCGCACCCCCCTGCCCCCCACTCACAGCAGGCTGGGCCTGTTCCAACATTCGTGCAGACGCACCCTTACCCGCTGCCCCAGCACAAGCAGCCGCCATGCAGTGTGCTGTGATCAGCAGCACCCTCGACCGTGTCGTGCTGCTGTGGGGCTGCCGGCTTGCCTGCTGGGGCGGGTGGCCTCACCATCATACGTGGCTGCGCCTGTGTTGACGCCGCTGACAAGTATGAGGCAGCTGCCGTCTGTGCTTGCTGCCTGCAGCGCCTGCTGCATCTTGCTCCAGTCCTTCTGGAAGCCCCACAGTCCGTTCACCATTACTATCAAGTGGGTGGGCAGTTGCTGCTGGTGCTGTCCTGGGTTTGTGAGCGCTGCTGCATCGAGCTGCGTGTTGCTGCCTTGCGCCATCGCAAACGATCAAGTGATGGTATATGTTACAGCTAAAACTCTTGAACGTCGAAAGAACTGAAGAGAAGATGCGACAGGTCAGTACCAGATGACTTCAAATGCAGCAACGCTCGCACTGTCGGCCAAGTCGTCATATCAGCCAGTAATCACCAACAAAATTTTACGTAGCTTGCAACATTGGCTTGACCGCCATCATAGATGCAAGAGCTGGGAGCTGAACAGTCGCTGACCGAAACAAGACAAACCCTTGTTGCCCGGTTACATGCTAAACACTCGCCCACCAGCACGATCTTTGATCGAGAACATTACAAGCTGCACAGCGGGTGGAACAGCGGTTGATGCTGCGGCAGCAGACAGCAGCAAAGCAGCAGTGATGACCACACCCCAGCACCACCCATTCAGGGTCAGGACCATCACTGCTTTTCTAAAGTTACCAACCGATGGCAGTAAATGGGAAGAAGAAGTGGCGGCAGCTGGGGCGTTTTTGAAACAAGCACAGGTGCACCTGGAGAGCTTGGGTGCGTGACATGGACTGCGTGGCTGCTGCCGCCGCTGCTGCTGCTGCTGTCGCTGCTGCTATATGTCAGCATTACCACACTGATGACGGCAGATGTGGCAGAATGCGACATCACGGACAAGCCCGTCAATGCATTGCACGAACCGTACTAGTACCAATGATGGCACCAGACTGTCAGCATTGCAGCATGGAAGCTGAGTCAGCATCTCCTGGGCCAGCACATTGCCTGACCGGCAACACAGTCTACCTCTCTCCTTACCAACTGCTAGCCGTAGCTGTTAGCCCTTCGTCCCCTGGACGGTGCAACATCCCAGCTTTGATGTATGCCTGCGGCAGGTTATGAGGTGCAGACCGTCCGCATCGCCACGCAGCCTTTCCCGCTGTTCCTTGACAGCCAGCCTGCGCCATCTCCAGACACTAGCCACAGCGGTGCTGCCGCAACAAGCGCTACCGACCTCCACCAGCAGCAGCAGCAGCAGCAGGACAGCTGTGCGACAGACTGCAGCGCTCACCCGCTGGTGCGCAATGCGCAGCTGCTGGAGTCGCTGGCTGTCAGGCACGGCATCCCCTTGCTGGCGCTGGGCGGCAGCAGCGACCCCGACCACCTGCGCCTCATCCCGCACCTCATCGCAGCAACGGCAGCCACCAGCTGCACGTTTGCGCTGCCGCGGCGGCTGGAGCTGCGCCTGGCGCGGCGGGTGGCGGCGGCGGCCATGCGTGTCGCCGCACTCACCGGTGCGCCTGGCGCGGCGCAGCGGTGGCGCAGGGTTACTTGGTGTGACGGTTGCGCAGTTGCGCATGGCCCTGCTTGCGCATGAGCCCCGGCGCCGGCTGCAGCTGGGCAGGTCCTGCCGAGACGGCGCCGCACTTGCAGCGCACCGCTGGCTGCGCCTTGTCACTGGATGAACTATATGCAACATGCGCCGTGAATTGATGTGCGGGACGTTGTCATCACTGTGGGCCACCTCGTGTCATGTTTTTGGAAGTCACTTTCAGTACCACCACCTGCATGCATGCTCTGTGCCGCACAACTGGACAGCGCAAGGCGCGGCACCCCTGCTTGCTGGTGAGGACCTCTTCCTCGCAGCAGCAGCAGCAGCAGCAGCAGCAGCAGCAGAAGCACAAGCAGCAGCAGGGCATTTCCTGGCTGCGGTTGGCCAGCTGATGATGCCCGACTGGCCAGCTGCTCCACACTGCACGCCAGGTTGCTGCCACGGCTCATGCCCACACACTGCTGCGCCTGCTGCGTCTGCTGCTGCTGCAGGCGGCATGGGCAACTTCCGCTTCGGTGCCAGCAGCAACGTGCAGCCAGGCGTGCCATACTTCCCAGTGGCAGCAGCAGGCCCGGGCCTTCATCGCAGCTTTGCACTCGGCACGGAGTCGGATGCACTGCTGCACCAGGCCTTCACCGCTGCCGCCAGCCAGTGCAGCAGCAGCAGCAATAGCGCTGGCACTTTTGCAGCGGCAGAGCAGCAGCTGCATCAGACGCTGCTGCAGCACTGGGCACCCCTAGAAGCAGCAGCCCTAGCAATCGAAGCAGCAGCAGCAGCAGCAGCAGCAGTGACGCCCGCATCTCAGGCCGGGGTAAACCCTGGACCTCGCCCAGGTGGAGGTTCAGGGTTCAGGTACCTGGGTTTAGACTCGAGCCTGGCCCCAGGGCTTGACACGCCTCCGCTGACCGCCTCGTACGAGGTGCTGGGCTGCTGCGGGCGCTTCGGCGGCGCCGGCAGCCTGGCTGTGAGTGCGGCGATCACCAAGGTGCTGAAGGAGCTGCCGCTGCGCCTGACGGGCTACTGCGGGCTCATGCTGGCTGTGTGTGAGGATCAGGTGTGGTCGTGCGGGGTTCAGGGTTCATGACGCGTCGGTTGTTGGCGGTCCTCGTTGCGGGACTGCATGACACGCCCGCCAGATGGCAAAGACGATGTCAGCTGCGCGTGTGCGTGGACTTCATTTTAAGTTCCTTGCAAAGATGAACGGCTGCATGCTGCGGCCTGCTGGCCACTGTGGGCTGATGCCGGCTGTGGAGTGTGAAGATGAGGCGAGCGCGGCGGGTGTGGTTCAGGGCTCATGCCGCCTGCTTCGCAGCCAGCACTTCCTGATCACCTGCCTGCCGGCAGAGGCAAGCGTCGGGTGACTTGGTGGGTCGGCTGATCGTGTGCAAGCTGGCCCCCTCTGCAAAGATATTACACGGGGCAGAGGCAGCGGCTGATGCAAGGCAGGTGACTGCTGCTGTGTGCAGCGACTCGAGGCAAGTGCCCGGCAAGTCAGTGGTGGCTGTGTCGCCATCATCATATCACCCATGCAAGCCAGAGCATCAACGCCAAGGCAGTGTTTGGTGTGTATGTGAGGTGGGGTGCTGGACCCCAGATGTATGTTCAGTGCTCCGCATGTTCAAACACCCTGTCTATGCAATGGTGTGCAGCTGGCAAACTGTGTGTTCTGTCTCCAGGTGTTTCCCTGTTTGCTAAACACACACCGGGATAACATGCAGGGCGTGGCAGCCGTGGCTGCTGCTGCAGGCGGCATCGCACCCAGCCAGGGCCTGGCAGCCACAGCAGCAGCATCACCTGACCATGCGACGCATTCAGCGCTGAACAGGTTGCAGCCGATCCAGCTTGCAGCCAATGCAGGCACTTGCAGCACGCCGTGCTCATATAACTGCTGCCTTCTGTGTGTGCTGCTGCTCTGCAGCGTCTGACAGCAACTGCCAAGTGAAACCATGCTGTCTGATATACGCAACGTGCGGCAGAGAAGACGCACGTGTGCTGCTGCTGACACTGCTGCTGCTGCTGCTGCTGGTCTGGGGTGTTGCACTGCTGCGCAGGGCCTTGCAGCAGCTGCTGCTGCGGGCAGCATCACCATCAGCCAGCTGCTGCAGTACTCTGCTGTCTGTGGCTGCGGGCTGGACACTGTGCCCGTGCCGGGGCCCACTGGAGACGAAGCAGCAGACGCTGTCACGACAGCGTCCATGGCTGCGCTACTGTGTGACGTCAACACACTCGCGCACAGGTGAGCAGCCACAAATGCGACGGGTGCCTTGCATTCTGAGTCTGAGTGTTTGGCGCATGCATGATCTTCTGCATGTGTGCTTTTTGAGACATAGAGGCGGCGGCAGGCCCAGTGGCACACCTTTGTTGGCGCTGAACCACAGATGCGGGCACCATTGCGTAGCAAGGTGTTGCAGCAAGCGCTGGAGATGCAGTGGCACGTGCTGCCAGCTTGGCACTGTTGCTGCGCTGCTTGCGATATCGACAGCACGCTTGCAGTCTGGCGGCTGACAGCATGCAGACGCGCTCTCACGCTCATGTACTCATGCGTGCACATCGGTTGGAACAGTGCATCCGTGCCGTTGTGCAAGAGTTGGGGGTTTGGGCGGTCACCATGCCACAGAGCCAGGCTGTCACTCTCGTGACTGGACTCAGCTGCGCGTGCAGTGCAAGAGCGTGGTGACAGTTTCACGCAGCCGGACCGCAACCCCCAGCCGTGTGTGCCATGCGCAGGCTGTCGAAGCCGCTGGCGTGCCGGCTGCTGCCGTTGCCTGGCAAGGCGCCCGGCGACGCCACCGGGTTCTCCCACCCCTACATGGTCAACTCGCGCGTGATGGACCTCGACGCCTGACGCATGCTGTGCAGCGGCCGCAGCCTTGATACTGTGGCATGACAGCGTTTTTACAGCGGTGCTTTGGATGTTGTTTCGCGCACGGCAAACCTCAGGCCACCCCTGCTGCAGGACAACAATTCCTGTCGCACACCTGTGCAAGCGGGCTCTTCTTGCCTGTCGTTCTTCTTGCCTGTCTGGGAGACAGCGTCAGTTCGGTTTCCCCGCGTGGTACATGCCCCTGTGTTGACAACCGACCTCCTGCCCTGTGCGACCACATTAAGGCCACAATATTGCTCTTCAGTTTGAATTAGCGAATTTGGTCCTCTTGTGTGTGCACCTTCTAGCCAGGTGCTGCATGGGCCAGTCTGCCTGTACACACGGCCGTCTGCGCTGCAGCGCATCGTTGTTGGTGCATGCATGCTCTCGCATGTTGCAAGGCGACGTGAGGGCAGAGACCTGCAGGCAGCTGCGACACGGCTGGTGCAGCAGGCGCGTTGCCAGCGGGCTCGTGCCCAGACGGATTCTGCTCCTACCGCCCGCTTTGGACGCACGCCGGCGCCAGGCTACCCCGGCTGCCGGCTGCATGGTGCTGTGCAGCTGGCGCAGTGGCAACCGCAGCCTGCAGTGACTGGCACCGTGGCGACCACCCTGCAGGCTGACTGTTGGGTGGCTGACACGTCCGTGGTCCGTGCAGAGCTGCGCAGCAACTGTGCCTGTAGCATTGCTGTCGACAGCATCAGACGTCTGAACCGTAAGCTGACAATGTTCACAGACGTCAATGTAGCTGCTGTTTCCATGCATGGTGCTAGCATGTGAGTGCCGCATCTGCTGCACTGTGCTTTCAAGCGAAGTTGCAAAGTGTGTCTTCCTGCAACCTTTTAGACGCCCGTGACAAAGAACCTTACGTGCAAGTGACTGGATCCGTCAACGCTGACAGCGCCAGCGCATGCGCAGCTGCAGCTGCTGGCTCGACAAGCCTTCTTGTTGAGCACAGCTGTACGGTTCCTTGCAGGTCGCAATGTATGCCAACCTATTGTTGCTAAGAGGCATCAATGGAACGTAATGGAGGGCTTAGCGCGCGCGAAGGGTCACACGTCCGTGGACACGTGCTCACAGCACGACAACACTGACAGGAGGCGGATGAGTAAACGGAAGCCGTCGAGGGTGTTGTCAGCATGCTCAAACAGAAGTTTTGTGGCAGAACCTAGGACCGTTAGTACAGTCATGCATGTACATCATGTTGCACAACTGTATAGTTGTTGGACCGAAACCGATCAATACTGGCGGGAGCCTCCGAGACGCAACGGTTGAATCAAGACACAGCTGGGTTAATTAGCGATCAGTGTTGTAAACGAAACAGCGACCCACAGCAAAACCAATGACCGTTGACCTAGTGACCGTGGCCACGATGTGTGACGACTGAGGACGGATGAACGCCTTGCAGGCTGTAAGTTGTCACACAGTACTGTGCGCAACCTTTTCTGCTAAAGCAGGGCCATACTGTGATAAGGCATACAGGTATGATTTACAATGCCGGTACCAGCGAACAACATGCACAGCTATGAAGCCATAGATTGTGCATGCCTGTAGAGCTTCACAGCTTGGACGGTGTTCCAACACATGGCAGTGTTTGACAGTCAAAGGCACTCTCATCCAGCTCACGCCTCAACACTGATCCAAAGCCAAGCCTTGGCTGACAGTCACACTACTGACTGTCCAGATGATGCACTGGAAGGATGTCGTTCACCACACAACCTCTACCAGTGGAATGCAGTACAGCCACCAGCTCCATATTGAGCTTACACCACACTCAACGGATAACGCTGCCTGTCTGTGCAAGTTGTTTTGCAAGAGCACATGCTGTAAGCTTGGCCAGAGCTGCAGTACCATCAAAACACAACTGGCTTAAGAAACACAAACAGCCATGTACATATCATCGGATATGTTTCACACACATCCCAGCAAACAATCTGCATCTGAACTTGCCGCAGACGTGCAATCTTAGGTTCTGTATGCTGCACAACTCTGCAAGCCAGCACGCTTGCTATCCCACAGTATCGACGTCTGCTGAACCTCCATGTTGTTTGCGCTGCTCTCATGCACGCATCACCTCATCACAAACATGCAGGTGCATGTGCACGTGCACTTGCCAAGCTGCAAGGTGCTTGCGATCAACCGCTGCTGCTGCTCATGTGTCACCCAAGCCAGCATATTGCTTGTTCAAATAGCGTAACAGTTACCTATCCACCCAACAAGCTAAGGGCTTCCATATGAAGCTGGCTATTGTGTTGTTGACTCATCATATGTTGGTCGCTCTTGGGTCAGGGCTTTAACCCATGTGGCCAAAGGAGTGGCCTGGCAGGGTGACTGTCACCTTCTGCATGGGCACGCACTTGCACACCTGCACATGGATGGGAGGGGGATATTAAACAGCAGCAACAGCAGCAGTGGCATCAAGCAGGAAGTTGTCATGCAGCACCCTGACATTTAAGCAGCTGTGGAAAGTGCGGCTTCAGACCCACACTTGTAAGAAGGAAGGTGGCAGCAACCGATGTAGAAGATGATGTTACTTCAAGACTTGCAGCGAACGCGTCCATGCATGCATGCGTGCATGCCGGCATGCATTCATGCACAGCAGCAGAGCAGCAACAAGGATTCCCCTCACCTCCTTGCAGTCCTTGACTGGCGCGGTGCTGCACTGCTGCACCTCCTTAGTCACGTCCTTGCACTCAATCTCGCTGCTGGTGCTGGGCACGTCAACACACATCACCTCACCGCAGGTCTAGGGCAGCAGCAGCAGCAGCAGCAGCAGCAGCAGTGGTGGTGACAAGTGAGAGGAGTACGGCAGGGATCGATGACCAGATTGGCACCTAGTTCCACGGTTGCGGTCACCAGGTATGATGCACGGCTTCACGCAAGCGTGTACACCACAGATGGAACAGCCAGCGTTATCAGCAGCTGTCATTCACGGATGAGATTGCAACCAGTCAGGCAGTGAGTTGCAAAGGTTGCTTAAATTCCAGAGTAAGTTTGCCCCTGCTTGTGTGCACTCACCGCGGCAGGCTGGCTGCTCTGCTTGCTGCCAAACAGGGCCTTGATGAAGGGCAGGCCCTGAGCAGCAGCCAGCTTGCGGCCCTTGCCGTGCAGGCTGGGCATGCTGAAGCTGATGTCAGCAGCGGCAGTGGCGGGTGCAGCGGCAGCAGCTGCGGGGGCAGAAGGGTTGGCGGCGGCGGGGGCTGTTGCTGGTGCTGGCACTGGGATGTCAACGCTGCGGCAGGAATGCGGACCGAGGGAAAGCGGCAGCAGAGGCGCAGGACAGGATGGGCAGGTCAGCAAAGGCATCAGGTGTGTGTTTGTTTTTGTCAAGGTTGCAGCGGGATCAGGGATTGAGGCAAGAAAGCAGGGCACACGCGCAGAAAGGGCATGGCAGAAAGGGAATGCCTGCCAGACTTCATTGTGTCATACACACAACCATACACTGCCAAAAGATGCCAGGCATGGAGGTGTGACACTGCAGGGGCCAGGCTCAAAGGTACAAGTAATGCACCCGCACCCGCAGGCAAGGCTACAGCAGCCTGGGCAAGCAGGGATGGAATGCTTGACCTCTGCATAAAACACCCCGCACAGGTGTCTTCTCACACATGCATGCAGTACTGACAGAGGGCTGGCACAGGCTGCAGCAGCATGCAACGGCGGCTGCTCACCAGCACTTCTTGTGGCACTTCTTGGTGGTGGTGGTCTTGGTGACGGTGGCGCACTCCTTGTTGGTCACCGGCACCATCGTGCAGGTCTGCTTCAGGGACACGGTGCACTCGTTGCTGCACTTGTTCACGCAGCCTGCATCCTCCTTCTTCACTGTGGGCATCTCGATGGTTGGCATCTGGATGGTTGGCATGGTGATGGTTGGCATCTGCTTGGTGGGCATGGCAATGCTGCCTGTTGCTGCTGCTGTTGCTGTTGCTGCATGGGCAGCGTCAGTTGCTACAGCGCCCTTGGAGATGTCTGCTGTGACGGACACTGCAGAGCAAGACAACAGAGTGTTCAACCAGTCGGCTGCGATGGTCGTCGTGACGTTTTGCGTGTTGTGATCTGCACTGGCAAAGCGCGAGTGCTGCATGCGGATCATCAACAAATCCTGCCAGAATGCGCTAGCTGAGGCGTGCGCTGCCATAAAACTACGCAATAAATATATACTGCGTCAGAGTTCGCTTCAGCTGAGCTGAGCTGGGCGAACGACCCACTCACCATCGCCAGTGCCGGTTGCTGCCACGCTTGCAGCGAGCACAGCCAGAACTGCCAGGTACACGGACTGCAGAAACATAAGTTCCAAGGCGTATCAGGGCGTTTGTTAGCGACATGCTCACGTACACGACTTTGGCGCCAACACCGTACGCTGAGCAGCTGCTGCTGCACAATGCAAGCACCCAAGCATGGCAGCAGAAAGTTCACAAAGCACTTACAATTTGCATAAATCCAATTGGCGCATCACATGTCGTGCCGCACAGTTCGCCGGATGTGCGATGATCACTCACCAGGCGAGCCATGTTCGTTGTAGTTGTCTAAGTCGGGAGATTGACTAAGCTTCTTGGATTTGATTGCTGCAGCAGAACTTCTGCTCTCTCTTATATGGTCGTGCGCATGCCCGAATCTGGTCCTACCCGCGCTACCAGAAAGATGTCAAACGGCAAACTACCGGGCTGATACACACTCACCTTCAATTATCGTTGTCAATTTTTTACGTTGCAATTTACTTTTGTTTTTTTCTTTTTAATGGGTGTACTAGCTGCGGTGATGACCAGCTTCGCGCAGACCCTGCCGCGTAAGCAGCTTGCAGATCTGCATCTAGATGACGTGGCTCGGTCCAGCAACCCGTGACGCGCTGATTTGATTTGAAAAAGGGTGTTCTCACGTAAAACGCTTATTCTGCACGGTGCCGCGCTCTCAGCCTCACTACTACCTGTGCAGCACTGCATGTACCAGAAGAGCCACCAAGGTTGCCCATTATCAGCTTCCAGGCCGTGGATGCACTGCAGGAGTTGCCTGCAATAGAAGCGAACACTAATTTATGTCCCGTGCTGCTATTTTGCCCTCAGTCCCACATCAGGAGGGGACAGTTGCAAGGAGAGGAAGGAAAGGACAGGATGAGTGCATGCCATGCAGTGCAGGTGTGCACAGGCAATCTGGTAGTCCGCTGCCATCAACAACGTTGCTGGTTTCATCCAGCACCGGTGCATCATGCATGCACACTCATGGTGCATAACCATCCGCACGCAATCACGTGCAGTCAAGTCAAAGCATAAGCAACCACCTCAATGCCAGTTTTGGGTTTAAAAGGGTCTGGGTTGGCAAGTCCTTCCCGTGGTGGACACAGGAGCTGACAAATGCTGTGCAGGCCAGGGTGCAGGCCTTTACACAGTACAGGGAGTCCGGCCTTGTTGCAGACTGGGATGCATTTGATCAGCAGCGCAAGGCTACTGCACAGCTTATCAAAGCAGCTGAGAAGCAGCACAAACAGCAATGCGAGCATGCAATCACTGCAGCGTACAGAGACCGCTTAAATGACGACAGCACGCTTGGGGAGAAGGATATGTGGCAGCTTGTGCGTCGCCTGTGCCCTAAGCATGTCAGCTAGGCCGTGTACAGTGTCATGCAGCACCCCTCAGGACAGACGGCTTCAACCCCCGCAGAAAAAGCAGATGCATTCAAATGCCACTATCAGCGTGTTGGTAGCCATGCAGGATTTGCCGCCTCAAACCCCCAGTTCGACCCAGCGCACATTACACAGGTTGCCGCCAATGTACAGCAGTACCTTCATGACTCAACCGCACCTCATGCTGCCCCACCCTGCCCGCTGGACTTGCCCATCACTGCTGCCGAGGTTTCTGCATGCTTGCAGCGTCTACGCACAGGCAAAGCTGGCAACCCTGCAGAGGAAGGCATTGTCAACGAGCTTTTGAAGTACGGAGGCAACACAGTTGCAGACATGCTGCTGCAGTACTGCAGCCTCATGTGGCAGCTTGAGCAGGTACATCAGGTGCCGGGGACAGCCGTCAGCATGCCTAAGAAGGGCGATCTGACAGACCCAGGCAACTACCGCGGCATCACCCTGCTCAGCGTGCTATAAAAATTCTACACCAGCGTCCTCAATCAGCGCCTTATCAAGTTTGCAGAGGGTGAGCAGCAGCAGCAAACACAAGCACAGCAGCAGCAGCAGCAGCAGCAGCAAGGCCAGCATTCAGCACAACAGCAGCAGCAGCAGCAGCCACGCGCAACTGCTGCTACAGCTGCAGCGGCGCCGCTGCTGCACGAGAGTCAGAACGGATTCCGCCCCAAGCGCAGTTGTGCTGACCATCAAAGCGTGCTCAGCGAGGTCCTTACTGGCAGGAAAGCTGAGGGAAAGGAGTCATATGTGTTGTTTGTTGACACCTTCAAGGCATTCCCTACGGTCTGGCTTGATGGCTTGTTCCAGAAGCTGTGGGATAAGGGTGTGCGTGGCAAGATGTTCCGTGTCTTGTACAACTTGTATCAGGGCGCGCAGCGTGTGGTGTCTCATGAGGGTTGCACCACGGATAGGTTCACCTGCGACCTTGGCCTGCATGAGGGTGATGTTATTTCGCCCACACTGTACCTGTTGTTTATCGACGACTTGCTGCGTGACGTGCATGCAAAGCACCCTGGCGTTACCCTCATGGGCCCTCGTGACGAACCTGCAGGCCAAGTTGTGGCAGCCATGCAGGATGATGACTTTGTTGCTGTCTGCCGGTCTCTGTCTGAAGTTCAGGCTGTGGCTGCAACTGTTTCAGTCTTGGTTGTATCAGCAGTGGCATGATTTACCCACCGATCCCAGAGTTGCTGGTTCTGATACTGTCATACATTCTACGTACGAGAGCTGGTTTGCATGCACATCATTTGATGAGCTGGACATGACAAAGCCGTCTAGCTGGTGTCCAGACTATGTGCACAACACTGCTGGCCTCAACAAAGTACACCTGTCGTCACTGATGCGTTTTCGTCTGGGTGCACATGAATTGCGCGTGGCTACTGGTCGGTGGGAGAGGGCTGGCAACTCCTTGCTACCTAGACATCAGCGGCTTTGCACCCAATGCGCTGCTGGCCAGGTTGAGGATGAGTTCCACGTGGTATTTGAGTGTGATGCTTACGAGCTAGTCCGGGAGCGTTTTTGGTGTCTGTTTGATGAGTTCGGTGGTTGGCAGAACCCAAGTGCCTTAGCAAACCCGCGCGGGCGATGTCTGGCAGACTTTATGCGGCAAAGACAGAGTAAGGTTGCTGCTTTCATACACAGTTGCTTACTGGTACGTAGTGATCCAGAGTTGGCACATTTGTTGCTTCCCAGTGATGGCATTACTAGTAGTGCTTCTGAAGTTACTGATTCTCTGAGTTCTGAGCTCTCTGAGCTTGTTGAGGTTGCGGTTTCTTCCGGATGATGGTCTTCTTTTGAGTTTTGTGGACCCCATGAGCCTTGTTTGGCTCCTTTGCGGGTGGGCCAGTGGCCCTACTTTGGTAATTCGGTAATTCGGTAACTCGGAAGTCTGCCGTCATGCATGTGCTGCCAGCAAGACAGACCAGCCAGCTGGTCGACTCCGGCATTGTTTCGAACAATGTCCCTGTGCCTGTTGTATCGGAGTACTGCTATCTTGGCCTGTGGTTCAACAATACCTGTACATGGACCACACATTTTGAGAAGATGCTGGCTAAGGTGCAACGTGTGAAGGGTGCGCTCATGCCAATTTGGAAGAGCCGCAGCATCAGTGTGGAGGTTAAACGCATACTGTTGCTGACGTGTGTCCGTCCCATTGTTGAATATGGCAGTGAGGTTTGGTTTCCGTCCACAGCTAGGCAACTGCAGCTGATTGACAAAGTGCAGACAGACATCATCAAATGCGCAATGCGCTGTGGCAAGGAGCGCCCATGCTCTTCAGCTCTCTTGGCAGAATGGGGTGTGAAACCGTTGCATATGTGGCTTCATCAGAGGGCTTTGGAGTACTACTACAGGATTCAGCGTATGCAGGGCGTTCGGCTGCCAAATCAAGTGTTTACAGCTGAATGGAGGCGTCCTAGTGGTGCTGTGGCGGTGACACCGTGGCACAAGTATGTGCAGAGCCTGCTGTGCAAGTTTGGTGTGAATGTTGTGACCGCGGAAGGCAGAGCCAGTGCGTGCAAGAGCCATGTCAACAAGCAGGTCAGGACACTACATGCTGAAAGGATTGCATGTGAAACGTTGGAACACTCCACTCTGAGTCGGTATGTGGCTCATGTGCATCCCACTCATGTTGATGCTATGGGTTTCAGGAGGCCTAGGCCGTACTTGCGTTCAGTGGCAATTCCACATGGTATTGAATTGCTTTTGCGTGTTTGTATGGGCTGTCTGTGTGTACATGAGCGTACTAGTCAGTTTGGCGGTCGCAGAGCTAACTCCACTTCAGGATGTCCTTGTTGTGGTGCAGAAGTTGAGTCTTTGTCACACTTCATGTTTGATTGCCCTGCTACTTCTGCTCAGAGGTATAGTATGTTTGCTGAGATCAGATCCCTGCCTGGTTGCGCTGAAAAGTTGTGCAGCGTTTTGTCCATGGCTGATTCGTCAATCAAGGTGTTGCGTTTTGTATCTGATGATATTTGGGGCAGTTCTGGAAGATGTCAGATGGTGTCACCGTGTATTGCTGCTTTTCTTGTCAAGTCTTGGGATGTGCGCAATGCATGCAAACAATCTGGAGCAGTGCTCCCTCCTTTTTCCGCCCCGGTGGGGCGCGGGGCCGATGGCGCTGATGCTATGGCTTGAATGGGTAATATGATGATGATGATGCGCGCCGTGCCTGCCCAGCCACATCACTGCCAGTGGCACTGTCAGACACCGGCAGTCAGCAAACTACCAGTTTTGTCACCATGCTGCAAACACTGACACGAACTAGCAAGGCAGGAAAGGGGTGGCATCTGGTTCACAGGCTCTGCATGCTGTTTGTCACTACCTAAGCATCTGGAACACCACGCATCAGCTGGCCCAGCTGAGCAGCATACTTGCATTACTTCACAATAATCTGCTGCTTCTTGATGGCCATACAGCACGCACCTGATTCAATCATGTTACACATTAGTATCATCCTGCACCCATGCAGCTGCATGGCTAGTCGCACATGTACACGGATTGTAGCATGTCCAGCAGCCGTCAGCGCTGCGCCCCCCTCCTTGCACACACCAGCAGCTGCTTGCCAATCAGAGGCTGATCCAGGTCCCGGATGACGTCCGCATTGTCGGCAAGCAGCGCCCCCACCGGCACACCCAGCACATGTGCAACCCGGGACGCATAGTCAAAGCTGCCGGCACTGTACTGCCGGCAATGGGCGGGCTTGCCTGGCGGTGCTGGCCGCAGTGCCTTGCGGTACAGCAGACCTGGGGCAGCTGATGCTGTTGGCAGTTCAGCAGCGCCGGCTGCTGCTGCAGGGGCGGCAGCAGTGCGCTGAGAGGCAGCGGTGTGCTTGAAGCTGACTCCAAACGTCTTTGATGCGTCCATGACACCACACTCCCCGTACGCAACACGCATGAAGCCGCTGTCGCCAAAGCGGCGGCCCTGGGCGGCCTTTGCCAACCAGAAGTTCTGCTCATTGTCATAGCCAACCACAAAAATGCTGGTGCTCTGCAGAGTGCCGTCCTCCGCGAGCTGCTGGCCGCCTGCTGCTGCTGCTGCTGCTGCTGTGGGTGATCCTGAGCAGCTGTAGGGCCTGTGCTTGTTGGCAGGGTCGGCATAGAATGCCTTCAGGCTGTTGGGTTGCACTGTGAGTGATGTCAGCACACCGCCATGTGCCCTGATGTGCTCCTGTGGGCATGTACAGAGTGGCGCGCGGACAGCGGGCACGGCTTCCTGAGCCAGGCTGCTGCGCAGCTGCTTCGACAGTCTGAAGACGCCGGTTGCAAACCATGTGTGTACTGCTGCACCCACCTCAAACACAAGCTCCACCCACAAAGAAAGGAATGTCGGGAGCCGGTGACTGGCCGCAATTAGTCGTGCATGAGCTTCTGGAGTGCAAGGCCTCTGCAGAAGTGTGAGGTGTGATTTAACTGCTTTGCGGCCCATCGTCTGCATGTGTGCATGTGCCTGCTAACGTTATGTCTGGTGTGCCTGCAACACTGATTGATGCCGCGGCTCCCCTCCCTGCCGTCCCCAACTGCGTACCAGCTCTGTGACCTCTGCCCTGTCTCCAATTTGTTGGCGACAGCACGAGTGATGCGGGTCTGTGGGTTGCAGCGCCTCCCTTCAGACACTCGGTACATGCTCAGCGTATGCCTATCACCACACTCTGCAGCAGAGCTTCTCACCTGGGCCTCCCATGTCTCTGTGATGGGCCTGAAGCTCAGACCACCCTGTGCCAGCAGTGCGCTGCTCTTGCTGCATCTGACACCACCACTCGGCGCGTCCTCCAGCTCACCACTGCTGCTGCGGTTGGTGCTGGGTGTGTTTGTGCCAGCAGCTGCGGCTGTGTGCATGTTGCAGAAGGCCTCTGCTTGCTCTGCTGGCAGCGCAGCCGTGTAGGGCATGCACTGGCGGACCTTCAGTTGCTGCTGCCTGTCCACTAAAGCTTGCAAGAACGGCCGTGCATTGCCGTCAAACCCTGTCCTGCAAGTTTCCTGCAAGTCTGGGCTTGCAGGGGAGCAGTAGAACAAGTCCGCCTCGGACAGCTGCAGTGTCCTGGAGCCAGCCTGCAGGGCCATTGCTACTGCTGCTTCTGCTGCTGCGATTGAAGCAAAGGCTGCTTGCGCGGATGCGCAGCTGCCTGCGTCTGTGGGAGCACTGATGGGGTTGATGGCGCATGACTGTGTGAGGGAGCTGTAGCGGTTTGGGGAGGTAGCTATCAGCACTACTGCGTGGGAGTCACCTGCTGCTGCTGCACACATTGCGTTGCTGCCAGGCCTGCAGTTCAAAGACAAGCACTAGCATGAGATTGACTTGACTGCATGCTGCCAGGCAAAGTCCTTAGCTGTTGTGAGCAGAAGGCTTTTAGAGCTGCAAGTTGCAGCCCGCAATGGTTGGCATGCACTGTAAGACACACCTGTGCTGAGGCAAAGCAACAAGGCATGCACTGGTGACAGCTATGGGGCCACGATGCTGGAAACCAATGCTAATGCACCTGCATTTGTTGGCCGTGGCCCGTGGGTTTTGCTTGAAGGCAGCTTTGAACTGCTTTGCGGCATCGTAGTGCTGACGCCATAAGCCCGCAGCAGCAGCACTGTCAGCAGCACTGGACGGGTCACGAGCACCATCCAGCTCCATACCTGCAGGACAGTTCAATGAAACGTTCAATTATTTTACGAACGGGTCACGTAACGCAGCAGACGCGTCTCCCGCATGTGCCAATGCATGAACGCACCGAGCCCGCCAAGAGGCATCAAAACGGCCAGAGCCACATACAGAACCTTGATTGTACACATAGTGGTTATATTGGTCCTGCTTTTGCTTGTCCTGCTATCCCGTGTCGGTAATGAAGAACGACGGATTGACCGGTACGGCCCCTAGCACTTTAGAACAGCATGCAGCCTTTGAGGTACGCAGACACACACACAATTATTCTGCGGCTAGAACTACGTCAACCGGCGGTAATCGAAGCATCATGGAGTCCGTGACGCCAGGGTTTTGCTTTGTCCTTGTTGGATGATGCCTGAGTGAAGGCTAAGCCTGGCTTGCTAATGGAACTGCATGTTTCAGTCCCTGGGTGACCGTTCAACGCTATTGATCTGGCCGTCAGGTCTTGCTCGCTTGTGACAGCTTGCAGGAGGTGTTGTACACACATGATGCTGGGCAGTTAGCACTACCAGTAGTCTGTACATGACATGCCACCTGTTTCAACGTGGAGACACTGTTCACAGCAGGCGTCCACTGCAGATCACTACAGTGGACTGGCAACGTTGCCAACGCAAAAAACATCGGAAGCTCAAATCAAATGTGCCTCATTGCACAGCAGACCACATGCCATGATGCCATTGGCTGAGCTACCGGCGGCAGCCGCCCGTGTCCATCGGCAACTACCATGCAGTCGTAGAGCCCAGCACCATGCAAGCAATGCTTGTCATTGCTTCAAAGTGTTCACATGTGTGGTCTGCTGCATGGGCGGTGAACACGTCTCACCACAGGATGCAGGCACATACGCGCAACAGGACTCAGCATCATCTTAGACTACAATCTTTTTTAAAACTGTCACCAGGGTGGTGTGGCAGGCATGCCAGATGTGCAGAACAAGACAGTGAGCCGACGCATGCACAAGGCCCAGATACCCACCCCTCTGGCACACATGCCAGGCCACGCACGCCACGACCAGGCGCTGCCAACCCGGCCCCTCACACACCGCCACACCACCGGGCCAATTGGCCATATGCATGCATGCTTGCCCAGGAAAACAGCACTTGAAAAGGGGGCCAGCGCCTCCGCCACAGCCCCTGCCAGCATGATCGCTGCATGCCGCCACGGCCGTGGCCTCATGCGTGTGATGCAGCAGCAGCAGCATGCACGCCATCGTCATGCCATGACCGCGACATGCCGCCACCTCGCCAGGCATGCAGCCAGCATCATGGTGTGATGCAGCAAGCGACCGTGCAGAAGCACGCCGCATGGGCTCTCCAGGCGGCTGCCCAGCAGCAGCGCGCGTGGAGCAGCGCCCAGCACGCCCCCTCCCCCCGCCAAGGCTGTCCAGCATAGTACAGAGTTGCAGCATGCAGCGCCCGTCAAGGCACAGACGGGTAGGCATGCACGCCACATGGCACTGCGGCACTTGCCCGTCAAGCAGCATGGAACGAGCCGCAGCTCCGCCGCAGTCGACAGAGTCGACAGAGTCGACAGCTACCCGACGGACTCTGGTCCGGTGCACACCGCTGCTTCATCCAAAACGCCTCAACCCGAAAGACAGCCCCTGCTCTGCCAGAATGCGCAGGAAAACTCTACCCTCTACCCTGACCGTCCTGCTGCTTCTGCTGCTACTGTTGCCCAACGCACTCCCTGTGCTGCTGGTGCAGGCTGGTGGCTGCCACATCAGCATGGCTCCTGTGCTGGGCTAGTGCCCACACCCGCTGAGCCCGGCACCGCAGGCTGCTGCTGCTGCTGACACTGGCCTAGCTGCTTGGTTAGCCACTCCTCCAGCAGCTGCACGTCAGACAATACACTGGCCATAGAAAAAGCACTAACACTAGCACCAGCATCGGCTGCATTACTGGACTGGCTGCCGTGGCGTGACCCTGCTGCTGCTGCTGCTGCTGCTCTGCAGCTGACCTTTGCTCTCAGCACCTGCACCAGCTGCCTGATGAAGGCAGCCTGCAGGACTGCACCACCCGCTGCAACACGACCAGGCAGCAGCTGCATGCCAGGATGCACTGCTGAAGCACACCCTTGCTGCTGCTGCCCCTGCTGCTGCAGCCGCTGCTGAGAACAGTTGCCCAGATGGTCGCTCCTGCCACCAGCGTCTGCACCTGCGCTGCTGCTGCTGCTGCTGCTGCAAATTGTTACGCCTGCAGCACCTGGTGCACCGCCAGCAGCAGCAGCAGCAGCAGCAGCAGCAGCAGCAGCAGCCGCCCTGCCAGCGTACCACCGCTCCGCCTGCAACGCCCACAGCAGCAGCTGCGCCAAGCCCTCGGGGCTCAAGCCCCCCAGCCTGCCTTGAACCAACCCGAGGTAGCCCACCACCCAGGGCTTGGCCGGCACAAACCCTAGCACAGACAGGCAGGCTGTGACCGCCTCGAACTCCCTGGGACCCAGCAGGTGGCGCTGCTCATGCAGCAGCTCAAGCGCTGCTGCCATGTAGCCGGTGCTGGGGGTGAACCCCAGCTGGGCCAGCAGCAGCAGCGCGGCACAGAAGCCCGGGACGTCACAGGCCCGCAGCGGGCGGCGGTGCCAAGCGACGCTGCGGTGCTGCTGCTGCTGCTGCTGCTGCGCGGGAGTTGCAGGCAGTGTACTCTTTCCACTGCTGCGGTGTATGCTGGTGCTGGTGCTGGTGCTGCTTTCGGTGCTGGTGGTTTGGTTGGCAAGCACGTAACAAGCATTGCAGGACACTAGGATGTCCCCTAGGCCACTCAGCAGAGCCTGCGGCAGCTGTTGGCGGCCTTGCTGCTGCTGCTGCTGCTGCTGCACAGCTCGGCTCTGGCCTTGCTGCTGCTGTTGCAGAAAAATGAGCTTCCTGTATCCCTGCAGCACCTTCGCCAGATGGCCTGGCGGCACATGACCCCCCTGCTGCTGCTGCTGCTGCTGCTGCTCCCCCTGACACCAGCGCACCCGCTGCAAAGAATGCGACTGCTCCAGGCGGCTGCCGACGGGAGCAGCAGCGTGACTGCTGCCATTGAGTGAGGTCGCTTGAGGCACACAGTCAGCATGGCCGGCATCAACTCGTCCAGCTGAGCTGCTGCTGCTGCTGCTGCTGCTGCTGGTGATGATGCAGCTGCTGCTGCTGCTGCTGCTGCTGCTGCCGTTGCTGCCATTATGCTGCATGGCTGCTGTGCTGTGAAACAGCATCTGCCTGCTGCGTTTGCCTGGCCGACTGCGGACGACTGTCACCCCTGCCGCTGCTGCTGCAGCTGCCAGCTGCCAGCATGCAGCAGCTGCCAGCTGCAACTGAGCCGGCTCAGCGTTGCTGCCACAACCCGCATCCCACAGCCGCTGCCGCTGCTGCTGCAGCTGCTGCTGCTGTTGCACATTGTGCACCTGCTGCTGCAGCTCTGCCACTCCCCACACCAGGCAGGACAGCTCCAGGCTGCTGTACTGAGCGATGTTGGCCCGTGCCCGAACACTCACCTCAACCAGCACCTCACCCAGCACACTGCCAAGCAGCATTGCACCGCCATCACCTGCAGCAGCAGCACCAGCACCAGCAGCAGCCAGCACACCCCTACTGCTGGCGCTGCTGCTGGTGCTGGTGCCACCGCTATCCCTGCTGCTGCTGACGCTGCTGCTAACGCTGCTGCTGTCTCTCCGCTTTGGTCGTGCCCCTCCCATTTGAGCCAGGCCCCACACAGCGTTGGACAGCTGCTGAGGGCTGAAGTCAGCGGTAGCCTGCTGCAGAGCTGGCAGCAGGAGCAGCAGCCAGGCAGCAGGGGGCGATGCATGCAGCCTGCCCAAGCCCCACACCAGGTTGGCCAGCTCCTGCGGCTTGAACAGCTGCTGCTGCTGCTGCTGCTGCTGCTGCTGCTGCTGTTGCTGCTGTTTGGCAGTTTGCCTGGCTCCACTGTTGCTGAGGCTGCTGCTGCCAGCTACATCGTGGCTGTTAGGGAGCAACGCGTTTGCCACCAGCTGCTGCTGCCGCTGCTGCTGCTGCTGCTGCTGCTGCTGCTGCGGCCAGACTCGTTTCAGCTTGGCAGCACTCGCCGCATAAAACCCCAGCATCCAGCGCTCGGAAGGCCAAACCCTCAGCCGCCCCAGGGCCCAGGCAACATTTGCCAGCTCCTGGGGTTTAAGCCGTGCCACAACCGCAGGTTTCAAACCCTGCAGCAGCAGCCGCACCAGCTCCGTGTCTCTGCAGTGGAGCTTGCCCAACGCATGCAGCGTGTTGGCGAATTGCCGCGGCCGGAACCCGGCAACGTGCAGCAGCAGCAGCCGTCGAAGCAGCCACGGCAAGCGCTGGCTGCTGCTGCGGTCCCTGGCGTCAACAGCTGGAGGGCTGGCTCCCGTCGCATTTGCGGCCTGCTGCTGCTGCTGCTGCTGCTGCTGCCGGCTTCGGCTGCTGCTGGCGCCTGCATGCAGTGCACCGCCAGCTGCCACCAGCCGCGCGTAACAGATGCATGCCGCTGACACAGCAACAGCATCAAGCTCAAGTGCATGCGCTGACAGCAGTGCCAGCAGCTGCTGCGGCTGGCGGCACGACTGCATCAGCTGCACCAGCAGCGTCACATCATCAGGCGAGCAAGGCTGCTGCTGCTGCTGCTGTTGCTGCTGGCGCGGCCGCCAATGCTGCTGCTGCTGCTGCTGCTCGAATTGCGGCGGCGCATTCAGCTGCCCTGAGTGAGGCGGGCCTCCTTGATTCTGCTGCTGCACAACACCAGCATGGGCGCTGCTACTGGTTGTGGTGCTGCTGCTGCTGCCACTATTTAATAAACGCAAGTTCTGCTGCTGCTGCTGCTGCTGCTGCTGCTGCTGGTGAGGGTGCCTGTGGGTGCCGCTGCTATCCTGCAGGGACCTCCCAGCAGCTGTCGCAGACTGCAGCAGCTGCAGCAGCTCATCCGTCTGTTGACTGTGAAGCGACCGGCCGGGCAGCAGCTGCTGCTGCTGTTGGTGCTGCCAGTGAAGGCCCAGCTGCGCAGCAGCATACGCTGCCGGCGGTGCTGCTAGCTGCTGTGTTGCTTGCAGCTGTGGACACAGCAGCGGATGCGGTGCTCCGCTGCTGTGTGGGCGCTGCACAGCGGCTGCCTGCATGGTCAGTTGTTGGCAGGCAGTGGCAGGGGGCTGTGTGTGGGTGCGCCGCGCAAACAGCGCCCAGTGAAGCACAGAGGCAAGACTTTGACAACCATCTGGTGCATGCCTGGGTTGCTGGGAGCACATGCCAGGCTGGAGTGGGCTGCTTCTTGCTGCTGGCAAGCTGTCTGCTGGCCAAAGTGTAGTGAGCAGGGCGGTACAACATGGAGCACCACCTGCACATGCGTGCAGCAACCTTGCGGTTGCTCAGAGGGCTGCCTCGACACATGCAATGCCTGACGGCAGCAGTAGCAGCGGCAGCTGGTGCCTTGACACCAGCAACTGCAGGCCCTGCTCACGACCAATCTGTCAGGTCATGGAAATGGCGATATGCATGACTGCACACGTGTGACCAGGGTGATGATGCTGGTGGGCGGGCTGAGAGGGCAGAAGGTGCAGCAGCACACCTGGGATGGCAAGCGCGAGCTCCGGACAGTGTGCAACAACGTAGGCTGCAGCATTTGCTGCTATGCACTAACATCGGCGTCAATGAGCAACAATAGCAGATGATCAGGTGGGATAATAGGGTGCGGTCAGAAAGCTTCCTCGTTTTTCTTGTGGCCTTCACAACGTCGACAGTTTAAAATACTTGCGGCTGCGGCTGTGTCAGAAGGATGCAGAGGTTTCGGCCAATGTAATTGTGTGTTACTTTGTAGCAGCAACTCACTTAGTTAAACACCAGCAGCCCTGCACCAATTGTCGGCACGAAACCATGCTTTGAAAACTCTAGTTGAATATGAACTCCATGTCATTGATTCCGTGCCACTTACCGAGCTCTCAGCCGCTTGATCCAACGCCTTGAACACACATCAGCTGGCTGTGTAATCTTAGTTCAGGCAGTTGAAGTATTTTCACGAGGGAGCTCTGCGCAGCGGTGCTGTCTCACCCGCAATCAGCAGTCGGTCTCACCAGCAACCAACACCCACGGAGGACAAGGAGAACAACCGCTATCAGCTGTTCGCTGCTAACAGTCATGGTGTTGAAGGTAACACATGCATCGAGTGCTGGAGTGAATTCCGTTCAGCTGCCCTCGAGTTCAGCATGAACACGCTGTGGGCAGTGCACAAACGACTGTTGCGGGTGATGCCAAGTTGCTAAGCAGTGCTCAGTCACCAACCATCCCAGTTATGCTGTCGTAGGCTACCGTCGCTAGCTTGCTGGTTGCTCTGGCGTTGGCATGCACAGGTGAGTGACACGCTGTGCTGTTGGCACTTCACACACCTGCCCACACAATCCAGTTGCAACGCACCGTTTCTGATGGGCACAGCCAGTTGCTGGTGGCGTCATGTTTCTGCTCAATTTCCTGGCCACAGCATCCATGCTGGCGGGTGGGTCCATTGCTGCGGCAAGCTGTGCGACACATGCTGCAGGCACGCTTGCAAGCTGCTACATGCAAAGCGGCCAACACCATGGTTTCATGTCATTGATGGGAGTCCGTACGCGTGTGGTAATTGCTGCCTCCTCACCCTCAGCAATGTAAGCACAGCCGTGAGCTGGACGCCTGCTTCAACCATCACCAACGACATACAATCCTGCCTTGCCTGCCGGCACCTCATTGCATCGCGAAATGTATGCCTGCAGCAGTGAATGCACAGCAACCAATCAACCCCCGCAAGGGGCAGCCGGTGTTTGTGAGGCCCGGCCAGGTGACCAAGCTGACGTGGAGGCCCTCCCCGCCGCACCCCGACGTGGTCATGTGCTGCGGGGGCGGCCTGCAGCTGTCCTGGTCGCCCATGGAGGGGGGCGTGGTGTCGTCAGGTGCGTTGGCGGCCAGCGTTCCAGGTCTGACTGCGTGCTTTGAAAGGCTGGCAGCTGTCCTGGTCGGCCTTGACGGGGGGCGTGGTGTCGTCAGGTGCGTTCGCAGTCGAGCGTCCAGGTTTGTTCGGGTATGGGTTGACGGGCAGCGCGCCTGCCATGTGAAGCGCTGGAGAAGTCGTGAGCACAGGCGCGGCGTGTCACCAGGTATGCATAGTCGACACGCACGCAATGCTGCACCAGCAGCAGGGCCAGCAGCAGCAGCACAATGGGCGTGTCGTGCGGTGCCACTTTGTAGTGAGGCAACTGGCCTGGCCCTCAAACCTGCGGATCTCTTACAAGTAAAAGATTCTGCCGCAGCCTGATACTTTCATGCTGAATTGTTGCAATTATGCCGTGCACTGGTGTGCTGCACATCAACGACACTCTCCGAACCCTGATACAATAATGTGTGTAACAGCTCGGTGGTAAAAACTGCGGGCGCAATCAGAGGCAGGTGTGGAAGGGTTTGGGTGCAATTGACACTCTGCTGTTTGGTTGTTGTGGTGTGCTGTGTTGCTGCTGTACACTGACGACGCCTGCCCAGCAGGAGCAGCCTGCTGACATGGCATATCACAGGCTGAACTGGCTGGTGCTGAAGTCACAACGCACACACACGCTGCCGCAATGTGTTGTGACACGCTGCAGCACTGAAGCAGGCATGGCAAGCACAGCACATGCGCCCCCCTCCCCTTTCTGCCTACTTGTTGTGATGTGCCGTTGTGATTTGCTGCACGGCAGCAGCAGCAGCAGCAGTGGTGCTGCTGAGTGGCGACACATACCCCAGCAGCCTGCTGCCCTGACATATCATGCCGTGCAAAAGTATTGTTTTTTGGGTACAAGAATTCTTCTGCCTAATAGACTAACGCCCTGCCGATGCTGTCTTTCCATGTCTCTGCAATGCTGGTGTGCTGCAGTTGTGCTGTACACTGACACCACCTGCGTCACCAACCTGCAGAACCAGGAGAATGTGGTGTACATAGTGCAGGCAGCCAACAAAGGCATCATCACGCTGGACTTCAAGCAGAACGGAGACTACTACATCAGCTCATCGGTGAGTGTGTTGGGGTGATGCCGTATGGTCATGTCATATGTGATCAACTGCCAGCAGTGCTGTCATAAGTGTGTGGCATCAGCCATCCCAGCAAGGTGCTTGCTGTGCACTGTGTTGCACCGTCATCAGTGAAACACCTGCTTCGCACAGAAGCTGTACTGGCAGCAGCCACAGAACGGCTTGCTGGAACGTTTACTTCCATTTTGTTTCCTCCTTTTTATCACAGCTCTTGTGTGCAACACGAAGTAACAGCCGGCTGTTTCAGTGTGCGGTTCCACAAGCAGTGACTGTCATTGGTCAGACCTCTGACATCATTGAGCAGCTACAAGTACCTGCAGAAAAGGTGCGCTGCAGCATCTGTCGATCACTTGATGAGTCGCGCCTGGCTGCCCTCACCTGCACTTGCGATCGCAGGTTGGTAACCACTGCGCCACCAACGGCATGCAGTTCCTCCTGGCGGTGCGCGGCTGCCCCCAGGACAACGCCATCTACACGCCCACCACGCCCATCAACGTGCAGTGCCAGGCCCAGCTGGGCCAGCAGGGGCTGGCGGGCGCGGCCGCCGTGCTCAACACCACATTGCCTGGGGCTGTGGACGAGACAGATCCTAGCCAGTCTGCGCGCGCACGCAGCAGCGCTGGCGTCGGCAGGGCGACGGGTATGCTGGCCGCTGCATTTGGCGGCGCTGCTGCAGCTGCTGCTGTGCTGCTGTGAACCAGCACAGTGTGGGAGTAGGCGCGGCAGCCATGCTGGTAATGGTGACCCCGCTGCTGCAGGTAGCAGTATGGTGTGCACACCTCTTTACGTGCGAAGCGGTGGCCCAAGTCGCGTGTCAGGTCTTGCAGCTGGATACTATCAGCTGATACACATTCTTGTGTGGTTGGATGCGGCAATGTCATACAGAGCATGCGCATCTGCACAAAGCAAGGGTTGTACATTATAGCTAGAGCGTATGCTGTGCATTGGAAACCCCAAGTGTGAAGTGCTGAAACTCCCGTGGTTGTGCGGGCTGTGGGTACCTGGTGCAAAGGCGGGCTACACAGCTTGAAGCTGAGCTCACTTCATCCTCCTGTGGCGTCAGTCTCGCAAGTTGCGACGGCTTGGTACTAGTGTGCGTCTGGCTGTGAGGCTTGTGTGGGCTGTTGAGCAGTACTGAACAGTACTGGCTGTGGCGCAGTGCTAGTGTGGGCGGCTCAGCACATAGTTGACGAGGCCAGCGGCATCAGGCCTCGCAGCACCTCCTGCCTGCTTGCTCCACCACCACCAACCTCACATGGCATGGTGGTCCGGGGGCCAATTGCGTTGATGCTATGGCTTGAATGGGTAATATGATGGTGATGATGGCATGGTGGTCGTTATGCTGCAGCAATAACGTGCGCACATGTGTTGTACAACGCAATGAGTTCATCATGCTGGTGCTGAGCGCAGTGCATCCAGTGACACACCTGCAAATGTCTGCTGCGTCAGCTGTGCTGTCATATCATCACTGATAGGAAAGGCTCTGATCCAACTCCTATTGCAATTGTGAGCTGTCCTGGCATGTGTTGCAAGCGCACAGCTGGGACGAGACGGTATGTCGAGGCTGCTTACAGTGGTGTACTCAGTTGAGCGGGGTTTGAACAGCGGCCTGCTGAGCAGCACTGTGGCTTAGCAGGGAAACGAAGCAGGGACAAGCAGTCACCCGGCCCCTCATGCATGCATGGCTGATCAGCTCGGTGGGTGCTCACTCAATCTCAGAGGCACTGCACAAGCGCTGCATCTTCCTCATGCCATGATGACTTGTTTGCAGCACGAAGCAGGCTGACAAGGCTGCCAGGTGCTCACAGAGTCAGTTGGACGACAGCAGCATGTGTTTCAAAAAGAGCAGCACCCTAACGCAGCAGCAAAAAGCAAGCAAGCAAGCAGTGTCACCCCACCCCTGCAGCCTGTGTAAAGTCGTACGGCAGCCACAGTACTAACTTTACTGATGTGCAGCGGATGATCTTGGGCCGTGATTGTGGTGCTGCTCTGCGTGCAAGCACCGCTGGCAGTCACTGCCTGACTAAGGCTGAGATTCTTTACAGGAAGGAGGGGCGTGCCATCAGCAGCAGCCCTGCAACTTGCATTGCAACTTACTTACTGGCTGTCAGCAAGGAACAGAGGCATGACTTGCAGATGGGCATGTAACAAAGAGCAGCACTGTCACCTAGCAGGGAAAGAAAGCAGTGATAAGCATGTACAAACTTTTAAGGGGCCCCCGCACGAGTGCGTGCCTGCATGCACGATGGCGCCATGCGCGCGGCAGCCCACCCATGACGTTGCACCAGGAAGCAGCTCTTTGAGCTTGTTGAGGATGCGCTTTCATTCAGTTGATGGTCTCCTTCTTCTTCTTCTTCTTCTTCTTCTTCTTCTTCTATTTTTTCTTCTTCTTCATCATCATCATCGTCGTCGTCGTCGTCGTCGTCGTCGCCGTCGCCGTTGCCGTCGCCGTCGCCGTCGCCGTCGCCGTCGCCGTCGCCGTCATCATCATCATCATCATCATCATCATCATCATCATCATCATCATCATCTTACCCATTCAAGCCATAGCATCAGCGCCATGGGCCCCGTGCCCCACCGGGGCGGAGAGAGGAGGGAGCACTGCTCCAGAATGTTTGCATGCATTGCGCACATCCCAAGACTTGACAAGAAAAGCAGCAACACATGGTGACACCATCCGACATCTTCCAGAACTGCCCCAAATGTCATCAGATACAAAACGCAACACCTTGATAGATCAATCAGCCATAGACAAAACGCTGCGCAACTTTTCAGCGCAGCCAGGCAGGGATCTGATCTCAGCAAACATACTATCCCTCTGAGCAGAAGTAGCAGGGCAATCAAACATCAAGTGTGACAAAGACTCAACTTCTGCACCACAACAAGGACATCCTGAAGTGGAGTTGGCTCTGCGACCCCCAAACTGACTAGTACTCTCATGTACACACAGACAACCCATACGAACACGCAAAAGCAATTCGATACCACGTGGTATTGCCACTGAACGCAAGTACGGCCTAGGCCTCCTGAAACCCATTGTAGCACTGGATTTGTTACCTTGCGAGAAGAGACGCCCACATCGCCTGCAAACGTTCACACCATAGCATTAACATGATTGGGATGCACATGAGCCACATACCGACTCAAAGTGGAGTGTTTCAATGTTTCACATGCAATCCTTACAGCATGTAGTGTCCTGACCTGCTTGTTGACATGGCTCTTGCACGCACTGGCTCTGCCTTCCGCGGTCGCAACATTCACACCAAACTTGCACAGCAGGCTCTGCACATACTTGTGCCACGGTCTCACCGCCACAGCACCACTAGGACGCCTCCATTCAGCTGTAAACACTTTTGGCAGCCGAACGCCCTGCATACGCTGAATCCTGTAGTAGTACTCCAAAGCCCTCTGATGAAGCCACATATATGCAACGGTTTCACACCCCATTCTGCCAAGAGAGCTGAAGAGCATGGACGCTCCTTGCCACAGCGCATTGCGCATCTGATGATGTCTGTCTGCACTTTGTCAATCAGCTGCAGTTGCCTAGCTGTGGACGGAAACCAAACCTCACTGCCAGATTCAAGAATGGGACGGACACACGTCAGCAACAGTATGCGTTTAACCTCCACACTGATGCTACGGCTCTTCCAAATTGGCATGAGCGCACCCTTCACACGGTGCACCTTAGCCAGCATCTTCTCAAAATGTGTGGTCCATGTACAGGTGATGTTGAATCACAGGCCAAGATAGCAGTACTCCGATACAACAGGCACAGGGACATTGTTCCAAACAATGCGGGAGTCGACCAGCTGGCTGGTCTGTCTTGCTGGCAGCACATGCATGATGGTATCCTTCTGGCTGTTGTGGACCCCATAAGCCTTGTTCCACTCCTTTGCGGGTGGGCCAGTGGCCCTACGTTGAAAATTTGGTAAGGAAAGGTTGGGTAGAGGCCTGCTTGTCCAGCATTGCTGTGCAGCTGCGCACATGGCATCAACGTGGGGCCCTTTGTTCCGTTGTGCACAACTTGCAGTGGATGGCGTTGATGCTATGGCATGAATGGGTAACATGATGATGGTTGAAGTTTTCCAACTGAGTATGGCCGACTTGTTTTCTCACTGAATGATGATGATTAAGGGCGCCTTCTAAAGTCCGCATGCTCAACTCCAAAAGGAGCAGCACTTTTACACAGCAGCAAAAAAGTAAGCAAGCCAGCAGTGTCTCCCCACCTCTGTATGATGAGCAAGCTGTGTCATTAGGATGTGAGTCACCATCATGTTACAGTCTGCATGCTAACTGAACATGCTCACTGATCTATCAAAGTCATGTGACGGTGAGTCACTGCCAGGCTGCATACACTTGCAGTGTCACAAGCAGCAGCACTTTGAATTATGGCAGCACAACATGCAGGCCGCAGAATGGTGACTCACCGCCATCATCATGTTGCCCATTCAAGCCACAGCATCAACGCCAAGCGAGCGTGCCTGCAGCTGCTGATGATGCATGCATGGTGGGTGTCACCCGTTGGCATACATTACTGCTGCAGCCTCAGGTGTGCATGAACTTGGGGGTTGGTGGCCTGCATGCTGCTAAGCTGCCATGCTGTAAATCAGAGGTGGCACTTAGCTATATTCGACACCTTTGTGGGTGTACTCATGGCCGTGCTGCTAGAAGCTGCACACCAGCGACGGCAGCGGGCAGGAGGAACAAGCTGTGGGATCGGCATATGCCGCTAACACAGCAATATGTGAATGAAGTAGAGGATGCATTTGAATGTGGTTGCACAAGTACAGCAGTCAATCACCACCACTTTACACGTTTCCACGCCATAACAAACACCCGGACTGATCTTGACAGCGGCCTTGGGAGCTGGTTGCCGACGTCGCTGTACGTGGATTTGAATAGAAGGCTCTACGGGGGCTTTAAATTAGTTGTGCAGCTATTTCACCACTCGACACCAGAGCTGCTTTGCGAAGCCGAGCCAGACAGGCGCAGGCAACGTATATGTCAGCAGAATAGCACTATTTAGCGACCGCAGCTAGAGACAGGATCGCGTACTTTCCTTACGGTGGGGGAGAAATCATCATGCATCAGGTGGGGCAAGGTGTCCTGCGCATGTCTAACTCGCGTGTTGCAGTAAGCATCACAGGGTATCATAACTTGCAGCTTGTAACCTGCTTGTCTCAGCTATCGGTGGCCATCACTAAACTGTACCACACCCACCGCAGGCAGCAGGAATCTGCCACGCAGGCCGCTGGTCCGTTTACTAGTGGATGATTCAGCCGTGACGGGCGGTGTAGCTGCTCTTATTCGACAGGTGGGCTCCGAATGGCATGCAGATAGCCAGGGCCTGCCAGCCACACTGCCTGCCTCTTGTTGCAGCAACATTATATGCGTGTGGTTATAGAACACTCAACGTCAGCGCCCAGCAGGCAGCTGCCCTGGTGGGGCCCTCCGGATCACCCTCAGTCTTTCCCGGCAAAGTCTGCTATCCGGCCGCGACAGGGCTCCAGGCCTGTTGTCGTGCGACATGGAGGGTCGGCATTAAACTGGCTAGTGCTTGCGCCCCGGAACCGACTGTGTGGTGTGCTGAGCAGCAGGAGGCAGTGACCCAGGGCAGGTGGACGACACAGGTTCATCTTACTCACTTGGTCAGCTCTCACCATGCTGCTACTGCCCGCAGGTGTGAGCTTGGGAGCGGTTTTGCTACGGCAGGAGCTATCGAAAAGAATGACAGCTAGCCACTGGCGGTCATAATCTGCTACTGTGGAGCAGCGCACAGCATCATTGGTTGGCCCCTGCAGGGGCTGCTGCAGCCTGCACCAGCAGCTGTAGCTGGCTGCAAGCTGCAGCAGCAGCTAGGCAAGGCTGCTGCTGCACAACATGCAGGCAGCCTTTGACAGGTCAGCTTGGCTGTCAAACCAAGCAGGGAGTAGTTCACAAGACCCTGCTGCGCAAACTGTGCAGCAGCAGCAGCAGCATCTGCAGCAGCAGCTGCAGTTGTTGCAACAGCAGCAGCAGCAGCAGCAGCAGCAGCAGCAGGTGCCATTCTCGTCAAACTTGGGTGGAATCAGCGGCTTGCCCGGAGCAGGATTCTCAGACATCCTTCCAAACCTGACGCTGAATCAGCAGCTGCAGCAGCAGCAGTTCCTGCAAGGCTCTGCAGGAATGCCTACAGCAGGCATGTTGGGGCTGGGTGGGTTGCAAGGCGGTATGCAGGGCAGCATGCCTGCAAGCTTGAATTTTCCTGCAAGTGTTCCTGCAAGCATGAGTATGCCGCCGCCTTACCCGCCAGCTGAGCGACAGGGCAGCCTCGTAGACTTACTGCAGGAGATACTGATGGACGAAGACACGGATGGGCTGCTGCTCTCACTAACAAAGGCTGGACAGCAGCAGCAGGCGGCAGCCCTGCAACAGCAGCTGCTGATGCAGCAACAGCAGCAACAGCAGCAGCAGCTGCAGCAGGCACAACAACAACAGCAGCAGGTTGCAGCTTGGTTGGCAGCAGGCCGTTCAAGCAGCAGCCAGCCCAGCATGGATCCTGCAGCAGCAGCTGCTACAATGGTGCCTGCAGCTGCAGAGGCTTGGCCGGCTTTTGCAGGCAGCTTAGCACAGCAGGCAGGGATAGTGCAGCAGCGCCAGCCTGACGTGGCATCCGGGCAGCTGCAGCGGCTGCCAGACCAGCAGCAGCATCAGCAGCAGCAGCATGTGACTGGCAGCAGCCAGCAGCAAAACCTGCAGCAGCAGCAGCAGCAGCAACAGCAGCAGCAGCAGGATTTGAAAGCGGAAGCTGCTGCAGCCACAGTGCAGCTGCAGCTGGAGCAGCAGGAGTCGCAGCAGACAGCCCGGCTGCAGATGCTGATGCAGCAGCAGGGGCAGCTGCTGGACCAGCTGGGCGGCAGCACTGGCGGCGGCCGGGGCGAGCTGGGCGGCGCTGACCTGGACGCTGACCTGGACCTGAATTTCTTGGAGAGCATGCTGCAGGTGTGCTGAGTGGACCGCTGAGTTGGAATGTGTGCGTTCATTGGTCCCCTAGCCTACTTACTGGATTGTTGATTGGTTTATGACATTAATGTATCGGGCTGGGGGCGTGGGCGGCTGGGCGCGTCACTGCTGTGTGCGGCCTCATCGGCATGTCGGTGCCTGTTGCTTGCTTGAACACCTGCATTGTGATGGCGCATCATCCATGGTGATGCAGGCGCTGCGTGATGTCCCTTGGTGCGCTGATGCCCTTACCCCTCTGAAGTACTACCAATGGTGTGTCACTCACAAGCTGTTGTGGGTGCCGCCCCGCTGCTGCTGGCAAGGTGTGTCTGCGCCTCTGGCTGTTGGTGCTGGCGTGGTGCACTGCCTCGTAAGTGCTGGTGCATGTGCCTGCTGTCGTGGGCGGTGGCTCGCCTGTGAGCCTCTCTGCGTGCTGCCGTTCTGCGATGTTGGTGCTGCTGCAGGCTGACGCGGGCGGCACCAGCGAAACGCGCATGCTCATGTCAGACATCGCACGCATGTGCTCCATCTCACAGCTGCCGGCCCTGCCGTCAGATGTGGGGCCTCTGCTGCTGGCACAGCAGCAGCAGCAGCAGCAGCAGCAGCCAGACACCAGCCCAGACAACCCTGGGAGCAGACAGGCAAACAACGCTGGCATTGGCAACGCCTTCAGTGCAGGCGCCGGAGCACCTGCAGCTGCGAACAACACCGCAGCAGCAGCTGGCGCTGGCACCGGGGATCTGCAGCAGGGCTTTCCCGGGGACCTGTGGTCTGCGCTTGCCACGTCATCTGCCGCCAAGGCCCCGCCTGAGCTGCCGAGTTCAAACAGTGCTGCTGGGGTTGGCGCCCGCGCTGCAGCAGCTCGGGATCATGCAGGGACGCACGACCCAGATGTAGGGCACAGTGCTCAGCAGCAGCAGCAGCAGCAGCCAGATGCTGCAGCCAGGGCTGCAGGGAGGCTGCCGCTGAGCAGTCAGGACGCCCACCAGCTCATGGCTCAGTACGAGGCTGCAGCTGCAGCAGCCGCGGCATTGAAGCAGCGCATCATGATGCAGCAGCTGCAGCTGCAGAGGCTGGGCGCTGCTACGCCACCCAAGGACGACCTTGCGGGCAACGCAGCAACAGCAGCAGCAGCTGCTGATACAGCCGGTGATGACACAGCCGGACAAGGGCTGGACCAGCAGCAAGGCGAGACAGGAGGTGTGGCGCAGCAGGGGCAAGCCTCGGCAGCAGGGCCAGCAGCAGCAGTGGCTGCCGGCGCCCAGCAGCAGCAGGGGCCGCAGGACCCCATGCAGGCGGCGCCGTTGGGCGACAGCAGCGACAAGGCCAGCGGCGGCGGCCGCGGCAGCGGCAGCAATGCATGCAGCGTCAGCGGCGCCGACCCTGCCTCAGGGGAGGAGGTGGAGCAGCACTCTGGGCAGAGCAAGGGCAGCCAGCGGCGCAGCGGCAAGCAGAAAGGCGGCCGGCGCAGCCCCCAGCAGGCCCAGGCCAGGCAGAAGAACGGGCAGTACGCTCCCGCTGCTGCTGGTGGTGCTGGGAAGCGTAGTGGCAGCAGCACCAAAGTTGCCGGCAATGCTCAGCTGCACGAACAGCAGGAGGTGCAGCAGGAGGTGCAGCAGGAGGTGCAGCAGGAGCTGCAGCAGCAGCAGCAGCAGCAGGAGGTGCAGCAACAACCCAAACAGGACTTGGCTAGTATGCAAGCGCAGCTGCAGCAGCTGCAGGCGCAGATTCAACAGCAGCAGGAACAACAAAACGCTCAGCAGCAGCAGCAGCAGCAGCTCACTGGCGTGGCAGCGGGGGGTGCGGGGCTGCGGGGAGCAGCGTCGGTGCCCTTGTCCGGCCTGTCTGGCATGTCAGGCCTGCAGCAGCAGCACAGTGCACCTGCCCCAGGGCTGGACGGCTTGCCTTCGCCTACATCTGGTATGGCTGCAGGCCAACAGCAGCAGCAGCAGCAGCAGCAGCAGCAGCAGCAGGGTGCGCAGTCTGTGCAGGCCATCCCCAAGGAACGCGTGCAGGCAATGCTGGCTCGGCTGCAGCCGCAGGCGCTGCAGCAGTTGTTGGAGCTCCAGCAGAAGCAGCCGCAGCTCGCACGCATTGTTATGAAGCGTGTGCTGCAGCAGCTGCAGCAGTCCGAGCAGCCGCCGGGCGGGCAGCAGGGCCAGCAGCAGCAGCAGCAGCAGCAGCCCACACGCAGCGGAATCGCCAAGCGCAGCAGCTTAACTGGCGGGGGAGGGACAGTGACAGGCAATGCACCTGCGGCAGCAGATAGCGGCATGAGTGGGGGCGCAGCCGCGGGGCAGTATGGGATGTTCCGCAACCGCAACGGCAGCCGCATGCCGGACCTGTCTGCGCCTGTCAATGCGGCACAGCAGCAGCAGCCGCGGCGCAAACCGCTGGTGTTCTACCGGCACCGAGGTCAGCGGACGTTGAACCCGGCAGTCAATGCCCGCATGCTTGCGCTGAACACCCTGCTGAATGCACGCACAGGCGGCATGGACGACAAGCAGCAGCATCAACTCGGCCGAGGCGATGCACTGCAGCAACAGCAGCAGCAGCATGCAGCAGCGGCAGCTGCTGCTGCAATGTCGGGCGAGTTGCCTCCCATGTCTGCTGCTGCACTAGCAGCAGCCGGGCTGGAAGGCCTCTGCAGTCCAGCTGTTGGGTACAAGGGCAGGTTTGGAGCCGCAGCCTCACCTGCGGGTGATGCCGGCGGCGGCGGCGGCAGCGCCATGTCGGGTGCAGCCATGTCGGGTGCAGCAGCAGGCGCGGGAAGCAGGGGCGCGGCCGCGGCCAGTGCCGGCATGAGCGCGGCGAGCGGCAGCGAGAGCGGCGCCAGCGGCGGCGAGGACGGCGGCGGCCACGCGCAGTGCTACGACAGCAGCAGCAAGCACGGCAGGCCGTGCCGCAAGGTGGCCGGCAAGCGCGCGCGCCAGGTCACACAGAACGACATGTCGGCCGCCGTGGCGGCTGCGGGTGCTGCTGCGGCGCGCGGCGGCTGCCTGGCGCCGGGCGCTGAGCAAGAAGCAGCAGCGGCCCAGCAGCAGCATCACGATGCGGGGATGCTGGATCCGGCGGCTGCGGCAGCAGGGTTGGACGCCGCTGCTGCTGCTGCGATGCCGGCTGCGCTTGATCCTGCAGCGCTCGCGGGAGGCGGCGTGCACCACAGCACGGGCGCGGTGACTGCCTCCTGCAGCACTGCCCCGACGCGCGCCAGCAGCGACGCCGCTGTCGTGACGCAGCAGGCTCGTGCGTTGGTGCGCATCCTGACCAAGCTCAACACCACGCAGCTGATGCAGACGCGCAACATGCTGTCGAGCGTGCTTGCGCGCTCAGCGCCCGGCCTGATCGACCACATGCCGGCCATCGAGCGCATGGTGACGCAGCTGCTGGCGCTGAAGCAGCAGCAACAGGCGCAGCAAGCAGCAGCGCAGCAGGCAGGGCAGGCGGGGCAGACTGCAGGGCAGCAGCAGCAGCAGCAGTACCTCATGATGATGAGCGAGATGCAGCAACTGCAGGGTGTGGGTGCCAGTGCGAGTGCAGGCATGAGTGGCGCTGCTGCTGCCGCTGCTGGTGGTGGTGCAGCCGGAGCAGCTCCGGCAGCAGCAGCAGCAGTGCAGGGTGGGATGCTGGGAGGTGTTGGCGGCTTGGATGCGGCAGCAGCAGCAGCAGCAGCGATGTCGTCAATGCAGCAGCAGCAGCAATTGACCAGTGGCGCCTTTGGCTTCAGCCAAGGCCTGCAGATGTGGCCCCAGCAGCTGCAGCAGCAGCAGCAGCAGCAGCACCACATGCTTGGTGCATTTGGGTACCCGCAGGCACACAGCCTCGTGGGACAGCAGCTGCAGTGGCAGATGAGCGACGTCATGCAGGCAGCTCAGCAGGAGCAGCAGGAGCAGCAGATGGGCTTGCAGCAGCAAGGCAGCGGCTGGGGAGATGCTGCTGCTGCTGCCGCTGCTGCTGTGTCGCTGCAGCAGCAGGGCTCCACGAATGATGATGCGGAGCAGAGCCTGTACGGCTTGGCTACGCGGCGCCAGTCGGGCCGGCGGACAAAGTCAAAAATGGTCCCAGTCGTCCCTGATGCTGCTGCAGCAGCTGCTGCTGATGCTACTGACGGCCTGTTCTTCCAGCACTCTGCATCAGCACCCACACCAGTCCTGCAGCAGCAGGACATGTTCAGCCAGCTTCGCGACCAGCAGCACGCTGTGCGCGCGATGCAACACCAGCAGCAGACAGCCATGCAGCAGCAGCAGCAGCAGCAGCTGCTCAACAGCCCCGTGTTTGGCGGCGTCGCATCGTCAGGGGTGCTGCCGCCGCCCGCTGCTTCCGACAGCGTGCTGCTCGACCCCCAGGCCCTGGGGCAGCAGCAGGAGGATGCGCTGCTGTCGTGGCTGCAAGGTGATGACTCAGCGTTTCCTGATCCTCAGGACTGCATGCTGGGCTTAGGGGGCGCGGGCTGACACTTTCTCGGCGGCTGTATGGGTCAGTGTACAGGGTTTTATAATATGTGTTACTTTATGTGTTGCTTTGACTTTTGCGGGGTAGGGCTGGATGTGACGGATTGCTTCTGCAACAGATGGCCTGATGAATGACAGATGGTCATGCGTGTGCGGGTAGAACCAAATGCGGAGCAGCCACAAGGCATGCGCCTAGGCTGCACCTGTGTGGGCTTGATTGCTGCAATGATAGCGCGGAGCAACAACCTTCAAACGACTGACTGTGATGTTGTTCGACCGGCGGACTCGTCAAGACTTGCACAGCAAGGCCGGACAGTCCACCTCTGTTGACTGGTCAAACGTTTACCAGCCAAGTGCTGGCGGCTGTGGGCTGTTGTCAGCTGCTGCTATGGCTGCCGCATGTCCCACACGGCTCCTTGCACATTGATTATTGGCGCTATGTTCACGCAGGACTGCATTGTGTGAATTGTTATATCTGCTGCGACGGACTGCCGTCCACAAATCACGCATTGTGTGATGTTTGTAGGCATGCACTGTGTGCAATGCGCACCCGGGCCAGCCCCATACTGCATGAACTGCCTGCAGGCATGTCCCTCAGGTCGACACTGTATTAAGAACACACATCACAGCAACGCACTTGTCGTGAGCACATGATTGCACGGCAGGCTTGTGGCTTGTTTGCATCACATCCATCTAGCATGCTGCAGCAGCAGCAGAATCTGTCGCTGTGGTGGCAGCTGGTCCCAGCAGGTGCCCTCAGCCTGCTTTGCACCCTGATACTGTGGCAGACGTGCCACTCCGTGTGCAGCAACACCAGTAATGCATCTTGGGGAGGGTCCTGCGGCACTGCTGCCCTCTGGCGGAGACACTCCTGCACTCACAGCCCCAGCCATTTCTGCGTGCAGCAGCGCTGAGCGCTGTGTGCTGAATGCCTGCGGGGCAGCGCTGGGGGGCACGTGCTTGTGGCGCACCGCCCGCCCCGCCAGCCGCAAGGTTTGGACCTGTTGGTCTGGGTTTGGGTGTTTGCGTGCTGACCTGCTCAGGAGCGCGCTTCCTGGGTTTGTTTGCTTGCACCATGTGTGTGGTGCCTGTGATGCTTGTGGCGACAGCTGCAGGCAGCCTGCGGGCAGCGCCGCACCCCTTGTCGGCTCTACTACTGACATAATAACGGCCGTGACAGCTGCACCGCCCAGCGCTTCGTCAGCGTGCGGCGAGCTGGCGTGGCTCCCCTCGCCACCGGCTGCGCACATCACGCCACAGGCCGCCTTGCAGTTGCATTCGTCCGCAGCAGCAGTGCACGTGCGGGTTGGCGTCGCGCACGGCCAGGCCGCCTGTTGTTGCACAATCGACATTTGACAGGAGGACGACTGCGTTGCACTGCGTCACCGGGGCTGGTGCAAGAGCCCTGCCTGCGCGCATCAGCTGTGGGGCGGGCAGCTGCGGCGCCGGCCTGGGTCGGCAGTTGAGCGGGGGCAAGCGGTGCGCGCACACAGCAAAGCAGGGCAACACCGCTGCATGTTTGCGTTCGACTTTGTGTGTCTGGCTGTGGCACTGCGGCGGCCCCTGATCGGCCAGCCCAGCCACGTTGGATCGCGGGCTGAGCGGTCTTGTTTGTACTCTGGACTGCTGTTCATCTGTTGCTGGTATTGCTGCACCCGGCTCGTGTGCTGTGCAGGCATCGCAACCTGCAGCTGCATGGTGGCACGCTACGTCGAACCTGGCACACGCTACGCGACATACAGCAGCGTGCATTTCATTGAGGCGTTTGTGGTTTACTGAGCTGGGCCGTGGGTGACACGCGCCCTCGGGAGTGGGTGGCGCATGCAGGCGGGGTCGCCCGCTGTCGGGTCGGTGTGGCTTGCTGGTGGGTGCCCCCCGGCGGCTGTGTGTGTGTGAGTGGGTGGGTGGGTGGCGCCCTCGGCACGCCAGTGTGCGGCAGCTGCACGCTGCCGCAGGCTGTTTGAGGGTTGGCCACGCCGTGTGAGTCGGCTGTGGCAGCTGGAGTCTTGTGCAGAGCCCAGCGCTGAACACAGCAAAGCAGCGGGTGCATGCAGGCCTGGATCGGCCTACTGCACGCCTGTGGGATCTATGTTTGCGTGGAGGTGGAGTTCGTAACGATGTTGTAGGCAGCGGAGCCCAGCCATGCCTGAGATGGCAGGCAGCTGCAATGAGCAGGGCATGAGTGTTACGCACGTGCTCCCCAACAGCATTGCGCCAGATGTGTGCAGGTGTACGTGCTTCGCATATGCATTTGATACAAATGTCCCCGCACACATTGACTGCACCCACATGCATAGCGAGCCTTCTTTGCGTATTGTTGATGTTATGACTCTCCCTATCCACTGATGACGTCTTGTGCCGGATGTTTGGAGGTTGTTGCAGTGAAGATATTGGTCACGTTGTTGTCTAGGTTCATTTCACCCTTTGGTGTCTTGCACGATTGGGCAGCACCATTTGGCGAGTGGCCGAACATTGAGGAAGGGGCACCCAGGGAAGGGGTGTTGCATAGTAACACTGTTATACACTGTGACTAGCAGTGCTACAGTTTCATCATCTGTGATGGGGTTTTGCTTTATCCTGATCCCAGCAGTGACAGCACTGCAAGTGCATTCATGCTGGTTTGCTATGTGCTGACAACACACACTGTTCTTGTGTGCTGCTGGTGTGTTGTTTGAGTCAGGGGTGCATTGAGCGTGAGAAACAGCATGCGGCAGGCGGCGTGAACTTCATACAGGGCCGTGCACACTTCACAGTGAATGTGCTGATGTGCTACACACCGAGTCTGCTGGCAAGCGCCTGATGCGTGTGCGCTGTGGGGTTGCTTGTTCTGCCAGCCGCCACCGCATCATGCGGCCAGGCGCCACGTGCTGATGCATGCGGTGTGTCCAAGTGTCGATAGGCGCCGCCTGCGGTTGGACACACCCTAACATATCATAGCTGTGTTGTTGCCAGTGCAGCCGCCTAGTATTGCTGTTGCTGCTTAGATATATACGTTTTTCGTCAGCATACCGTTACATCGTCACTTGAGTCTGACCGACATTAGTGTTATTTGACCACCGTCCATGGACCACGGCGGCAGCGCCCACTGTGTGGCGCCTGCAGAGCAAGCTGTGTTTGCACTGCACTGCATTATTTGAACATGGAGCCGACACGCACGCCAGCTGCCATGCTCATCAGTGCCCGTGCGAGGGGCCACGCATGCGGCTGCTGCTGCGGGCTCCGCTGTGCTACTGCCGCACCGGTATCATGCTTCATGGATGCATTCATGCTGCTCGCAGCGCTGGAGTGCTTATTAAGATGGGTGTGGTCTCAGGTGGTTTTTTTTGGGCTGCTGTGCTGTTGTCGGGGCTGCTGCACTGCAGGTGTGCGGGGTGTCTCGGTGGGGCTCCCGCGCAATGTGCGCGCTGCATGTTGGAACGAATTGCACAGGTTTGCTGCGTATGGTTTTGTCCTCCTCTTAAACCGCATCAACGTTGAAGCGCCTGGATGGCCTCCTGCACTCATCCCTTGTGGAGCTGGCCCAGCTGCGGCCTGCCTGCAGATGCGTGAGTGACACTGCTACAATTCACACACCTGACAGGGCCGCGCAATCTGTTCTTACGGCCTCAGGGGCCTGTTGTGTGGTGTGGAAGCGCATGCACAGGCGTCATATGGTTTTGGCCATGTACGTAGTTCCGGCACGACTGTCATGCGCAGCGATGCTGCCGCTTGATGATCAGTCCGGCAGGGAACTTGCAGTGTTTGGCATGCTGCTCTGGCAGGTGTCGACAGCGCAGACTTTCTGTGGCAGTGGTTTGCAGCAGCGGCTGTGAGATGCCTGAGAATTTGCAGGGGAGTAAACTGGTGCACGCTGCTTGCACGCGCGTGGCAGCGTGGCGCTGCCGCCTTGTCGTTAGCTATGTACATGCTTATGCTTTTTTGTTCCTTGCCGATCGCTTCTGCTACTACTATGTGCTTATGCTTATGCCTGTCATTGACTTTTTACATAGGTGAGCTTGGTGCTGGGCCGTGGCCCTTGCTTTCATGTGCAGCAGTGTGGACTGCTGCCGCAGGGGGGACCCTGGCATGGGTGTGTGATGTGGCCAGCAGCAATGCTGCTGCTTGGCAGGCAGAGTTGCGTGTTTTAGAGATGAGCGCTACCGGCACATGCCTGCACACATATAGCGTTGCGGTTATGAGGGAGGACGGGGTGGCTCTGCTTTTTCTTTGCTCACTGTCCCTGCCAGGTCGCAGGGTTGCCGCTGCTTTGCATGTGTGTCCGGGGGCTTGCTGTGTGGAGTGTGCGCTCATCTGTGTCTTCTGCTATGCCAGCTTCCTTTGACTTCGCAAACTTGGGGAGGGGGCTATTGCATGCACTTGGAAAGGATATGAAAATGCAGCAGCAGCAGCAGCAGCATGGTGCTGCCACGCATGGTTTGCTTGTTTGCCCAGTTAGAAGTACTGCTCTTGGGCTGGCACCTCTAGAGTTGACTGCGCATGTGTACTACACGGGACCAATCTGCGGCTTTAGGCTAGTTGCGCACCGCTTGGGCTGGTTTTGTACCGCTGCTTTCTGTGTGCGCCCTTTTGTGGATCGTCGATGCCACATCAGCTGTGTAACATCTGTTGTTGATGTCATGTCGCAAAGGTGTGAGCAGCTGACCCAACTTCACCATCATACAGTGCGCATCACCACATACAACGCAACGATGGCGCTGATGCTATGGCTTGAATGGGTAATATGATGATGATGATGATACAACGCAACACAACCATGTTTGCACGCATGCCCGACCCTGCGTGCATGCAGAGGGACGAGAAACTCTCCAGTGACATGCTGTGTGAAAGAACGGACTTGACGCTTTGATTTCGCTAGGCTGCAGCAGAGTGTTGCCGCTTTTACAGCATGCAACAGCGGGGCCACAGCACTTGTGTGAGTCTGCTGGAGGGACACAGCGTATTTGGGAGGGGAAGGGGGAAATGTTGTACACATGTGCGTGTGGTTGCCATTCCTGCTTCAGTGCTGCAGCTTAACAAGGGTAGCAGGGCAATGATACGTCTGCTGTGCTTGCTATTACATGCCCCCCACACCCTCAGCAACCCTGAACCCTCTGCAGCGTGTTGAGCTGCAGCGTGTTTTAGGATCCACCCGTGCCTGTCAGTAAACCCTTCCACACAACCCTTGTCATCGTGCCTGCAGCAAATCAGGGCTCCCTCAGCGAAGACGCACACGATTTTCCTGACCACGTGACACACTAGCAGACTACAAGGGACTGTTCCCAAAAAATCTTGGACGTGTCTGGCTGTGATGAGCTAGGGTTGCAAGCGTTGATGCACTTCCCGATCGCCATCAGACGAAGCGTTACTGCGATGGCACAGGTTGAGAAGGTTGCCATGAAGAAGGTAGCAGTGATTGGGGGTGGTTACGCAGGTGGGCGGGTCGTTGCCGTTCGCGTGCAGTGGATGCTGCTGGCATGACAGGTCGATGCTGACTATGCATGATCGACATCTTCACCTGTCTGGTATACTGCTGGGCTTGACGGCATGTCGTCAGGTCAAGACGCTGCTGCTGCTGCTGCTGCTGGTGCTGCTGCTGCTGCTGGTGGACTCAAGGATGTAACTCCAGCATGCATCTTGGCTGCCAATCATCACGGACGCATGCTAACTTCGGGGATCCCATTGCACCATCCACCATGCCCCCGCAGGCATTGCAGCGGCGCGCGCGCTGATTCAGCGCGGCCGCGGCGCTGTTGCTGTCGAGCTGTTTGAGGCAGGGCATGCGCTCGGTGGCAGGGCCCGGCGAGGCACAGTGAGCAGCATGCACCAGCCGCCAACTCGGTTGACTCTCTGGATCTCACAACATGCTTGAGTTCATGAGCACCAGCCCTCCCAGCCAACCGCCTACAACAAGCGCACCTCAGGTGCACCAGCGCTGGCCCGTAGTTGCCCGAGCAGCACCATGCCCAGCTGCATGCGGGCGTCGCTGCAGCAGATGATGCAGGCCTGGCTCTGACACTTGCGTTCAGCCACCGCAGTTCATGGGAGTTGTACCGCCTAGGACTCCTCTGCAGTTCACTGTGCATTTGTTGTGCTGTGCCCCCCCCCTCTGCACTGGCTGCTGCAGCTGCCCGCCTCTGGCCTGCCAGTCGAGCTGGGGGCGACCTGGTTCCACGGCACCCAGGGCAACCCCGTGTACGACCTGGCGGTGCAGCACGGCCTCATTAACCCCAACCACAAAACCCCACAGCAGCAGCAGCAGCAGCAGGATGAGAGGGCAGCAGCAGCACAGGCAGCATCCAGAGAAGCTGCAGATCCCAGTGCAGCAGCAGCAGAGGTAGCAGCAGGAGCAGCAGCAGCAGCCCCTAGCGGTGACAGCAGCAGCTTGACGGCGGCAGACAGCACTGCAAACGCTGCTGGGGGTGGTGACAATGGGGCCGGCTGGGAGCTGCTGCTGTGTGCTCCAGGCTGCAAGCAGCCGCTGTCAGGCCCAAGCAGGGATGCTGCCCTGGCTGCGTTTCAACAGTACAGTGAGGCCTTTGCAAGTGTGGCAGATTCCGTAGAACCACAATCGCATGAGGCTGCACCCACCACCACCACCATCAGCAGCAGCAGCAGCACATTGGGCTGGCACTTGAGAGGCAGGTTTGACGAGATCATGCAGCAGCAGCAGCAGCAGCAGCAGCAGCAGCAGCAGCCCGGTCGCAGTGAGGGGCAGGGCCTCCCAGCAGCGCCGGCAGCGCAGACACCGCCCGCGGCTTGGCTGGCTGGCGACGCATCCGGCAGCCTGCGGCACGCATTCGTGCAGGGCTGGGCCTGCAGGTAGGGCGATCGACGGAGGGGCTTGGTCAGTCGTCGTTACCGTTGTCAAGCTGGCTGGTGTCGATGCCATGCACGTCACTAGTAGTATTGGCCGTGCGACTTGCAAGGGCGAGCCAGCACATGCTCAAAGGGCGTTGCTCCTCTTGCACGCACCTGCACCGGCAGCACAGCAGCTGCACACCTGCCGCTGGGGCTGCACTGCTCGCAGCGCCCCACTGCGCCTGCTGCTGGAGCTGCCGGCGTCCTGCAAAGGTTGCGCCTGCAACGCGCACACGGCCACGTGCATTGCACCAGGTGCTGCAGGGGCGCCACACGCGCACACCATCTTGCACGACAGCTGCGCATTCGCAGCAGGTACCCTGTGAGCCCGGTGACGTGGATACGGGCATGACCATGACTCCCTGCTGGCATGTGTTGCGTTGGGGTGTTGCAGGGAGCGCTTGCAGCGTGCATACGACGGCTTCCATTCGACAGACGCAGCAGGCGCCACGCATGCGCTGGAGTACGCAGGCCTGGAGGGCCCCAACATGGCAGTCCCTGGGGGTTACCAGCACCTGGCGGCACTTCTCGCTGCTGAGGCTGAAGCTCAGGGCGTGAAGTTCCACCTGAACTGCCCTGTGGAGCACATACTGTGGGACCGGCCAGGTGGGAAGGTCGCGCTGCAACTGGCGGCAGCAGCAGATACTGCAGTCACCGAAGACACCCAAAGGCCAAACAACAAGCTGTCAGCAGCAGCAGCAGGGCGTGAAGCTGGCCCAGAGGGGCTCAAGCTGTTTGATGCTGTGGTGTTCACTGGCTCGCTGGGTGTGCTGAAGATGCATGCGGGCCGGCTGTTTGACCCGCCGCTGCCTGCTGCCAAGGCTGCCGCCATCCGGCAGCTGCACATCGGGCAGGTGGAGAAGCTGTTTGTGGAGTGGCCGGCAGCAGCAGCAGCAGCAGCAGCAGCAGCAGGAGATGACAACACGGCTGTTACTAATTACAACAAGCAGCAGCAGCAGCAGCAGCAGCAGCAGGCCCAAGCTGTGCGCAGCAGTGCTACCATGGTGGCAGCTGCAGGTGAAACTGCCGCAGCTGCCCGTAAGGGCAGCACTGCTGCTTCATCTGCAGCAGTAGCGCCTAGAAAGCCCAAACTTCAGCTTCATGACTTCACCATCGAAGCACCTGAGCTAGGAGGGGCTGCAGGAGGTGCGTCTGCTGGGATGGATGCCGCAGCTCTCGGCAATGGTTCGTCTGCTTCTGCTGCTGAGCAGGCAGGCAGCAGCAACAGCTTCACCACTTACTGCTTGATGTGGCCAACCAAGGAGGAGTTGTGGGGGCGGAGTTGGCTGGCGGAGCAGCAGCAGCAGCAACAGCAGCATTGTAGCCAGGCGCAGGCCGACACACCATACGTGCCTATTACCGACCCTGTCTACATTGACTGCTGCAGCACCATTGGTAGCAGCAACAGCATAGTGGTCAGCAACAGCGAGGTTTCTACTGGCAGCAGCACCAAGCAGCAGCAGGGGCAGCAAGGCGGTGCATTGCCCAGCTGGTTGCTGGGCCTGCACTCCTGGCGCTACGGAGACGGCCCAGAGTGGATCAAGCCGGCACGCAACAGCAGCAGCGCCTGGCAGCAGCAGCAGCAGCAGCGGCAGCAGCAGCAGGGCTCTCCTGAGCGCTGCGCAGTGGTGTGGGTGACTGGCAGGGCTGCTGGGCTGCTGCAGCAGCTGAGTGATGCTCAGGTCGTGCAGCACCTGGAGCAGCTTTTGAATGCATTTCCTGCCATTCCCAGGCCTGAGGCACACACAGCTGGGCCTGAAATGGGTCCTGATGGTCCTGACAGTGCTCAAGCCGGCAGCCTCGCTTGGCCTGACATGGGTCCTGAAGGCCTGCAAGATCCTGATGCCCAGGCTGGCCCTGAGAGTTGTCCTGTTGGTCTTGATGGTCCTGGCAGTGCTGAGGCCAGGCCTGACAGAGGTCTGGCAAGCCCTGGCAGCACCCAGGCTGGAATTGAGCAAGGTCCTGGCAGTCGGGCTGAGCCTGACAGTGCTCAGGCTGGCAGCCTGGCTGGCTGCAGGCTGCTGCGCAGCACCTGGACCACCGATGATCAATTCCTCGGCGCATATTCATACCCTGGGCCATCAGCAAACGGTGAAACAGCAGATGTACTGGCACAGCCGCTTGCGGCAGCAGATGCAGCAGCAGCAGGAGAGAATATTGTCAGCAAACAGCAGCAGCAGCAAGCTGCGCTGGTATGCTTTGCTGGGGAGGCGACCAGCAGGCAGTACATGGGCACTGTGCATGGTGCGTACTTGTCTGGGGAGAGGGAGGCGGGGCGGCTGCTGGCCCAGTGGGGGTTGGCATGAAGCTGCCCAGACAGGTTCAAGCTGCCACGTTCCCGTGCTACGGTGGTGGCAGTGCTCCCTCTTGTTCACTCAAGCGGGACTGACTGCATTGATGCTATGGCTTGATTGGGGAATAGCGTGATGATGGTGAAGATGATGCTGAGCATTCCTGCGCATGCGGCGGTGGTATTGGTGGCTTTCGTATGCAAGTACATGTGGTGTGAAGAGGTGACTCCAACACAGCATGTCCTCCCTGTGGTGCAGATGTTGAGTCAATGTCACATCCGATGTTTGACTCGGTCAAGGAGTCCTGCCACCTCTGCCCAGCGCGATGGCATGTTTGGCGAGATCAGGTCCTTGCCAGCTTGCGCTGAGAACTGCGCAGTGTTTACTCCATGGACGTGGGCATGGGCATGTCTATGCGTGCATCAAGGTGTTACGTTGTTGTCTCAGAACGTTGTGTGCGGTGGGTTGCAGGATATCAGTACCAGTACCAACAACTAGTTGGTTTAAAGGCATGTTGCTGGGTGTTACGTGCAAGCTTGTGATGTGCGTAACAGGTGCAAACGCAATGGAGCGATGCCCCCTCACCCTTCCATTCCTGTGGGGCGCGGGGCCATTGGCGTTGATGCTATGGAATCTTGAACGGTAAACATGATAATGATGACCCTCGTGCAATCATTTCTGTGGGCCAGTTGCTGTACAAGCTGTTGCAATGATGGCTTGAATGGGTAACATGGTGATGATACGCCCTACCCATTGGGATCTCGGCGTTTGAGTAATGTTACCTCTTGTCATTGTCTACTTCTTAGAGTGACATAGTATGGTAGTTGAGATGGTGAGAATGCAGTGACAGAACGAGGTTGAGTGACAGCCTGTGAGGAATCCGTGACTCACAGAGACTCACACCTGAGGTGCCAGTGGCCAGGCACCAGCCAAGAAAGCAAAAAGGGGACACGATCACACGTGCCAACATGCCGCAGCTGTAGGCACGGGTTGAACTCTTCCCGCCTCGAGGGGCTGTTGGAGTATCTGGTCTGCTTCTGTCCATCATCTACTACACTTGTACTGCCCAGCAGTACTGCAGTTACGCTGTGCTCAATTAGATCAGTCACAGAGCTACCTTTGTATATGTATAAACCGTACCAATGAAAACATTTATCTTCGTGCTGATTGTGTCAGTCTGCCTGTGTTTAAGTTCTCGCGTGTGTTCTCTCGCGGTGCCCCGCATCTTTTGTGCTCGGCGCTCCCCGTCTCCTCTGACGTAAGCCTTTACTTTATTTGATATCCTACGCTACCACAATCATAATCTACAGCACGCTCAACAGCACTTCAGCCATCTCAGCCTTCAACAGATTGTGAGCCCATTGTATTGCACGCTTTCCCACTAAAGTAAATTTTACCTCTGCAATTTTTACGCTTTTCAGCCCGTTCCTTGCTGCAGCGTCAGCGCGTGCTGCAGCTCGTACCGCGCCATCAGCATTTCGCCTTGCACGCTTCGTTTCTCATAATCTGTGCCACTTCCTGTCAGAAATGCCTTCTTGGCTCAGTCAAGAAAAAATAGCCCGGTATCCGCCTGGTGAATAATTCACCAGCTGGGGAGGGAGTTCTGGGTGAATCCGGTGAAGAAGCTACAACATTCACCTGTTTTACCGCGTTTCACCAGCCGGAATTACCCGGTGAGTTCTAGGTGAAAAGCCAGCTGGCAGTGGGGGAAAACGCGGTGAAACAGGGGGGGGGGGGTTGCCCATAATGTAAACAGCTGTTTGCTGTTGCAGCAGTCATGACCCTGGCCTCCACTCGTGAACCTGTACAGACCCAGTCAATGGCCACGCCGTCACCGTGATGGCCGCTTGATACTGTACCCGATGACACACTACGGGCCAGGGGAGTCTACAAAAGACAATGTAGCAGACATGGACCAGCACAGTATGCCATTCGAATGGCCTGAATTCAGGTAGAGTATCAGGCGGCCTTTTGAGATGCTGGTTGCTGCCTTGCCATACAAGAAGCCTATGCGGGCATGCACACATGCAAGCTGATCCTGCGGAGCATCAGATATGTGTGCGTCATGTCTCACTCAGTGACAGGCCTGGTGTTTAAAACAAATAACCTGCAGCAGCAAGCATTGCAGATTTGCAGGATGGTATGGATGCGGATTTCTTGGTGAAAGCACACTCCACATGCACGGTGATACTGACCTCCTCGACTTCAGTACACTATCCTCATTCTCAGCACCAGCAACCCGTCATCTGAATCTCGACAACCATGAAGGCAGTGCCACATCATGCGGCACATGTGTTTGCTTGTGCTACATGTGCTTCTGCATGTTGTTGATGCCACACACGACTGCTGGATCTCATCCTGTACTGATAAAACATGATCAAACTGGCCCTGCAGCAGGCGGGCGTTTGGGCAGCCCGGGCCAGGGCAGCAGCAGCAGCAGCAGCAGCAGGTGAAGGAGCATGAAGCAGAAACACAGGTCATTCCTGGCCAGGTGGGCGCAGCTGTGGTGGATTTGTCCAGACGCGCACACATGTGCATTGGTTGCAGCAGCAACACCACTTGCTGGCAGAGGCAGCAACCGTTGTCTTGTTTAGGCGCTTATGCGATGTGTGCGGCCTCGTCAGTTTTAACAATGCAGCTGCTTGCGCAAAATACTCCATGTTGGCTTGCAAGCAGGAGCTGCACTGTTGCTGCAGCTGCTGGTGGTGGTGGTCGTGAACCTTCTGGTGGTGTGTGGCATGGATATCCTTTCTGGCTGCCATGCTGCTGCTGTTGCTGCTGCAAGCTAGGCCTACTTTGGGCCGACACCACCTCCATTACATCCCTCAATCAATTGGTGATCCCTGCATTGATGTTTACCAGGCCTCTGCAGCTTGACGGGCAGCTGTGGTGTCAGGTCATTATGTGTGGTGATGCCAAGTTAGCAGCACTTACATCAGCCAATGAGGCAGCAGCTGCAGGTGGCGACGGCAGCAGCATGGCAGCAGCAAAATTCCGCCTGCTGTTGACGTTCGTGCTAGCATCATTATCTGGTAGCAGCAACGCCCTGAGGAGCAGCAGCATCATCAGATGTGCTGCAGCAGCAAGTTGCCAGCTTCCTCCTGGGCAGTTGAGGCATGGTGCAGCTGTCCAAGCACCCCACTCTCCTCTGTCCAAGTAGCCAGCAGCTGGTAAGCCCACTCAGCAGTGCTGCTGCAGCTGACGCTGACCAGCAGCTGTAGCCGGGGGACGCAGCCGTGACGGCGGGCTTAAACACGTGGCTGAGCACTTGTAGCGCACAAACAAAACTGGTAAGGCCCTTTGCCAGCGCATCAGAGGCAGTTGTGGTTTGCAGCAGCTGTGATGCAATGGCGCATAGTGCATGGAGCTGGCGATGCAAAGACCGTGCAGCCGCTGCTGGGCGCTGGAGCAGCATCAGTGCTTTATCTCAGGTGACCTCGCAGCATCAGCACCAGCAACAGCAGCAGCTTATGTGCAAGTGCATGCAGGACAGATCATTGCCTGCAATATGTGCGTACTGCTCTGTGTTACAGTGGGTTTTTGGTGCTGAAGGGTGCAATATGGTGCTGAAGGGTGCAATATACATGCAGAGCCATGGGTATGCATGTGCCTCTGTTCCTGAAGTAGGCAGGATACATATAGTGCAGCAGTGGTGAAGCTGGCAGAGTGCCTAAGGTGCAGCAGTCACTGCTACATACAGTGCAGCAGTGGTACACGCTGGCAGGATGCCGACAGTGCAGCTGTGGTGATGCTGGCGAGATGCATAAAGTGCAGCTGTTGCTGCAGCTGGTAAGATGCGTACAATGCAGCAGTTGCTGGAGCTGGCGGGATGCATACAGTGCAACACTTGGCAGAGCTGGCGTGATGCATTCAGTACAGCACTTGCAGAAGCTGGTGAGATGCCTGCAATACAGCGGTTGCTGGAGCTGGCAGGACCCATACAGCAGTTGCTGGGACTGGCAGATGAAAACAGTGCACAAGTGGTGTAACCGGTGAGAAGCATGCAATGCGGCAGTTGCTGGAGCCGGCCAAATGCATACAGGGCAGCAGTTGGTGCAGCTGGCGAGGTGCATGCAATGCAGCAGTTGCTGGAGCCGGTAAGATGCATACAGTGCAGCAGCTGCTGGAGCTGGCGGGACGCATGCAGTGCGGCAGCTGCTGGAGCTGATAAGATGCATACTGTGCAGCAGTTCGTGGCGCGGGCAGAAACACATAAATTGCAGCAGTTGGGGGAGCTTACAGGATTGCATACAGTGCATCAATTGCTGGAGGTGGCGGGTTGCATACAGTACAACAATTGCTGGAGTTGGCGGGGTGCATGCAGTGCAGCAGTTGCTGGAGCTGGCGGGATGCATACATTGCAGCAGTTGGTGGAGCTGGCGAAATGCATGCAGTACATCACATGCAGGAGCTGGCGGGTTGCATACAATACAGCGATTGCTGGAGCTGGCGGGATCATTACAGTGCAGCAGTTGGTGGAGCTGACGGGATGCATGGAGTACAACACTTGCAGGATCTGGCAAGATGCATGCAGTACAGCACTTGCTGGAAATGGCTGGAGACATTCAGCAATCGCTGGGGCTGGCAGACGTAAACAGTGCACCTACGGTTAGATGCATGCAATGTGGCAATTGCTGGAGCTGGAGGGATGCATGCAGTGCAGCCGTTGCTGGAGCTGGACGGATGCATACAGTGCAGCACTTGCAAGAGCTGGCCGGATGCACGCAGTGCAGCACTTGCGGGAGCTGGCGAGATGCCTACATTACATCACTTGCTGCAGCTGGCAGAACGCATGCCGTGCAACAGTTGCTGAAGATGGCGGGATGCACACAATGCAGCGGTTGGTGGAGCTGTTGGGATGCATACAGTGCAGCAGTTGTTGGAGCTGGCAGGTTGCATACGGTGCGATAGTGGCTGCAGCTGGCAAGACGCATAAAGTGCAGCAGTTGCTAGAGCTGGAAAGATTCATGCAATGCAGCAATTGCTGGAGCTTGCCAGATGCATGCATGCAGCACTTGTAGGAACGGAAGAGATGCAGGCAGTTCAACACCTGCTTGACCTGACAAGACGCATGTAGTGCCTCAATAGCTAGAGCTGGCAGGATGCATACAGTACAGCAATTGCTGGAGCTGGCAGGTGTAACCAGTGCACCAGTGGTTACAACTGTCAAGATGCATGCAGTGCAGCAGGTACTGAAGCTGGTAAGATGCATACAGCGCAGCACTTGGTGGAGCTGGCGGGATGCATGCAGTGCAGCATTTGCTGGAGCTGGTGGGATGGATACAGTACAGCCATGGCTGCAGCTGGCAGGATGCATGCAATGCAGCGGTTGTTGGAGCTTGTGGGATGCATACAATGCAGCAGATGGTGGAGCTGGCGGGATGCATACAATGCAGCAGTTGGTGGAGCTGACGGGATACATGCAGTACAGCACTTGCAGGAGCTGACGGAATGCATGCAGTGCAACACTTGCTGGAGCAAGCGAGATGCATGCAGTACCGCACTTGCTGGAAATCGCGGAACACATACAGTGTTGCGGTTCCTAGGGCTGGCAGATGTTAACAGTGCACCAGTGGTGAAACCGGTGATATGCATACAGTGCAGCATTTGCTGGAGCTGGCGAGATGGATAGAGTACAGCCATTGTTGCAGCTGGCGGGATGCATGCGGTGCAACACTTGCTGGAGCAGGCGAGATGCATGCAGTACAGCACTTGCTGGACATGGCGGGACACTCGGGGTGCAGTAGTTGATGGAGCTGGCAGAAGTAAACAGTGCACCACTGGTGAAACCGGTGAGGTGCGTGTTGTGCAACAATTGCTGGAGCTGGCCGGATGCATACAGTGCAATAGTTGCTGGAGCTGGCAAGGTGCATGCAGTGCAGCAGTTGCTAGGGCTGGCGAGATGCATGCAGTGCAACACTTGCAGGAGCTAGTGGGATGCATGCAGTGCAGCACCTGCAGGAACTGCCGGGTTGCATGCAGTACAGCACTTGTTAAAGCTGGCAGGATGCATGCAATGCAGCATTTGCTGAAGCTGATAGGATGCATACACTGCAGCGTTTGGTGGAGCTGGCGGGAACCATACCGTGCAACAATTGTTGGAGCTGGCAAGACGCATGCAGTGCATGAATTGCTGGAGCTGGCCGGATGCATGCAGTGTAGCCCCTGCAGGAGCTGGCAAGGTGCATGCAGTACAGCACTTGCTAGAGCTGGCGGGTTGCATGCAGTGCATCATTTGCTGGAGCTGGCGGGGTGCATACACTGCAGCGGTTGGTGGAGCTGGTGAGGTGCAAACCGTGCAACACGTGTTGGAGATGGCAGGATACACAGGATGCATACAGTGCGGCAGTTGTTGAAGCTGGCGAGACGCGTACAATGCAGCAGTTGCTGAAGCTGGTAAGATGCGTACAGTGCAGCAATTGGAGGAGCTGGCGGGATGCATACAGAGCAACAGCTGGTGGAGTTGGCAAAATGCATTCAGTACAACAGTTGGTGGAGCTGGCGGGATGCATATGATTCAGCATCATCATCATCATCATCATCATCTTACCCATTCAAGCCATAGCATCAGCGCCATCGGCCCCGCGCCCCACCGGGGCGGAAAGAGGAGGGAGCACTGCTCCAGAATGTTTGCATGCATTGCGCACATTACAAGACTTGACAAGAAAAGCAGCAATACACGGTGACACCATCCGACATCTTCCAGAACTGCCCCAAATATCATCAGATACAAAACGCAACACCTTGATTGACGAATCAGCCATGGACAAAACGCTGCGCAACTTTTCAGCGCAACCAGGCAGGGATCTGATCTCAGCAAACATACTATCCCACTGAGCAGAAGTAGCAGGGCAATCAAACATGAAGTGTGACAAAGACTCAACTTCTGCACCACAACAAGGACATCCTGAAGTGGAGTTAGCTCTGCGACCGCCAAACTGACTAGTACGCTCATGTACACACAGACAACCCATACGAACACGCAAAAGCAATTCAATACCAGGTGGAATTGCCACTGAACGCAAATACGGCCTAGGCCTCCTGAAACCCACAGCATCAACATGAGTGGGATGCACATGAGCCACATACCGACTCAGAGTGGAGTGTTCCAACGTTTCACATGCAATCCTTTCAGCATGTAGTGTCCTGACCTGCTTGTTGACATGGCTCTTGCACGCACTGGCTCTGCCTTCCGCGGTCACAACATTCACACCATACTTGCACAGCAGGCTCTGCACATACTTGTGCCACGGTGTCACCGCCACAGCACCACTAGGACGCCTCCATTCAGCTGTAAACACTTGTTTTGGCAGCCGAGCGCCCTGCATACGCTGAATCCTGTAGTAGTACTCCAAAGCCCTCTGATGAAGCCACATATGTAACGTTTTCACACCCCATTCTGCCAAGAGAGCTGAAGAGCATGGGCGCTCCTTGCCACAGCGCATTGCGCATTTGATGATGTCTGTCTGCACTTTGTCAATCAGCTGCAGTTGCCTAGCTGTGGACGGAAACCAAACCTCACTGCCATATTCAACGATGGGACGGACACACGTCAGCAACAGTATGCGTTTAACCTCCACACTGATGCTGCGGCTTCCAAATTGGCATGAGCGCACCCTTCACACGTTGCACCTTAGCCAGCATCTTCTCAAAATGTGTGGTCCATGTACAGGTATTGTTGAACCACAGGCCAAGATAGCAGTACTCCGATACAACAGGCACAGGGACATTGTTCCAAAAAATGCCGGAGTCGACCAGCTGGCTGGTCTGTCTTGCTGGCAGCACATGCATGACGGCAGACTTCAAGCTGTGGAGCTTGAAGCGCCACTGGCAACTGTATTTGTAAACAGTTGCAGCCACAGCCTGAACTTCAGACAGAGACCCGCAGACAGCAACAAAGTCATCAGCCTGCATGGCTGCCACATCTTGGCCTGCAGGTTTGTCACGGGGGCCCATGAGGGTAACGCCAGGGTGCTTTGCATGCACGTCACGCAGCAAGTCGTCGAGAAACGATATGATTCAGCATGTGTGATTGCTGGTAAGATGCACTGCAGCATGGCATGGCATGGCATGGCATGCAGTGCAGCATGGCATCGCATGGCATGCAGTGCAGCAAACGCTGCTGCTGGTGAACTGCCTACAGTGCAGCAGTTGGTGGAGCTGGTGAGGTGCATGCAGTGCAGAAATTTGCTGAACCTGGTCGGATGCAAAATTTGCAGCAGCTGTTGGAGCTGGCAGAATGCATGCATTGCAGCATTTGCTGGAGATGGCGGGATGAATACAATACAGCCGTTGCTGCAGCTGGCGGGATGCATGCAGTGCAGCAGTTTCTGGAGTTGGCGGGATGCATAGAGTGCAAAAGTTGGTGGAGCTGGCGGAATGCATACAACTTGTATGAATGCAGCAGTTGGTGGAGCTGACGGGATGCATGCAGTACAACAGTTGCTGAAGCTGACGAGATGCATGCTGTACAGCACTTGCTGGAGCAGGCGGGACACATACATTGCAAAAGCTGTTGGAGCTGACAGATGCAAACAATGCACCAGTGGTGAAAACCAGTTGATGCATGCAGTGCAGCAAAAGCTGGAGCTGGCGGGATGCATGCACTGCATGTGCAGCAGTTGGTGCAGCTGGCGAGGTGCGTGCAGTGCAGCACTTGCTGTAGCTGGCAAGATGCGTACGTTGAAGCAGTTGTTATGGCTGGCGGAATGCATATAGTGCAGCTTCTTTTGAGAGCTGGCACGGTGCATACAGTGCAGCCTTTGCTGCAGCCTGCAGAACACATACATTGCAGCAGTTGCTGACAGCCGGTACACAATGTCATTGGCTTTCATGGGGGGGGAGGCTGCCAGTGTACCGCATGCTAGTGCCGTGTCCTCTCACAATGTGCAGGTCACACATATTGAATGTTACTCCCACTGACATGGCATGAAATACATCGAATCGTCACATGGTGAACATCGCTCATTTTAGGAAACTGATACATGCATTACCGACTAGTGACACGCTCATTAGACGCAGCGCGTCGGCTGACTGCAGAGCCACATCAGCAGCTGCGTGCCGGCGCGCACCCAGCAGCTTCAAGATCGCGCAGGTGTTGAAACAATGAAGAAGAAACTGGGTATAATTACAAGAAACCCTCATGAGCGGAACAACGGCTCGCTGGGCTAGTGCCTGAGGCAGGTTCAGTCCTGTACTACTGTATTGTACTGTATTGTATTGAAGACCCGTATCAGGTTTTCCAAACTTGGAAACAAACTTGGACGGTCTGCAGGACGCCAGGTATAGGTTTTCAGGCCACCACATATGTAAACTAGAGGCCAAGTGTGAAAGCACCAAAAGCAGCGATGCTAGACCATAGCAGTAGTGCTACGCCACAGGCTGTTTATGTCTGCTGCGGTGCGGCCGCACAAGCAAACTCCTGTCACACCAGCTCGGCGGCTGCCAGTCCTGCTATGTGCGCCTTTGCACAGGCCTAATACAAGGCTACTGGCAACGTCATGTTGCCGGATTGCTCTGGTATACAAACAGCAGCAAGCAATCGGAAAAACATAGTACTGAAAGCATCCGTGTGAGTGACGTGCATTGTTGCAAAAGGCACTGAAGGTTGAAGTGGCACATGTGTTGGCTGCTGTGCTGTGCGTGCGGTCCTGTGACCTGACACATGACACCACCCAGCTGTGCAGAGCTGGCTGTCCTCAGCCACCCCAGCTGCTTGAACAGGAGAGCTGGCAGCAGCACATGCAACTGGTGCTGCAGCGGTGCATTGCACACAACAAGCAGCTGCACACAACAAGCAGCTGCAAAAACATGCCCGAGTGAACAACGCCCGCAAGCCTGCACAGCAGAGCCGTGCTGAGGGGTGCGTTCCAAAAGCATGCAGTGGCAGCGGCATGCACATAGCAGCTAAACAAACCTGCACACGAGAACAGACCCTGCAAGCCTGCAGAGCAGAGCAGCAGTCTGGTCAAGGTCCGACAACAAGAGTGTCTCAAAATCAGGAACAGTCCATCCCTGCACAGCTGCCAGCTGTCAAGCCACCCGCTATGCAAGTGCACGGTTTATCCCATCCGCAGTGACCTCAAGCTCAGCAGTTGAAGCACCTGCACATGTTCAACCACAATCCATGACAGGACTTCTAGTATGATCATCATCGGCGCCATCAAGTTGCCCATCCAAGGCATATATAGCAGCAACCCCATCACAGCCTGGCCGAGACAGACCAAAACGCCAACCCACTACAGCAGCAAGGATGCTGAGACTACTACACCCATCATGCACGGGAGGTGCAACGGCTGACCCAAACACCAAGCAATGCCATGATCAGCAGCAGTGCACAGGCAGACTGCCCCTGTCGCCGGAATCAGCCATGGCAACAGCTTTGTGCGCTGCACACACGCAAACACACGCAAGCGCGCTGTGGCGAAGGCAGACGCAGCTCCAATCGCATGACCAAGCGCAGCCACAAGTGTCCTCTCAAGCACTAGAATCAATGTCACTGAGGTGGCCATGTACCACTTCATTGCAGACAAACGCGTGTACAAAAGTGCTGCTGCTGCTAATGCTGCTGCTGCTGCGCCAGCCTGCCTACCTTGAGCGGGCAAACCCGCAAACAGGCAGAACGCACTGCAAGCTAGATGTTGCAGCCAGGGTCCAATCAGGTTGCCAAGCCGCTCACAGCATTCACCACACAACCACCACAGAAGCAGCCGCCTGCACACTCGACCCATATGCAGCAGCGCAGCAGGCGGGAGGCTGGGCAGTTCGCTGGGACATTCGTCAGGTCCAGTGGATGCAGTGTCTGCACCAACAAACAGCCAGCACGCAGCCCCTGTACACGCAAAAAATGCAAAGCGCAGCTCATGTTCCAAACCAAACTACAGCCCGCATGAAAGTCTGCAACAACAACCTTTGCATTCACAGCTCTACAAAGAATGAACACGCCGTGCAATCAAAGTACAACGCCAATCAACCATCATCAACTCACAACGCACAGCACCCTTACTTGTTGCGTTCCCTACTAGGGAACCTACTAGGTCCAAACCTTGGACGGTTCTCCTCGAGGATCAAATTGTTGCAACACACCCGGGGAGCTACCTGGGGCAAGAGCATATGAGGTTGCTGCTGCCTACATTGATTACGTTCAAGCCCATCCATGGGTTGCAGCGGCATCACTGCCGAGTGGGTGCCACCAGCAGCAGCTGCCGCACTGCTGAGCACCACAAAAGTGCAGGCGGCTGCCAGAGTAGGACTACCAGGTGCGCCACCAGCACAGCACCAGCCTCGCCACCGTCCAGGACATGCAGGGCATTAGCCAAACCATGAAACAGCAGCAGCAGCGGCAGCAGCCTGCCCACTGTTGCATCCATCTACAAGCACTGGCCGCCTGAAGCAGCGGCAGCAGCAGCAGCAGCAGCAGCAGCTGCAGCCGCCTCACTCCTCCGCCCAGGCCGAGTACATGAAGCCGGTCATGGGCGTGCGGCAGAAGGGGCAGGCGGGGCACCCCGCACGGCCCAGCTGCTGCAGCTGCCTGCTGCTGCTGCCCGCGCCGCCGCCCGCAGCCGTGCGCACCAGCTGCTTGTAGCAGTCGATGCACAGCTGGTGGCTGCAGCTGCGGATGTGCAGGCTGTTGGGCGCGTCAAGGCACACCCCGCACAGGTCGTCGCTGCATTCTGACGACGCACTGCTGCTGCTGCTGCCGCTGCCGCGGCCGGGTGACGGTGGCATCCCGGATGTTTGCCGGCCAACACGCGAGGGTTCAAGCACCACGTGCTGGGTGCTCCGAGCTCGACCCTGAGCCCTGACTGAATCATCTCCAAGCGCTGCAGCTGCATGATGGTCGACCAGTCAAAGGGGTAGCGGTTGTCGTTCAGGGACAGGTGCCGCAGCTGCGGGCAGGCGCCCGACGAGACTGCTGCAGCCAGCGCAGTCGCTCCAGCGTCGCAGATGGTGTTGCTGCTGAGGTCCAGCACCTGCAGCGCATTCAGGCTGCGCTCCAACAGCAGAGTCGACACCGCTGCTGTTTCTGGCACTGATGCTGTCCTTGCTGCCGCAGCCGTGCCACCAGGCTGGCTGCTGCTGCTGCAAGATCCTGTCGACAGCAGCAGCAGCAGCCGCGGCAACAGCAGCACCGGCAGTCTGGCGGCTGCCGCGCCTGTCAATCGGCTGCTGCTGCTGCTGCTGGTGGCTGCTGCTGCTGCCCAGCTGCCGCCGGTGGTGGCGGCTGCGGCCGTGCTCTGTCGTTGACGCAGCAGGGGTGCTGCCGCTCGCCACATGCCCAGCAGCACCAACAGCAGCAGCAGCAGCAGCAGCGGCGGCCCCTGCCGGCCGTGCCGTTGCGTTGGCGCGCTTGATGAGCGCCGCTGCCAGCGCCACGGCGCCCTCCTCCAGCACCCCCGTGTCCTGCAGCAGCAGCTGCTGCAGGCTGGAGGCGTCCTGCAGGGCTGACGCCACCGCCTTGACGCCCTGCGGGGTTCAGGGCACAAGGGGTTTGCAGCAGCAGCAGCAGCAGCAGCAGCAGCAGCAGCAGCAGCAGCAGCAGGCGGGTGGAGGCCGAGTGCTGAGGAGTGGCCAACGATTGCAGCTGACCCTGCCCTTACAAACAGGGCATGCAGCAGCACCACGCCGAGCGCGGCGCTGCAGCTGCTGCTGCAGTGATGCAGCAAGGCACTGCAGTCACACCAAAGCGCACCACACTGCATCGCATGCGCCGGCCCTGCCCTGAACCACACAGCTGGGCAGAAGCGTTGGCGTTGCAGCCACGCCACCACGCGCCGTCATGCGCCAGGCGCACACCATCCGCCTCTCCAGGCGCTGGCTGCTGCCCCGCAGCACTGGCAGTGGCATGAGCAAAGCGGCGGCTCGCCGGGCTAGTGCCCGAGGCAGGTTCGCCCTGTACTGTCATGTATTGAACACTGTGACGCTTGTTCGGCAGTGACACTGTGGCGCTTGTTCGGCGGCACCCACCTTGTTTCCCAGGGGCAGCCCAGCCAGGTCAGCCACCGCCAGCCCCTCGACGTTCCTCAGCGCTGCTGCCACGCTGTCGCAGGGTCGTTCTGGCTCAAGAATATCAGCATTGGGCAGTCCCTGACCCTGCTGCTGCTGCTGCTGCTGCTGCTGCTTGAGGCGACTGCCGCTGCTGCTGCCGCTGCAGCTACCGCCTGCGCGGAGATGCAGTCAGCCGTGCTGCCCCAGGGGTGGGGCCGTCCGGCAGCAGCAGGGAGCTGCATGGCTCCATGCTCAGTGCCCGCGAGCTGCACCCTGCGGTGCTGCTGACACCAACAGCTGGCTTGCTGCTGCTGCTGCTGCTGGCGAAGCTGCTGACTAAGACCGCCTTGTGATTGCTGCTGCTGCTGCTGCTGCTGCTGGCAGCAGCGTCGCTGCCTGTGGCATCAGCAGCATCAGCAGCAGCTGATAGCAGCAGCAGCAGCAGGCTTGCTGTGCTGGTCCCGTCTGTTGCTGCTGCTGCCACCAGAGCCTTTCCCGACCAGGTCAGCCACAGCATCTGCTGCCGCTGCTGCTGCTGCTGCTGGCGCGCTGGATTGTCCAGCATTGTAATCACAGTGTGATCTGCTGCTGCTGCTGCTGCTGCTGTACCACTCCCATGTTCGCTGCAGCTGCCACCCTCCTGCACCCCCTCGCTGCTGCCCTCCTGCTGCTGTCCCTGCAGCCGAGCCAGCAGCGGCGCCACCCACGACTCCGACATCAGCACCTCCTGATCTTCGTGCACGACAAACACAACCGGCAGCTCGACCAGCTGCACCACACAAGGCTCCAAAGCCCCAGGCCCTGAACCCTCACCCTGGCCCACGCCAGGGTTTGGCTGCTGCAGAACCCTGAGGCTGAGCTTGCCGGTGTACCCTGTGCAGCGCCTCAAACCCTGGACCAAAGCCCTGAGCCCTGCGCCACCAACCTCCTTGCGCTGCACCACGAGGCGCTGCAAACCCCTGCCGCTGCTGCTGCCGCCCGCTGCGGCGGCACGCGGCTGTGCTGAAGCGATCGCATTGGCCAGCGCATCACCCCCGCTGGGGCACAGCTTGTTGAAGCTGAGGTTCAGGTGCTGCAGCGTGCCGGGGTTTGCCTGCAGCGCCGCAGCAAACGCGAGCGCGGCCGGCTTCCCGCCCAGGTTCCCGCTGAACTTCACGCTCTTCAGGCTGGAGTTCGCGGCGAGGCCGGCCGCGATCGCGCGCACGCTCGTGCTGCTCATCTGGCACTTGACGATGCCCAGGGACGCCAGCGGGCAGTCGGGCGCGCCAGCAGCTCCCGAGCAGCGCGCCGCCCTGCCCGCCGAGCTTGCAGCGCGACAGCGTCAGGCTGGCCAGGCGCGTGCTGGCCAGCAGCAGATGCGGCGGCAGGCAGCCCGGCCCCAGGGCGCACCAGTTGAGCGACACGGCACTCAGCTGGGGCAGCGCGGCCAGGCCGCCGCGCAGCAGCACCGCCACGTCCTGCGACGCGGCGTGCTCGATCTCCAGCACCTGCGCGCGTGCAGCAGCGCGGCCGGCGCGATGTGTCAACCAACGGCATGGCTGGTGAGGGTGCCATGCGTGAGGGTGCAGCAAGAGCGGCGCACGTGCGGGGCAATGGTGCGGCACGCGGGGAGCGCCCCGCGCTGCCACTCGCACGCAGACACGACAATGCAGGTGGGGCGGTGCCGACGACAGCACACGCAACCCCAGCGTTTGAAGTCGCCGACGCCTGCCCTGCTTGCTGCCGTCGATGCATTGCTGCGGGAGCGCCCGTGCCGCTGCTTCCCCTCACCTCGACGTTGCTGCCGCTGCTGCTGCTGCTGCCGCCGCAGCTGCTGTCGGCCAGGCTGCTGTACGCCTGTGCTGCCAGGTGGCACATCTGGCCGGGCACCAGCCAGCCGCCGTCGGGGGGGAACAGGTACCTGCGGTCACGCCAGATGTCGTGAGCAGCGCGGTTCGCAAACCCCGTGAAGCCGTGAGCAGCGCGCGTTCGCAAAACCCGTGACGAACCAGCGCCACACACGCATGGCACGAGCGCGGTGCTTGCTTGGCTGACGGCCGCACCACTGACCACCGGCGACATGCCGTTTGGTGCAGCTGCCAGGCGGCAAGGTTGGCGGCGCGACCGAGCCCCTGCTGGGCAGCAGGGGCGGCTGGACAGCAGGCCGCATGCACTGCACATGCTGTGCTGTGGGCACACCGCACCGCGTGTGTGGGTGGGTGGGTGCAAGGGCCATGCAGCACCTCACCTGGGCACCAGGGGCAGCCTGCCGCTGCCGCTGCCGCCGCCGCCGCCCCAGTACCACACGTTGCTCAGGTGCAGCCGCCGGCCGCCGTCCTTGAGCATCTGCGCCAGCGCCTCCTCCGCGACGTAGTCGGGCAGCCGCAGCCCGCCCTTCAGCCGCAGCGTCAGCGCCAGCTGCCGCGCCAGGCCCACCCGCGCCACGCGGCAGCCCAGCAGCAGCAGCGCCAGCACCAGCGCCGCGTCGGCCAGGCCCACGGCGGCGGCAGCACACAGCAGCGGCGCCGGCAGCTGCCGCGCGGCGTCGCAGATGGCGCCCCAGCTCGGCACCGTCACGACCAGGCTGTGACCGCTATATGACGAAGATCCGTATCCGGACCGGCGCAGGGAGCCCTGCCTCCTGCTTCCGGTTGTGTTGCTGAACACTCCGAGGCCAAGCAGAGGGAATCCAGCTGCGTTGAAAGGTGTACTGCCTGTACTGCTGGATGTACTGCCTCCGGCTGGCGGTACGGCTCCGGGCACAGGCGGTACAACCACTGTCAGCTGCACATCTCCCCCCTGCTCTTCACTGGCGATCACCTGCACAGTCGGCAGCACACCCCCAGCGCCCAAACCCACAGCGCCCAACCGCCCTGCTGCAGGCGCTGCTGCTGCTGCTGCTGCTGGCGCTCCGTTGCTACTACTGCTGCCTGCTGTCACACTTGCTGCCGCCGCCGCTGCAGCAGCCGCCGCTTCCCTGCTGCGGTTCATTGCAGCAGCCAGGGCTTTGCTCAGGGTCTCAGGGGTCCATTGAACCCTAGCTGTTGCTGGGGTTGGGGGTTCGGGTCCTGGGGGAGGGGCTGGGGGTGCTGGCGGTGCCGGCGGCCCAGCAGGGGGAGGTGCAGGCGCTGCTGCTGCTGCTGCTGCTGCCAGCTTGCGCCTCACTAAGGGCTGCTGATGAATGCTGTGCTGCTGCTGCTGCTGCTGGCTGGCTGCTGAGATTCGCTGCGATGACTTGCTGCAGCGTTGTGGAGGTCTGAGCTTACGTCCTGTGGCAACACCACTTGCTGCTGCTGCTGCTGCTGCTGCTGCTGCTGTGGCACTGCAGGCCGCTCAAGCAGCAGCATCCTCCTAACACCCCTGCCACCAATGCTGTTGCTATCAGCTGCATACCTAAACACAGCTGCCGGCAACGTGTGCTGCTGGAGCGAGCTGCTGCTGTTGCTGCTGGCATTCGTGCTGCTGCTGCTGCTGCTGCTGCTGCTGCTGTTCGTGCTGCGGGCGGCAGCTGCCTCTGTTGGGGTGGCGCTGTGGCTGCTGAGGCCAGCTGACAGCAGCAGCAACGAGATCACTGCCAGCGGCAACGCCTGCAACAGCACCGCCACAAGCGCGCGCGCCTGAACGCAGCAGCACACACCAACAGCGGCAGCGGTGGCAGCAGCGGCAGCGCCAGCTTACGTCAGCGCGGGAGCCTGATGTTGACCAGTCCTGGCAACAAGCAAGCAAACTGCTGCACCTAGCCCTGGCAGCCGCTGCAGTGCTGCCACCACAGCCGCGACCCTGCATCGCATTCTCCCAAGCCCTGCGCCACGCACGGCATGCGGCCGCCGCCGCAACCTGCTGTAGCCTGCTGAACCCTGCCGCCTGCCGAAACGCACCGGCTTGTAGCTCTCCAGGAAGACCAGGTCCTGGCTGATGAAGCGCCGCCGCGACCAGGGCACCAGCGACACCAGCAGCGCGACGTCCAGCAGCGGCACCGACAGCACGGCAGTGACCTGGCACACACACGGTCGATCGGCGGCAGCAGCAGCAGCAGCAGCAGCAGCAGCGGTGAGGAAAACAGGGGGAAACGGTGCGCCAAGGAGGACGGTGCATTGCGCCTGTTGTCTGCAGGTGCTGCTGGAGGATGCAGCTGGCCCCATCAATTTGGCCATCTGCCGAGCAACCAGGCAACTCGCCAAAGCACGACACGGGCCGTCGGGTGGCTCTCATGCAGACTGCCCCTCCACATGAGTAGAAAACGACAACCAGAAACGCTTCAGACACACAACAGACACCCCCAGAGCATGACTCGTGTTCGGGATTGAGTCACGCGCGGGAGACACTGGCTGCACTCAGAAGACGTGACTCACATCGTAAGAAGCGCAACACCACGACAGCTTGCTGCCGGCTGTTCAGTCTCACAGGCACATATTGCAAGCGTCTGTTGGCATCTCACGACACACTCTCGGCAGCAGGCATGGGGCAGACCAGGCAGAGCAGCGGCCTCCCCGCACTCACCACGTAGCAGGCTGTGAGGTACAGCGCCACCACCAGCCCCACCAGCCCCAGCAGGCAGCTGCTCAGCCCTGACAGCACGCACCGCAGGACCCTGCTGCGCACGTTGGCAAACCCTAAACCGCTGTCGCGCTGCAGCGCCGCCACCGACAGGCAGTACCGCAGCGCCACCACCAGCCAGTGGTTGCGCGCGAGGATGAGCGCGCCCACCACCACGGGCGCTGCCACGATGAACCCTAGCAGCAGAACCCCGGCCCAGGCCAGGTTTGTGTGGTTGATGCACAGCGCACACAGCGCAGCAGACAGGCCCAGGCTGGCCGTGGTGAGGACCAGGCTGGCTCCGTCCAGGGCGTCAAACAGCCGCTGCTGCTTCGACGGCCGCTTGCTGCTGCTGCCGGGTGCTGGCGCGGCGGTGTCTGGGTCGTCGCCGCTGCTGCTGCTGCTGCCACTGCTGGTCATGTCTGCGTTGCTGGCGCTGGCGCGGAGCGTTGCCGGCTGCGCCTGCTGCTGCTGGGAGTAGGGCTCCGTCGGTGCAGCTGCAGTGCCGTGGTGCCTGCCAGCTGGGTGTCGCCGCCGCTGCTGCTGCTGCTGGCAGCACCGCGGGCACCACTGCCATCTGCTGCTGGTGTCACACTGCCTGAAGCAGCGCTGGCTGCATCTTCTCTTGCAGGACCGCTGGTGTGTGCCAGCTGAACATCCATTTGTGCTGCTCCTGCTTGCTTGCCCACACAGCAATCTGCAGCTGCTGCACTACCGCCCGTTACGGCAGCAGCTGAAGCTCTAACACAGCGTCTGCGCGGCTACAGCATGTTCCAAGCTGCTTCCCATCTGTGATTCATGGTGCAGGTGTTGGAGAGTAGGAGAGTGCAGGCCATGCCGGGCCGGGCGCAAGACACCAGGATCGGTCAGTAAAAGGTTGTAATTTGTATATCAACTCAACATGAGCATCTAAGGAAAGCAGCGAGGCTCGTTGCACGGCAGCTTTTGTTCGTCTACGCTGCAGCAGCTTACCTCAACAACAAAACCAATGCAGTACAAGTAATGAAATAAATGTTGCCTTATATCAGTCTGCGATGCCAGCAGACAGCCAAACACATGGGGTGCGAGGTGCTGACCTCCAACTTTGTGCAGCACTCCGCCTACAATCAATCCGACAACTAGCGCAGGAGCGATCAAATGCTTATGTCTCGTAAGGCCGGCATAAATGTGCCTCCCACATAGATAACAAATGCCGGGAGTTCAAGTCCGAACCTCAAACTGGCAACAGCCCCGCACCATATGTGATGTGTCTTCTGAACTTTCAATCCAAACGGCTACTTGGCAAGCGACATTCACCCGCTGCAAGAAACGGTCGTAAGCCCTAACCAGCACGTTGGACACCAGAGTTCATGCAGGCAATGCCTTTGCGTGACGGCAGTCATCAAGCTGAACGGATCATGTGAAAGTGTGACCTCGTGCGCAGCATGCTGATGCGCGCATTGTCGCCAGCATCTAGTTGTCAGGGTGTTCAGCAGTTGAACGCAGTGGTTGAACACTGGATTGCGAGGACCGCATCAACAACAGTACATTCCGCTGCTTGCGTCATCACTTTACGGGTATCCTCTATAACAAGGTCTTCCTAAGGTTTGCTGCAGCAGAAGCAAGCTGCTTTGCAACTGGTGCATGGTGAATTGATTGCGTTGGTGTGCACTTGACTAATCCAATATTGGGTTGCTACCAGCATGCCATCGAGTGGTGTAGGATCATGGAGCGGGTTCTTGGTCTGCTAAACCTCATGTACCAGGCAACTGGAAGCTGTCTTGATCTGTTGGGGCACATTCAAGATGCCCTGTCTTCCATCCCTTGGAAGGTAGGGCAGCCACCGTGCTTTGCTTCCTGCAGTGCACGGGCGATGGTTTCCTGTAACAAGCAGCAGTACTCTAACCCAAACGCTTCCTGTATGCAGAAGGGTTGGTGCCCCCAAAGCAACTTCTTTGGTTTCTGGTGGTTTCAATGTGCTCAACAGTGCATCCAGTGGAAATGGAATGGAAAATTCAACAACTAAAATTGGAAACATGCAGTGGCTTTACTACATATATTGCATACTTTGCTGCTTGTAACAAAGCTTCACAACACAGTGGGCGGAGCCAGCATTCAAGTGATTGTTTTTTCTTGCTTCGCTTGACTGCATTATAGACTGTGCAGTGCCTGTTGCTGCCACGGCAGCATGATGACGTCATTTAAGCTGGCGCAGCACCTCGAAGGTGTAAGGGTCATGCATGCATGATGGCATGTTGCATACTGTGTGTGCGACAGCTGGTGATTGTTGAGAGTTCAACACTGTTGGATTATGCAGCTGCACTGAAATCTAGCAGGGGTATCAATCAAGGAAAAGCAGCGCCGCCCAATTTGCACTCGTGCACGCACCACTGCGCAAGCAAACCGGCACCATCCACTGCAAGATGATGCTGGTGACACTGGTGACAAATGGAAAGCCGCATAACCAGTTGCAGAAAATTTGGGACACCAGCCCTTTCTGCATCCAGGAAGCGTCGGAAGAGGGCTTGTCAGGGCCAGGGGTGGTAGGTATAGTATATCATAATTATAGTATATCATAGTTATAGTTTTCATAATTATGGTATGCTTTATTTACCACCCCTGGTCAGGGATAGTCTGTTATTGATGACAATGGCATGTTCAATAGCATGTAATGTAACGACCTTCTCTGCATCCAAGGGGGTGGCCTTGTTGTATTCTCACAATTGCAAAGCCCAACTTGGTGGCCAATTGGCTTGCAAGCTGACCCAGTAACAGGTGCGCTACTTATGCTTGCCCGGCTGCGGCCAGAACAGCAGCCTGAGGCAATTGCAACTCTCTGCAGTCAACCACTGACGCGGCCGTTTAGTGCCAGTGCTGGCATGCACAGATAAAGTTGGCCCCCAAAATTGAGTTGCTTTTTAGTGTGCCAAAGAAAAAAAAACACTTCCTAGGGCAGAAGAGGGCTCAGGCTGCAGCACGTTACGGCATTTGTTAGGATGCATTTGATGACATCTGACCAATCATCTTGCTGGAGTGCACAGCTGAGCACTTTGCATACGTTTTCCTTCAAGATAGCATGCCACACATGCACGTGCAGCCCGTGTGACGCTACTGCGGATGACTGTTGGAGCAGCTCTACTGTTGCTGCTGCCAGATCATGACCATGCACGGTGCTAGCCCCCATCCCTTCCTATTGTTCATTACTATCTAATCAAACCTTTTGGCGCACGGTGAACAACTGCAATTGCTGAGGCCAGCTAATTGCCATTGTACTCAGCTGAACTCTTCACTCCTAGTGCAGCCACTACGCTAGCAAGTGCCAAAAGTGTTCATTTACCGCGTTCAGGAGCCATCAATGAACGGCCGGCGTAGGATAAACGTAGCAATAGTGGGAGATCGAGGAGTTGGGAAGACTTCTTTGATAACATCAGCAGCGCAGGAGGTGTTCAGCGAGCGCCCAGTGCCAGTGCTGCCTCCCACACGCTTTCCAGCGGACTTTGCAGTGGTCTCTGAGCCCGTGGACGTGATCGCCTTTGACACATCCTCAAGGCCCGAGGACGCGCAGGCAGTGGACGAGACCATCAAAGCAGCGGACGTAGTGATCGTGTGCTTTGATGCTCAGCGTAAAAGCACGCTGCAGCGGCTGCGCAGCGACTGGCTGCCTCGCATCACGCACCTCAGGCCAGCTGCACCAGTTATCATTGCTTGCTGCAAGGATGATACGGAGGACACGCTGCCCACGGATCAAATTCGGGAGGTAAGAGGGTTCAGGACGTACGAAGAGCTTGCATGCATGCCTGGCAGCTCATTGCACAGGTTGCATTAGCGCATGCTGGCAGCAGTACAGCATGTACTGCAGTGGCAGTTTGCTTGCTTGCAATATGACTGACTGCGGATGGCGTGCTTGCACCCCAGACCTGCTGCAGCCCTGCTCAGCCGTTGGTAGTGCTGCCCTCGGAAGCTTCACTCGGGATTGGTGTCAGTTTGCATGTCAAGGAAGCCTGCCGAGACAGCTATCGTCTGCTTTCAGCTTGAGCAGCAGCAGCAGCAGCAGCAAGCAGCTGTGTACAGCTGCCTCATTTTTCAGAACTTGCCGCAATCGTTTGGTGCAACAAGCCTACAACCCGCACATGTACTCCAAATGAATCGGCGTGCTGCACTTGGCAGTATGCTTCGCCCTGCCGATGTTCTTCTCATAGGACTTGCAGTCAGAGCCAACAGCCTTTCTGCCTGCAGCTTCTCGTCTTGTTCACTCTGTGCTGCTGCAACTGTCACTGCTGCTGTGGCGGTCTCGCATGCACGAACCGTCCAACTGCCCACTGTGAAGTTCATGGAGGGGCTCATTAGGGAGTTCCCGGTGATTGAGGTGTCAATCCGCACCAGCAGCCGCAAGTTGCGCAGCGTGCTGGACGTGTTCTACCAGGTGAGGCTGCATGAGGCTGCGGTAACCGCTCATCAACATGCAGGTGGCCTAGCAACAGCAAACATTGTTGTAGGCTGCTCACATCGCAGACAGCATCACCTGACAAGCTGTTTCAAGGCAGCAGCAGCAGCAGCAGCAGCAGCAGGACCAGATGTACTTATATCGTCAGGTGTAGAGTCGTGCTGCTGCGCTGGTGGTAGGTCGATCACAGGGCATGTGTGGTAGGTCGATCAGCTGTGCACAGTCCAACCTCAGCACATCATGCCTTCTGCCCGGCACATGTCTCATGCTATAATGTAAGTTCACTCTTCTCCCTCCCTCTCTTCCTGGCTGCGGTCTCACCCTGCTGCCGCCAGGCCATCAAGACCGTGCTCTACCCCAAGGCGCCCCTGCTGGACGCCACCACGGGCCGTCTGACCACGCCATGCGTGAAGGCGCTGCTGCGCATCTTCCTCATGTGCGACAGCGACGGGGTGCGTGACCGCATTGCGAGTGCCACGGCTGCCGCTGCTGCTGCTGCTGCTGCATGTGCTGTATGGCTGTGCTCTCTTGTGCTCGCAGCTTGGTCAATCTGCTGTACACTTGCCAAGTGAGCAGCAGGTGAGCAGCGTGCAGCGACTGACCATGCAGGCAGCCTGCCTGCAGCCGCATGGCCACGACTCAGCGGCACACCAAGTGCGCCAGCTGCAGCGACGCTGCGGCTGTCCGGCTGTCCCAGCCGTGTGGTTGCTGCGCTGCTGCCGCCGCCGCAGGACGGCGCCCTCAATGACGAGGAGCTCAACACGTTCCAGTTTCTGTGCTTCGGGCAGCCGCTCACCCCCGACGAGCTGGCCAGCGTGCGCCAGATGGTGGCGGAGCGCATGGCGGACGGCCTCAACGACGCGGGCCTGCTCTTCCCCGGCTTCATGTACCTGCACACGCTCTTCCTGACGCGCGGCCGCCTGGAGAGCACCTGGACGGTGCTGCGGCTGTTTGGTGAGCCGCACCGCCGGCGGCAGCAGCAGGGGCGGGGGCAGCAGCTGCGGCAGGACAGCAGCACGCAGCGACAGCAGTAGCCGGCGGCGGCGTGCTGACATGACACGAACAGGGCAGCGGCCGCAGCAGCAGCAGTTGTTTTGACAGCAAGGCTGCATGCGTGTGGCAGCCAGGTGGCACAGCCCGCCCGTCGTCTTGCATCGCCTTTCCCCATCATGTACTGTGGCTGTGGTGATGCATCTGGGCCGCAAACAATCAGCAGCTTGCCTTCAAGAACCGGCCGGCTAACTCCATTCAAAGACCACCCGCTGCTGTGTGGGTCTGCTGGCAACGCTGCAGGCTACAATGAGCAGCTGCGGATAGCAGACTCCGTGCTGGACCGGCTGCCCCGCCCGCCTGGCAGCAGCAGCAGCAGCAGCAGTGATCCCAGCAGCAGCAGCAGTGACGGCAGCGGCGGCGGCGGCAGCAGCGGCAGCAGCAGTGTGCTGGAGCTGTCGGAGCAGGCGCTGATGTACCTTGGGCACGTTTTTGACATCTACGACAGCACACGCAGCGGGGTGCTGTCGCCCATGGACATGGAGCACATGTGCAACAGGGCGCCCGTGCCCGTCTACCAGGTGGGCTGGCCGGCGGCAGTGCTCACGCGCAGTGCGGCCACTGCCGCTGGAGTCGCGCCTTGCACACTGCTGAGTCTGTGTGTCCATGCGCGCGTGTGTTGCTGCACTTGTGGCGTGGAGTGAGCTGCACTCACACGTGTGTGTGGTTGTGAGCAGCACTCGGTGTGCTGACCACGCAGCGTCGCCACCGCTGGCTGCCTTGCGCTGCGTTGCCGGTCCGCCACTGAGAGCTGCTGCCGCGGTGGGGCCTGGGACCGGCTGGTTGCCGCTGATCAAACGTAACCAACATCCGGGATATGATCTAAAGCCAGCCAGCAGGCCGATTGACGTGCGCACGACACGTCACACTTGGTGACTGCACTGACACGGTCTCACTCCTGACTTGATGTCACCCGCCGCCCTGGTGGTGCCTGGCTGCAGGTGGAGGCCTGGAACCGGGTGATTGTGGCTGGTGCGGGCAGCAGCAGCAGCAGCAGCGGGGGCCTCACCAAGGAGGGCTTCCTCACGCGCTGGAAGGTCATCACGCTGCAGGACCCACGCACAGCATTCGAGCAGGTGAGCCCAGGTGTGTGGTGGGCTGGATGCGTCGCATGCCTGCTGTGCTGCTCTCCGCTGCTGCCTGTCGCGACACGGCAGCGCCCACGCACAGCACTCGAGCAGGCGGACGTGGCGGTGCTGCTGCATGCGTGCTGTGATGTGCTTGCGTGTAGCGATGTGCTGCGCTTGATGTGTGGCATGGCGCGGAGGTCATTGCCCCGCTGCGCTGCAGTGCAGCGGTGCATCTGCATCTAGTGACGTCACTCTGCATGCAGAACACGCACCACGCGGGACTGCCATGCGCTGCACCAAATGGGCCGCGGAGCCGAGTTTCGTGTCGCTGATATGTGCGGCTTGGCTGGCAGCTGTGGTGGCGAGGCATGGCAGACATTCGCCGCCTTGTGCACCCCTGACACGACATGCTGCTGCTGGCTGCTGCTGCTGGCTGCTGCTGCGTGCTTCAGATGCTGTACCTGGGCATGGGCGGCAGGTGCGGCGAGGACGCCGGGCGGCTGTTTGTGGTGAAGCCTCGGCGGCGCAGGGCGGAGCGCAGGAAGGGCTCCCTGGGCCTGGCTGACCGCGGCACGCTGGTGGCCGGCCTGTTTGGCGGGCTGGGCGTGGGCAAGAGCAGCCTGGTCAAGGTGGGCGGCGCACACGCGCATGCACATGCGGCGCGGTGCGGTGGCCTGGCTGATGGTGTAGTTTGAACTGCTGTGCTTGCCGTGAGTAACACAGACAGCAGCTGGGTCGAGGTGGGGTGTGCTGCAGCCTGGCGTTAGGCTTGATGTCCGGTGCAGCCGGATGGACTAGCCCAGGACGCGCCACAGGTATGTCAGGTGCAGCATCAAGGACACGCAGGCAGCAGCTGCTGTTGCGCCACCACGATTCCAAACAGCAGTGTGTTATGTATGGGACGTGCCGTATGTGTGCAAGCGTCACGGTGCTGTCGCGAACACCAGACACAGCTGCTGACTAGGCAGTGGCTGGCCCATGTTGGAGCAGCCTGTCAAGCTTGGAATCTGCCTGACATGGGCTTCTACCGCTGCGCAAAGGGCGGCTGCGCTGATTGAGTTTGTCGAGCTGTGAAACACAACATCGATGCATGAGCAGCAACTGGTCTTGTGTCGAGCTCGTAGTAAGTAGGTCGCTGCCCGTGGTCCAACTGGGTGCCACTTGAACCCACAGCTGTGTTTGGGGAGTGCATCTGTGCAATTCGTGTGCCATGCCTTATGCTGTGCATGTATTTGCAGTGTCCCTGTTGCTGAGCCCTCCCGCCTGTGCGTGTTGTGTGCCGTGTACATGCTGTGCACATACTTTCGGTGTCCTTGTTGCTGAGCCTTCGCGCCCGTAACTGTTTGGCTGCTGCAGGCGCTGGCAGGGCGGCACTACAACGAGCAGCTGCACGGGCTGCTGACTGCCGCCGGCAGCACCAGCACGCTAGTAGACGGAGCACCCAGGACGCTCGTGCTGCATGAGGTGAGCCGAGGCGGCGTGGCAAGCCCATCGCGTCAACATGTGCTTATGGCCTTGCAATGGAGGAGCGCGCAGTAGCAAGGCCTTGTTGCACACAGGGGGCGCTTGGCCAAAAGAACCTGGATCAATGCAGGAGGGCACTCGTATCACGCCTTGCAGCAAAGCCAGCTTGTGCAGGAGAGTCAGCCTGCAGATTCGCCCTGTGGCAGGGCTCAGTTTGGTGCGCAGCTGCTGGCTTGCAGCGGCAGGGCAGCCACGGCGGCAAGCCGCCTGCCACACCCTGCTCCTTGGGCTGGTTGGACTCTAGCTAGCGGCAGCGCTTCAGTCCTGCTCCGACACCCTTGCCGCCTTTCCCCGTGTGCGCCTGCTGCCTGCCAGGCCAGCAGCGCGGCGACGGCAGACGACCCCACCATCGACCTGTCGCAGCTGGACGTCGCCGGCGTCATGTTTGACAGCGCGGAGCCCGCCAGCTTTGCGCATGCGCTGGCGCTGGCGGTGGGGCTCAGCGGGCGCGCCGGCGACAGCCTGCCCTTCGTGCTCATCGCGGCCAAGGACGACCTGGGCATGTCAAACGTGAGCGGGACCGCC